>CM041790.1:55957811-57157811 GCA_023375725.1 Nephotettix cincticeps
GGGGCTTTTGTACCCCAAAATGGGGTTTTTTGCGTTTTTCACATGTAATTTTTAAAAATTTACTATTTTATATTTCACCATTGGAATCAGCATAAATAACTACACAGTTAAGTTCCTTAAAGTTTTTCTCTATCTCCAACGGTTACCGAGATATTAAAAAATCTAAACACAGTATGTTTTATTGTGGGGCTCCTATGTTAATCTTATGGAGGATAGGGAAAAATTAATATTTCCCATATTAATCAATATTTTTGGATAAAACTTGATATTTAGCTTCATGTGGTTGAGGTCTATCCATTTATGCTTAAAAATCATAGTTTACGTGTTTATCATGGCAGCAAACCTGCATACTCTTTTCCCATATTAATCATATAGTGAATAGGCAAACTCCTTTATTTATGGACAGATGTTGATGAAAGTTGATATAAATGCTAAAAAAATTAATTGTTTACGCTAGAAACACCTACTTTCAGCGTTCCTCACAGCAGCAAACCTGCATACTTTTTCCCATGTTAATCTATGGAGAGTAGGCAAATACTCATATTTATTTACAGGTAATGATCCAACTAGTCATATATTATTATGTTATTGATTTGGAAATTCGCTGAGTACGCAGGTCTGCTGCGACGGGGGTATTTAATTTTATAGTTATATTTTGTGTTGTGTTTTTTGACCGATTTCTTTTTTATATGTAGAAATAACCCTTTTTTGTATAAATGTAAATATCGTTAGGCACATGAAAACGGGAGTAGTTTATCCAACTCTCGAAACGTTGTGTAGATTTTAAACACAAGACGCGTTGGAAAAGTCCAACTAATTGTTAATTTAATAATTAATAACCAACGCTATCATAAATTTTCAAAACTCTGTATTTTTTACCTATAATCGGATATACATTCTTTAACTTTAAATTGCATCAATCATGTTTCTTCATATCTATGAGAAAAAATTTGCGATCCTTTAATAAGTATATTTTATACATCGTAAAATGAAATTGATATTTTACCTCTACATTAGCTTGACATCACAGTAGTTGTAAGATGGGAATTATCAAATAAAATTAAAAACTAACAATTTTTTCCTTAGTTAAGATTGAAGATTTAAAGGATTAAAATTTGAAGTAGGTTGAAAAATCTCCCAAAATAAACTAGTTATATAAATTTATTAATTTTTCAACATTATAGAATATAGTATATATTTTAATGTATAAAACACAGCAAACATGTTAATCCCAGTAGTCTAAGCCATTCTTAGATGAGATTGTATGTTTACTTATCTCATATAGGAATGGTTTCTAGAAAAAAGGCTTGCATCTCACTTTGATGGGGAAGTTAAAGCTTTATGGGTGAAATATAATAAAATTATAGTTTATGTTTAATTTTTGTTTTTATACTATGACGAGTGAGAAACTACAGTTACCTGTATGGGGTAGACTCAGGGACTGTATCATTTCTGGAGATCCTTTGCAGTAGACTGTCAGATCCATAGACCCAAGCTGTCGCGTTATCACACTCATTCTTTGCAGCTTTGATGAAAACTGATATTGGTGGATGATACCAATCTCCAAAGGCTGAAATTTAAGTATATCTATTACTTTTGACCAACCCATATTTTCTCGTTTAAGAACAATGTAAATCATATTACAAATTTTGTATTTTTCTTACATCCTACCTTCTAATCCCAGAACCACATCTAGTCTTTGCTTAGGACCATTTTACTCCTGATCTTGATCTAGGTCTTGTGTCTTGTTGTGGTAGGGTGTACAAATTAAAAAGCCATAGGTGAGTGGTAGCCCAAAACCCAAGTATCAAAGCCTCTTGTACAAATCTTGCAAATTGATAATTTTATATAATAGATACTATCAACATCGTACATCACCTGTTCCTGTTGATCAGTGTGATTTTTGTGAGGCATTCGCACGATGGAGGGAACCATTAGGTCGTATTTCGATGTGTCAACAATGTCCGGTTCTTCAAATATCCAGCCAGTTGATTCAAACATCTGGAAATGTTAAAAACGTTTCAGCATTATATTTGATTAATATTTATTATTTGAAATAAATATGTATGACAAAAGTGAGAGTCATAAGTTCAGATAACAAAAGTAAACAATTCATTAAATTGAAAAGAAGACACTAAATTAACTATATCAACTAAATTCAGAATTTCTATTGCAATGTCAATGAAAACAAATAAGATATAATTAAGTTGACTAACACCGATTCACACCAACCTTGACGTCAAGCGGATCTCCACACACAGTGCCGTCGATGATAGTGAGAGAGTGACAGGAGGTCATCCCGTACAGGAGGTGAGCGAGAGGCAACTCCACCACAGCTCGGACTGGAGCACGAAGTAGTGCATTGGTCACGGGCACGACGCCCCACATGTCTAAGCCGTCCTCCGTCAGTGTTCCCGTCTAGAGACCCAAAAAATTAGATGTCAGGCAAAACATAGCCGATAAAAACAAATCTGTATTGCCAAGTCTCGTTTTGGGCTTGATAAGACAGTGTGAAGCTTCCAGAAACAAGTGATGCACTAAGGCTAGTTACTGACTAAGGCTGACATGTTCCTTTGACCATTTTATGTAAATGGCCAATAGCCATTTACATAAAATGCACAGACAAACTTCAGAAAAATGAGAACACAGACCTTGGTACTTGTGGATTTCGCAGAATGACTGAGGCCTGTTCTGTGACACCCTAGAAGGGACACCACTTTAACAAGAGGGGAGTGTGTGCTCCCCACCCACCATGGATGGCCCCACTAGTGACTACACTCGCTGGATCATAACAAATACTAACCCTTGGTGACAGCCAATAGAATCTTCAGTTTAACGTGGGATTTAACCAAAATTTTGTCTCTGAATTATAAACTAGTATAATTAATGATGATGTTGGAACATGTGACCTAAGGGTGTTGGAAAAAAGTTGAAAGAAGGACAGTAAGAGAAGGTCTAAAGTGTATAAATACAGAAACTACCTTGTCAAAGCATACACAGTTGATGGAGCCAGAGACATTGATCACTCTCGAGTTGATGCAGGAGATCTGGTATTTCTTGAGGCGGCTTAGAGCGTAGAGTTTGCCGATGGTCATGGTGGCTGGCAGAGCAGGCGGGATTACTATGGTGATAATGTCCAATGCCTTCAAGATTATGTCTCCAGGCTGGAGGCCTCGGCTACTCTGCAAAGTGGTTTTAACCAGTCAGAAAGTTGCTCAAAAATGGTTGATGATGCTATGAAACTATGATCGACATAGAACATGTTAATAATGAAGAGGAAACCGTTGGTCACAACATATTCAATCTGGGCCAAAACCGTCGCTAAGAGTTAAGTGTATATAGGCAAAGCTATATCAGAGCATTTAATTGGCCTGTTGTACAACTATCAGTGTTAGGGTTTTGTCAGAAAAACGTATAAACGTATAATATTTGATAAGAAACAGAATAAAAATGAAAAATAAAATTTATTTTTATCCTTATATTTCCTATTCTATACCTTATTTCAGATTTACGTAATTTATTTCAAAACCATTTATTATTATACCGTTATTCACACTCTGTTTATATTATTTGAACCACTGTTTATTAGTCATCAGTTATCTCTAAAAATACAGTTAATTTAGGAAACTATATTCATCTTGATTTTCCTAAATTATTTTATATTATTTTCTAGGCTTTAATCAACTAACTATTAGCTGTATGCCACCCACCTTAATAATTATCGTGTAGATTAGACCACAAAGGGCAATGAATGCAAGGATCCAGATAAACTTGTAGGAATCTTGGTCAAATTTGAAGTCTGCAGGTGGAGGGTACAGAATGGATCGCACTAGAGACCCCTTTGACGTGAGGAACCCTGTGCGGACAACAACAGCATGGACCTTCTCATTGCCATAGTAACGGGTTTGTAACACCCGTGTGCCACAGAATAATGTGTGATTAGCATCCTCTTGTTCGCTGTATAACACATTCTCATTGGGTAGAGCTGTTTTAGTTACTGGGACACTCTCACCTGAAAAAGTTTAGCAAAAGTATAATTTTCAAACATAGGCTTTTGAAACTGGTATCAGTAATCCAAGTAGATTTTTCAGTGTCAATCGCCTCGTCATGGAGTTTGTGTTGCCAAATCTTTCACCCTAGTTGTGAAATGGCATCCTCAGTGGATAGCCTGGGACTGAAAGTACAATAGTATTGATTGTTGTTAGTATACACAATAATACAACTAATTGTGACAGACATTTTCCTGAGAAATCAACCAAACAGAACACAGTTACACCACAAAACATGATATCGGATTTGATAAAACACAAGTAATTGCTAGCAACCCTTACCCCAGGAAAATTAGAGAGGCCATAAAAATAAAAAAACACACAAATAATTTTAACAAAGAAGAAATCTTTTGTTTAGCCCGATCATGGCAACCTGTTTTGCAAAAACTGTCACAATAATAAAACATGAACATTAACAACAAACAACCCTACTTTCAGTCTCAGCCCAGCCACTGAGGATGCCACTTCACAACAAGGACAAAACATTTGGCCACACAAACCCCATGATGCGTTTGACACCGAAAAATCAACTTGTTGCTACGTGGAGGGTATTTGGTATTTTTTTTCACCATAAAGGAATTGTTGTCACATTAAGTATTAAGTAGGGCAAGTTTTTATTATTCAGTGTCCTTGTGACCTACACATCACAGTCCCTTAGTAGCGAATGTGTTAAACATGTGTTTTAGGGTTATCCATACCTTCAAGAGGCATATTTCAAGTTATTTTTCCATTAAAAAAAAGATAAAAAGTAGGATATTAATCCTACAAATCTCTGCAAATTACTCGTCCAAAGTGCACCCAAATACTTTTGTCACCTAGCTCTGCATCTGTCGTATGCTTACAATAGTTTTGTCTTCTCTTTCCTTAATGGAAAAATCAATGGGGAAAAGAGGTTTATAAATTTGAATAACATTACCACAAATATCATATAATTAAGCCGGTTTTAAAATGACATGTACATATTGTCAAAATAAGCCATACATAACAACATTATGAAGTTTTTACCTCCTGATCAATTTATATAAAATATCCCTGGTGTAAAAAGCATCTAGGGACAAAAACAGATTTCTTTCACAAGAGGTGTGATGAGTAATCAAGTCTCACCAGTGAGCATGCTCTCGTTGACGATGCAGTTGCCAACCAGGAGCACCGCGTCACAATGCATGACGCACCCATGGGTAGGAATTACGATGACATCTCCCGGCACCAGGTGAGTGGTGGGGATGTCCTCGTAGCTGCCGTCTCCTCTCCTCACCGTCACGATGTCCGTCGCATGCACCGTGTGATGCAGGTTCTTCTGGTTCTACTCGATCAAAGAGAGATGGATGACTAACTACATAAGTTTCATAATCATATTTCTGAGACAATACGACCAAGAATGGTGAGAAGATTGAGTGTGATGAGTGAGTGTGATGAGTGAGTGTGAAGATTGAGTGTGATGAGTGAGTGTGATGAGTGAGTGTGATGAGTGAGTGTGAAGGGTGAGTGGGATGAGTGAGTGTGATGAGTGAGTGAGAGGAGTGGGTGTGAAGTGTGAAGGGTGAGTGTGATGAGTGAGTGTGATGAGTGAGTGTGAAGAGTGAGTGTGATGAGTGAGTGTGAAGAGTGAGTGTGATGAGTGAGTGTGAAGAGTGAGTGTAATGAGTGAGTGTGATGAGTGAGTGTAAAGAGTGTAATGGATTTGATGAACTGTAGCTTCGTTACTGATAAAGACCAGCTGATAAATTTTCAACTATAATTAATTAATATTCCAATGAACAAAGACAACTGGATCCAGTATAAAACCTTCACAAAATTGTATTAATATTTTTCCCAATATTGAATCTGCGAACTTCAGATTACGAAGTGGGAACGATAACCACTGAATCACACATCCAGATTGATTGGTTGTATAATCATTTTTCCGCTACAACTTTTATTGAAATGCTTTATTTATATGCACTTATTAGAATTGTTTTAAAGTTTTACATAAATCTCATTTAGAGTTTTGTTTTAGCAAATTTCCCATAGGGAAGAAGCTATTACCATAGGTCTCATGGCGAGACTTAAGCCCGGGAAATTGAGTATTTTTTCTTCTTAAGGTGCCCAGAGACCAAAAACAATATTCGTTAAAAATTATATATATATATGGGTCTGTGAACACAATAACTCTCATAAAAGTGGTCCGATTGAGACCAAATTTGGTAGAAACGTGTATTCCTGCAATAGCTCGAGTTCGTAATCCAGATATATCGGTCAATCGGAAGGGGTAGTTTTTTGCATTTTTCACATGTAATTTTTAAAAATTTCTAATTTTATCTTTCACCATTAGAATCAGATTAAAAACTGCACAGTTAAGTTTCTTAAAGTTTTTCTCTATCTCCAACGGTTACCGAGATATTAAAAAGTCTAAACACAGTACGTTGTATTTTGGGGCTCCAATCCTAATCTTATGGAGGATAAGGAAAAATTAATATTTCCCATATTAATCAATATTTTTAGATTAAACTAAAGTATTTACCTTCACGTCGTTGATACTCACCCATTAAAACTTAAAATCATAGTTTATGTGTTTATCATGGCAGCAAACCTGCATACACTTTTCCCATGTTAATCATATAGGGAATGGGTAAACTCCTTTATTTATGGACAGATGTTGATGAAAGTTATAAATGTTAAAAATAAAAATTATTTATGGTAGAAATGCCTACTTTCAGTGTTCCTCACAGCAGCAAACCTGCACACTCTTTCCCATGTTAATCTTATGGGGAATAGGCAAATAATTCTCATGTTTATGGACAGATTTTTATAAAACTTGTCTTAAATTATTATTATTATTATATTATTGATTTGGAAATTCGCTGAGTACGCAGGACTGCTGCGACGGGGGTATTATTTATTATTTTTAATGGTATTTATACAAATATTTAAAAGAAATGCTGTCAATAGATGAAAATTTGAAATACCTGGTGAGTTTGTATAACTGCAGAAGAAACACCGAACAACGACATGATCATGATGGCAAAGGTGTAGTAAATGTAATTCTCAGCAAACCACACACAGATGGTGAAGACTTGGAATATGTAGAATGGATTCAAAACCTCCAGAAGGATCAAAGTTATTATGCTCTGTAGTTTAACCAGGATTTCATTTTTCCCATAGATTACTCGTCTGAAAAAATCAATATTTAATTTTAATGCATAATTAAATAAATTAATATTCAATAAATTTAAGTTTTAATTAAAAGTTGGTGGGGTGTTGAGAGGTCTGATTTTGTTTTCTCATAATTGTAGAACCATGCATTAAGCTTATAAAAAACAATTTAGTGAATAAAGAAAAAAAGGATTTTCAAAAGAAAATAATTTACCACTTCCTATGCAAAATTAATAAAATATAGTAAAAAATCCGTCAATAAATATAGTTTGAATCAAAATTCATAATTTTTCAAACTAGAAGGTTTAATATTTAAACAGGTAAGATTAGGATTTAATGTATCTTCTTCTACCGTCTTCCAAAAAACCATACCCTAAGTATGGTTTTTTGGAAACCATTCTGGCATTTTGCCTTAAGTAGATAAGGTTAAGGTAAAAGTCAAGGTAATTAGCTGATAAGTGTTTTGTATCTAATGTTTACGGAGGTATACAACACAATTTGCATAACAAGGTGCTTTACCCAAAAATTATAACTAAACAGATAATTGTTTCCTCCTTAAAATGTAAGCTAGCGTCAGGTAAAATTTGTACAATTACACTTCCAGTGAAATACTGCTACATCCTATACTTTTAACTCTAGAACAAGTACAATACCATAACAGTGTCGTACGATCTGTCAAGAATGGTTCCTCTAACAAGTATTGTTACCTTATTATGACTTCCCAACTAAGCAATATCATTATTTGTATTACATTGGAAAATTAAGTTTTTAAGATGAAAAATAAATGAACTATTAAATTCTTGTTGATAAAACACATTTAAATTACATATTTTTTCTTAATATTGTATCTCATTTAAATACATTGTTTTAAAGTTAATTAGTATTCCTTAGTGAATGTTAAGACTGAAGACAGATAATGAAGAACATACATACACAGGTTTTAGCTGATTTAGTGCACATGCAGGACAGGGATGGCTCCAGAGAGATCATGTGAGGAGCATTGATGGTGTGGGGGTTTGAATACATACCCAGGGAGTAAATTAAGTTTTGTAAGGTTTTATGTGAAAAGCACTTGAAATGAATTTAAGGAATAATGTTATTTGTATGATGTTAAATACAACTTCAAATTACAAATTTTGTTTTTTAAAACTGTAAAATATTCCACCATTTTATTTTTTAACCAAACACCAACACAATGTACTCTTGAGTTTGTACTGCCAGCTAATATCAAGATGTGTGTAGAGTCATTGTTCAGTTTTGAAATGGATGTGTCTTAACAAACAAAAGTGATGTCATATGGTTATAATGATTGCTGTTCTGAGGAACTGAAACATTCCCTTAGACATACCCATGATCTAAGCTATTTCCCAAACAAAAAAAGGTGAGGGGAAGTAAAAATTTGATAAACTTTCCATTAGCAAAGACAATCAAGAATGAGAAATAGAATAAGAATAATAATGGAACAAAAATACTCTAAAATATAATATTTTAAACTGACAATGGCTTTGCCTGCACAATGCAATACTGTAGCAAAACTGTTTTACATCCCTCTCTCCTCCTTATTGATTTGAACCTTTAAACATCTGGACAACAATTCATACCTCATGAACTGCTCCTGCTGGTCGAATCCATGATATCCATGCAGCTGTTCTTTAGTGACTCCTTGATCCAAGCCGATTAACTTTAAAAAACTTTTCTTGTCATCATCCCATATGTAGCAAAGTTTCTTCACCCATAAAGCCCGAACTTCTGCAACTTCTATAAAAATAATTTCTTTTTATTAAATTGTTACTCTCCACCGCAACTATGTACTACAATGATTAGAAAATACAAAGACAAATCAGCACTTGACCAAAGTATAATACAAAAATTTTATGAAGATTTGATACCCTTAATTCAGCTTCCTTGGGTTTCAGATTTATATTTTTTGTGATAAATGTTCTTGATTGAATCAGCTGATTAATGTAAATTAGTATCTCAACAGCCAATAACATCTAGGGACCTATAGTTTAACAAAGGATCTGAACTACAATTTGACTTCTGAATTACATTGATTTTATACATTGAATTACAAATGAGGGAAGTTTTTGCTGATGAACAGATTATTCAATAGTGTGGATATTAATCCACACCAAAGAATATCACATCCACCATACATCCCTTATAACTATCACAATTCGTGACCTCCAAGTGGCTGGCTGCATTTAAGTACAAGTTTGAATTAAAATTGAAACAAAATGTTCCCTAATCTTAGGATTACTTTGCCTTTTAAAGCTGATCTTGCAAGATGGATGTCAAACACTTGTATGGGTGGTTTCTTGGCTGTGGTCGACAGCTGGTCTGGGTTCAGCTGCCTCATAGGTTCAGCACGGTCCTGTTTCTCCTGTAAACTAAAATAAGGTCACGACTACATTTTCATGGTATTAGCTCACATAACATAGTTAGTCTAAGTTTGAATATAGTAGGTGCTCTAAAATACAAAAAGTGTCACAGAATTAACGTCATTGAACACGTTATCCGATATTTTTGTTTATGTTACAGTAGTCATATGTTTAATATTTTGTAACAAAGTCCCTGGAATACTAAAATGCTATGCTACATTCCATAAATAATGAAGTAACTAGAGAATATAAATTGCTTATTAGAAATATTTATTTTGTAAAACTTATGTTTTTTTAAGAAACTACTCTGTGCGTCTAATAGGATGTGATACAATAAACTTGTGAAAAAGTTCTGTAAACTTCGAAGAGACAAACCATTGAGAATACATCCATGATCAAATGAGCTATATTTATAGTGAACTCAATTCACATGCTTTACTTTATAATTAATCCTTTAAATTTTTAAAAATCTTTTGATAAATAGTATTTAAATATTTCAGGTTAATAAAACACAAAACCTCACTTAATAAATAACAAAAACAAACAAACACATTACAAAAACAGTAACAAATAATTATAAATCCCAATTTTCAAATTAAAATATGAATCAAGAAATTTTTTTATTACTGTTAGATACTGTTGCTCATAGTGAGCAAACTATATTCCAAATCTTTGATGCCACTACATACATATAGTAAATAAATTGCATTATAGAGTGCAGGAGCATCTTAAATATGCCCTCTGATGAGCTCCAAACAATCATTCGTGGATAACAAGTGTAAGAAGAAAGAAGATAAAACACTCCCATGCATTAACTAGGGTATGTAAATTAGAGTAATCTATGCTAGACAACAGTTGAAGAAAACAAAGTATCACATTCTCTTGTTCATCCAACTGATAAAATAAACGAGATCTTTAAGTTCAATCACATAGTAAATATCGTCAAAGGTCAATGAGAATGAGAATTAGTATTTTAACTAAACAGAATAATTTTTAAATCTTCATAATAATATATTAATAATTTTAATACAAATGTGTAGGTAAAATAAAAGAGGTGTGATTGTGAAAATTCACTGCTTATATCGTTATTATGTAGATGGGTTGAATAATCAATCTCATCAGATTTAAAGTACTTCAAGTTCTTACCTTTGATTGGTTGCAGATATTCTTTTTACTTCCTTTATAAATAGAGAAGTGAAGCGTTTTTCATATCTGTCCTGAAACAACAAAAGGTTAACATTGAATTGAAACACCAACAATAAAGATTGGTTTAACTAAGTAGGACATGTGTTATTATGTGATTATGTGTATCAATTAATCCTGGGTAGTGTTTTGTGTAATGTCAATAAGCACTAAGTTCATGCTGGTACGTTTTGAAAAGAGTAAAGCATATCAGCAAAATCGCCAATTATGCATTGCTCGAGTCCCACTTACAATGTGGCCTTGCAGTTGGGGAGGACTAAGTCACAAAATTAATCAAATAAAACCAACAAACATACCAGAATAAGTACTTTCTCAGCTTGAGCCAGAGAACAACGCTTGTGGGAAAGGAAGAGCATCCACTCCGGCCACCAATGGAAGACAAGCCGCAAAGTTCCGAGAGAGAGGAAGATAAAGATCCACATCACCACATTGTGGATGCTGCTCTTGCGGTATCCGTAGATCTCCTGACAACCAGATTCAAGCTTAAAATAAAATTTTTAGTCCAGATCTAAATATCAGGTGATTTCGCAGATACAAATTTTAATTTACAAATTTTTTAAAAATGCATTAAAACAGCAGTATTAAGAAAATATTTAAACACACTATAAAACATATAAATATATTTTACCATGTTGATTTTTTAATTACCAATGAATGCTTTGAATGTCATTTTATTTAATTTACCATTATCATAATTATAATTATAATTACCATTTAATTTAATTAAGACATCTTTAATGTAGATTAGAGGGTCAGATCTCAGCATGCAAGTCTTATAGGAAGTGTGGTAAATTTACATATATTAAAAGAAAAGCAAACTCTATGTGTTTAAATACAATAAATAATTTTATTTCAACCAAATGTTACCAAACATTGTTCAATCAAACTTTACCATAAGGACAAATTATAACATAGCTACATAAAAATCTAAATTTTCTACTCACCATTTCATCTTCTTCTCCCTTATTAAGACAGTTACATTCTTCTTCCTGCCATGCACATCCATTTTTCTTGTTTTCCTTCTCATCTACAAATAAAAATTGGATTTAAATATATTTAGGTATTATTCTGTCACTATTTAAACAATATAAATATTAGTGTATGGTACCATTTGTACCTCATTTAAGTTTGAATATGTTATATAATTTTTTTAACGAAAATCCCAGAGTCCATTGCATTATTGAACTTAGACCCAAAAAAACCCAAATTATTAAATTGGTGGTTCAGGTTCATTGCCATTTTTACAACCTAATTAATTTTTTTTGTTTCAACATTAGACCTACAGAACCGTAATTTCTTTAAAAATAATTAACAATAATAATAATTAAAAATTGCACTGCTATAAATTTTTTGTTAATTTTCATTATTGATAACATTATTTCATTGCTTTTTATCCAATTTCGTTTAAAATGTTTAGGTTATCTTAATAGTAACTATCTTTCGATGTATTTTTAGAAAGTATTAGAATATTTGTCAATTTAAACAATATAAATAAGTAAACCTGTATCTTAAAAAAAATAAAAAAAATCAACCATTGCATTATTATTATAGAAAAAAAAAAATTATAAATTTTTATCATTATTTTTACAATATAATTAATTTTTTTTTTTTAAATAATCAGAAAATTTTTTAATAAAATAATTAACAATAATAATAATTAAAAATTGATAAACTACAGCTGTTTGTTTTTTTATTTTTTAAATCTTTATTAACACTGCTGATTATACTGAAATATTTATTAATATGTTTTTGATGTTATAATAGTAAATGGGTTTATAAATGCTCATTATTTACTTTTCAAAAGGCGACGGGCGAATTTAAGTACTTAAAACCCTTCTCTGGAATGTAGAGAATACATGAAATAAGTTTCATTGTAATCAGTTCTCCCATTCCTAAACAAATCAATACAAAGAAATAAATCAATACCCAGCTTTTTTATAATTAGTTATACATTAAAATAACTTTTTAATATAGTATGATTTCAAAATGGGTTTAAAATCAATGACCAATTTAAACTAACAAGTACTGATTTGACAGCTGTTTGTTTTTATTTCTATTAAATCTTTAAACTACGGTGTTATAAAACCCATAATTTAGAAAAAAAAATTATTTTGCAAATTTTACAATACAATAAATAAATATTGGTGGATAGAAAAATTATTTTTAAAAAATGGTTAGGAATATTTTTTTAAACTACGCAATTGAAGCCCAAAACCAACTATGACAACATACTTTGACAAGTGAACCTAATTAGCACATTCTACACACACACTTTTCAAATTATCAAGGTAGAGCCACTTGTTACACTTTACAAAAAAATAAATAAATATGGCTGCATTGAAGAATTATTTTTAAAATGGTTAGGAATAATTATTTAAACAATGCAATATTATCTATTTCAAGTTATCAGGGTCTTCATCACCGATGACACTCTCATCATCTTCCATTTTAGCTAGCCAACACTATAACAACTGTTCTTGGTTGTCAATTGTCCATTCATTATTCAATACATGTACACAGTATAAAGTTTTCATACAAAAACAATGTTGACTACGTGAAATAAAATCCACAACATATGTTACTCAGTTGAAAAAACGGAACACGCATACTCGCGTGGAGTGCTCCCACACTCCAATACTGCGGCACCTCAGGGAAAAAATTAATAAAAATTTGTTTAGCCCGAATTGGTTGCTGTCACTATACTGACAGGTTCCAGGATTGTCAGAGGGAATGTATGGTAGATGACTGCACAAGGTCACACATGCAGTCAACTGTGTTTTATGAACAAAATAACATGACTGGAGTGCCACCGCACTCCGCGCAAGCACCGGAGTGTTAACCATCTACTTGCTTACATTTATTTGCTCTTAAAGGCCATTTAATAGAAATAATAATTTAATATAAATAATAAGGCTAAAATTTATTAGAAATGTATTTTTTGATTTTAGTATTATATAATATCAAATAAACCCCCAGTTCATATAGATTCTTTCGTAATTATTGTGCCAATAACCATAAAAATTATGATCCAAGTTTATAGAGTGTGGCCATGATTAAATTGCTTGGAGGCCTGAATAGGCCGGAAGAACGGAAGCGTTCCGCACAATCGACTCGACATTGTAGCGTGACCTTCGAAGATATAATCAGCTATCTTTGGCAAACCCGTGACAAACCACAGGTGATAACGCGTGGAAACGGAAATGGAGTCTTCGGCGGTTTACAGGAAACGATAAACGCTCTGCATGTCACCTTGCCCAATGCCGTTAAACTCACTTCTCCTGCTCTCTTTTTCTAAATTAATATCCAAAGCCTTGAAAACATATGTTTGTAAAACGATCTCTCATGAGAGGCAATTTAGGGCCGTATTAGACTAGGTCACCTGGTGACGTCACCGGTGTCCTGACTAGTTGGTGGTCACTAGTTCTTACGGCGCTTATTACTCTATGGCCACCGGTAGCGTCACCGGTGGTGACACTGTCCCGTGACCAGACGAGTCACCGCTGGTTACCAAGAATTATCGCTGGGTATTGAATCAAATGGCACCTATTACACACAGTCACCGCTGTTGAGGCACCACTGTATTTTTGTGTTCTGCAAGTTCATATTGTTTGATGCCAGTATAGGAAGCGGACGTAATTTCGGAAAAAATATAAAGAAATGCTACACTTCTTCCTCTTTAAGGAAAAGGAGAAGTCTGGCAAGAAAAATGCACGTACATCCTATATTATCTTTAAAAGAAACAAAAGGATTGTTTAATACTCTTTTTGATGAACTTTTAGGTGCCGGAAACAATTTTTTCAACGATTTGAGAGAATTTCAAAATTCTCATTCTTTGAGCTGCTTTCACTAATAAAGGTAGACATTACCGGAACAAATACTAAAATGAAGCCACTTCCCTCCTGATGACTCTACTGGCTGCCCGTACAGGCGTCACCAGGTGACGACACTGGTGACGTCTACAGGTGAACTAGTCTAATATGGCCCTTACGTATTGTAATGTAGAATCATCAATTAAGTATTTCTGTCTTTCAATTAAATACAATTAAAGTAGGTGAATGAAACGATCAAGAACAAAGATATAGATGCTACCTGCTTACCATACCACAAGGTAGGTATTTAAATCCAAGTGTGATATGAGATATCTGTGAGATATGAGTGTAAGATGATTGTGGCGCGATATTGTAGACTTCTTACTGACCAAAGCTGACATGATCCTTAGACAGGACTGTTAATTAATAGCCTAACAGCCAATGGCAACTAATAGACCTACAGTTTAACGTGGAGTCCGAACCACTTTTGCCTCTAAATTACGAACTGGTCTAATTATATGAGGATGGTCTTAGCGTATTAACGTAGTATTCAAATAGTGTGGACGTTCATCGCTCACAACTATCCACAATTCGTGACCTCCAAGTAAATACATAGCATCTACTAATACTCAAATCTATATACAAAATGGCTTAAATAATCATTTTTACCTTAAATATGCATTAATAAATAAGCCGAAATTTTCTGATAAAAGAAAATTACATCTCAGATGTAGTTACAGGACATGAAGGTCACAGCCTAGTTTCCCAATAAAGAATAGTGGTGTGATAATAAACTGTAAAGATAAAATTGTAAACATTCCAGTCAAGAGACAGATAACAATTATATAGCGTTCAATAAGGTAAGTAGAAAGACGCTGAAAACCTTAGTATTCTGTGGAATTAATTAATTGATAACAGGTTTATTACAGTTGTTTTGATTATTTTTTATTTAATTAAAAAAATCTCTTATCTTGTCTCCACACAAATCATCTTCACCTCTTTTCTCATCTCTATTTCTCCTCATTTGATGACTTATGTACTACACATAGACTACGTCTTTCCATTCCTCCGTAAAGAAAAAACCTTGAGGTTGCTTTTTTGTAGCAATAGCGTAGATCAAAAATTACGTCACTCAATATTCCAACCATATTAAATTATACTCCACAATCGAACATTCAGTTTCTGTTATAAGTTGTTTTGTGGACATTTTTCATTACAATTAATAAAATACGGGATGTGGAATCTGATCACGTCTTCAGTAATCTAGAGTCTAGAACGTGACGTAATCCGGACTAAACTGGTGAAAAGCATACTAGAACTTATTCATAAGTTACTTAGAAGTTTCTGTAAATAAACCAAGCAACAATAATAGTAAACCTCTTGAACTCTTGTGACGTGTGGGCTTGCTTTGTATGTTGTTTAGTATATTTTTTAAGTTTTTGACTGTTTAAACATTTTTGTTTTCAACTTTACCAGCTCAATTTCGATCAAGTACTGATCTGGAAACTTTACTAATTAATTGTGATGGAAAATGTCCCGATAACACTAAATAACACCCACAATCGCCAACAATGAATTAAAATAATAGTTTCTGTTTGTGAAACCGCCAATGCACACGGCAATGTTCAAAACAGTTAAGCATTGTAAGTTAAGTTTTGACATTGATATTTCTTAGCTCTGGGCGGCGCGGTATTGGCAATCCGCCAGACCAAAATTTGAAAGGGAAGTGACGTCATATGGTTATAAGGACAGCTGTTTAGAGAAACTGAAATCATTAACTTAAGACATATCCATCCTAAGATAGCAAATAAATACTTAAAATTAAAAAAACTCACTTTGCTCAACCGGCGTGGGCATACTGCCTAGCCTAGGCGCTTGTAGCTCCTGAAAAATAAACATTTGTTTAAAATTTGATCTGGTTTTTAAGCGATAGAAACAGAACACCAGTGAAGGAAAGTAGCTTATGTCAACTGAGTTATCAATTATTTCTCTCTTCCATTTACACACTTAGTCCGCGAAGAGCTCTGGATGTGTACTGTACCTAGACCTTGAACCTGTCAAATAACATATCTCAGATGTTTTGAACTGATATTAATAATACCTTCAGTATAGAGTTAACAATGGTTTTACAATAAATACATTTCATAAATTAATTTTTTGGAGTAATTTATCGGTATGGTATGATTTATATTGTGCTCACTTCGACAGGTACTTCTTTGGAGAAATCCCAATATTAATTGTTTTAAGAAACTAACATTAATTGCGTGGTTTTGGTACGGATTTTTGTAAAAGGAATTTATAAAAAAAGGCTCACGCCAATATATTAGAAATGATTGTGTAAATATTCGATATATGTACTACTTATCAACATTTAAAATTGGACAAATATAAAAGATTTATATGGATGGCTAGTTTACCCCTAAAAATCTTAAAAATAAAAACTTCCTAAAGACGGCTCTTTTTGTTTTTATTACAATTTCATAGCTTATAGTTTATAAGGTCCTTCGTATGTGATAAGTCCCAAATAATATGTCATCATCCACATATCTGTAAAAAGCAAAGTAAAATGGCTGTTCAAAAGATAGGCTTGTAAAATAATTGAAGTTAAATTTATCAATTCATTTTACTACAGTATCACCATTAAAACTAGATGAAAAAATATAAAAAATGTTAATTGAGTTATTAGTCAACGACTAATCGTTCTAGATAAAGTTAGATTTACTTCTTGTGGTAAACGCAGTACGTTGTCTGAGAACGTCCAATGCTTTTCTTATGGATAATGTACTAAAAAATTAATTTCTACCTTATTTTTCAAACGATTTTCACGAAACTTGGTATACATTATAAGGTTGCATTAACCAATCAAACCCACACAAAACTTTTTTTATTATCTTTAGATCGACGGCTCTCTCGAACCTTTCACCTTGTAGTAAGAAGGTATCGGAAAATAAATCATGATTTTTGAGAATTTTAAACGCTATTTTATGAGCATTAAATAGTGAGATAATTAAATGTCTGTTTTGATTAATTTACTTTTAAATGGAGAAAGTCTCATTTTCCTGATTTTACTATCTAAGTTCCAGCGCCGAACATCAGCTGATTACATTGCAGTGAGATGAAAACACATTTATTTGAAGGATGTAAAGTTTAAGGGGACTACTTCGAAGTTATTTAACCGAAGTTGGAGTGTATTTTCTTATCTCTATATATAAAATTGAATGTATGTCTGTATGTATGTCCTTTATGCGTTGCCAAACTACTCATCCGATCGCCATGAAATTTTAGGAAGTTGCTCTACATGTGTCCGGGAAGGTTTTAGTGAAAAAATATTTTCGAAAACCCCATAAGTTTCCATTTTATGGCGTTTTAAATTTGTAATGTTAACCTTATGGAGAGCAAGTTTGTTTACAAAATGTCTACAATGAAAACATTTGATTTCTTAGCTACAGCTGATTGGTTTACTTTCCATTAGCTTTACTATCCAATGCCATCTGAATCATTCATTAATGCAAAACTATGAAGTAAATGTGTACTGTAAAAAATGCTTTATTCACCACGTTAATAGTTTACGGTTTTGGGGGATTATGTATTTATATTTTTATTTTCTGTCTGATTAAAATCACGTGTTTATATGATAATTACAATGTTTATATTATTACGTTTATCATATTAATCAACTGTTGTATATCTTTCCTATAAAAGCCGTATTGCACTTAGTTTTGGTTTGGATTGGATTTGAAAATTGTGAATTAATTCACTCAGATTTATTTGTTTTATGGTAATGTTATTAATATGTCATATCGTTTCAATATTGTTATTCACCATGCCGCGACATAGAATATATAACCTTTCACAATGAAATCGTAATGCTATTCGACTTCAGAACATGGCCAATCTTAAAGTTAGTACGTATTTACTGTCAGGCGTTACGAAGTTCGCCGGGTCAGCTAGTTTAGAATAAAGTAAAGTATGTATATTAAGAAGAAAGAAAATTTTTCAATTTTCCTCCAGTTACGAGTAGCGAATCCCCTAAGTTCTGCAAGTTGCTAAGAAGCTGGCGATACCGGAGGACAATTGGCAATTGAAGGTCGGAGGCGGCGCGTGTAGTTACTGTCATTATCTGTCATCATCCAATCTCTGAGCGACACTAAATCATCAGGGTGTATATAAAGTACAACAGTTTTAACTGACTATAGTATAGTACCGGGTGTTCCACAAAGAGGTCACGATTTTTTAAATTATTAACGTATAGATTACGCTACAAACTTGAAACTCTATTCACATTTTAGACGTTTCTAAATACTTCGGATCAAATGACAATATTATGCACTATCGTTCATATTTTACAGAACTTTCATTGTTGCCCGATGTTATTTAAGTACGGCCGTTTTTTTCGTCTGTTCGAAAAAGGCTCACATAAATGGGCTCGTATACTCACCATGACGTGTGTGTCTTATAATAATACTTTTTAAATATAATAACTAACAGTCCTAAAAGAAATAGAATGATTATTTCCACGCTAGCTCCTTGAGTTCGACTTAAAGACTTCCGCAGTTTGGCCTTCAACGACACGTGACTTGGAAACTGTCGCCTCACCTTTGGCGAGCTCCTCGCCTGTTGAACCGCTGGTGAGCAAACACAGCTGTAGCGTTCTATATGCTCCATATGGTCCATTACCAGTTCTTGAGTAGGAGTTCTTGATTGTATGCCTCGTGGATATTTTCCGTTACATGTGTGCCACTTTTTAAACAGCGGTTTAATAGTTTTCTGATGTAACAGAACCAGTGGTTTAAAGGTTGACTGATGGCTACTTACTGTTGATATTAATGATATAAAAATATCAATAACCAAGATCTAACTTAATTCCACAACGTGCAGTTGGTTGGCAACCGATTGTATCATAATACACGCGAAATTGCCGACTACACAGCGCTCTGCAGAGTTTAGTTCGGTTAGTTTTTGATATTTGTTAATGGTTAATAATATGTTTAAACTGTCAATAACCTCTAGAAAACCATAGGTTTTCTGTTAAACCTATATTTTTACTTCATTCGACATAACCAAATCTCTGTTTTTTTTTAATTACTTCCATAATTAGTTTGAATTTTATATGTAAAATCGACTGAAAAATTACCCTAAATACACAACTTTTCCAATCATTATGTTTGTATACGAATAACCGAAAAAATCCTGACTTTCAGCTCCAGGGAGTACGAACACTTAGGGGAGTACGAAACACTTACATAGCCATATTTTTGGAAGTACAGTATCATAAATCATTCATTACTTTATTTTAAAAGAGCCGGACGTCTTCTCAGAGTATCCAAATAAAAAAATAAGCTTAACAACTGTAATTCATAAACCATAAGATCAAAGTGTCTTCACGACTTTTCTTTTGATTTTCTTTAGATTGTTATAAAAGTTTGTAAGAAACGAAAATTCTCCTTGAGTCTTTGCATCGTGTGGACGTGTGGCCCTGTTTTTTTCGTTCTGTCTGGTGTTTTATGCGTGATTATTGTTGCTTGGTATTCTTTGAATGTTTTTAATTGCTGTCATTCCTTTTGTTTTCAGCTTTATACCGGCTCAGTTGTGGGATTATGTATTTAAATTGTCATGTTCTAGGTTTCAGCTCTTTTTAAGAATAGGGTCGAATTCTAGATCCCAAAACGTCGTGGAACGTTTTTGATGTGTCTTAGCTCAGGGGGGGGACTGGTGTTAGCAATTTTTAAGACACAAATTTGAAAACATAGGAAGATCTGTTTAGATGAACTGAAAACATTCCCATGCACCACACATACACAATCTAACCTATTTACCACAACGAAGTAAAAACAAACATTTTTTACTAATGATCATGATAAATTTCCGGAGTAACAATCTAAATAACACCACCAACGATGAATTTCAACAAGGACAAATCTTAAATCTTGAAAGAAACATGACTGTTAGAGTTATTTGGACCGGTGTTGAATTTCAATATATAGGCCCTAGGCTCTGCCTTTCAGAAGCCGCCGTGAAACCCTTTGTAAATTTTTCCTATCTAGTGGGTGAAAATATATAGGTAAAATGGATAGCATTTACGTCAGTTTTTAAAATAGTATTGCATAACGATATCTTTCAGCTTTTCACAATCCTAAATAAAATTCACCGGATTTAACAATTATTAAATAAAATGAAACCGGTAACAGATAATGGTTTAAAAATAACTAAAACTCGTTAGCAGCCATCAGATAATATAACGACAGGAGTCACATGGATTGTCTGTCTTCCAGTCCCACAGTTATAGACATCAACCCAAGCTGTGTTCTCCAGGGTCGCAGATAATGGTGGTTGGGAATGCCAACTTAATGACTGACCGACAACAGAACTTAATAAACCGAAGTCACGCTACGCAAAACTTTGATTTGTTGTAGAATGTCTGTTTGCAAAATTACGTTTTGATTATACGAATTATACCCGTGGTGGAATGTGTTGGAGAGAGAAAACGCTGATTAATGTTACTGAGTAAAAATGAGAATATCTTGAAATTTAAAACCGTTCAACAGAGTGTGTTTATGCTCAACTATATAGTGATGTAACTTGTTTAATTACTTTAAGCATTTCCAACGTGTTTAGGGTAACTAACGTATTCCGTCATCACAAAACTTTGACTCGACCTAAAAGTAAATTTAACAAACTTAATTTCCAAACACCATATTCATATTGTACTAGCTGACCCGGCGAACTTCGTATCGCCTAACGGTAAATACATGTTGACTGTAATATTGACCATGTTCTGAAGTTGAGTAGCATTACAGGTTCGTTGTGAAAGATTAGATATTTTGGGTCGCGGCTTAGATAATGACAATACTGAATTATAAATTAATCTTTATACAAACAAATTATTTTACTACTCATTAATTTGTCTCTCCAAGATGATGTTAACAATAATTTAAGATACATAATGTTTTGTTTCCATGGTGTTTTTATTTCATTGTTAAGTTTTATTCCTTACAAGTTCTGGTTCCATAGTATGGGATCCTTTTTGGGTTCTAGAGAGAAACCCAATTGAGCTACAACAAAATTGATGATCCACAAACCTTCTCCATGAAATTGTATATATGTGCACCATTTTCCATGGAAAATCGTCCAACGGTGTCCGAGCGCATTAACTTCAAACATACAAACATATATATACAAACATTCCTTTTAATAGATATAGATAACACTATCTATCATATGTTTACTAACAAAATCATTAAAAATGTAACACGAAACAAAATATAAACATTATTAGGCGAAGGATGATATGATTTACTGACAACGTCATCTCAAAATACATTTAGACCTAATAAAGTCAGAGAACGAATCTTTGAATTCAAGTCAACTTCAAAATGAACTTACTCACATTAAGCCACTCTTGTTACTATAAGTTTTCACACGTCTGGTTAGAATTGTTGAACGAAAATTAACGTTCTCCTCCTAATGAAAAAACAATCTTCTAGTTGGGAGCAAAACCTAACCTACTGAGACTTAGGACTATTTACATTTTTATATATCGTTTGATGAAATCAATAATTCCAAATCATATACTGGATGAGCAATAAAAAATCATTAGCCAAATTTGGTCTAACCTTTTCAAATTTCTCACCATGAAAGGAAAAATCACAATACGCCAATTGTACCTTTTTTACTGAAATGTCTAGCTTCTATTTTATAGTTTTCTAACATTTTCAACAGCAGCAACAATATTGAAACCGGAAATGCCAGTTATGAAAAACTGACAAACTGCAAACTGACAGTTATGAGCGGTGGTCGGTGGACGGTGGACGGGGTATTCCCGCACTATTGAACGTGCTACGTTCATTAGTGAAGAAATCCGCATAACACTAGTTCGTAACTCAGAAGCAAAAGTGGTTCGGACTCCACGTTAAACTGTAGGTCCCTTAACATGCCATCGACTGTTTGGCTATTAATTAAAAGTCCCGTATAAGGAACACGCCAGCTTTAGTCAGTAACAAGACTACAATATCGCGTCACAATCATCTTACACTCATTTCTCATTCATACTTGGCTTAAAATACCTACCTCAGTAGGCCGCCATTTCAAAAGGTAATTATACTTAAAAACCGACAAAGATGATAACGTAAAATCGGTAAACTGTAAGATACTAATTAATGTGCAAACTATTGATGCAGATCGTGTACCCCCGCCTTGCGGGACTCCAGAAGTAGACAGCCTTGACCAAAGCGGCAGCTGTCCTGGCAGAACTGGATCCCGAGGAGCCTAACGTCTCGTCACGTGGTGAGACGTGGTGAGGCAATCGTTTTGGAAACACGTGACCACATTTGTAAATAAACGTTTTACTCTGGAAATTTCCACTAGAAGTTTGCGAAAACGTTTCTTTTCATCGGAATAGTTCAATTCATTTCCAGAGGCCAACATATATTACAGTACTGTATCACTTGTCTGAAATGGTTACCTACCCAGAGATGTATACTTAAAGTCAAGTATGAATGAGAAATGAATGTAAGACGATTGTGGCGTGATCTTGTAGTATTGTTACTGACTAAGGTTGACACGTTTTTAGACAGAACTGTTGATTAATTGCCCAACAGTCAACGGCATATATAAGGGACCTACAGTTTAACGTGAGATCCGACATCCACTGACAATTTGTTCATGAGTATTCGCACGGAAAAAATCATAAAATTTAATCCTAAGTTCAGGATTTGATTATTGTTAATGTCATTTTCTTGATCAACGATTTTATGAAGTGACTCGCACTGGAAATTTGATCTAACAGAAGGGTGTTTATGATACTAGGTCTAAGTCTTATCGAGTGGAACATATTAGAGGCTTAAGCTCTGACGGATGTATTTATGGCACACGTTATTGTTAGGTAGTTGCACTCATCGTAAGTGGCTTGGTAAACTAACCTATAAGAGCCTGTCAGCTGAGAGCATGTCAGCATCCGTTAACGATAAGCTAGTGAAAATAATTTGTGAATAACTACAAAACTCAAGGTTACGACAACTGTTATTTTTTTGTAAAAAGTTAACACCAATATTTTGTATAGGAATTTAAGTAATAATATCAATTTGAAATTTAATTCGAGTGTGGGTTCAGAACTAATAATTGATAACTTAGTGATTACTGTATCAATACAAATTATTTGCAAACGATGGATTTGTTTTTAGTTATGAAGTGAAACAATCTAATTTGAAGGATTGCGAATGGAAGACATGAGAAAATATCAACATGATACAAAAGATAGGCCAACAACATACACAAACGAGTTTATGGAAAAACGTTCCACATACCTGATATTTTCACGAACATCAAGGGAATCGAAGCAGTAGACGCTGACTAATAGGTTAGGCATATCTTAAAAGAAAATCTCTGAATAATTTATTCCCAGATACATCTTACTATCTTTACAAGTGTTTTCAAAAGTGATAACACATCAAAGAAACGCGTTATCTTAACAAGTTCCGTAAAGTCGTAGTTTACACGGGAACGTTAACTGTGAAATGTCTGGATGAAAAACACCAGATTTGCTTGAAATGTTATTCAGCTTTTAACCACTTTGGTCATGTTACCTTTATTTCGAAGTTTGCGGCATACTGTGTTGCCACACCGTGAAATGAAAAAAATTAAAATCACCAAATTGTGAAAAATATAAATTTACACAACTTTTAATTTACTTACTGCAATAGCTCGTAGTTTTCGGTGCTATATAAAAAAGTTTCGTATTACATGAAACTTAAATACTCGTAGCAGTAAACCTTATTACCCGAGTAACAAAAGAATTTAAATTTTTCAACAGTAATAGACCTACATAGATGAAGCTGTACACTAAGTTTTATCGAAATATTTCAAACATAAAGAAGTTTGATCAATTTTCATACGTAATGTACTTTGATGACTTCACACTGTAATATTTTTATCTACTAGCAGTAAGCCCGTCCTTTGTACGGGTTGTAAGATTCAGTTTATAGAAGAAAGATTATCATACCAAAATGCAAACCTGAAATCTTAAACAAATCAATACAAAGAAAATAAATCAATACCCAGCTTTATTATTTAGCATTAAATAAAATTAAATAGATTAGAACAATTTATACAATTATTATAATTAGTTATACGTTAAAATAACTTTTTAATATAGTATGTTTTCTAAATAGGTGTAAAATCAATGACCAATATAAATTAACTAATATTGATTTGACAGCTGTTTGTTTTTATTTCTATTAAATCTTTAAACTACAAAGACAGCTGATTATTACCAGTAGGTTATTCATTGAAAACTAAATCAAAAAATGCGAGTAATATCGTGTAAAAATGGGTTTATAAATACTCGTTATTTACTTTTCAAAAGGCGGCGGGCGAATTTAAGTACTTAAAAACCTTCTCTGGAATGTAGAGAATACATGAAATATGTTTTATTGTAATCAGTTCTCCCGTTTTTTTTTCGGAGAAGACGGCGTAAAATGCCTCCTGGAGCATTTCAGACAAACAGAAAAAAATTGAGATAAGACCGGTTTTGGCTTCTCTAACGCACGAAAAGTAAAAATAACTAAAAAATGAATAATTCTGAGCAATGTACAGACAAAACTTAATTTTATTTATATAGATTTCTTTAGGAAATTCACTAAACACAAATTGTTCACCTAATACATTGTACAAACTGTTTACAATTGAATCAGCTGATTCCAATGTGACAGTCACAGATGTCAGTCGACTGACACAAGCAGGCATACAAGACGACGTCGGCCTAACTCAGTATCAATCCGCTCATATGACCTTCCCGATGACAGGGATGGAAATTGGAAAAATGTTGAGTTGGAACTGACCCAGAACAAGTTCGCAATTCAATTAAATGTGTACAATATTAACTCCGATGCTATAAACGTGTTGACTACAATAAAGAGAAGTGAATAAAGCAACAATTCGTACATTCACAACTCTTTTAAACCTGAGAATCTACTCGTACCGTACTTACTTCAAAGGTCCCATAGCCCATGCTGAAGATGACATCTGAGCGTTCGCGATACAAGGCACAAGATTCGCATTTGGTCCGATATCAGATCATTCAAGGCAATCGACTCCACTTTGCGAACTCCAGTTGAAGAAAACCTGTAGCTTTTGCGTCGTACGTTTTTATGATCTTCATGTTTATTCAAGAACTGTTTTCTGAACTCTGGTTGCGTAACCACTAACCACTACGTTATATTGATTTGGCAAAGAGTGGTTTTTATAATCCAATTTAAAAAGTATTTAAAATTGTTAAAAGTGAGATAAAACGTTTTATTCGTTGGCTATAAACTTTGAAGACTTGACGAGACAGGTGTAGTTGCGTACTTTTTTTGTGACTTTTGCCGTGGTTTGGATTCCACGTTAAACTGTAGGTCCGTTAGTTGCCATCCGCTGTTGGGCTATTAATTAACAGTCCTGTCTAAGGAACATGTCAGCCTACAAGTAGTCAGTAACAAGACTACAAGATCGCGCTACAATCATCTTACACTCAATTCTAATTCATACTCGGCTTAAAATACCTACATAGTAGTATGGTTTCCATTTCAATGATCTCATATAATCTAATTAAAAATGTTTGTACTTTCTTTCCTGTGGGAAATATGGTTAGATCGTAGATATGTCTTAAGGGAATGTTTTCAATTCATCTAAACAGCTCTTATTATAACCAAACTAACCAAATGACGTCACTGTTTCAAATTTTGGTCGCGCAAATTGCCAACACCCCCCAGAGCAAAGACATGTCAAAAAGAGGAATGTGATGCATTTATTATGACTACTGGCGACGAATACCCCAATAAAAACACTTTTAACAAAGCCTTTTCTTTTCTCGTGTCGATTATTCAGATCCTGTACATGGACTTATTTCCACAACACGATGCAAGCTTTGTATAATATTTAAGTATTTTGTGAAAGATTAAGCGCATTTGAAAGTATCGAGAAATACTTCGTCACAAAAATGTCAAATAAACCGTTAGAGTTCAATAAAATGTCCTTAATCGTGCCGGCATTGGCCGCTATCAATGTTATTTCCAATAATTAGTAGTAAAGTTCATAAATGACGCCTGAAACACGTGTCAGCTCGGGAGGGGATTTCCCTCGTCGTGAGATCAATGTTCCTTAGAGAGAGGAAAAGAGATGAGGAAATCCTGGACCCAGTGGTATTCTTTCCGGTCTCCTCCTAGTCGATTATATGACAACACATCTATAATAATTTGGGAACTACAGTGCCTTGAGTAAGGAAAATGCATAATGAGTAAATAACGCAACTATAAAGTTGTTTAACTTAACCGTTAGTGAGCAGTGCTGTAGACTTATTATAATTTGTGGTTTATTTTCGGTTCGCTTAGCTTATCACTCTGTGATTTTTTTGGCACGGTATACACCGACTATTTATAATAGTATGGATAGTGTAAAATTACTGTCTAAAGTTTCTACAAGAAGTAACATTTTAACCTTTCGTCGAACTGTTCGACTAGTTCGTTTACATCCGTTAAAAGTTCGCTGATGCAGAAAGTTGAGCTGAAAAACCGGATTGCAAAAACAGGTACGAGATCCGGGGACAGCGGGAATCCGGTTTACTGTGACGGCGATACAAATCGATTGATCGAGTGAAAAATCGTATTCATATTCGCGATCATATCTGACACATCTGATAAGCTATCAGATCTGACAACATAAGATAGCTTTCTATCTAGAATGTTCCATTAATAAGCTGATTCTGGAGGATCCCACCTTTTGTTTTTATTACTTCCTATCAGCAAACGGAAATATAAAACTTATCTCAGTAATAGACAGGGCGTGGATTTGTTTGGATTATGTAATGAATTATTTATATTCTAGAATGAAATTTAAAGTGTTACAAAAACTGTGGAATATTTATGTTTATACGTACAGACCTCTTAGGAGCTTATATTTAAACCCTAATTAAAACTATACTTAGTTTCCTATTAACGGGTTTAGTAAGGTAGTCATGATGAAAAATTAAATATAGGTATAACATTTACAACATAAGTAAAATCCACTAGCATCTGAGTGTTTCCACACTCAGTCTCAAGGAATATTGGTTGCAACCTTGATGATAGAACAAGGTTACTAAACCGCCTAGCCATGATAGAGTGTGGACTCGTTAAACTGTATCGTGATCAAAGACAATATAAATCATTGATTGAATTGTCTTTCATTAATCATGATGTAACATTGTTTTTTTCATTAACCAATACTCTAGATTTTTATTTATAATTGGCCGTAAATCTTGTTTGAAGAAATAAAAAAAACACGAAGTATTTTATTCACAGTATTTCTAAATGATAAGAATTTTCGAAGCCAAAAAGTAGGATGCAATATTTTATCACTGATTTCAACGTTGAAAAAATACCTTTTTGACCCTAAACTTTCCAATTTACAAGTCAAAAATAAATTATAGTGCACTCTGTTTTTGCGTGGTTATCAATAGTGACCAGAAGCTAAGGATTACAAAATGAACACATTAAACTTGTTAACTACCAACTTTGGTATTAAAGTATAAGAGGCTGAAAGTAATAAGTTTACTTATTATTTGTGATCTTAATAGTCGACGTATATCATGATGGTAATATTATTAAGTGTTTACAGCTTCCTCCTCCACACTTATAACACTGCAACTTACGATAAAAATTACCTAAAAATCTCACTAAACATAGGTTACAGTACCTCCGTCCTTCAATTTTATTGTAGTCTACAGGTGACTAGTTTTGAGACTCTATGGTCCCATTTTCAAGCCTTGTCAGTTTAGTTGTTCATAACAAGTCGTGATAAATAATAAATGAAATTAAAATACCCCCGTCAAAGCAGACCTGCGTACTCAGTGAATTTCCAAATCAATAATTTAATAATAATGATAATTTTTATCAATATCTGTCTCTGTAAATATGAGTTGCTCATTCTCAATAAGATTAACATGGGAAAGAGTATGCAGGTTTGCTGCTGTAAGGAACATTGAAAGTAGGCATTTATAGCATAAACAATTTTTATTTTGATCATTTATACCAAGTTTCGTAAACATCTGTCCATAAATAAAGGAGTTTACTTATTCTCTATATATGATTAACATGGGAAAAGAGCACGTTCATAAATGGATACACATCTCAACCACGTGTAGGTAAATACCACGTTTTATCCAAAAATATTGATTGATAAGTGAAATATTAATTTTTATGTATCCTCAATAAGATTAACATTGGAGCCCCAAAATACAACCTACTGTGTTTATATTTTTTAATATCTCGGTAATTCTGTCACGGATGTCTCCTCCTATGCGGGCCCTAAGAAATATCACCTTCACAGTGAGTTTTGATAGCAAAAAACCTCAGGGGTTTTTACTTTGTTCAGGGCCAAGGGTATATGGCGGCACATGCATCTCGTAAAGCACGTGTTTAAAATATCCCATGAAGATAAAACGTAGATACTTCATTGACTTGATTTATTAAGTAACATTAATTTTAGAAACAGAAACCTGAAACCGACTATGTAGCATTGTATTAATTTTTGTTCGTTATCTTTTATTGGATTTTTCCAACGCGTGTGTTTTTAACTAACGTTTCTGGATGTGGAGAAACTCCTACGTTTTCAAGTGATTACTTAACAATTTACATTAAAAATTGAGTGTTTAAGTTACAGATTTATTATACCATGTTTTCAATAATTTTTACTATACTCATCTATCTATCACACGCCTTGTGTCGTCCGCTAGCTCGGAGGCGGAGTCTTGTGGTTATTTGTTGCGTTATCAATATAGTTTTTGTGTTGTGCATGATAAGTATAACAATACCCTCCTCCCATAGAAAAGACATACCCATGTCAAATAAACATTATTCTTATGAAACTAGTATCCAAGATAGTGGAAGCACTGTCTTCCTTGAAAACAAAATACACCCGACACAAAGGTAAACACTTGAGCTTGTATTGCAACCACAAACAAACAGCTGGATTGTTTTTATCAATTTCACACGAACGAATCATCCACTTTTATCAACAAGATTCGTGCCAGCCTAAATTCTCCTAATCCCCCTAGAAATTCTCCGTAGTTATCGCAAACAGTCATTAACACCTGATAACACACTCCGATTACGGTGGCCTAGAACACTATTTAGGAGCAGAGAGAGGGTTAAGATTTGGAGGTAAAATCTGGACGGACTGTGTTTAAAAGCATGTGGCTCTTTAGGTTTGTGTACTTTGTACCATTATTTTTTCGTTATTTGAACTGCATCAATTTACTTTCATAATATTGCTAAACCGGCTTAATTTTGTTTACTGATAAATCTACTAAAATAATACAGTACCAACAACTGTAATAATTGTACTGATTTTTAGGTTTATGTCCAAATTTCTAATTACTTAATGCTTATTTAGTTTAATTGGTTGAGCAAAAAAAGAACGAATTCTTAGTTAAAAATCTTGTTTTAAAGTCTTGTTTTTTTATTTCTTTACAACAGAATGATGTTTTCTAGGCTACTTTTAAGCATTATTGGTCTCAGCACTTGAAATCTATGGTATGATCATTTGATTACTTACTTTAATTAGGTTTTAGACCATAAAACCTCAATTATTATTGTAAAATGTATTATTTACCGTCCCTAGAAGAGAATTTTTAAATATTTCATTTTGATTCAAAGGTAAAGAAAGACCCCAACAACCATGTCAACAATCAGCCAGCAACACCCACAACATAAACAACAACCATTCATATGTTTACTATCGATATGTTGTTTAGATATGTATTAAAGTGTTCCCAAGCAAAACCTTAAATAATTTTCCTTGAAAATAGTATCTGCCTTATTAGATTTGTATGCATGGATTATACAATTTATTGTAATAACGGCGAACGATTCAGTAGGTAATTCTTCTGTGAACTCTCAACCTTTTGAAATTTAATCTTATCAATACGGTAAGTCCTGAAAGTCGCTACAAGTGTTGTAAATAGTCTAACACAGGTTGTATAATCTAATAACTATGCGTAATTGATTGTTGTAATCTACATTAATCATTTGATCACTTAAGTAACCCCGCATACGTGAACGATAGCGTGTTTGACTATTTCATCAAATGATAATTTTGCAACGCATAGGTCTCGATAAGGCTACTTATTTTGAAAGCAATTCCCAAATGTCCTGCCTGATCAACCAGAGAGAAATTAGAATCGGAAATTTTGGAAAAGGGAAACGTGACACTTCCTTAAAGGGTAGGCATATATGTGACAACAAGTATGCATTTTTCTATTTTATGATATTGGGGTTGGCTTATTTTATAATGAAGGGGGTGCACAGGATAATTTTTAGCATAAAACGACGTGTTCCATTAAGGCATATTGTTCTCCATCAACAAACATGGAGGCGAATGTGGACTGGGACGGTGGCGTCGTCCTGTAATCCAGCTACTTGGAGGTCACGAATTGTGGATAGTTGTGAGCGATGGTCGGTGGGTGTAGTGTTCTCTTGTGTGGATTAACGTCCGCACTATTGGATACTATGTTAATCCGCAAAGACCATCCACATAATTAGACCAATTCGTAATTCAGAGGCCGTGGTTCAGATTCCACGTTAAACTGTAGGTCCATTAGTTGCCATTGGCTGTTGGGCTATTAATTAACAGTCCTGTCTAAGGAACATGTCAGCCTTAGTCAGTAACAAGACTACAAGATCGCGCCACAATCATATCATACACTCAATTATAATTATTCATACTCGGCTTAAAATACCTACCTTGTAGTGGGGTCGCCATTTCAATAATCTAATCTAATCTAATCTAACACGGGACTAAACCAACTTTACTTGTAATACTGTAACAAGGTCTTTGCCGCCATCCGCAATTTTATAGGTTTTGCTGAGGTTCTTCCAGTCAACAAGATGATACAGTTGGTCAACACACTCACTCTGACACAATACACAGTTCAATCACTCTGTGAAGTGTGATCATCAAGGGCATGACTGTAAAGTTCAAATATGGCTCCAATATGCTCCCATTAAAAACGATGACTGTGGACTAGTTAAGAATATGCGTGTGTATAATCATAACGTCCCCTATTTATCTCTCTAATAAATTCATTTTCACTTTAGATATTAATCCTCGCGTTATACGATGAGGATAACGCGAGGATTCTTCTAAATCTTGGAACTCATGTCCGAATACTACTCGGATAGCTCCAGGAAGAATGTTTAGGACAGCCTCTTTCACCACTATATTTCCATCCCAAGAACACTTCATTTCAGTGTGTAGGACCAAATACAATTTAATTTAAAGTGTTGTCTTTGGTAGGTCGCATCATATAAATATAGGGACGATGGCGTGACCTGTGATCCAGCTAATTGGAGGTCACGAAATGTAAATAGTTAATAGTTATGGGGGTGGTCGATGGATGTGACATTTTCTTGTATGGATTAACGCCTGTGGAGTTGACCATCCTCAACATGGCTGTGTGGTTAAGAGGTTGTAGTTCCCACTTCATAATCTGATGTTCGCAGGTTCAATCTTGTGAAAATAACACAATTTTGTGATGGTTTTATACTGGGTCCAGCTGCCTTGTGAATGGGTCGGTGGCGTCGTCCTGTAATCCAGCTACTTGGAGGTCACGAATCGTGGATAGTTGAAAGGGATGGTCGGTGGGTGTAATGTTCTCTTGAGTGGATTAACGTCCTCACTATTGAATACTACGTTAGTGCACTAAGACCATCCTTATAATTAGACCAATTTCTAATTTAGACGCCGTGGTTCGGATTCCACTTCAAACTGAAGGTTCCTTAGTTGCCATCTGCTATTCGGCTATCAATTAACAGTCCTGTCTAAGGAACATGTCAGCCTACAAGTAGTCAGTAACAAGACTACAAGATCGCGCCACAATCATCCTACACTCATTTCCCATTCATACTTGGCTAAAAATACCTACATGGGTAGGTTGCCATTTCAATAATCTAATCTAATCTAATCTACTACGCCATCAACTCGCTAGATTGGAGCAGCATCACACATCAGAGCGAACGTCATTAGTGAGGCGGAAATGGATAGTAGTGATTCAGTGTTATATCATCATTTAGATACAGAAAAATTGATTTTCTAATAATCCTTTATGTTTTTGCTTATGATGATTTTAAGTTTTCTCTGCATCGCGGTAAGTCCTCTTCAACAGAGACGCGTTTCATTTAATTTCCCCACTGGGAAAGTCCTCTCCGGTCGTCGAGAGAAAAGAGAAGGCGACCCGGAGTCCCAACAGCACGTTCAGAATGCTAGTTGAATGTGAAGTTAAAACATTCGATTTAATTAATATTTTTATAAAAATATTCATTTTTACATTAGTCTCTATATATAAAATTGAATGTATGTCTGTCTGTATGTATGTATGTATGTATGTATGTATGTCCTTTATGCGTTGCCAAACTACTCATCCGATCGCCATGAAATTTTAGGAAGTTGCTCTATATGTGTCCGGGAAGGTTTTAGTGAAAAAATATTTTGGAAAACCCCATAAGTTTCCATTTTATGGCGTTTTAAATTTCTAATGTTAACCTTATGGAGAGTAAGTTTGTTTACAAATTGTCTACAATGAAAACATTTGATTTCTTAGCTAGAGCTGATTGGTTTACTTTCCATTAGCAATACCGTATGCTTTACTATCCAATGCCATCTGAATCATTCATTAATGTTAAACTATGAAGTAAATGTGTACTGTAAAAAATGAACAGCTTTATTCACCACGTTAATAGTTAACGGTTTTGGGGGATTATGTATTTATATTTTTATTTTCTGTCTGATTAAAGTCACGTGTTTATATGATAATTAAAATATTTATATTATTACGTTTATTATGATGATCAGCTGTTGTATATCTTTCCTATAAAAGCCGTATTACAGTTAGGTTTCGTTTGGGTTTGGATTGGATTTGAAAATTGTGAATTAATCCACTCAGATTTATTTGTTTTATGGGAATGATATTAATATGTTTTATCGTTTCAGTATTGTTATTCACTAAGCAGCGACCCAGAATATATAACCTTTCACAATGAAGCCGTATTGCTATTCGACTTCAGAACATGGCCAATCTTAAAGTTAATATGTGTTTACTGTGAGGCGTTACGAAGTTCGCCGGGTCAGCTAGTATATAATAGAATTCAATCAAGAGATTTCCTACCTCGTGGTTTAATAATCACCTCTTAGCAGCAGACCTGTGTACAAGTGAATTTCGATTGATTTTGCAATTTATTTTCATGGTACAAAAACTATTTTTTAAACTATTTTTAATGTTATGTCAAGTTATGTAAGTAGTTGCCGATTTACTTATTCTCCATGAGAATAACATGGGAAGAGTTAGAAGGTTTGCTGCTACAAGGAAAATTATTATTTTTACCATGCAATATTATAACAATGAAGCTGTACCATATACCGGTTTTATCACACTATTTCAAATAATAATAAGACAACGTACTGTGTTTACCAGTTTCAGTATCTCTGTAACTGACTGACATTGAGCTAAGATTCAACATACTCAATTGCTTTTTTTTAGATTTTTTCAATGGTGTTAGCAAGTTTTAATTATTTGAATGAATATTATATATAAAATCTCACATAAACTCCATTTTAGCGAATTTCCCATAGGGAAGAAGCTAGGTCTCATGGCGAGACTTAAGCCCGGGACCATGTTATTTTTTCTTCTTTAGGTGCCCAGAGACCAAAAACAATAGTCGTTAAAATTTATATATATATATATATATATATATATATATATATATATATATTGTGTATATATATATATATATATATGTGTGTGTGTGTGTGTGTGTGTGTGTGTGTGTCTGTGAACACGATAACTCTCGTAAAAGTGGTCCGATCGAGACCAAATTTGGTAGAAACGTGTATTTCTGCAATAGCTCGGACGAGTTCGTAATCCAGACATAGCGGTCAATGGGAACGGGTAGTTTGGGGGGTTTTGTACCTGAAAATTGGGTTTTTTGCGTTTTTCATATTTAATTTAAAAATTTTTAGATTTTATCTTTCACCATTAGAATCAGCTTAAAAACTACACAATTTAGTTTCTTAAAATTTTTCTCTATCTCCAACGGTTACTGAGATATAAAAAAATCTAAACACAGTACGTTGTATTTTGAGGCTCCAATGTTAATCTTATGGAGGTTAAGGAAAAATTAATTTTTTACTTATTAACCAATATTTTTGGAAAACTTTATATTTAGCTTTATGTGGTTAGGACCCATATGTTTATGCTAAAAAATCACAGTTTATGTGTTTATCATGGCAGCAAACCTGCATACTCTTTTCCCATGTTAATCATATGGAGAATAGCCAAACTCCTTTATTTATGGACAGATGTTGATGAAAGTTGGTATAAATGTTAAAAAAATAAAATTTTTTGATGGTATAAATGCCTACTCTCAATGTTCCTTATAGCAGCAAACCTGCTCACTCTTTCCCATGTTAATCTTATGGAGAACAGGCAAATGATTCTCACGTTTATCGACAGATTTTGACCAAACTTGTCATATATTATTATTATTATATTATTGATTTTGAAATTCGCTGAGTACGCAGGTCTGCTGCGACGGGGGTATTGGGATATAAAGCCCCCATCGGATCAACCACTTTGCCTGGTTTTCGAACTTAAACAAACAAATCACCCTTTACACGTATGCAGCAAATTTAATTTTGATCGGACCAATTTTACGAGAGTTATCACCCCCCCAGACACACTCACATATTTATATTGTTTTGAAAATAATGTGTTTTTGGTATCTGGGGACCCTAAAACCAAAAAATTAGATCATTGACCCAGATCTTACCATGAGGCAATATCACTGTTTCCTATAGGAAATCCACTAAAATGCAATGACTATAATTAATGTAGCCTACTTAACAATTACAGTTTAGGGTTTCGGGTGCTGGAGGTTTAGCCAGTAGTCTGTCGGACATTGAGCTTAATTTATGATTCATATTTTTGTGTTCTGGCGCTCTTGAAGGACAAATTCCCTCCTCCGGACTTCCTTATGCACGTGTTCCTATTTCAACCGCCTTCCACAAAAACCTCCTTAATTTATACTTATAGTACAACACTTTATTTAAACGTGGTAATGAATATTAGTAAGCAAAAAGCTAACTTTGTCCATGCGTACTTTCTTCCAATGCAGTAATGGGTTTAGTTTGCAAGTGAGATTTTGTCCCTGTGAAAGCTGGGTCACTACCCACAAGGCCGGGCATCTGTACAAAACAAATGGCAAGACTTAAGCCCCGGACCATGTTACTTTTTGTCTTGAGGTGCCTAAAAATCAAAAACTACCCAAATTACTCCTTAAAGTTTTTCTCTATCTCCAACGGTTACCAAGATGTAAACAAATCTAAACACAGTACGATGTATTTTGGGGCTCCAATGTTAATCTTATGGAGGGTAAGGAACAATTAATATTTCACTTGGATATTTCAATTATATCAATGTACATTTTAAGTCGGATTAACGGGGTAGGCTATGGCATCTGTACAGATCCAGACACACACACACACACACACACAGACACACGGACGGACAGACATCACGTCCAAACCCACTTTTTGGATTCAGAGGACCCCAAAACGGATATACCCACTCTCAACTCAATTTTGTAAATTTTGACAAAAACAATACTTTCTCCCATATACTATGTATAAGGGGAGAAAAAAAGCACCAATGTACCGATGTGCGACATAACCACGACGCCGACGTCGCAAATGTGATTTAATCGCTTTTGTTGGCGCTGTCCTCGCCGTAAAGGGTCGATCGTTGCATCCCGTATCATTGCGTTCTGGCTCCTCGTTAAGCATTTTTGTATTGGGTGCCCGTTCGCATTCCCACGTCCCTTGCGCTTCTTGTTTCTACACATTCTCATGAACATCGATTATTTTTGGGGCTTCTCAGATTTACTTCGGTGGCTTTATTTTTTGAAGCAAAGATATATTTTTATGTACTCGTTATTTATTTTATATCTTGTACATTTTTTTTATTATTTTTATTGTCTAGTTCATTCTACTTAATTATTTTTTATTCTTTTACTCTGCCTTTTAGTATTTTACTTTGAGCTGAATGAGGGAAGAGATAACTTTTTATTGGTACGTTGTTGTTCTTATTTTTTTAATTTTGACATTCGTGCGAACTGTGGGCGACTTCTTTGTGAATAGTGTTTTTTTGGTTGTGATGTCTAAGGGTCGTCGTATGGTGCATTCCAGTTCTGCAGCTCATTACCTCGTTAGCATTGGCATCGACGCCGCCTTAAGCCATTGTAAATATTGTAGTTCACCTTGCCATCCGTTCGCTACCCACGCGGGCCGTGGACTCCACTCTTATTGCCTTCCATTTCCTCAATGAACAATTCGACTGATCACAGAATGACCGGCTTCTCAGATTTCAGGAGACTTGAACAGTCCATGTTAAATTATGCAAACTTTACGTTCCATTATTTTAGAAGTTACAAAGATATACAGTTTAAATTTGTATCGCTTATTTAGTTGTATTTGATAGACCTGGTCTACTTCATACTTGTTAAAAATAACAATTATTTTATTTATTGTTATAATACGTTATACTTCAACAAAAAAGCTTCATTCTAGATCAGTTGCGTCTACCATGCTTACTTTATGAGAAAACGTATCATTTATATGAAAAAATCTAATTTTACCGTAAACTACAAAAACAAATTACAGTACTTTGAGGCTGAAAATGAGAGGGAAGAGATAACTTAAAAAACAAATATTGAAGTACGTATGTTGCAGTAAGTATTTTTCTTAAATTTTATATTTTACTAGTTGACCCGGCGAACTTCGTAACGCCTGACAGTAAATACATGTTTAACTTTAAGATTTGCCATGTTCTGAAGTCGAATACCATTATGGCTTCATCGTGAAAGGTTATATATTCTGGGTCGTGGCATAGTGAATAATAATACTGAAACGATAAGACATATTAATAACATTCCCATAAAACAAATAAATCTGAGTGAATTAATTCACAATTTTAAAATCCAATCCAAGCCCAAACAAACCTAACTGTAATACGGCTTTTATAGGAAAGATATACAACAGCTGATTATTATAATAAACGTAATAATATAAACATTTTAATTTTCATATAAACACGTGATTTTAATCAGACAGAAAATGAAAATATAAATACATAATCCCCCAAAACCGTAAACTATTAACGTGGTGAATAAAGCTGTTTTTTTTTACAGTACACATTTACTTCATAGTTTTACATTGATGAATGATTCAGATGGCATTGGATAGTAAAGCATATTGCTAATGGAAAGTAAACCAATCAGCTGTAGCTAAGAAATCAAATGTTTTAATTGTAGACAATTTGTAAATAAACTTACTCTCCATAAGGTTAACATTAGAAATTTAAAACGCCATAAAATGGAAACTTATGGGGTTTTCAAAAATATTTTTTCACTAAAACCTTCCCAGACACATGTAGAGCAACTTCCTAAAATTTCATGGCGATCGGATGAGTAGTTTGGCAACGCATAAAGGACATACATACATACAGACAGACATACATTTCAATTTTATATATAGAGATTGATCAGAAATAATAATAATGAACATAAAAATAAAAATTACAATTTTTGCGTTCAATTTCGCTTCATTACAAACTAATTGAATTCACTGTTAATCCAACAACCTCAAGTTTACAGATTACGTTTCATATGAGTTGTTTTAAGTAAACTTCTGCGAGGTTCAAAACAGTTGTGTTATTAGAATCAATTATTCTCCTTATCAGTAGTTAGTTATGCACATGTTTGATGTTCAGGTGCCGAAGATAATAGACACGAACATACGGACCTAGTGGAGTGCATGTATAAATATTGGTAAACTGACAATAATTAAAAATTGTGCTAAACTTTAATACATGTAGTTTTGAAATAGGTTTAAAATCAATGATCAATGTAAACAAATTAATATTGATTTTAATTTAACAGCTGTTGTTTATTTATTTATATTAAATCACTTATAGAACACGTGGTGTTATATGTACTTAGAACCAATATTGATTTAATCTGGACTTTTGGGAGCTCGTAAATTTATTCTCGTGATGCATGGGTCAGTTTCAAGTACACAAAAACTGTCTCGAAAAGGTATAGAATAGTGAAAATAAGTTTCATAACTTATTTTTATGCGTCACAGTAAAGCAGAGAGGACGAAATAGAAATAAGACCCATACAGATATTCTGTGGGATAAAACGTAAAAATAACCAACATTTTCATAATGCTAATCAACGTACAGACAAAGCTCTAATTTTATTTATATAGATATTAATTTATTAAAATTAAAGCCTAAAAATACAGTTTTAAATTATTCAAACACATAATATCTAAACAAACCAGTAAATAAATAAAAAATTGACAATTTAAAATCAGTTATAAAATTAACTGCGAAATAATATATTTTGTTTTATTTTAAAATGAATAAAAACAAGTAAAACTATTAATAGTTCGGAATAGTTTTAAATTTATTGGATGAAAATTAACTTACAATATGTAAAAGTCGCGTAGAGGGCTGCTAGCGCCTAGGACAACGTCTCCCGCATGAACCACTTGTCAATATAGAGAACATTGCCGCTGCTTGTGGGGGGTTCTCCCTCCTCCCTGCCCCCCCCTCTAATAGACACACACAGCAACAGGTGACTGTCAGCTGACAACATTGCCAGTTGTGCCTGTCCGATTGTGATAAGAGAAGTTTAGATGATTGTATTGGTAAAATTGTCTAGACCTGTAAAGAGGTATGAAATTTCAATTTCATTATGCATTATTTACTTTTGGATTTTTTGTTGTACTTATTGACCAAGTAAAGTAAAACTACCTTTTCTATGAAAAGATTTGGGATTGTTAATTATTACTCATTATAGTAGTTCTAATAAGTATGTTTTAGTAGATAGGATCCCCTCCTTTTCTTTGTTACAAATTATTATTTTCAAGTGTAAAATGTGGCATGACAAATTATCATTTGGACATTTTAACATACAAAAATAGAAAATTTTAAGAGAACTAAAATTTTATCTGCTATGGTGGACTACAATATAAAATATATAATGTTGTGTATTTTTATTTATTTTTAAGTATTAATATTTTTAAATTAAAAAAACAAATTAATGGGTTTAACACAAACAAATTAACAAATTAATGGGTTTGATTACAAATTATCCATTTCCTCAAAAAGCATTTCACACTCTTGACCCTGTCAATAATGAAATACTTATGGCGTGGATAAATACCCCAGCAGACCTGCGTACTCAGCGAATTTCCAAATCAATTATAAATAATAATAATAATATATGACAAGTTTTATAGAAATCTGTCCATAAACAATATTTTTTTATTTTTTTTATTTTTGTGTATTTTGACGCCAGTGGCATTTTTAACGTTTTGATGGGGAACGGTCCAAACCCCGGTCTTGTTACTACCTAACGTCGACCTGTTGTTAGGAAGCATCATTAATTAGTAGCCCAATGACAAATGGCGACTGGGTCCAGATTCGACCCTTGCGGGATTCGATCCGGCGACCTTCAGTTTTGAAGGCGGGTATTATAACCACTACACCACCAAGCCAGTTAAACATGAGAATTATTTGCCTATTTTCCATAAGACTAACATGAGAAAGAGTGTGTAGGTTAGCTGCTGTGAGGAACATTGAAATTAGGCATTTCTACCATAAATAATTTTTATCTTAACATTTATACCAACTTTCATCAACATCTGTCCATAAATAAAGGAGTTTACCTATTCCATATATGATTAATATGGGAAAAGAGTATGCAGGTTTGCTGCCATGATAAACACATAAACTATGATTTTTAAGCATAAATGGATAGATCTCAACTAGATGAAGCTAAATATCAAGTTTTATAAAAAAATATTCATTAATATGGGAAATATTAATTTTTCCCTATCCTCCATAAGATTAACATTGGAGCCCCACAATACAACGTACTGTGTTTAGATTTTTTAATATCTCGGTAACCGTTGGAGATAGAGAAAAACTTTAAGGAACTTAACTTACCGTTAAGTTCGGTAAGTATTGTTCATGAATATTAATGACCTCCATGATCTAAATCATTAGTTCTAGTTTTTAAGCTGATTCTAATGGTGAAATATAAAATTAGAAATTTTTAAAAATTACATGTGAAAAACACAAAAAACCCCATTTTTGGGTAGAAAACCCCCCAAACTACCCATTCCCATTGACCGATATGTCTGGTTTACGAACACGTCCGAGCATTTGTAGGAATACACATCTCTACTAAATTTGGTCTTGATCCATCTTTACGAGAGTTATCGTGTTCACAGACACATATATAAAAATTTTAACGACTATTGTTTTTGGACTCTGGGCAACTAAAGAAGAAAAAATAACATGGTCCCGGACTTAAGTCCCACCATGACACCTACGGTAATAGCTTCTTCCCTATGGGAAATTCGCTAAAAAATTTATTATTAAAACCTTCACAAAAAATATTAACTTTTGGAGGTTTGTGTATACTTTACTAAACTGACCCATATGCCATAAAGGTTTTTGAGCTATATTAGCAACATTTATTCTGTTTTCCTGAATAAGATCTAAATTTTATTAAACATAAATAAGTAACCAGTTGCTAAGTCCAAATCAATATTAGTTTATTGACATAAATCATTAATTTTACGAACCTATTTCAAAATTATACTTTATTAATAAAAATGTTTTCCCAACATTTTTACTAATAATAAAGTCTAAATTGAAATAATTTTTAATAACTGATCTGAGAATTTATTACAAAGGGGCAAAGGGCTAAACCCTAGTATAAAATTTGTCTGTTTGAGATTTAATTTTTTTTCAACTGGAGAAACATTGAAGCAACCTGCATCATAAAGAGGGGGCAGAGGGTCTCTCCCACTTTAACACTTGACCTTAGTAAGATTGCATCTCAGTTCAGGGCTTAGTCCTTTTAATGGTTCGAACTTTAACCTCATGGTATACCGGTTTGTCTCAATGACTTGTCCTTTCGTAGACAAAGCAAGTCACCTTCATCTTTCAAGACTGAGCCACATGACACTATCGAATCCTCTACTTATCCTTACTCTTTCTCAGAGTTCGATCTGCAATCTCTTTTCAATTGTCATAAATTTTCCAATATCCCTATTTTATTGCTGTTTAAAGCCTCTTAAATTATTGTGAAGATGCAAAGCATATCAGCTTATCACTGTTTTTGACGAATCTAGTTTAACTAAAAGTTAAACTAAGGTTGTAAAAAAATAATAAATCAATGAAAAAAGGCAAATAGATGGAATATCAAACCAAAGACTGGAAAACAAATTTACTAATAGAAAAAAACAAATAAAATCTTATCAATGAATGTTATATGTTGAAACCCACCTTACCAGTTTTACAACTGAATTAGTTGGATGACTATTGACTATGTTTCAAAAAATTAATCACAACTAATTATAGTGATAAATTATAACTTGAAATAATTGAAAACTGATATTATTGAACAACAGTTCACCACCTACCTGATTATTCACTTTAAAATTTCACTGTCAGAATTATAAATGACTTAATAAGATGGATACAATAACTGCTGTCATCAATACTTTTGCAGTCACCAAGCATTTACTGGTGCATATTTGACGGAGGTAGAAGCTGTAACCCTATTATCAAGTGTTTATTTATGAAAAGTTCAATAAGTCTACCATTTTTTACATACACACACTTAAGAGTATGAGCCTTCTTTAAATCTGTGATAAATTTTCCTGTATTCAATTCTAATATCAAAAATGCTTGTATTTACTTCCCTGTGGGAAATAGGTTAGATCATGGATGTGCCTAAAGGGAATGGTTTTAGTTCACCTCCAGTAACGATAAACAATGTTGTTCTTCCTCAAGCGGACGAAGTAAAATAACTGGGTATGCACTTGGACAGACGTCTTACTTGGCGCTCCCACATTTGGAACAAAAGACTAAATTTGAACTTAAGAACCAACAAATTGGCCTGGTTTCTTGGACAAAATTCTAAATCATCAGTTGAAAACAAATTACTCTTATACAAAGTTGTGTTGAAGCCTGTATGGATCTACGGAATCCAACTCTGGGGAACAGCGTCAAATTCAAATATTGAAATAATTCAACGATACCAGTCTAAGACATTAAGAAGAATTTTCAATGCTCCATGGTACGTTACAAACCTAGTAATCCATACAGATTCCAAAATTCCATTTGTAAGAGAAGAAATTTCAAAATTTAGTCAAAATTACCAGTGTAAAATTGAAGATCATCCTAACCATCTGGCATTAAATCTTCTAGACAATAGTCAGTGCACATATAGGTTGGAAAGACATAACATCCTTGATCTTGCTGATCGCTTTTTGTAACTGTATATTTTTCTTTATATGTTAATATGTTAGTTAGCACAATAGTGCTTAACTCATTTTCATGTTCTTCACTCTTATAAAATTTACCTATTGTTCTGATTATAGTAACAGATTGTAAATAAAACTTGATTGAAAAAAAAATTAAAACAGCTGTTCTTATTCATTTATATTAAAAATTCAATACAACAACTCTAGTAGTTTCTATGGCAACCTGTTACATGTTTTCCATCTTAAAAATTGCCAACACCCCCCAAAGCTAAGACATATCCATGTCAAAAAGAATAATAATCACATGACAAAATCAGAGTACAGGGTAAGAATGAAATAATTTTATTTATTTGAATAACATAACTCAATATAAAAGTTTACATAGTTACAAAGATTCAATATTGACAAACCCCAAAAATACTCTCTATGTATATTTATAGTGGTTATATTCATAAGTATATACATATATCATTATTCCAACACAGATTCATAAAACATAATGCAAGAGTAGTAATAATATCAATAAAAATGATTTCTTATAAATATATAGTCATGCTGATCCAATTCGTATAAATTGTTATGTATGATGAATTATTCTGTTTATAAAAAAAATTTCCTTACGAAATATATCATCATTTTTATGAATATATAAACAACAAACAATAACTTTCAAAACTCTTGGCTTATCCCAAATATTTTTTCAGTCTTATTCTTACAACTATACGTTTAATACAAAATAAGTTGATAGTCCATTATTACAAAAAGTGTACAAGTAAATTACATAAAATATTTATTCAATATGTCCAGTATCTGTTAACCCTTCAACTCCGTTCGACGTACTGTGCACGTGGTGCCAAATTCGCGCTCACCGTTGCTTGTCGTTCACTTCTCGCATTTGTCACTGCATTTTGCTACTACCTTACAGGATATTTTAGGACTATTTGGAGCTTCTCAATTTTAGAGACCGCTGTCCACCTTTTTAGCATAATTGTTTTTACATTCTGCTGTCTTTGAAAGGAGGAAAACTAAAAAAATCTCAGCTGGAAGAGGAGATGAACCACCACTCGGTTTGTTGTTTATTTTCTGAGGTCTGACGTAATGTGGGATGCATTGTTTTAGTGTTAGTTTGTCAGTGTTTTGAACTGAAATATAATTAGTTATTATCGTCCACAAGTGTTTTATGTTTTGTTAGCGAAGTGTTTTGTTGTAATAGTAAATTTTAAATGGAAAATTTGTTTCAAGAAAACATTTTATGGTAAACTGACATTGTGAATACAGTAGAACCTCTTTAATCCGAACTATTCGGGACCGGGGATAGTTCGGACCATGGACTAGTTTGGATTACAGAACATATTGTTTTTTACATAACAATAGCTAAAACGTGGCTAAAATGGATCGTAATTGTTACAGGAAAAATGCTTTATAAGGTAAAATATAGTGTTTATTTTATACAGTAGTAAACATAGTGAATAAACAGTACTATACATTACAGTAGAAACAGTTACGGTGCATCATATCAATAAATACAGTATACAATAAAGAACTACTGTACTGTGTATAGAGTACAGCTATGAGCTAACCAGACAAAGTCGTTAAACTAATTGTTAAAATAGTCACACATTTTCCTTTGAACTATTGTCGAAATGTGTTTTTTGGCTGCCAAGTCGAAAATTTTCTTTAAGACCATCAATTTCGGTAAACAGCATTCGGACTGATTTTCGTACCAGTTCATTGCTGTCTCTTATGCAGTAAACGGATCGGCATGGTACGGTCCAGAAGTAAACGTTTCTTCATCATCACTGCTGTCATCAGATTCCTTTTCCTCGGTGATGACGGAGAGAATCTCATCTTTACTATAAATTTGGTATCTTGGGTCATTTTTGTCACTGTTGATCCACTCTCTTTGCTCACAATTGGCCCTAAATGGCTCCCGTGGCGGTGTTCGGATTAGTGGACGTCCAGATTACGAGAGTTCGGATTTAAGAGGTTCTACTGTACTGCCTAGAACTAGGTCATTTTTGGATGTTTTCAATAGTATATTTGTTAGTAATAGACTTAGACGATAACATTGCATTGTGGTTAGATGAACAGTTATCGGTTACAGCTCAGGTTTACTGGTAGCAGGTGATCCAAATCCCAAAATAAAGCCATCCTGGAGTTTTGGAAGGGCTCTTAAAATTCCGGACTTGAAGGGTTAACCATGGTAAAGAGAACTAAATTAAAAACAGAGGCAAAACTATCCATTTATGAAAATACATATTATCCTCACATTTTACCAGCCAGTGTCTAAAATAAAATAATGCAATCTTCAATTCACTAACAGCGATAGAAGACAACATAATGCTTTCATACTTGGTAAAAAATATTTGAATGAAAGAAAATATGTATAAATCGTAGATAAAAGTAATATTAGATATCAGAAAACCTTTCTTGCTAAGTTGTGGTAAGCCAGGATGAGAGTTGAGGATATAGAACTTAATTGTTCAACCATTATAATTTTGAAATGATGGTTACATGATTTCAAAATTATAATGGTTGCCAACAGCTTAACAGCAAAAGTTTTGATTTTAATATCCTATACAGTACTATGATATGAGTAATACAAATAATATTACTCACTTATAATAATATTATTAAATAATATGAGTAATAATGTAAATAATTTCCTTGATAACAAGTTGATTGAAGATGGTATACAATATGTTGATGTGTTCATGTAAGATATGATTCCAAACAGTTGTTAATAAACTAAATTTATTTATTGGAAACAGATTGATTGAAAAAGGCTTAAAAGGTGATCAAGTAATATACGAATCAAGGTTTATATTTTATGAATGTTATGAATATTAAAAATTCACTTTACTAACCAGATTATTTAATCCAATTTTTATCAACCCTAAAAATGAGTCCTTAATATATATATTCCACACCAGTTCAAAACAAAAATGTTTGTATTTACTTCCCTGTGAGAAATAGGTTAGATCATGGATATGTCTAAAGGAAATGTTTTCAGTTCATCTAAACAGCTGTTCTTATTCTGTTATATTAAAAATTCGATACAATAGCTCTGCTAGCCTAACGGTTGGCGCCTTGGACTTCGGTTCAGATTCTGAATATCGTTGAGATAAAATTAGAAGTCTTCAAAAAAATTGGTAAAGATCAAGATGAAATTGCTAAGTTCCTGTCAGAGAATAGTGGCTATTCACAGCCAATAATCAACAAACTTAATGATAAGATTGCAATCCTGAAAGAAGAACGGCAAACTAATTTAAAGGATCTTATTGCCAAATGCCAAGAAGTCCTAACTGAATGGTGGAATAGATGCTTGTACTCTCAGGCAAAACAAGATAATTTAACATTTCAATACCAACAACATTAATGAGGAAGTTCTTGAATTTGATGAGTATGAAATAGAATTGTTGGAGCTGTTCTACAATCGATATAGGAAAATATTTTTACTAGCCGATAAACATAAAAAACTTTCGGAGCGTCTGCTGCACCTTGAAGCACTCAATAAAGATAAAGACCGCCTTTTCAAAAATTGCGGAGGCTGTCTTCTACAGGAGAAACGGGAAAGAAAAGATATTCAAAAGAAACTGCCTCAGATCACAGTTGATAACTATACTTGATGAGTATAAGAATCAAACTGGGAAAGATTTATTGGAGTGTGTTGAACCACTGAAGGAGAGGGTAATAATGGAGGAGATGAGAGAAGTAACCAAACACAAGGAAAGGAGCAGAGAAAGATAGCAAATGCAGAAAATGTGATTGCAGAACCACATTTAGGAATCAAACTACCTATAGGAGCAAAAAGGCAGGCTGTGATGATTCCTACTTCAAAAAGTAACAAACCTTGTAAAATGCAATATCTCCATCGTCTTCGAAATCGACTCTTTCACTAAAATCTTCTGCCTCGACTTTGGTTGTAAAGGTGGCTGAATATAAACCATTGTCCAGCATGCCAAAAGATAGTACCAAAAGTAGTTTGTCATATGAATCTTTTATTCAGGACCATATTGTGGCACACAACTCAACAAGAAACTCCCCCCCCCCAGAGCTAAGACATATCCATGACAAAATACCAAGAAGCACATGAAATAACATTTGAACTAAATTATATAGCAATGGTTTGTTACATAAATTTAAAACTGGTTGGTTCATTATGGGTTTATGGTAAACGTTCCAACTACACGAATAAGTAACAAATCTCGAGTCAATCTTGTATATTACAATGAGCTAATATTACTATTCGCAAAACAAACTTAAATTGGCACGAATATATAACTAAATAAATGCCATACTACACAATAACTTAGGTACAATATGATATTCATATGTCTACCCTATACTTAAAACTAAAATCACAAATTTTAAAATATAGCAGCACAATGTAGAGTCTTTCCTCGTATCATTTATTTTAACTTTCAGTCGGAGCTGAATACTCAGCTCTGATTTATGTTGCCATAATTTTTTTAGAATTTGAATTCTCAAATAATTTACAGGATTTTATCAGTTGATAAGATATATATTGGTCGATAGTTTAAGATATTAGAAATAGCAAAAAGATTAAATTGGACAGTATGATACTTACTGTAGGAAATATATAACATAATTTCTAGTTTCAGAACAAGAACTACAAATAATAACCTCTTAAATCCTTTACAGGATAAAATTAAGCTGATTCCTGTTATTAATTATGTACTATCCCTACTGCTTTCTAGAGAGGTTTGCCCTAACAGGGTCTTCACAATTGCCAGAATGTCTCTACGTATCAACTGTTTTATTTATTTTACACGCCAACAGCAAACTTCAACTTATTAAATCATTACTGTATTCTTTACTTCAGATTTAACCATTTCGATATAATAAAATTACACAGAGTGTTTTCAAACTCTTTGTAAATTTTTAAAATAAAAATGAACAAAACATACTTGTAAAAAGTGTGTACATTAAAAATTGAATTACTAAATCTGAAGGGGTAACTAATTACACATTTACCATTTAGAAATTATAAAATTATAGATTATTAAATGTAGCCAACCGTTTCACCTGACAAGACCGTTTCTTGCCCCACTACAAGACGAAAACAATAATTAGTAAGGCAAGCTGAGACCTTATATAGCGGTTGTTTAATGAATTGGTTTTATAGATTTTGAAAACACCCAGTATTAAAAAAAGAGGATTACTTTTACAGGATTAAATACCAGCAAACTTCTAACATTCGTGTAACAATCAGTTCAGTGAACATCTCAACACAGGGGATCATTACGGCTGGTCGGGAGACTGTGTGATGAGAGGCTCCTCGCTCCGTTGGAAACGACTTCGGAGCGAACCGACAGACGGCAGAAGGTTGTTGTAGACACACATGCCTGCCAGGAGGAAGAGGAAACCGACAACCTGAAAAAATCGATGAAAAACTAAATTACAAGGGTTTTTATAGTAAGTTCCATTTTATTGTAGACACTAGTAATTCGCATGCTCAATGAGCACAAAGCGTTGTGTACGGGCACGCTTCGAGAATAACTGTACTCAATCTCAGCTCTATTCTACATTTCAAAATTTTTAAGAATATTAACTCGCCCGCCTAGTACAGTGCAACTTGGTTATTGCGGCCTCGGCCATAACGTCAACTCGGATATAACGTAATTTATTTTTAGATACAGCCAAACTACAGGTATTTATTTACATAGGTAAAGCCTCGGATGTATCGTCAGTAAATTCTAAAACCTCGTATATAATGTCAAGAAAATCGAACGTATTCGACGAATACGAATTCATAAAAACGAAATAACGAATTCATAACGGGCCGAGATGAAGGCAACGTATGGCTAAATAGAGAAATTTCGGTCGGTGGTGCAACGTGAGGGCCGCGGCTATTGTTTAGCTAGATACCCAATTCTATTTTTAGAAACTGCATTTTATTGCTGTCTTACCGCTAACCACCCCAACCCCCTCCCCTTACCCTATATCCGCTGTCGCCATCATCAAGGCCAGTGTCAGTGACTCACGTCGCGTCAAAGCACTGTGATACCGTACGTACCTACAGTTCGTGCAGCTATCGTTAGTTCAGTGTACGTCTTTTACAGTTTGTTTTTCGTTATTTTAATTTACGAATACAGTATTGAAAAATAATGGCAAGAGTTAAGAGAAAGTTTTTGCCGATTAAAGAAAAAGTGTGAGTTATAAAAGCGTGTGAGGAGGGACGTTAGATAGCAGACGTGTGTTCGGACTTGTTTTTTTAAATGGAACAAACAGTTGAATTCACCAAGCCGAACTTCATTGCGATATTTTTAAATTCGATTTTCATACAGTATAGAGTAGTTCAGTCAGTCATAAACATAAAACATTTAAGTGTATTTCAAATTACCTTCATTAAAAGTGTTAATTTCATTTAAAAAATGAGTTTTTCTATTTTTCCTCGGTTTTAAATTAAAATTATGAAACCTCTTTTATAGTGTCACTCTGATATAACGTCATTAATTATGTGGTCCCTTCAATGACGTTATAACCAAGTTCCACTGTATAAGATTTGCTTAGCGATACAGTTTTTATTAGAAGAAACATGTCTGCTGCAGAAACTCGTTGTCAGATTTGGGAAGAGTACAGTGAAAAATTTAATGTTAACAGCAAAGTGTACAAGTGGGTATGAGGCTTCGGAGGTGGCTTTAGCAATATCTTTGATTAGACGATTTGGTGGCTTCGGTTGAAGGGGGGATTAGTGCTTCACATAAGTATTTCTGAAAACGCGTTCTGGCTAAAAAGTTAAGGAAAATTTGCTCTCTTTGGGTCGCAAACAGGGTCTCATAAAAACCAAAGATTTAAGTGTGCCGCGGGTGACGATAAAATTTCAAAAGCTCATCCATACAGGTTAGCTTCAGCGCTAAAATTGAAACCAGTTGTTCCCAAAACTGCCGGTACAAGTCGCAAGCGCTCATTGCGGTATGCATGCCAACTGTTAGGGTCTTACAACCAAAACGGAACTTATTTCAAGAACATCGTGCTGCCATGAATAACGTTTGATTAGAATAAATGATTGTCCAAATTGTACCTAATTGATTGATTCAGTTTAACTTATAACATACTGGTATAGATTTTGAATAGTCCTTAAGGTAAGTCAAATTTACAATGAATTTATAATAAATAGGTTGATTTTAAGTAATATTAGAAAAAGGAAAATACAACAGTATCCCCTGAGTAAAAGAAAATAATTAAAATTCTAAAGATAGATTGAAAAACATTGTAAACGATACCAAGCAGAAAACAAAAACGCAGCAATTATTAAAAAACTAACATATTGTAACTATTGGATGTGAGTAAAAAATAACGCACAGACATTGCACACTGTTAGAACCCAACAGACAAAATATACTATTTATTCCATCAAGTAAAAGTTTACCTGGAGTGGGTGAAAGTCCTGCCAGTGCAACATGAGAGAGACGACCCATATGATGAGGGTCCTGACCGAGTCCAAGACCATCCTGGTGGTAGCCGACAGCTCCTTGGTGACGCTGATCCCAGCGAAGTTGAAGAACGCGATGCTCACGATCGTGCCTGTCATAGTGGAAGAGATTTGACCCAATCAGCAAATAGTTTTAAGTGATTTTGTTAAGAAGTCTAAAATTAATCAAGATTAATAACTGATAGGTTACAATAAATAAAACTGAGCACTTTGGCTGTAAACATTGTTGGTAACAGGGTGGATTGTCTTTGTACAGTTTTGGCTCCAAGTCATAGTTACTTCTGATTGATTTCTTTCAATAAAATAACTACTGTGACTAAGAACTGTTGCGACAAAGGTGTAACTATTCCAAACTGCAATCGTCATTTATATCGATCGTTATTTATATAATAATTACAACCACTCAGTTACAGTTCCTCCAGCTGTGATATATACATACCCATAATTGATATATATACATACAGCTTTTTAAGAGTGGGTTGCGGTTTTCTTCTTTTCTTGATATATTTTTAATAAAACTATGTTTATATTTTAAATTATATGCTTCCTTTTTGTAGCAATTAGTTCTAACTGATAAGTACTTTTTTACCTAACATTTGAATTTGCATTTTGTAATCAATCAATAAAACTTTATTTACATTTTCTGTGGATAAAAATTATACAATAGATTAGTACTGTACTAATACCTCAGATGAGCATGAGTTTACTCTACACAAGTTCAATTGTTGAAAAATATTCTTAATTAAGGAATTCCACGACAATTGCAAATAAATCAAACCAACAGATTAGTCAATATTTGATAATTACTTACCGACAAGAGCGACAATGATGAGTTTGTTGTTCATCATCTGAACAAATGCATCTGGAATATCCTCCAATGTGGACCGAGCGTTGTTGGAGAAGGGAGGGTCTACTTTAATGTAGTAGAACGGAACATGAAGGAGAGCCAGTGCCACAAATCCAAACACACCTGCAAATTCATTAACTAATATAAATTTTAATACTTAAACTAGCTTGAGTAATTTTAAATTTATATTCTTCAATTTTAAATGGAGGAAACTACAAATCAAATAACAACAAAAACTGTCAAAACGAATGCTAAGTAAATACTGTATACATGATATTGCCAGCCGCTGTAAGAAGTCAAAGTAATGCATCAGTGAATCCAGCTGACTGCAGACATAGCTTTTAACACACAACGATATATAGCAGCGATCTGATTGGAATCAACTATTGTTACAATGATTGGAGCTTGTGGGTGGGAGATCATCTGCTGCGGTTAGAATGTTATAACAAAATTTAATTTCTGGCAACGATATTGTAAGGTTGGAACTTGTAGACAACTTGCGATTATCTTCTCAAACCAATAAACAAATGGTGCTTTCACGGTCAGAGTGAAGCAAGCAGTTCATCATGGCTGACTTAGCCTCTTGAGTTTTTTTTAACAGATTTACAGTGTATAGTATTACAGTGTAAAGAAGTTTTCCTTGTCTCTGACAAGTAATATGTAAAAAGTACTCTGATAAGACAGAAAAAAGACAATACATTCACCAAATTAGTTGATAAGTATAGGGAAGTTGAACCCAAAGTGTCTCTTCCACGCTAGTCAAAGAAATTAAATACAGGGACCAAAACAGAATCTCTTCCATGTTGATCAAAACTGAGAAAAGACTAAATAATTGCAAAGGAAGTTGGGGCAAAAAAATTGTTGTGTATGGACTCAATTTCAATGTCGAATTTATCGCAACAATTTGATAGTACAGATTGCTGCGATATATCATTGGATGTAGATGGGTTTTTATTTTGCCATGGTTCATTAACCCATTCCTGTCTGGCAGAACGGTCGACGCCTGAGGCCATCCGGGCTGAACGAAAATCGAGCCTCGTTCACTACGACCGCGCGTCACTATTAGCGTGAAAGAATTAACAGTAACTTCATGAATTATATGTTTTGATTTATTTGCTCTGTGTGTTACTCTTTAACAGCGATTATCTTTATCACTTTCAGCAAGAAAAAAAATTATTACTGTACTTTTTCCCCAGTTCCAAGCTGTAGACTTAGAAACAATTAGGTATTTTTGTTTCGTCAATTTTTACTTTATTTTCAAAAGATTCCTTTATTTTACTTGGTAGATCTACTTCTAGTTACCTGCAGTAATAAATAGTTAATCATAAATCTTAAAATAATAATCATTATAACTGTTTTATCATCAATAAAGACAATCGCTAAACAAATTGTGCGAACGAGAAAATAATTTACTGTCAATACGGAACATTTGACACTAAATAAGATGATAAAAGAGGACGCCAACACCATCTATCGGATGAGAAATGAACTATAACCCCTAACGGCGGAAAAAAGAACTACGTCGAAATATAAGCAGGCAACGTACATTGTTTGCTCATAACCACCCCACGGCCCGCGCCGCGGGACGCACGGCGCACGACATTAGACATCTGTCTAGCGAAATACGCTGACGTACAATGTACGTCATTAGACGGGAATGGGTTAAAACCCATCTGAACAATCAGATCAATCCAAGCTGATAGCCAGGAAAATTTTCAATTGATTACCATTTGCTGAGTTTGACCAGCTGGAAAGTTGTTTAGAAAAAGACTAATTTTATCCTATACATGCAAATATTTCATTTAGCAAAGATCGTTGAATATGCGTTGGAATTGTAAGACGACTGCACTAAAATATAATTAATCGTTTCCGCTCATTGTTTATACAAATTAATAAATGTAGCGTTATGAATTAATTTTATGATCTCATAAGGACAGTTTCAATACATTAGAAACAAATAATAATACTGAGCTAATAATAATGCTTCTATCATTAAAAATTTATGTAGAAAAAGACAAATGACTAACAACTACAGTTGTAAAATATTCCAAATAGCGTTATTACATAAATAAAAATAGAGTACATCCAGTTAAATACTGCATACAATATACACAGTGACAGTGAAGACTCAGCATGGTGAGAGGTTCACCAGCTCGCTACACTGCAGTAAGCCTGTGTAACCTATTGCCAAAGTATATTATTCTAAGAGCCCTTTTGTGCATACGTTTTTGAAAGGATGTTTTTAAATATTTTGCCCAAGAATTCAGCTGTAAAAGATGGAGGGTAGTCCATAAATGTGCTTATTTGATCCATTGTATTTTGAAATATCATTTTTTTATTATTTGTTTGAAAACGCATGTATTATAAGGCTCTGGGTCACTCGCAGGTTTCTTCCAATAGTAAATAGAGGGGGATTAGAATAAGGCTTAAAAATATCACATGATACCTACTTGTTATAAGATCTGTGGACAACTCTTCTACCTAACAGTTTCAACATATTAAGTTACCTACATAAAAATTGGAAAAATTTACAAAGCATAGTTAATTTTCCTACGAAACCTACCCTCCCAGCCCACTGCTTGCAGAGGGTTGATGTCCTTGGAATTGACAAACTTCTCCTCATAAACCATCTGTACCGCTGTAATTATCTGGGCCATGATAATGAGTAGATCACCTGAAACAAGCCCAAGTTCACTGGAGTTGAAATCAATTGAGAAAATGTACAGTAATACAGACATATCAACTGGCTCTCAAAATTATTCATCCTTATTTTGACATGAATAATAAATATGTCTTAGCTCTGAGGGGGGTGTTTGTGATTTTTAAGATGGAAAACATGTAACAGGTTTCCATAGAAACTACCAGAACTATTGTATTGAATTTTAAATATAAAAGAATAAGACGGCTGTTTAGATGAACTTAAAACATCCCCTTTAGACATATCCATGATCTAACCAATTCCCCACAGGGAAGTAAATGCAAACATATTTTTAGTTAGATAAGCTCCATGGTGTTGCTTTCAGTAAAAGAAAAACAGATGGTTAAATATTTTGACAATACAAGATCATGTTCTTTACCACTGAAAAAAGTAAGAAATAAATCATAACTCTTGCTTTGTCTAACTTGAGTAGATCTATCAATAAAGAGAGTAATAATGCTGTGTGTGTTTTTTTTTAGTGTGATGCTTTAACACAATCGGTGAATGAATTGAAGATTTAATGTAAAGTGAACCTTACCTCAGTTTGACTTACGCCAATCAACATGCTGCTTAAAATATGTGAACTATAATTTACAATGAAAATATCTAATACAGTTCAAATTATCATCTTTGGACCAAAATAATTGACCCATTATTACGGTACCTGTTATTATTCCATTAGTATCAGTTTTCCCCTCAGTCTTTACAAATATGTCAGCCAGTCCTACGAGAAACAGTCCCAGTACAATATGCACTATTCCAGTCCACTGTTTCCATCCGACCTGGCGTTCCAAAAATGCAATGGACAGCAAGGCCACAAACACGATCACTGAACCTGAAACCAGAAAATTTGAGAAGTTTTATTTGATCTAAATGGAAAATATAATTCAATTTTTAAATATATAAACAGAAGTCACACAAAACAACAAATAACATTGTTACTTGCTATCTTCAATGCCCGTTGACTGATGACAATAGTCTTTGTCTAAGCTATCACCCGGAACTGCTTCAGGCTAGACCCTAGACCTAGCGGATTACATGATCACATAGTGAAAGGCTGCTGGTGATCAGCGGGATTTGACTTTGTTTTAACCCTGAAATGTTTATCACAGCTGTTTTAGTTGTAGTTATGTTAGAAATTATTGTTTACAAATGTTTAAAGTTGTTAGTTACTTAAAAAAGTGTTCTTATATAATATACTAGTTTGTTATCGTAGTTTTAAAGTTTTTTCCTTGTGAGTAAGAATAATCATGGCACCAAAGCGTGTAAAATGTGCCGTGCTCAGTTAACACGGTAAAAACAATAACCAAGGTTAAGCACAAAACTTTGTTTTCATTTCTGTGATGTCTTAATTTCAAACAATCATGATGCATTATTGTATTATATTTTAGGTTGAGCAAATAGTTTTTTCATAGTGTAACATACTACCGCTACAATGATAATTTGACTATCTCCAATTAAAAAAAGGATACTCTAATATCTCTATAATTAAATCTTTTATGATCTTTCTTGGCGAACTTTACATTGTCATGAAAAGCGCCGCGGCACTTCATGAGCGAGGATCATGGAAATGACCACGGCACTCAAAGGGTTAAGGTTAATAAGAGTAATTTTAATTTTCACTTCAAGTTCAACTTAAAAGCTTAATAGCTTGAGTCATCTATGCAACTTGACAAATTGAAAAGATGTTGAAGTCATGATAAATGACTACATGATAAATAATCCAACAATTCGTTTTGGATCTAGCGAAAAACAGCCAGAAGAAGTGAACATTGAAACAATCCAAATTTATAGTTCAACAATTGAATTTTATAAAAATGAATACAAAATTCAAAATTTTGAAGCTATTCGTTTATTTATTGGTTCAAGCGGAACAATATCAAAATTTATTAGATTTTTTGGAAACGTTTTGGCCTTAACGAAAATTTACTTTATGATATTGCACTGTTGGCAGTAAAACAATCAGTGATCATCCTTAAAAATCATTTGTATAGTAAGAAAAAATATTTGTAAAAGTAGCCTATTCTTTGTCTTTAAGCAACCTACAATGGTAGGAATATGTAAATAATAAATAAATTTTCTCTCTCTCAGACTAATTTTAAGGTACGGTAATTCGAGGACTGTGACCTCGTAGGGTACTAGCTGCTATTTATTTTGATCAAATTACAGAAAAGAATAATTTATATGTTGTATACTGGAAGATCATTGTAGATGATATAGAATGTACATATCAACTGAATTTAAAGTTCTTGTTGACAAATTAAATAAATTAGAATAAAGCCTAAACATTAACATTAAGTGTTCTAATTACTACTTAGACATACCATTTACTATGGTTTGTGGACGTGTAGAGTGCCTATGGCATCACTTTCATCAAACGTCATTAATTGTCTATTAAACAAAGCTAGTTGAACAAACCTCTTTCATAACAAAATCAGCAACTAATTAATTGATATAATGATTATTTTACCTCTTAACATCTGGAAACTCGATGCGTATGTGAGATTGAGGCCAATATACATCAGGGATGTGGCAATCATGTCGCAAATTGCAGGAGGCAGAAAAATCAAAGGATTAAACTCCTGATTGCCCCTGGTTATCGTCATCTCCTCCAAAGAATTTCCCTAGAAGTTAAGTAATTCTCTTATTTAAAACTGTTAAAATTAGGTCATAAAATATGTTACATAAAACATTTCTAATTAGACTTCTGATTTTGATAAATACGGTATATATTGGCTATTGTACTATCAGTAGACCCTATGTCAAGGCCTATAAGCCCTAATGAGGCTGTGCTGATTTTCGATCCAAGACTTAAAACTTTAACGAAAACTAATAAAAAACTAACACGTCACTTAAATTATCTAGGTAGGTTTATCATTTAGTTAACACTAACATCACAGTTTTGATAACTAAAATAGCAGAAATTATCAGTATAATATTTATAATATAGCCTAAATACCGGTAGTGCATTTTCATTTGAGTTTGCTTATGATATTAAATAAACTATCCATAAACCTAGCATCTAGCAATAAGTCTAGTATCAATTACCTTGATGACAAAAAGTATAGATATAGTACAAGTTAAATGGAAAATATAATTATATTTTATTTTACGTGAAAATTACATCCGTCAATGTGGAATACCTGTCTTTGCCTGTAGATCTGAATGAATAATGCCAACTTAAAAACAAGTAGACAGTATATTTCTCCCAGAAACATAGTGGAAGATTGGAGAAATGGATGATCAAATTGTCTGACAACTCCATCGATTCCTGCTGCCGAAAGTTTATCAGCCCACCTTTCAACAATAAATATAAAATAAATATAAATAATCATAACAGACATGTAATCTTTTAGACATTAATCTAAAGTCCTGCTACACAGGTGCAGCTCCACTAGTAAAAATAAATTAAAATATTAAATATGAAACAATAAGTATTAACATTACTATAACCATTAACTTTAGATAGTAGGCCCTAACATTTTTTTTCAAAAGTCATATATAATATTTGCCATGTGGTAAATTTGAGAGCTGTTCAACAACTATAAGCTTAGGGTTGGAACTAAACTAAAATCCTACAACCAGCTCCCAGTATTTTCACACTAGAGCAACAATAAAATATAAAACTGAAAATAAAATTGTATAAGTTGTTTTTACGCTTAAACTTACTTGGTCGTTAATGTATTTAAGGATCCAGTTATGACCATAAGCACTGCCAGAGATACTTGGTATTTAGTCCAAGCCATGGCTTCTTTCTAGTGTGATATCTGGAAAAATAATTACAGTGAGAATTTTAACTTGATTGATGTAAAACTGATCAAGCCTATTTGGTTATTTATCCAACTACAATACAACCTCTTATAACTGACAGGTTACAACTGATGGTTTGATTAACTGCCCTCGCTTGGTATATAGATTAGATTAGATTTATTCATTGATTATAATATGCAATAGATGCAGACATCATCCAGATGCAAACAACCAGGTGAATTAATAATACTTAATACATGCTTTAACATTACTTGAGTATGCTTAAATAGGCTAAAATACAAACATTTAAAACTAGAGAGTGAGTAATATATTTACATCAGCTTGTAAAACTCAGCTTTCGCCATCCAATAAGGACAATGCATGGATCACAAGGCAGCTAGAAGGTATTTAACTTATTATTTTATTCTACTGACGTGATCCGGAAAAACAAAATTACTATGAAGTTGTAACACTCACTTTATTCTTTATTTACAGCAAAAGCCAATTTGTTAAAAATACAGTCAAATATAATATAAATAAAAATAGTGTATATACGGTGATAAATAATTGTGAAGATAGAAAATAGAACGTATAAATATAATATAGAATAAATAAATACATAAATTGTTAGTTTAGCCTATTGTAGGGAATGGTAACAAATAAATGATTGTATAATAATCTATATATAAATAGTTAGTTAGGCCTATTGATAAATAATAATAATATAGTAATGATAACATAAATAGTATAATTAAATAGCAGTACAACTTATTAAGGCGCAACCATGACATGCTTTGGCGATGGCTCAAAAATCAAGGGGAAGATTAAGAAGTTGCCTCTTGATGGTAGAACCCCTGTGCTGGAACATATCCAGATATTTCCAGATACATTGTTTGCCAGCATTTGCACCCTCAGGATCAGGCTTTTCTTTCCATAGTTACTTGTTGTGGCTATTCTAGCAACATCATCTCAGGATTCAGTGCCTGTGGGAATTCCTGTCAAGAAGATCTAGACTTCTCTAGAAGGTCTGACAAGTCTACGTCAGATACCACCAGTAAACGATGTAGATAGAGGACATCCTCAATAGCTTAGTATCTGTTCAAGAGATGGCAGGGAGAGTGTGGTGAAATCTTATTGAAGTGAACATGAAAGAAGGCGTAGTCTAGGGGGATACCAACAAGACACAATAATCTATACTGAACTCTCCAGTTCCAAGCTGAAATACAGCTGGTGTATCGACCACTGTAGTACTTCAGGTGAAATCTTACAAGAGTGCAGTAAAGCAGCCTGAGTGAGCGAATTTGGAGAACTTAATTTATATGAAGGATTAAAAATAACCGATTTGACATGACCCACTTAAAATAGGATGGTAAACATTAATAGATATTTTTTTATTAAAGTTACACTGCTCTATTAACTGCTCTATTAAAGGATTGGACTGCTTTGCTCAGTAGTGCGAAGGAATTATTAATTCAAGAGCTACCGATTCCTAGTTAGCTTATAGTAGGATCTCAATAATCCACCAGATAAAGTTTCAGGATTAGAAAATCTGGATTATTGAAACTGCAAAATTAGAGGAGGTGAATTTAAATTCAAATCCAACAAAAATGCATGTAGGTAGTAAAATCCATTGATTGCTACTGATATTTAAGACTATTTAATACTGTTTGGTTAGGGCAAAATCATAAAAAACCTACCATGAAATTGAAAATTGGGATATAGACTTAGCCTATTTGTAAAAATATGGCAGAAATAGATGAGCAATTAGCTAAAAAATGGTACCATAGGTATCATAATCTAAAATGAAGTGTATCGTTTAAGTTACGATGATCAAAGAGCATACGAGAATGGTAGAATTGGGGCAGTGGAGAAGGGGGGTGAACCCTGTAACCTTGGAGCTACACTATCCTAAGACTTGTGCCTAGAACATACTTTTGATCCAAACCGCCATTGTCAAGGTCACATGTGTGTGACGCCGTGTGTGTGTGTGTGTGTTTAGTGTCGAGGGGTGAGCGCCACACTCACCTTTTTAAAAAGCTTGTTAATGATTTATATTTCACAAATTTTAACCAATTATATCATCCCACTTTTACATAACTCTTTTTCTAATCTTTAATTATATAAAAAACTAAAAAAGAACTTATTTCACAATACATTTTTTAACTCTCAAACTAGCCTATAAACTTTTAAATAAATTAATTTAACTTGCCTATTTTAAATTAGTTATTTAATACACAGGACGCTATTAAAAAGGTATTTTACTTATACTCTAGGTATTATAACAACAAAATAGGTCTTATAACAGCCTTATAACACCTAATTTATTACTACAGTATTTTATGAGGTCTTAAAGCCCTTTTTACTTGTGCTTACTGTACTGTAACTCGTCACGAAACAAAGGTGCTAGACTCAGACTGACTGAAGGTCACTTAACCTCACCCAACATTTCTCTCCCTCACCCCCAAATACTTACACCCTAAACAATAGGTACTCCAAGTTTCAGGCCGATACATGACAAATTCCATGTTTTGTAAAAACTTGAAATGAAAAGTGAGCACTGAAATGAAATCCTCAACCATCCATGTGTTAATTATATATTTAAATGCATACACCCTAAATAATTTTTCTGTACAAATACAATAGGCTATTATTGATGAGCTATTATGATGTCAACCAAAGAAAATGTAGAAAATTAAATATTCTACTCAATTGTACAATTGCTGCAATCTAAAATATTTAGGTCCTTATTCTCCAAAACAAAATGGACTATTTTCATTTATAAAGGAAAAATACAAGTATTTGTAAGGTAGTATTAGCAAATAGGCTAAATTACAATAGACCTAGGATAAATTATTGCTTAAGCCTCACTTGATTATAATGTCTTACTTAGTATATAGGTACAGGATAAAATTATTTTCGAATGCAATTAACAATAGGCTAGGATAAATTATTGCTTAAGCCACACTTAAATGTTAAGCCTTACTCAGTATGTAGGTTCGGGGAAAAATTATTTTCTAATGCAGTGCTTTTAAGTAATTAAGCTTAGGCAAGACAAATTTTTTCCAAAAAATAATTTATACAATATATTTATTTTATTTAAAAAATATACCCTTACCTCTCGTTAACAATATTAGAATTGAGTAAAAAACTTTAATAACAATCGTAAGTTAGCCTTTTAAAAAAATGTTCATTATTCATACATTAATCAAAACTAATTTCCGTGTAATATTGAGAATGTTGCATGAGGAATTGAAGATGACCATGCAATGCGAAGCAAAATAACGTAAATCAATGGTTAATTACGGGAGAGAAAAAAGTCCGTCAAGCCAATCGTCCAATGTGGGTTTCAGACTTTCAGAGGAAACTGAACTGAGTATTAGGATCAGTTTTGTTCAACCATAAATGTTGTAACAGCTATTTAGTACCTAGCAAGAGTCAACACTAAAACACTAAAATAAATCGATTAAGATCGTGGTAACCACAAAAATCTTTTGATGACTATTATTCCGCAAATCATAGAATTATTTTAAAATTAGTTACTTTGGCCTATTCAACATTCAGCACAAACTAGACGAGACAAAGCAAATATGTACAAATGGTCACAACTAGTGTTATCATGAGTCATGACACATATCACATGACACACACATGTCATGTCATTCGATTTTCGAACAGCTGGTTTGGTTACAAAAACAGTTATACACAGCTGGTACTTTCATTCAAAATTGTGATTAACGAAAATATGCCATATCTCGTATTTGTCACGTTGTATAATTAGCCAATAATTTTTTCTATCCTAAAACTATTTTAGACAAAAGAAAAAGATTTGGTAAATGGTTCCAACCAGGTTTGTTTCAATATGTAACTTTTAACAGATTTACTTTCAAGGGTGTTTAGTAAACATAACCCTACTTAATAGGCTCAGTGCTGGTTCATTGGTTACAGAACCTCATTCGGTAAGCTATTAATTAATTATTCTGGCAAATGAATTAGTGAGTGTTTGAACTATTATATGATTTAAAATAACTTTATCTAGGTTACTTTACAAACCTTTCTCATAGGTTATATTTCTAAAATAGGCCTAACTAGCAATTTTTAAAGATTATAGCTGAGACCTAATTGAATCTCAGATCTTTTTACTATCCAATAATGGGTTATTGGACCCTTTGCTATTCAAATGATTAAATAATATCCTAAATGCTATGATTGTTCGGGAATTAGGTAAGCATTCGGAACACAGTATCCTACTAGTTTATATTAAACCGATCTTAGACTTACTTTTCTTACTTTCTCACATATTTCTAACAGTAACCTGGAAGAGATGACTAATCCTTTCAATAATTTTTATCTCTAGCATCTATTTAGAGCAACCTAGCATTAACCAGCTTATGGCTAAAGGGGAGAGAGAAATGTTAATCACACTTTTCGAATCAGCTAAAAAAAACAATTTAGTATGTAGTCAAACAAAAATTTTATAGGTTAGAAGTGAACTTGATGCTCTGGATATCAACAAAGACTCCTGATGTAATTCCTGTAAGTAATGAAATGAGTTGTTTACCTTGTAACTTGCTATTAAATTTAACAGTAAGCCTAGAGTTCGAAAAAGTTTTATTTTTTTGTTTCAGGTAAATCCAGACTATTTTGACATGGACAAATTTAATCCGGTTTCGCATATTATATTTGACTTAGATGGTCTTTTACTAGGTAATATTTGTTTCTATTTAATTATTACTTATTAAATAGTGTAAATCAAAAACACTTGAAATCAAAAATAAAAATAGCCTTTACCAGTTGTGCCAATCATTTCAAACATTGTTGGCACAGTCCTGAATATGTTAATAACATGCCATTTTGACTGAAAAAGAATTATTATTTTGTTCATTAACTATTAATGCAGATAATATATAATTAATTTTCTAAAATTATAATGTTAATTGTAAATATCAATTCTTGACATTGATTTTGATAGTGGAGATATATTCCTAGATTTCTTATATCTTATATATTAGAGCCCTACATCAAATTATATAAATTTATTTACTTTATTTTTTATTTAACATATTTTTTCTCAAATTTTATAGATACTGAAAAGATCTACAAGGAGGGAATTGTCCAGATTTTGGGGAACTATGGAAAATTGTACTCAGATGAGCTAAGGACAAAAGTGGTAGGAACGAGAGAGCAGGAGACAATCAGAATACTACATGATGAATTGAGATTACCTGTACCCTTAGAAACATTTTCTGAAGAATACATGTCACATTTCAAAGTTACCCTGGCAAGTGCTGAGCTTAAGCCAGGTACATTTATTGTGTAAGCTATTAGGGCAATGATCACTGCAGGTCAGATTAATATAGGCCCACATATTGTTAAAAAAAATACCTTTGTTTAACTAAGTCCATAATCTTGATCAAACATGACTCTTCTCTTGCTTACTACTTTCATTGTGAATTATTATACAGGATTCCTACTTTGCATACAGGGTTTAACTCTATTCATCCATATTCAAATCCATCTGTTTAGATAGTTAACCATTTGGGCAGTTAGAAGATAGGACAGGTATCTCATAGTGCTAATTTTTCGATAGATCAAAACTTTTAGTGTCTATCTCAATTTGCATATTGAATCCTCACTCTTAATCATTATTTTCCTTTTATTATTTCCTTCAAAACCTCATACTTCAAAGACTGCTTTTGCCAGTTACACCCTGCCATACTTCCCCAACCAAGTTCCTAGGTTGGTCAGTATAACTTGTTCTTTAAAAATTGAAGACATTTACTCTCCTGATGCTCTCATCCTGGAGTCTACAGGACAGATAATAAGTATTAAGTTAGTACTGGAATGTTCAAGATACTTATGCTATTTTAAACCATCTTATAATGGAAAATTACTGTTTAGTTAGTAGTGTTCTAAATGGATTTCAAAGTAATTTCCATTTTGGTACTATATTCTTAAGTTCATATTATTTACTCATATACTTAAGGAATAGAATGTCATGAGTACAATTTTTAACCTAACTTTACGATTACATCTATCAGGAGCTAGAAGACTGATCCAACAGTTTCATGCACGTGGAGTTCCAATGGCTGTGGCAACAAGTAGTGGCCGCGAGACTTGTGAGGTGAAGTTGAAGAAGTACTCAGATCTGTGCTCTTACTTCAGCCACATAGTGATGGGAAGTTCTGACAGTGAAGTTACCAAGGGCAAACCTGCGCCTGATATATTCTTCGTAGCCGCTCGAAGGTTTCCTGACTCTCCTAGTCCAGAGGAAGTAAGGAACTTAGTGTGTTTTCTTTTGAACAACCATCTACAGTATAACCCAATTGATGGAGATTTTCAGGGTTTAAACAAATGTTATAAAATGTAAAAAAATCTGATGTAGATGAAATGAAGTGCTCGAAAAGCGCTCTGGGTGAAATAGACTCCCTCTTGATGTAGTGCAGGATTGTGAAATCCAATGCTTGGACCGATAGGTTTTTTTTATATCTTTGTAATATATTTAATATCTTTTTTTGATTTTTTATCGCATCTGTGTTTACAGCTACATAATGGAGGTGGGGATATTCCTCTCGTTTTCAAGTGAATACATAATAATTTACATTAAAAATTGAATGTTTAAATTTTGTTATATAGTTTTCCAGTAGCAAGGACCTAAATATTGGTTTATTTTATTACATTATTTTGTCGTTATCCTTGTGGAATATGAGTTCTGTCCAATGCATTTCATCAAGATTGTGGCATCTTCAGGGAGTTTACACTTAAAACAAAACTATACTATTATATGTTCATAATTATATACATATATTATACACGTTTAATGTTCATTACGGTGTGCGGCTGTGGTGGCAGGTGTGGCGTGAGGGCATTCACGGACCCGGGCGCGGACACACATCTTGTCGCTTTGGTGCGGGGTTGCATACTGCCATTGTCACTCTTGGAGCTGGTTGAGGCCTGGGGTTTTCAAAGTACAAGAGTGTGCAGTGTTGCCATTTTTCCTGTTGGAATGCGACATTGACAATTGGAATTTAAACTTTCTATTTCTGAAATTCTTTTGCAAAGTATGGAGTTATAGTATGTAGTCTTCTTTTACGTTTAGTAGGTTATTTGGATTGTCATTATTTGAAATGTTCATTCAATCCAAATAAATTTGGTTTGAATGTTAAACGTTACAGATATTAATTATATCATGTTGTCAATAAAACTACACTTAATCTATCATGCACAACACAAAAATTATATTGATAACACAACAAATTACCACAAAATTCGCTTCCGAGTTAGTGGGGCAACACAAATTAGCGTGCGATGAGGACGGGAGATGGAGCACGGCCAAAATTACGGAAGGAGTTTCTCCACTTCCAGAAACGTGTAGTTATAAACACAGATGCGTTGGAAAAGTCCAATAAAATATATTGAATAATTAGTACCTAACGCCATTGTGAATTTTAAAGATTCAATAGGTTTTTAGTGAGTGAGAGTCATTCAAGGAGCATTCCTTGATAGCGATTTCTCACTTAAAGAATTAAAATCAGTATTAAATCGATCTATAAAAATGCCCCAGACTCTTTTTTATTATAAATGCTTCGTATTTATAATTATATATACAAGAGTGGTGAAGTTCCAAGTAGTTTCAAAAGGTCCATTATTTTTCCACTGTACAAAAAAGGCGATGTTAATAATGTAGGGAACTACAGAGGCCTGTCATTTATTAATTGTATAGCAAAGATATTTGCTAGTTTACTGAATAATAGACTATATTATTGGGTCAATGAGCATAATATATTGACAGAATTTCAGGCAGGTTTTAGAAAAGGTTATTCGACTATTGATAACATCCATAGCTTGACATGCATGATAGATTTGCAGCTCTCTTTGAAGGGCGGTAAACTTTACTGTTTCTTTGTAGATTTTAAGTCAGCTTTTGACACAATAGATAGACATGATTTACAAACTCTCTTGTCTGGGAATATCAACCAAGTTTTTAAAAGTTCTAGAAAATGATTATACTGGGACCTCAGCAAGTGTCAAAATGGTGTAACTAACAATTTTAAAACTAATATGGGCCTCCGACAGGGCTGTACAAACAGTCCTTTGATTTTTTTTCTTATTTATTAATGATTTGCCAAATATACTGGAGGGTGGGTGTAACTTTGGGGCTAAGCGTGTGAACTGCCTATTGTATGCCGATGATATTGTGATATTGGCCCAATCGGCTGCCGGACTGCAGCACATGATTAAAAGAGAGACTAGAGAGATACTGTGAAAATTGGAATTTAACTGTAAATCTCGACAAATCAAAGGTTATTGTGTTTAGAAAGGGAGAAAAATTAGGAGTAAATGTTAAATTCTGGTTTAAAGGGGAGGCCATTGAAATCGTAAGCAAATATAAATCTTAGGTATCGTTCTCACATCGTCCGGATTGTGGCAGCAACATTTCAAAGGAAGAGTGTCGGCTGCAAATTTAGCAATAAATACAGTCTGGGGAAATATTATTGGCAACAATCAAATTCCGCTTAGTACGAAATTTGTCTGTTTTAACGCCATAATTAAATCAATAATATGTTATAGGGCGCAAGTGTGGGGATATCGAATGTTTAGAGAAGATGAATCTGTTTTAAAGCTATTTTTGAGGAAGTTGTTTTGTTTACCGTTCAACACTCCAGAATACGTTTATTATTTAGAATCAGGAATTGGGAGAATTTATGAATATACGTTAGGTCTAAATTATAGCTATCTACTGAAAATTCTAACAGGCCCTGAAAATCGCTTACCATTAATATTAAGTAGGGAGATAATTGCGAAAAAATTGTCATGGTGTCGGGGATGAAAGAAACTGGGTGAAAAATTTAGCATGGATTTGTCAGAGTTTAATTGTAACGTCGAAAATATAGATATTTTTCAACAACGTTTTTACTGTGTGGTGGAGAGGGAAAGGTCAGCGTGGCACGCATACTGTGTAGGTAGGGCTCGGACATCGGTTTGTCATTCGGGTTATGCAACACTTGACCTTAAACCTGTGATGACAAACATCACTGACATCGGAGTCATTTCGTGGGCTATCAAGGCTAGGGCGGAACTCATACATTTAAATTACAAACCTTGGGCAAGGGATGGGGAGGGTTTATGCTCTTTATGCAGCTTACAGGAGAGGGAGACTGTCTATCATTTTGTAGCAGTATATCCTGACTTGCTGGCTTTCGTCAGGCTTGGTTTGGAACACCTAATTTGAATAAAACGGAATACAAACAAATTTTAAATGGGAGGGATTGGCGTAGGTTATCTGGGTTTTTGAGGCAAGCTTGGAGTTACAGATGGTCCTTAATTCAGGAATTTCACTTTTCAAATTAGTCAGGGCAACATGTATCAACATATATTTTATGCAGGACACAAAACACCACAAATTTGCTTTAAGGTATTTTTAGTGTTATAATAGTTTTATGCTAACCCAGCAGACGGCTCTTTCAAAAGCCATTGCGGTATGTGCTAGAAGAAAAATAAAATCTGTTATGTTTTTACGACAATGATTGTAAATTTTATTTTGTATGAATAAAGCACTTTTTCATTTCATTTCATAGTGAGTGAGAGTCATACACACCAAGAAAACGCCGATCCCTGACGGTGCAAACAGCATTTCTTATAAAAAAAAACTATTCTGTAATTTTTATAATCCTTACAGTCCAATTATATCAATATCTTACATATAAATGGAACTTTACACTAAACAATACATCAATCCTGTAATATTGCACATCAAAATAAATATAATCTGTTTAAAAACGTGAAGACATGTGCAATTAATGATATTGCCTCAAGAGGGACGCATACATTCTTTGAACAGTGGATTTAAGTCAGAAATAGCTGGCTACAAGAAAGCCAGCTAAGCCAAACTTTTTGGGTAGATAATGTTCACACACCTGAACAATGAGAGGTTCTTATGTATGGGAAAATTTGAACATGAACAGTCTAGCTATCTTCAGTGAAGGTCACATGTGAAAGGGTAGAGTGTGGGACTCTAGTCCCTAGTTCATACCCCTCAGTGGCCATGTAAAATGTGATAGAAATGAAACCTCTTGGTATAGACTGAAATAATGTTGAAAACAAACCTAGCCAAGAGTCCTAAGGATTAGAAGGGAGAGGGTTAAAAAACTGGAAGAGTTAGTATCTTCTGGGTGATCATTTTTGGGTTATTAGAATAAACAAGTCTAGGGTTATAATTACTAACAACAGCTACTGTGATGTTTGACTAATTTATATTTTCTTGAGGTGTAAAAAAAATAAAAAATAAACTCCTTCTACAGCATGAAATTATTTTTATATTCCCTCCTTAAAGTAACTCTGTTGGCCAATTCCAGTGTTTGGTGTTTGAAGACTCGTACAATGGCGTGCTAGCCGCCAAGGCAGCCAACATGCAGGTCGTCATGGTCCCAGAGGATCCAGTGCCAGAGGAAAGGAGGAGAATGGCGACTGTGGTTTTGAACTCGCTCCAAGACTTTGAACCAGTAGTTTTTGGCCTTCCGTCGTTTGATAGTTAATAGTAAGACATTAAAAAAATTGCTTTCAATGAAATATTTTTATTTGACTTATAGCTATTGATTCTTTTATTGGTACATGAATTGAATATTTATAAGCACGTCCTATTGTATTGTACTATTGTGTTAATTTATACATACTGTTGTTTGTTTGCTTTTAAAACAATCATGGTATGTGTTGTTATTCATTATATTAATTTGTAAGTTTTAAAAAAGGTTTACTGTTTTAAATATATAGTTTTGTTATATTTTGGCTAAATTCTTTCCCTACTTTAGTCATAAATGCTGACTCCCCACAAAATGTATGGTATGATTCATCTCTGAATCCATATCTCAGTATCGTATTCATCTCTCTCTAATAAAGTCACAGATTACAAATTAAGTTGTATTCATGAGTTTACACAAGTAAACTCATTAAAGTTTTAACTTAATAATATGATCACTTGGCAAGTTCAAGTTTTTTATTGAGGATGTTGACCTGGCACTATGTATATGCTATGTCATACAAAATAGTAAATAAAAAGTTATTTCTTTAGGACAGTTTGAACGGAATACAAGTCTAGTGGTGTAGGAATAAGGTTTTTGACCACCAAAAATGTGATGAAGTGTGAAAAACAATGATATGTTATTGAATAGTAATATTTTACTTTAGTTTATTGAAACAGAGATATTTATTTATATTAATTTTTGTGAACAGAATAAACCAATTTGGAGTTAATGTGGTTAACTAATTTGATAAAAAATGTCAGAAATTAAAATTTAGGAGACTTACTTATAATTTTTTCATGAACCAATTCTTGATGGCTACTTAAAACTTTAATTAAACAAAAATTGCCTGAGCCTCATGAAAGTTGATAGTTGCATGTAATTGTGGATGTATTAGAAAGAGGTTGAAAGCTGATTTATTTACCATTATTTTTAGGCCTTTTTAATTATTATAAATGTATAAAAATTCCCTGTTTTGCAATGCTCGCTGCAGAAAACCTGCATTCCCATTCTTATTTTTTAATTTAATATAGCAATATTCTAACTTGTTTTATTAAAGCTGTAATGGTGCTACAAAAAATTAATAAAGAAATAGAAATTTCCTAAGTATGTAGGTCTGCTGCGACAGGGGGTATTTTATTTGAACTATTGAAGTTGTTTAATTTGATCAGTTGATCTAACCTATTTCAATAAGCATTGATTATTCTAACAGACAAAAGATCCATCAGAAATCTTACGTGAGGCACAAATGACTAATTATGGCTGGGAGGAATGAGAGGTCATCTACACCTCAGATCTGACGGAAAGACTCATCTGTACTTTTGACAAGAAAGTTGCTCCTGCAATGTAAGTATTATTTTATAAAACAATTACACACAATCACTCGAAGTTTACAACATTGGGCACAAATACATCTCACATTTTGTGACAATAACGCACAGTTATTAAATCGATGAAATTTTTTAGTAAACTGTGTGTGTGTGTTTTAGGTTACTTAAACGTAAAAAGTATCAAGGGAATTATGTCAATAGAATACAAATTGTTGTATATGAGGGAAGTATTAAAATGCTTTACTACATGCAGGATCTGTGTAATGTAAGGTCTAAAATAAGAATAAGAATGATTTATTTTCTCCAATGTTGACAAAATGTGACTCATACACAACATAATATACAAAATTCTCAAACAATAAATAAAAAGAATAATTCAACTAAAAGTTATTTTTAATAGTAAATTAATGTCCTTTCACGTTGCCAGACTGACAGCTTAATTTAAAGTAAACGTAATTATTAGAGCAAATTAAATAATTAAAAGTATTACTATCATTAATTGGAGAAAATATAGGGCCTCTAAGGCAAAGCCTGATTAGAGGTTCCATCTCTAAAAATTAAAAGAAAACTAATATAAACAGCGGTCAGATAATTCAACATATATATAAAATCAAAAATGGTCTCTACATCAAAATAGATTAAAAATAATTTTAATGTGCCTAATTATATATATTAAAAAATAAAAATAATAATAATAAAAGTTCACTGTAATATTTGTAATTTTAAAACAGCGCACCACACTTCACCATCAGGCGGCTCTGGCACCTCCCCGGGGGCTTTCCCCCGAGGTTGGTATCCCCAGGTGCCGTCAAAGCTCACAGTATGCAATACTTACCTGTATGGCAAAGCAAGCTACATTGCGCCCTAATGTTACCCTAACTTAATTCTATTGTAATTATTTTACTATCTGAAATAGAAAATCAATGTCCTTTAAACTAAAAAGCCATTTCTTTAATTGCCTGGTAAAAATATTATAATTTAAAGAATTTTTTATTCTATCAGGAATTATATTAAAAAATTTTGGAGCTATAAAACTATAGGATCTTGTGAAAAAAGAATTATTTCACAAGCTGTGAAAATGAAACGCAGGTTTAAGTTAATATCTGGGTTAGAATATTATTCATTGTTGAGTATCATTTCATAAAACCTGTAACATAACTGGAATTATTTATATTAAAATTAAATCGTATAAAAGTATAGAAGTTGGATTGCCCTTACAAGCAAGTAAAATGGCTGAAATATTGTACCATTTGGGTTTATATGAAGTGGAAATAACTTTTTTTTTAACCCAAGAAGTATTCAAGAGTATTAGCAAAAGAATCGTTTACTTCTTATTATACAAAGGTTTTAGTATATGGTTTGCACCATACAAGTAGCAGAATGTTAAAATCTGTGTCAAGATAGCGTTATCACAGTCTAATCTCACCTGATATTTCTCAAGTGAAAAGTGAAGTACTTACAAGTTATTAGGAGGAATGAAAATGAAAATTTACTATTTGCGCTAAATTTCTAATATTCAAACAACGTGAAAAGTATATCCACTATAATGTACACAAGGTTCACTATAATTCACTGACATAAATACAAGTTAAAAGCAATTACATCAAACAATTTCATACAAAAAATTTACATCAACATTTGGGGTTGTTTCAACTTTTTTCCATGTTAATAACAATAATTTATTTTCAGAGGCCCTATCTTAAAGAGATATTTGGCAACTCTTGGTAATCTAACTTTACATATTACAGTATGATTTCGGTGATCCATTGGTGGTGAGGGGAGTATATTCTACAACCTCTTCACAGATGGTTATGGCTGTAAGCCTAACAAGAACCCTGCTTTTGCACTTATGTGCCATCTCTGTACAAAAGCGATCAAGATGACGAATAAATCAATATTGTAGACTACTAATGGTATTTTGTATTAAAGCTGCTTGAATCAATAAAAAATAAATGTAATGTATTTCCTTTTTTATTAGAACTTATCAATTTTTTAAGTTAACAGTTTTAGTTATTCTATACTTTAAGAACTTAAAAACTTAATTACCCATGGAGTAAACTATATGGTTTCCTCAGGCAATGAAGAATCAAGATTTATACTGAATCATGCACACTATTCTATCTTCTGTATGGAAGAGTTTTTTGTGGAGAAAAGAGTGAAATTCTGTAAGATAGTTATTTTTTCAACAAGGGATTAAAGTGAAACTTTTTGTCCTCAAAGGAAAATTTTTGGTAGCCAAGGGCGACAACTTCCTGAGAGACAAAAAGGACTTTAATCCCATGTTGCACACAAAATGTTTCTACACCTACAAATGCAAAATAACACAAGTTCAAATTACCAACTATTAAATAATCTATGATTATAATTTTAATAACTATAATTTTACTATAATTTTCCAAGTTGGCTACCACAACCTCAAAGCAATCAATGCAAACTATCAGCTGACCGTTCATGTGTTAATTACTACTGATAGCTGCTTATAAAACAGCTATAAGACATAGACATATCATATGGACAAGTACATATATATGTATATTATACAGAATATTACAGTATATTATACAGAAAACATTTATACAAAATTTAAAATATTCGGCTCGCCAACGGTCTGAACCCTCAGGTCATAGACCTGAAACATGACATCTTGACAAAAGAACGCAATAACAACAAAAATTAGCATGACCCAAAACAATGAGGTAGAGTCAACTCACCGCACGGGGTCATGATAGCCGTCGTGACGTCAGGACGGCTAGGCGTATCAGTAGGCCTGTCAAGGTACAAATCAAAAGATATTGGCTAGGGGGCAGGAAAATTAAGTTAGAAGAAAAATTTAAGGAGGAGCGAAAAGATAGTGGAAGACGAAATTTTGGGGGGCAAGAAATGATGGAAGGAAGGGGTAGCGTGAGCAAGGAGAGAAAGAGAGAAGTGGAGGAGAGTGTGTAGAAGTTGGAGCTGGATGAAAGTCTCTGCCCGGATCGAGGAGGGTAGAGCGAAGACCAGGACTGAGTAGCAAGCCACCTACTTCAACCCTCTCGGCCGGACGAGTACTCCGTCTAGAGAAGCTTCAAGCCAGGACTATCACTGCCCAGGGAGGACATCGGGACGCCTCACCCCCGAGAAGCCAGGGAATCGTGTCTACCACCTTGTTTCACTCTGGTACGCCGGCGCATGTATACACATAGATTATAAATAGATTCAATCACAGGATTAGGTGCGAAGAGAAAATTAAGAGGGTAGAAATAGGAATCACAGAGAGGACAGATGAAAATTTTATTTATTATTTAAGGAGGGAAATCGTTAATGAAAGTAAATTAATGTGACTGTTGTAATGTAATGTGAATTTAATGTGTCGATTTATAAAGATGGGTGTTTGCTAATTTTAATATCTCTAGATATTTGTTTATGTAAATTTGTTTCAGTCTAGGGTTTTGTTTGGAAAAAAATTTTAATATTTGAGGTAGTGTCATAGAGTAATTTTAGAAAGATATTTATTGAGGTTCGATTTGTAAATTGAAACTGGGAGAGAAGTTGTTAGAAATATATTATATGTGTTCATCTTTAAAATCAACTTTGTTGTTTCAATTTCTCTTTCCTGGTTCTGTACTCTCACTCAGCCAAGCGATATTATACCTAAGTACCCGAAAGGGAAAGTAGAGTTGGTAAGTTTACACGCTATTATTTCTGATGGTTCATTACAGGGTATTCCCGGGGTTTTCCTTATGTTATTCTTTTGGGATTAATTTTCCTCCTTTGGGACTAAAAGTATTACTTTAGTACTCTATTCCAGAGAATAAAGTATGACTTTACATAGTATGTGTATGAAGATTTTTTAGAATTCTTTTTTTGCTTAGAACCTGAGTCTATAACAAATATTTTTATTTGACTTTTAGATAAAAAAACTTCCAAAGAAAATTAGATTCCAACTTAAAATTTACAAAACCATAATTTAATAATAAGATAAATCCTTCTCCTTGGAGCTGAGCTGTGAATTAAATTGACAAATTACAAAAAAAATAGGTGTAATTACATATGAAAATAAAATGCTAAGTAATCTTTTGTACTCTTGTAACTATTTTAAAAGAGTATTAAGATAAAGAAATCAAGGACCTTCCTCACGTACTGGAATTCGTAGCTGTGACTAAAACACAATATATTGCATTTTACAGTACCTTTGTCATTAAGCTTAACATAATAATGTCGAAGCAGTTGTAACGATGGAAGAAAACTCTTTTTCTTCTAAAAACAGTGGTGAAATCCAAATTAAAAATTGGATATACAGGTTTTAAGTCGGATTTCGATGGATATACATATAAGATGTAAGAGTCGGCTTAAAAGGTTGTAATGAGAAGCTAGTCCGTGTGACGTCATATCAAATAACTCAGTATTTTCCTCTCTTAAAAACCTAAAATGATTGCTCTGTTGTCAACGAGTTAAATGAGAAGTTTCTAATGAATCGTTTTACATCAACTCCTACATCCTAAACCTACAGATTTCTTCTTAACGATAAACCTTTATAAATTTTGATTGCACCACTATTTTTAGGAGGACAGATACCATTTAATTTGTCATATCGCATGATCAGCCTCTCATAAGAGAATTCCATAGTTGACTCCTGCATCTTGGACCTCAGGTAACAACTAATATTTTAGGAAAATAAAAATTATAAGTATGTACCTATACAATAATCTCACCATTAAAAACAATTTTAAATACAAACTGTAAAAAAATTTAGGTGGAAAGAAAATCTAAAACTACCCTGCACAGACTTTGTTGATAGAACTTCAAGAATGGCAAACATTGAACTCACCGTAAATTTCTACAGATGCTGTATGGAATACCGTATACAATATTTCTACAATTGAATCTATAGCTATTTTAGAAATTATTTTATTATTTTGTATCAAATCCTGATTGATAATCTTATTTTCTAAGAGGTAGATAATAAATTACTGGCTCCTTATCAAAGAGAACCTTGCAGTCTGAAGTATGAATTCATTCCTCGTAATACATCTCCACTCATAATCATTTTTAATAAAGGAAACTTATCTACCAACTTTATCTACTAACATTCTCAATATTCTGTACCACTTGAAACCCAGTTGCACTAACAAGATGGTTCAATTTTGGTGTGGTCTGCTAATTTGCATGTTTGGTGAGTAATATTTTTTATTTATCTCTGCACATTTTTATTAAAAATTTTATGACACATTTTATTAAACACATTTTATGATGTTATATTTTTAACGTTTCATTCATAAACATATTACTTATACAAACCCTTTATCTTTTATGATTTAAGATACGTTTTATTATATATTAGAATAAAAAATACTTGCTGATTAGATTAGAGTATATATATACATACTTATTGAATAATTGCAACAAATAATTAGTAAAAACCTTTGTCACTTTATACGATTTCCCTTTTACACCAGAATTTTACAAACTTTAAAGTCCAATTAACTTATGTCAATAAACTTATAACTTAACTTATGTCACTTAACAATAACTTATGTCAATGGTCTTATGTGTATAAGACCATGTGATATGTCTTATTATAAGGGTATTTTTATCTGTGTTAAAAGACTTAATCTTTAGTTTTAATTGGGTGTACAATATTTTAAAATATTTGGAGTATGAATCTAAAACTGCAAAAGAATTAAATTATTCATATGAAAAAATGAACATATGATAAACTAAAGCTCATAAGATTATACTATTTTATTTTATGATTTAACCAATTTTATAAACCTTTTTACTTTTTGTATACCTAGTTGTAGTTTCTTAATGTAGACTTTTCTTTTATGTTAAAAATGATCGTGACGTGTTATGCTATACCACAAATTAGAAGGGATAGGAAAGCAACACAATGTGTAAAAAAATTATCGCAATTGTATTTAGCTCACAAATAATAGCAATATGATACCATTTTTAAAATATTACTTCCCAATATATTTGCATGTCAAAATATAAAAATACTTTATCCTTTTTTTAGGGTTTTCTAATGGCAATGAACTTAATGCAATTGGAACACACCAAATAATATTTCCAAATGACTTCAAGAATCCATCTCTGAAGATTATAAATGGAACCGCAACTTCTGTGACCAAATATCCTTTCGTTGTATGTATTATTCAAATATTCTGAGGTAATTTTGACTAATAAAGCTAATTATCAGTATGATTGTGATCCAGAATACTGAAATATTTAGTTTTGTCATTTAGACATGTGGTTTGCAATCTGTATAGTTTATACAAAACCAAAAACTAAAAATCCAAAACGATATGTTGATATAAATTACAACTACTGTATATTAGTTTAGATTAGCTGTGTCTAATCTAAACCACACCCTAATACACATGCCTTACTCCCTGTGCTTCCACTCGTACATAAAATAGAAAATGATTAGACAAGTTCATTTAACCTACTTTCAAATAGTCCCCTGCTTTGTACAACGAAGTGATGAGTAGTTATGTGTTATTTATGCATGTGTGTTTAAGCATTGTTTCATGTGGAGTTTGAATATGGCCATGGAACATGCTTTTATCTCTCTTAATGTATTTGAGAGATTCCTGCATAGAATGTGACAGTTTGTGATGGAACGAGTTAACGAGTAGTGGAGTTTGTTATCCTATATGAACATTTTTATTGTGAACTATGAATAAGTCAAATGTACAATTAAATTATTTGAGTTTTTAACAGTAAATGAGTTGAGTCCATAATAATAACTGTGTAATATTGAACACATCAAAGTCTTGCTATAAATCCTCAGAAGAATAAGTCTGACTCCTAAAGCAGGTTTTATTATAGCCTTCTGCAACAGATGATGGACTTATAAGCACCTCTCTACACACGATTACGCCTTCTTCCATGAGTGACTGCACTGCATATAGTAAGATATTTGTAGTTCATTAAAATATGATATGACTGACCTCGTGAAACACAAAAATACCTTAGCTCTTTATTCAAACAACTTTTATGGGAGTTTACGGTGGTGTCGTCCTGTAATTCAGCTACTTGGAGGTCACGAATTGTGGATAGTAGTGAGCGATGCTCGGTGGGTGTAGTGTTCTCTTGTGTGGATTAATGTCCGCACTATTGAGTAGTACGTTAATCCGCAAAAACCATCCTCATAATTAGACCAGTTCGTAATTCAGAGGCAGTGGTTCGGATTCTACATTAAACTGTAGGTCCCTTAGTTGCCATCGGCTGTTGGGCTATTAATTAACCTCTTGAGTCTCACAAACACGTCGGTGCGACCAATGGCCATCTCTTTACAATTCATTAATAAAATAATTCAAACAAATTTAAAATTAAAAAACACCGGTGCCCCACCCTTACAACCACTAACCACAAAAGCAAAACAAGTGCCCACTAAAATCCCAACTAAGCCTACAAATGTCGTCAACTTCCACCCAAGCCAGTCACCATTTATTTAAGGCGCCCCCTTCACTATACCACATATTTGCATGCCGTATTGGGATTGCTCAATAGTCCGGGATTCAAACTTTCGCTCGTCAGCGACTCGCCCTAACCACCTCAGCCACTGTGCATAGTTGTAGAAAGCGCTTACTTGTCTATAAAGCATAATCTAGCCACAAAATAGTGAACCTCTTGAGATAGTTCCAAGATTAGATCACAGAAGAGTTAGAGGGTAGCACAGAATGTAGTTTACTAAGTTCTTGATGGATGCCACTGCCTGATGAGTTAAGTTAGTCGTTGAACAGAGCCGGTTGTTTTCTTGAAACATTAGATAAAAAAAACTCGGTAATGAATGGGTTAACAGTCCTGTCTAAGGAACATGTCAGCCTTGGTCAGTAACAAGACTACAAGATCACGCCACAATCATCTTACACTTATTTCTCATTCATACTTTGCTTAAAATCCAAACCTAGGTAGGTTGTCATTTCAATAATCCAATCCAACGTCTCCACAAGTATGAATTGGCAACCTTTCCCTGAGTGAGCCGTCTAAATTCCTTAAAGATATTGGCATGACTTTAGATTTGGAAATATTTTTTTCAAAATAATATTTATTACTAATACACATTAGTCTCTTTAAAAATAACTGTTTTGAACTGTTTAAGGCATCTGTTGAAATTTTTCAAAATGAATTTGGTGCTGCAGCGATAGTGGGAAAACAATATCTACTGACAACTGCTTTCCTAGTTTCGTGGTAAGACATATGTACTTTAAATTTAAATAAATTATCAACTAAAATATTCAATGATGAAGAACTAATTACATATACAATGGCAATTATCGAGGACATAATTCTGATTATCTTATCATGTCTAAAAGGAGTTATAAGACTAAATTAGCTCTTTTAGTGTAATCCAATAATAGAGGGAACAATTGAATATGTATAATTTTTGACAAAGTGAACTATATATATATATAAATTTATTCTTTTAGAAGTTAAAATAACTTAATATAATTATAATAATAATTACTTTGGGAAGAAATACTAAGCTTGAAAGCTTTGTTATTTTCTTCTTAAATCAGTCAAAAACAATAGTCGTTAAAAATTTAGCGAATTTCCAAAAATAATTTAATATATGACAAGTTTTATAAAAATATGTCCATAAACATATGAGAATTATTTCGTATTCTCCATAAGATAACGGTAGGAAAGAGTGTGCAGGTTAGCTTTGTGAGGAACACTGAAAGAAGTTTTCACATGAATAATTTTTATCTAATTTTATACCAACTCATCAACATCTGTCCATAAATAAAGTTTTTCCTATTCCTATATATTTAATATAAAGATAAATTACTGATAACACACATAAACTAAAGTTTTAAGCATAAATGATAGATCAACCACATGAAGAAAAAAAAATTCAAGTTTTATCCAAAATATATTAATATGGGAAAATTAATTTTTTCCCTATCCTCCATAAATTAACATTGGAGAAATACAACGTACTGTGTTTTAATTTTTTAATATCTTGGTAAGTTGGAGATAGAGAAAAACTTTAAGAATTAATTGTGTAGTTTTTTAAGTGTTCCAATGTGAAATATAAAATTAGAAATTTTTTTAAAAATTACATGTGAAAAACGCAAAAACCCCATTTATTACAAAAAAACTACCCTTTCCTATTGATATTATTGTTTTACGAACTTTTGATTTAAAATAACGCTCTATACGCAGGTCTGCTGCGACGGGGGTATTTGTTTTTTGACCTGTCATTTAATTACAGTACAAGTTGAACTCCTAGGAAGCTTTCAAGCTTAGTATTTCTTCCCAAAGGATAGTTTAAAAGTTCTCTTCGAGGTGGATAAGTCTTGGATACAGCTTTGCTGCCACATTTAAGATTATTACCTGCTACAATTTAAATAAATTGGTTGTAGCGTTATACCCACTGGAGCTGAGTCAGCAAAGGTCATTGGATCGGATCTCAGTGTTGCCAATCAGTTATTATCTAGACTGTCCACCTAGTACACTGTCGGCTCACACCTTGGCTTGATATGTCCCACGCACAGATCTGTTGTCCATTAGGGGACAAGATATAGGTGAAAGAGGTTTTCACGACAGAATCTATGTTTAATCAAGCCTTATTAGAATAAATAATACATATAGTTCAAGATCTTAATTTGTCAATAAGTAATGCAATGATTAAAATAGACTTCTACAAATTAGGACTAGTATAATAAACATGTCATACAGCTACAGTATTTTAACAACATAAAAAAGTATGTTAAATCACATTGTATTTATAAATACAATCACACCATAACGTTAATTTTATCTGAATATCAAATTTATTATTTCTCAGGATAGATCCCAGCGATCTTCTGTTTCGAGTAGGTAGTGACTCTTACAACACGGGTGGACAAGTATTGAAAGCATCCAAGGTATGTTTTAATTGGTGTTGCAAAATGAGTTTTACACACTTTTAAAAGTGTATAGTATTTTAAAAAATTAACTAAAATTATGGTCTTATGTTTTTTATTAATTTCCATTAAATACATTATTATTACGAATTTTGATTAGGTTAATACTGATATCTGCTGTGTCAATTTTATCAGATTTATGTCTAATATTTTACATCTGGTAGAGCAAAATATAAAAATTGTGTTTTACAAGTTTTTTTTAATCTCCATAGATATTCCAATCTTCATCGTTCCACAGGATATATTTTGTTAGAAACAATTAAAATCCAATATGCCTTTTAATATTTAACACTCTTTAGGAGAATTATCTGTGAAAAAACTGTTTGACGGTTCGTGCTGCCAATGGCACATGGGTGAATATTTTTTTATTCCAACATCATTATGCTATCCAAATGCCTACAGATATTTAGTACATGCATCCAGTAAAATATGAATTTCTGCAGATAGTTGTACACCCTAACTATACGGGATCATGGGACTATGATGTTGCTGTGATTAAAACTGACACACAAATAAAAATGAAGAAGAATGTAAAAACTATCCAGTTGGGGAATAAACCACTTGCAGGAGGAACATCAGCCCAGATAGTTGGCTGGGGAATGTCTGGCACTGTAAGTAAAAAATCTCAATTTCTGATTAAAACTTAATGTTTCTTTAGGGCGTTACACTGTGGAGGGTCACTGTAAAATAGCCTTGGATTGTCTATTATATCAGTTTTGGTTCAACAATATTTTTTTCAAAAACTAATGATTTTGATAATTTACAACCCTAATTAAACAACACAGATAATTTTTTCAAAAATGAATTCTTTTATTTCTATTTTTATCAATTATTTTTAATTTTTTATAATTTTATCTCTTGTTTTATTATTTTTATTAGCAACAATTTAATCACTTCCATTCTCTTCTCTTCCACTCATAAATTCTTCACCAAGTTCAGTTCCACTATTTTTAACCAATTTCCATAACTTCGGCAACACTCATAATGGAAATCAACCTCCGAAACAGCTTCATCCAACCACTCAATTATGTCTGCTTCATTCGGATTGTGTGCCATTTTACAATGTAAGTTGTGGCGAGAGGCCAATTGCTTCATCCGCATTTTGCGCCGTTTCACAATGCAAGTTGTGGCGAGAGGCCAATTGCTTCATCCGTATTGTACGCCATTTCACCATGAAAGTTGTGGCGAGAGAACAATTGTGCCCCATTTCACAATGCGGACGTGTTTTGTATCTATCGCAATGAACTGTGCAGCGAGTGTCTAATGGATATAATATCAATGACCCGTGAAAATTTAAGTTTTCATTACTTTTGCTGTATTCTAACATCATTTTATCAGGTATAAATTATGTTATTTATACTTAGGCAGTTTCTTAATGACATAAAACACACAAAGCTGAGTACAATACTAATGAGGATTTGATTTAATGTTTTTTGTTTTGTGTTTCGATTTTTACTATGCAAAAATAATAAGTCCTGGAGACCGAATGTTGCTTTTTAAATATGTAATCCTGTATTAAAATAATAACTCTAACAATAGAGTACTTTTAATTATTTAATAAATATACTATACTATATAATATACTATAATAAATTCTAAATATTTCTGGGGAGTATGCAATAATCCCAAGAAGGTTTTCTGGAGTCATAACCATTAAAAATGTATGATGTGTTTATAGGCTTATTCACCTTCAGACGTACTGCAAGAGGGCAAGGTCACAGTGTTAGATTGGAACAAGTGTTTGGGGTTCTACAAGCAAAATCTCACTTCTCAGCTGATGTGCACTCAGGACAAGTCCCTAGCACCGTGTTTGGTAATTATTAAATTTAATTTACTACTTCTTACTTTTTTGGGTGATGTGCAACATTTCTTACAAACAGGGAGGGCTCTTAATTTTTTATGTGCATAATATGGTTTCATTTTACTGTGTATTCAAACTGAGAGGCTTCCAGACGAATGTTAATTGGCCAGTTGTATGTTTAAGAAAAATAGTATATGTGGAATTTATATGCCATGTGCATATTAAGGGTTTAAAGATCACAAGAGATCTTTCAGAAAGGTAAAGGTAATTAATTAAATAATTAAAGGTATTAATGAAAAACTTACGAATGTTACTACGTTCACTAAGAGAATAATTTGTTAAATTGTGGACAGGTTATTATTGTATTATACATTATGTTTGTTACAGTTTGACTTTGGTGACCCACTGGTAGTGAAAAAGGGCAAGAAGCATATATTGTACGGACTCTATGCAGGAGGCTACGGCTGCCAGTCTGGAGCCTACCCTGCTCTGTACACTGACGTGACATCATTACAATCTTGGATCACTAGTATTATATCGAATTTTGAAGACGGTTCTTACTGAGCAACCTGAAAATGTTAAATTTTATCTTGTTTTCATATGTTTTAGATATACATTTTTTCCTTACCTTTAAGATGTAAAATGTAGATGTGTGATGTAAATGTAAGATGCAGATGTGCATACCTTTAAAATGTGGAATTTTTATTTTATAAAACAATTTAAACTTGGGATAAATATTTGTCCTGAAATAAACTCAGTAAAAAGAATACTAGAAATTATGCTGTCTTTTATCATTTCGAGAAAATACACGGTGTTTGGGAACTCTTAAATTTTTATGATGTTAAAATTCCAAATTTGTTACATTAGTTGTCCTGGATATTGTTTGTTACACTTTTTGTTACACTTTACACAGTTTGTTACACTAAATGGTTTTTGAAAAGAATAATAATCACTGCTGTGTGAGTAGGTAATTAAGGGAGATTTATATAAATGTATTCCCAAGAGGTTGTAAGAATTCTGAAACACCCTGTATATGACAGTTAATTGACCCATTACAGTAATCTTGACTAACCAAGAATATTGGAACCCACTTTTAAAGATTTGTAATTGAAGTTTAAAATGTGTACTGAAACTGTGACCAAGACACAAATTTAATTTTCTTTATCAATGACAGTGGCCTAGAGAGGCCATAGCCATAGAAATAAAAACGTTTCCATGAGGAATGGTCCAACCCTGGTCATTTTACAACAAAATATATATTTTATGACGAGGAATTTCAACACAATTAATAATTAATTAATGGTCAAAAATTGTACAAGGTGACATTGTTATGTTACAATAGACAAGATACTATACACAAAACAAAATTAATATGAATATTTTTACCTTTTTCAATATCCTTTTAGTAGCGTGTAGACTACCAGTTTCATGACGGCAGTCACATCATCAGGTCATCTTCGTCTTGATCAAAATTGATATATTACATTTGAGACACTTTACCTTACAATAATTAATGTTAACATTAATTTTTAGGCTGCTTAATTGTTTCATGAATTCATGATATAAAAAACTGACAAAGAAATATAAATGAGCTAAGTATAGAAAATTCTATGAATCTTGTTTGAGAGACAACAATTAAGCAGAAGAAGATGATGGCTGAAATTAAATTCAGAGGTTTGCTTTATCTGAAGTTGGCACATTTTTCATAAAAGTTTTTCCCCAGAGTATGGCAAAACTGGAGGGTTAGATAATCGAGAGTGTACTTAATACTCATTAGGGGTTTTGAATAAGCAAATTATTCCCTTTGAAATATGATTTTGTTTTGATATTAACAAATTTAACCAAAAATATCAGAGGATTATTTAATATTTTAAACCCAAAACATAAAAGGGATACAATTCTAAAATTGTTGATATCTTTATACTAAATAAAAGGATTCAATAAAACAATTGTCAAATATTTTTAAAAAATACTGTATTTAAGATTGGGTCAAAAATATAAAGAATAATCCATTCAGAAAAACATCAATAAACAATGTAGGGTAAAGATACTTTTAGAACTTGACACTATAACTATACAACTCAATGATAAGATTTATTATTTACGATTCTAGTGACTTCATTGTAAACACAAGGTTCGGAATCAAGAGCTCTTCTAACTAGTACTATTAAAAAAAAAACAGATCGAATCTTACATCTTGCAAGTTTCCTAATAACTATTTAACCATCATAAAAATATTTGTAAATATCTTGATCTTAACTTTACTTCTAGAACTCATAACTCATTCAACCGGTACTAACAAATAAATAATATATAATCTAATAGACACACATACACAGCACCTATTTAAATATTACAAAAAAGATCCAGTATGTTACGAGATGCAATTAATACATAAATTATAGTAATATTATTTACAACAATTAGATATAATTTAAAGCCTATAAATTAATGTTAGTAATAAATTAAACATTTAATAATAAATTAAAATTTTACGATTAAAGTAGAGCCTATTGTCAATACATAATAATCCTTCATTCATGATTTACAAATTGTCCACTCAGTGGATAAATGGAAGACGCTGTGTATCAGCCAGACTCAGACCGATCACGTAGAGAAATCCAAAAAACAAATTAAGTTTGGCTGTTTCCTTTGGTACCTTCTGGATTGTCTCTTGACAACGAAACTGTTTCTCGATACTGAAAGCTGATGGTAATGTAACAAGAGGAAGGAGAAGCCAAGGAGAATACCTCATGGCAGATACAACAAAAATAATGTATGGCGTGAATAATAAAAATGCATACAAAATGTGTGAAGCTGTGTGTCCAATGATGATTGCTAAGGTTACAATCCCAGCGCTTCGGTCACTCTCAACATCTCTTGTGTTATTACTGTGTAAAATGGCTTCCGTATTGAGAGCCAGGGGTACAGCGTAGTAAATAGTCGCCCACTCTAATCTTCCGGTCTGTGACATGAAGGAGAACAGCACAGAAATAGGCCCGAATATTATAAGTATTATGACATCCCCAAGTGCAATATACTTTAAACCGATGCCTCCTGTGTATAGAAACGAGCTAGAAAGCCCACCAAAGTAAACTAATGCCAGGTGTTCCATTTTCGCAGGAGATAGTGCCGCTAGAGTTATAAATCCCAAGCAACCGACAGCGTAGAGCATAGCACCTAAAGTTACAACCTCATCCTTTGAGAGAATATGGTCCACCAACGTTCTGTCGTCACTCTTTTTGCTGTCAATTCCTTTCACGTAGTCGAAGTAGGTATTTACAACATTCCCAGCTCCATGAACTGAAGTAACGATAATTAATGTAAGCAACAGTATAAAGAAACTCCACTCAGTAGTCCTTGCGTCACTGAACTTATGTGCGATAGCGTAGCCCAACAGGGTTGGCATCACAGAGGCACTCAGAGACCACGGCCTCAGAGCAAGGACATACGAAGACAACTTCATCAAATATGGCTTTGATGTGCCTTCTTTCATACCTCCGTTAATCATGTTGCAAATATTAATCACCTAGAAAAAGCGAGACAGATTAAATTACACTTATTAGATGAAAAGCAAATGAAATGTCATTCAGTATTGGGAACTTAGCAATATGTATAATGGAGTTGACTGTACAATACAATTTTACAAAGCAAGCTGTCTATTGCCAAGTTTACCTAAACATTTTTGTGAATTGTTAAAATATATTAAAAAGTGTTTTATCTAACAATTTAATAAGAACTTACCTATAAATTTCCAGTTAAATTGAAACTGTAAACAGACATCTAATTATCACAATACAATACAATATGTTCCTTGATAGGCCTAATTAGATGTCTGTTAGAACCAGATGGTTCTAACTACACCTAACAAAAACCCCAAGCAAATGAAATGTGAAGTGTTGAACTGTCCCGGAATGGCTTAATATTTTTATTATTAATCATCCTACAATAGTTAAACTTAAAAAATTGAATCATCTAAAATGCTAATGTTTTAGCTTATTACTGATTATTAACCTCAGTTGGGGGACGGTCCATGAGGAGTCAGTACAAAGTCTTAAATAAAAACCTTAAAAATATAAGTTAATCACTTCAAAATGTTTATGAAACTACCACTTCTCTATTATGATATACAATAACACTTGATTGCTTGAGTTCCATGCTTACTCAATCAATAATACTAGATAATCATCCAATAAATAAGACATAAGTAGTTATTTTTTTAAACTTTTTAAGTCTTCCACTGGGCTATTTAAAAAAATTTGGGGGGGAAATTGGAAATTGTACTGCACCATATGAGGGCCTAAGTCTTTAACTAGGGAAAAGGCAATACTTGGATGATTATTTACTAGATATAACTGTAATAACATTATAGCTATTTTCTTTAGCATATCCTCAAGTTTTAATCACAGAATAATTAATTTACCAAGTAAAATTTTATTGAATAATCTTGTAGAACTTATAAAAGAGAAACTAAAAATTGTGCACATGAAACATCCAAAACCTTAATTTAAATGTAAAAAATCAAACTTACCAGATCGCGGCAATTAAATACAACTTATATTAGAATTTGGATAGGCATAGTTTCTTTCAAAATAGTTTTCTAGGTTATCTCTTGGTATGCTTTCCATTTTTCCTTAATTTCTCAGCAATCAGTCATGGCCAACAAGATATTATTTTCACCAATGAATACACTATTTCGAATGGTTTCATACATTGTTTGAAATTCCCATCACTTTGGATGTAATATATTAAAAATAATCGAATTGAAATTTTCTGAAATCAATAAAGAAATATCAGAGTAACATATTTGCAAAACCTCTACTTATATTAAAATTAAATTACTTATATCTAATAAAACTATATAGTTATTGAATGCTTGTTAAACTTTTTTGAGCGGGTTACACCAGAGAGGAACGGATGTCATACAGTCACTTTACTATCCGTTCTTCTATGAAGTAATAAAGCCCCCACACACGGGGCCATTGGTGCGTGGCGTCCACAATCATAACTTTCACCAAAGCCAATCTGTTTCAGTGCAACATTGCCTGAAAATTGAGTCGTTTGATGAATAATATGAGTAATCTGTTAATTAGATTGTAAATGACCTAGTTGATGAAGCTGGACAGTTTAAGTGAAAACTTTAAAAATATTTTGAAAAAGGAAAGATCGTTTTGGGTTAGGGCTAAGTGAAATGGCGAAATGTGCTGGGTGCATCAATAACATTGAACTTGTAGCGAGTAAACTCACAGAGTTCATCAGCAAGACAAGATTTTCTCTGCAAAAGAAGACACCAGATGCGACCAGGTTATAAAATGCACCGTCCACTGAATACTGTTGCCTGCCACTTTGTAACGCGACCAGGCTGCTGGCGCTCAAGCTACTGACCCTCATTTTAGCAGTATATATGACAATATGACTTTATAGAGACCGGATTCCTGAGATCGTTGGAAATGTTAGTAAAAACCATGCTTATGAATGCAGGAAAATAAATTTTAATCGCAATTTTCCAATCATCTAAAAATAAACAATTTAGTAGGTTAATTCCATATTTTGTATAAACTTCAATGTATTTCTATTAGTACCGGTAACTAAAATACGGAAGTTAGTCAACTCACTACTTGTATGTCTTTTGGAGTCACAATGTTGTTTTTATCATAAAAAGTAAAAAATGCCTTTGTTTAAATAACCGTGATATAACTTGATGTAAAGATTGCTTCCTCCAGTAATAAAGTTCTGATCATAGTTACTTTTGGTGTCTATAAATAATATGTATGCTTAATTAATTCTCAGTTAGTTATTTTTTTCTTAAGGCAGCATACATACTTATAGTTATAGTTTGTAGCAACACTTAATTTTTTTAAACCAAATAATTCTTTAATTAATTAATTTTCACTGAGTATAAAGGGTTGCTGATGCTTGGACATATCTCATTTGGGCCTCCTTATGCTATGCAACACTATAACCGCTATGTTTTTACTACACTTCTGTCTGTATAAATAACAGGAAGAAAATATCAAGGCTATGAGGATGATGTCATTCAAAATAAAAATTAGTTAATAGGTTAAGTTTAGTGGAATTTATTGCAAGAAATTTTATGATAAATAAAATACCTTACACTTAAAGGGTTTGCTTAATATTACATCACCTTTTTTGTATGTAAACATTTTTACTGTTAGTTACTTAGGTACTTTCAACTTGGAAGCATAAACTATTAAACATTAAGGTAAGACTTCATAGCCAAGTTTAAGTTACATCAATTATGGTAATTGTTATCTTTTCCTTTTCAACTTCCTCTGATATAGCACAAAAGCTAATTTTTCATTACAGAGACATCATTAATTATATAGATGTTAAATGTGGATTAAAGCTTTCAGTTCCCTTAATTATTGTATTAGTAAGGTCTAGTGCCAAGTTTTTGTCAGCTATAAGCCAAGTTTAGACCTTAAATTTTGGCAATTGAATATTCACAGTGATAATAGATATAAAATCTGTGTTATATTAGCCTAAACTTACTACCAATGCACTTTTATTTGGATAAAAATTGTGAGATTGTGACTGAGCATTTATGTTTAAATGTTAAGGGTACATACCTATACTGTATTGATTGCTCATACTGAATTATAAATATTTGTCTCAAAAATGTATCAAGAAACAATGCAAAACTTTCATGAGATATTCATGATTTAAAAATCTAGCTATTCAACATTAATGCCCAAGTTAACGATGAAATGTCAGAGTATCGTTAAGTTTATACCTACTGTATATATTTTGTGTTAAAAAATTTTTAAAGCAGACTTAAGACCATACTCTTGTAGCTAAAGAGAAACTTGGTTATTGTTAATATGTCTGTAATAGCTTGAAATTCTATAAACCAAACTTAAGTTCATCACCTACACTCTATAATAACTTAGGCTAATCTATAAGAAATGTTTTGTGGATACACCTTTTTCTGGCATTGCTACTCTGAAATTATCAGCCTACCTCGGGAATTGACAAGATATGGGGCAAGAATGGATATGCAAGGGGTAATTAATGGGTTAATTTTATATGTTGCATGGTAATGATTTTTTAGGAGAGTTTTCTTCGCAGAATGGTCCCTGAAACAGAAGTCAAGGTTAAAAATAAAGCACTTTTTACAATATGCTTTTATAACCAATAATTTATGTTTTGTATTATTATAATATTTCTCAGTTTCTTATATACAGGAATTAGAACTTACTAAGGAAATTATTACCAATGGCGCTGAGGGATCTTGTAGAAGGAGAATGTGGTGGATCAAACTCACTAGTCCGTCTGACATCACATATTGTACAAGATAGAGCTCTTAAAGAAGAAGGATTTCGACATCCATATCCTCATGGAGAGGGTTTTTCAAATTCAAGCACTGATCAGGTAAGAGATTTAAAAATAAACATTGTCTATCCATTTATGCTTAACAATCATAGTTTATGTGTTTATCATGGCAGCAAACCTGTATACTCTTTTCCCATATTAATCATATAGTGAATAGGCAAATTCCTTAATTTATGGACAGATGTTAATGAAAGTTGATATAAATGCTCAAAAAATTAATTGTTTACGCTAGAAACACCTACTTTCAGCGTTCCTCACAGCAGTGTTAATCTATGGAGAGTAGGCAAATAATACTCATATTTATTGACAGATAATGATCAAACTAGTCATATATTATTATTATTATGTTATTGATTTGGAAATTCGCTGAGTACGCAGGTCTGCTGCGACGGGGGTATTTAATAAATCTCAGGACCTTGGCTCTGGGTAAGAGACATTGAGGGTCTTTTCTTTAAATCTTATATTAGGACTCTAACTTTTTCTGGGTCTTGTAAATTTTCTTTTCTTACATTGCTAAGAACTTTTAATTGCAATGATTTTTAATATTGTATGTTATAAACAGACAGTAAAAGAGTAATTCTGAATTTATTATTAATTATTATTTTTATTATTATTAGTGCATGATTAATAACAATTTTTATAAATCATTTTGCTAAATGAATTTGTTTATGTTTTAAGCTCGTTCAGCAGTTTTTTGAGGAAACATTGGGTCAAACAACACCGAGTTTCCGAATGGATAGTTTGTTAGCTGAGATGCGGGACTTAGAAAGGGGTTTGAGCACTGGGCCACCCATACAGGTAATGGCAAAGTAACTATTTTACTTGGAAACAGTTTCAAGTCTACTCGATTTCAGTATAATCTCATCTAGAATGAAATAGATTCAAAATCTGTATTTTTTATGGTTTGAATTAAAATAGCATGGTATATTAAATTTGTACTTTTTACAGGCTGGAAATTATGAGACTTTCAAACTCATCCCTAAAAGATATCAGAGGACATTTAATACATTTTAATAAATCAGTACTGTAGGAAAATACTAGAGGTGTGCGGATATCCGAAAATTCGGTTCGGATCGGATCGGATATCCGAAACCGATCCGAGTGTATTTTAGATATCCAGTAATATCTGATAAATATCCGAATTTTCGGATAGACTGTATATTTCAGCAATTTGAACAAAAACAACGAGATTTTTGTGGAGTTAATACCCGCGAAGCCGGGATAATTTTTACTTAAAAGACGTATTACGTAGTCTTTCATCAAAACAATGTCGTTGACTGGTAGACGCGATATCTATAATTACACGAAACGGTATATTTAGAAGTTTGGAAAGATCAGGATTTTGAATGATTTTAATTGGTTTAGATATTCAAATTAAATTTCAAATCATTATTCTGAATTAACTAATCGATAATAAACAATGAAATTGTGAATGAAACAATCGAATGTAGCACAACCAAACCAAAGTAAGGTTACGGCTTCCTGGTTTTTGTAATGCGTAGTAGACGCTAATAATGGCCAAATGCCAGCGCTGCTGTGTCCTTTAGTGCACGATAACTATCGTACTTCTATTGTGACTACATCTTATTAGTACTCCTTTACATTTATCACGGATATATTTAAGGATGATACGTCCTTGAGGTATCAACTAATTATTTTTAATGAGTTTTAATAATGTTTTAATTGGTATAAATAAATATGATCATACGACTTTTACCGATACCTATACTATGACTAAAGTAGTACATCGCTATGCACAACTGAATTTAATTGTTGATTTAATGTTATTGGTAACAAACCAACATAATAGATCGTTTTGCGACGGGGTTTCCAGCAAAAATAATACTACTTCATTCTGATCGTCTACGCAGACGATCAATTGTTTAGTTATCGCATTCTCAACTACTCCGGGATTGAGCAATACGATAAAGTGTTGCCAAATTTACATTTGGCCTATTTCGTCGTTCGGTGTTCACATAACCAACAAATTTTCCACTTGTTTTCAATCTACATTTTCTCTTTGTTAAATGAATTTAAGCGTTATTAGGTTTTACATTTTTAGATAATTTTAAGATGAATAACTAACTAAATTACGACGAAGTACCATCATTTCACGGGTTTCAATATTGTTACACAGCCGATCGGGGTATTTTATCTGCCAAATATTCCAACTCTGCACCTGCGCACAGGCCTTTGTTTGATAGCAGCTGCACTGTCACCAGTGTTGTCACTTCTAGGGATATCTCCCGTTTCTAGGGGCATTTTAGACCTGAAACGGATTTTCTAGGGACATAATATATTCTAAGGATTTCTAGGGACAAACTCTTGATGGATCAAAAATAGGGAATTTCATTGCTTATGGGTTAGTTTAGGTAAAATAAAAAATAATTATAAATCAGCTGGACTTCCAAAAAGTACTATTTAATTATTTAAAGTTTGAACAAAGTTAAGTTACAAAAGAGAGTTAGAAAACTATTATGTTTAAAACTTTAACTGACTCATGCCTTTGAATTTGTAAAACACATTTATTTAATAAAAACTTATATGGGCCTACCTAATCGAAAAATATTGGTATATGATACGCCATATTAAAATTTGTTACTGGTACTTTTAAATGCAGTGAAGTAAACATTTTAGTTTTGTTGTTCATCCTATGAAGAATTTATGATTTTTATTCCATTTAATAATTTTGATAACATTTTATTGATTTTTTCCTAATTTATTCTTAGATAAGTCTGATTTCACTTTGTTATTGCGAGTATCCGAATCCGAAAACTATCCGATCCGAACCCAAACTATCCGATCCGAATTTGAGCTATCCGATCCAAAAAAATAATTCACTATCCGCACACCTCTAGAAAATACTCAAAATATTGGCTACTAATGCCATCTTGAGTTATCATAATCAGAATTTTTGGGTTTAGTCACATTATGTTATAGTAATTTTACATGATCACAAGGGTCAATATCACAAAATGGGATAATGTAGCTCAGTAATTTTTCAAAAAACCAAACACATCAAAATCATTAATTTTTTTGTAAAATTTGTCTATTACATCAAGGAGTGCAGAAGTATGTACAGTAGAACCTCGATTAACCTTCACTCTTTTAACCGTCAGTCTCTATTAACCGCCACTCCGCTAGCGCAAAAAAAGTTATGTTTCTGCGTCAGCGCCGAGCCTTGAGTCGTTTGTTGAGGCTCTTTGATGAGTAGTGACGACTGTACTGCACACCTTCAATGTGTGTTAATCATTGGCGGCAAGGGTAGTGGCCCAGCTGGGTTATCCTTTACACTGTCTTCTGCATTCGCCTGCTACTGTTTAATTTTAGTTCAGTAGGGTGCGTAGCTACAGTGAACTGAAGTTATTGCCGATTTCGAGTGCAATGCCTTCTAGTGTTTTACGTGCTTTACCGTTTATTTTTGACATTGCTGTTTATACGTAATGCTCTTCTGTTATGGCTGAGAAACATGAACGTGTAGTTTTGGGACTCGACAATAAACAATAAATTATTAAACGATGGTGCTTCTTCTCAGAAAAAACAGAAACATGAACGCCTGAAAAGCTTGACGGGGAAAGAAACAAAAGAAAATGACAGATTATTTTAAAAACTAAATACAGGTAACGTAAGTTTTGGGGGTAAAGGTACATACATGTACAGTTGATATTTCATTGATTTCTTAATAAAATATTTTAATAAAGTATTTTCCACTTGAACTGGCCTAGTTTTGTTTTTTCTCATTTAAAATAAATTTACATTAAGTTCTGCTTAGCAATCATGAAAATTAGGGCTTAAAATGGCGCCGATATAACTTGCAAGGCAGTGAATTGCGATGTTGCCACACCAAACACTGTCTAGGTGCTATGTTGTATCGGCGCTATTATTATTTCTGTTATCCTTCATGGTCTCGGTCTCAAGGGTGGCGGTTAATCGAGGTTCTACTGTATACAGTTTTAGCTCTTTGGTAGTATATAAGATAGCCATCCTGTTCATCGTCATTATTACCAGTAAGTGAATTGCTCATGTACAACCTTTTATTAGATAGATTGTAAAAGTCTAGACATTGTATATAACTAAAACCTAATTTTACATTGAGTATTTCACTAATGAATGTGTACCTCTAAATAGAATAAAGAAGTAGCAGAGCTAAATTTTAATATCTTGCATCTTAATTTGGTTGTTATTTAATGCCTATTATATATGAGCCACCCTCATAAAATTGTTTGAAGCCCATTAAAAATAAAAATAACCTAATATAACAATATTTGAAATAAGTAATAATATAAATAAATTCAATGATTATTTTTCTACTTTTATTATTTTTAAAAAAAGTACGGTAAACATTTTAGTTTCAATGGTAAATTTGTCAAAATTTGAGGTTATTCTTTAGAAATATTTATAATTCGTTGATTGTCATACAAAAAAGAGTTTTAAACCGTTTTCTGCTAAAATGTATTTCAAACGCACATTATCATCATTTATTAAGATTTTTCTAGGTAATTGTAGGATAAGTCTCATATGCTTCAACAGGCTCCACAACAACACGAGGGTGGGAATGACAGAGAAAAGGTCAGATAAGGGAGGATCTACTGTGTAGTTACCTCAAAAAATCAGAGTCTTGTAAAAAATAATTACATATTTCCTTTGGTATTAAATGTTACATCGTATCAATTCAATGAGTAATTGTTCAAGATTATAATTATATAAATTATATAATTTTTTTATAACTATAATTTTTTCAGTGAATCAACTCCACTGATATAGTTAGCTCTAATGTTCAACTTAATTAAAATAAGACACTTGTATTTCAACGGTTAAGTATCTAGAATGTTTATCAATCATCATAATCTATCGATTATAAGTTTTGTAGCCAAAATTTCTTGACCAGAATGTAAAGGCCTCTGAACTATCATAAACTTTATTAGGCTTCTGTTTGTGTGGTTACCTTAAGTAAGTAACTGTGTTGCTGTGCTTCCAGTCAACGCCGATAGCACAATTGGCTGCAGAACAAGATGTCAGCTGCTGGGCAGAGCAATACCTAGAGTCTGGAAGAAACTTCCAGGTAAATCTGTTTACGAGGTCTACTAAACCTATAAATCTACTTTGAATAGTCTTAGACACATTTTGGCAAGCAATATGTTGGTGGTTTGAATGATTTAAACAAATACAGGGGTCACAATTTCATTCATTAAAGGTACCTACTTTCTCAGTACTCTTTTCCTTTGTAAGTTTATTTTCAGTGTAACATGATAATGAAATTGATTAGGACTAGAGAAGATGCAGCAGTGCAATGAACTTTGTGGCACAATATTTATTTACAAGTATTTCATTAAATACTATTAAGAATATTCATATGAAAAAACCTGAGCCTTCTTTCACATGGTCTGACGTGCTAATGAGGCGTTAGTTTATGAGTCGTTCCTGGCACACATATCCAGTTTCATATTTCTGCCGTATTACTTGACAAAGAGCTATTGTTTTTTCCTGGTCCTCATGTTTATTTTGTTTTGCAGTTTGTCTTTTAGTTCATAAAGTTCATCAAATGATTTGACTAACATGCAAAAAACATAACACCAAAACAATAACTATAACACCTAAACCAACAGGTTCGTTATTTGTATACTAATAAGGTTTTAAGGTTATGAATATTATTTGTATAACATGTCATTGTTTTAAAATTTTACATTGTCCTTCTATTGTATTTTTGAATAATCCATTTAATAAATTAAGTTACCAGTATTTTCATTATTCATTTTGGTGGTTTCCTTATCTAGGAAACAAGTAACCAAGATTCTATATGGGGTGCGCCAAATGCAGTTCCGCCACCCTCGTCAAACGAAACTTTTGAATTGGGTTTTGGCCCAAATTGGGCTAAAGAGTACCTTCAGTCCACTTCAGAGCAACTTCATTTGTAAGTATTGTGCATTTTTATCCAATATAGTATTAGTTTAGACTTGAAATTTTCATTTTCAAATTCAAATTTTTTCATTTAATTACTATGTATCTGTCCAACGCCTTGACAGAGAGATGCATCAGCAAACTTGGCCACAAAGGCTAATTAGAGTGATAACTGCAGATGATGTGACAGGTGTTGCCTGCCACTGGATCCTACCTGGGCCCTTTTGACGTACTGGGTCAGAGTTTTTCTCCTGAACTATCGTGTTGAATTATTTATGGATAATAAATTTACACTCAACTCCCGAATGACTGGTGGGACTGCCAAGCATAACCTAAAATCAAGGTTAAAGAAATAGCTATTGTTCAATGAGTTAAATTATCTTCACTGAAATAAAATCCAACCAATTTTATGTTGTTTTTACCAGAATCAAAATCTAGAATAATTTCAGTGCATACGCATGTGGCATTCCATGTATTTCATCTGACTGACAAACTTCTGGAAATTCTCGTTGGCAACGTCCTGTAATACAGCTACTGGAGGTCACAAATTGTGGATAGTTGTGAGAGATGGTCAGTGAATGTAGTGTTCTCTTGTGTGGATTAACGTCCGTACCATTGAATACTACATTAATCCATGAAGACCATCCTCATAATTAGACCAATTCGTAATTTAGAGGCTGTGGTTTGGATTCCATTGTAATTATATTTAAGTACTACCTTCTTTGGTCAGTAAGATCCTATTCTTCAGGTGGCAATGTTTTCAGCATAATTCAATAGTGAGATTTTAAGAGCATTTAGGATAAAATAGAATCATGTCAAAATGAAAATTGCTTATCAGCTCACTTAAGTCACTTCCCTAAAAACGAACGTCCTTCCTTTTTCAAGATACACTTTCTCTGATGAGGGTGCGCTGCATAAAAGTAAAAAAGTCACATTTTCTAAAAATTGCTCATTTTTCCTGTGTAGTAGATGAAATCCAATGGGGGTATTATTTGCTAATTTTCTACATTTTGTAGAAATGTTGTGATTTTCTATATAATGCTGTGTATTGCAAGAACTAATAACTCTAGTTTAAATACATAGATATGTTTATCCCAATATTTCCTGTGACTTTTAGAGACGAACCAGAAGTCAATCTGACCGAGCTTGGAACCTCCGAAGAATATTCTACGGAGACAACGAAAGACGACTCCGACCTTAAAGGAATTGCTAAAGAATTATTGGATACAACTTCTGATGATCCCAAGTTCACATACTCTAAGGTAAGTGTTTAGAATAAGAATAAGGTTAAATCACAGAATAAGGTTTAAATCACGTTTACTGCATTTTAGAGCTAGAAAATGCTAAATCTAATTTTTTCCTAAATATTTGTTATATATACATTTCTTACATCCTTCTTTATTTTCTACATAACTTCCATTCTTATTTAAACATGTCCTTCAACAATCTTTTTAATGCCTAAGTTATAGAAATCAGCCGCCTGCCAAGATAACTAGTCTTTAACTGCTTCTTTCACTTCACAATCCGTGTCGAAGCACCTGCCGCCAAGAAAATCCTTTAGGCAGGGGAACAAGTGAAAATCATGGAAATTCTATTTCTAAATCTGTAATTGTCAATCTTCACGAATTTTTTGGTCAACTGCATTGCCCAAATCACCTGAAATCACTGATTGTCGGTCAGAGCGTGGTTCATTATGCATTATCCCGTCCTTCATGAAAAGCTTGCAACCAATTACGCACTCAACTGTCACTCATTATGTTAGGACTGTAAACTTCAGTAATCTGCCAATGAATTTCTGCCACTGAAATTTTTTCTTGCAGACAGAAACCGTATCACTTCCCCTTACTTCACAATCAGTGGACCGATTAATTATCTTAAACGTTGTGAACTGACACTATAAACAGCACACACCAACCAGCCTCGCGGGCGCAGTGCCCGCGAGGCATGCCGGGACTCTATGTGCACGTGTCTTTTGTCCTTGGCGCCAAGTTCAAATAGTTACGGTGAACCGGACCTTACTTTTGGAATATCTCTCGTATTTTACAAAGTAATGGTTGTGGTTGATATAAGATAAGATAAGAATTTATTCAGCCAGAAAATATTTCATACAAATACATTGGCACGTCAACTTAATAAATAATACTCAACAAAAGTCCTTATCAGTCCATTGTCTTGACATATACTCCTCCACAGAATAAAAAGCTCCTTTACACAGAAAATAATTTAATTTAATTTTAAAATCTTTATCACTAAGCATTCTTATGTCTAATGGTAACTTATTGTACAACCTAATAGCAATCATCATTGGTCTTTTATCTGTCTTTACTAGTCTTACTTTTGGCAAATTGATGTTATTACAAAAACGAGTATCGTGACTGTGCACATCTTTTCTACAATCTAATAGGTGAATATTGGCTCTAAGGTAAAGTAGACATTGTTGTATGAATAAAGAAAACAAAGTCAAAATGTTATACTCCTTAAATAGATTTTTACAACTATGACACATATTTACACCAGCAATTACTCTAATAACTTTTTTTTTAATAATAAAAACTTCATTTGCATGAGGAGAAGATCCCCAAGCAATCAAACCATAACTTAAATGGCTATGAAAAAGTCCATAATAAGCCTGTATTAACACATTCTGATTTAATTCCCCACATAAACGTTTTACAGCAAATATACTAGAACTAAGTTTTCTTTTTATTACATGAACATGATATTGCCAATTTAGGGTAGAATCAAAAGTAAGTCCCAAAAACTTTGGATTCAAATTTTCATTCGGTATTTCAGGAACATCTCTAAGACTAAATACTACAGTTGATGTTTTATCTTGATTTGAAATTAAATTATTTGCTGTAAGCCAGTTCTCAACAGAATTTTTATGTAATTCACAGTTTTCTAAAAGTTGACAATAGTCTGAATTCCTGGTGATTACTGTGGTGTCGTCTGCATATAAACAATATCTGCAGGGACATTTACACTTAAGTCATTAACCACTATCAAGAACAATAATGGCCCAAGTACAGAGCCTTGAGGGACTCCACAGGTTACAAGTTTACTTTGAGACACATTATTCCCTAATGCCACATACTGAGATCTATTTTGCAGATAAGACCTAAATAAATCTAAAGCCACGCCTTTTGTATTGTAATGTTTTAACTTTTCTATAAGTACTGTATGTGATACTCGATCGAAGACTTTACTTAGATCGCAGAAAGTGATTGCAGCAAAGTCCTTTTTTTCATAACAATCTAATATCTTATCAACCAGAGAAATAATTGCTTGAGTAGTTGATAGTCCTTTTCGGAATCCAAACTGCTCTTTGCATATCAAATCATATGATTCCAAATATTGCATTAATTGTGTACCAACTACTATTTCCACTATTTTAGACAAAACAGGTACAATTGCAATAGGCCGATAGTTACCTATATCCTCTTTTTTACCTTTCTTGTAAATAGGAAGCACTTTTGTGATCTTTAAAACATCAGGAAAAATTCCCAATTCTAAACAACTATTAATGAGAACTGTCAGTGGAGACACAAAACTGGTAATGGCTTCCTTAATCAAAGCATTAGTCAAACCATAGTGATCTTTACTTTTTGTAGGAGCTAATTGCTTAACTATAATGCTTGCTTATAATATAATTTTCTGTTACAAACTTAAAACTAAATTCACTAACATTATCAGGTACAATCAGGTTACTTAAATATAAATTAAAATCAGAGACACTATTTACACAAGTATTCGGACCAATTGTATCTTTGGCAACATTAATAAAAAAGTCATTAAATTCATCTGGTATAAAATAATTATTATCACTACTATTTACAGTACCTTTTTTATTTTTATTTACAATATCCCATAATGCTTTTGTTTTATTTTTTGCATTATCAATAAAGCTGGCATTTGCCTGTTTTTTTGCCTCTTTAATCTTACGCCTATACATAATCTTGACTTCCTTATATTCATTTTTATACCAAGCAGTGTTTGTAGTTTTTGAGAGGTCATACAGCAAATCTAATCTGCCTTTAATATTTTTAAGCTCTAAATTATACCAGTGACAATTTTTTGGGGCTTTTTTATATCTTAGTTTTTTATTAGTTACAGTACTCACAAAACATACACTAAAATAATATTTCAAAGTATCCATAAAAGTACTAAAACTAACATGAAGGTCATTTGTCCGAAAAACATCCTCCCAACATTCTTTTCGTAAATAGAATTTGAATTCTCTAATCCCTTCATCAGTTATCTTTGTTATTGTTTTAAAATTATCTGTAGAACAGTTTTCATGTTCGTTGTCAAAATTACACTTAAAAACCTGTCCTAAGTGGTCACTAACATGTCTGTTAACTACATTAATTGTAAAGTCATCACTTAAAGATGTAAATATATTATCTAAGCATCTTTTCTCTCTAGTAGGCACAGTAACTGTCATTTGTAAACCATACATATTAAAGAGATTAACAAGGTTTACAGGATATTTTTCAAAACTAAGAAAATCCATATTGAAGTCACCACATATAACTGATTGCTTATTTAACCGACTAATGTGACTTAACAATTTTTCTATGACATTAAAAAAGTTTTCAATATTTCCATCAGGACTTCGATAAATGGTTACTATCACTAACTTAAAATTTAATATTTCAATGCAAGCAATTTCACAATCCAATTCAACAGAGAGTCTGTTAATGTCATCCATTACTTTAATCAAGGTTGGGTCTATCCTAGTGAAAATTGCAGATCCCCCATGAATCATGGTTGTTCGACAATAACTTGTAACCGGTTTTAGGTTATTGATGGAATATTCATTAATTTCATTGCTTACCATCCAGTGTTCCGTAACACACAAAACATCTAAATCAAATTCACATGAAATATTTTCCAAAATTCCAATCTTATTTCTCAGACTTTGACAATTCTGGTGAAAAATTGATAAACTTAACTTAACACAGCTTTTTTTATAATTTTGAATAGGCCTACTATTATTATCATAGATATTTGCAATATTTAATTTTGTCAAACTGTCAACACTCAGAGTATCTAACTTGTGTACACTTAGTGATCTACCTAAAGTACTTACAGCTAAGGGTCCATTAGTTGTTGTTGATGACGATGCACATAACTGGGTTGTCCTGGAGGGGTGTAGTTTTCCAACGGAGACTCAGTTCCTGGAGAAGGTGACTCATTTCCCGGAGATGGTGTCTCGGTTCCCGGAGGAGGCGGCTGGTCTTCGGCTCCCGGCAGACATCTTCTTGCAGCAGATGTTGTTGATGCAACTGTTTTGGTTATGAGATCAGCTAACCATATCTTGCCTAGTTGATTGAGGTGCTGCCCGTGTTTTGTATGCAAATGTCTTAGCGCTCCACTTGCTTTAACCACTGACACATTATGATAGTTCTCACTTAGTTCCTCAAGGCGCTTATTAGTTCTTCTTACTTCGTTATTTACACACGACCAATGTGTTAAATCGTGTCTCATTGGTATATCTACTAACATAATATTTGTATTTTTTACTTTAGGAAGGATATTTGTTAAAGTTTCAAAAACCTTTTCTGATTCATTTCTTGCCACATCATTACTTCCACATACAACTACATAACCTATAGACTTAAATATTATCATAATCATTCTAGTCGTAAAGCTTTAGTTTAAATTAAATCAAACTTTATTTTAGAAAAATTATATGTCGTTACCATTATAACTTACTTTAAAAGAGCTGTAAAAAGAATAATTGTTCATCTATCATTTAATCTGAAGAAAGTTAAATCAAATCCTTCTTTGTAGTTCATGAAATTCATGCGCCAAATCGGTGAGGGAGAGGTTACAATTGAAGACGGAGAAGTGCAGAATGCTACAGATGATTTTGCAGGTTCTTGGCTTAAAGACCTTGAAAATTTCAAACAGGAAGTTTTTGAGGACAAATGGAAAGAAGCAGGTCAAAATTTGAAAAGGCAAAATGATCAAGGTAAATTGAATGACTGTCATTTTAACTCAAATTAGTTTAATTTTATTTAAAAACTAGCAGTAAGCCCGTCCTTTGTACGGGTTGTAGAATTCAGTTTAAAGAAGAAAGGTCATTATACCAAAATGTAAACCTGAAATCCTAAAGAAATTAATTTATAAATAAAATAAATCAATACCCAGCTTTATTATTTAGCATTACTTTACAATTAAATAGATTTGAACATTATACTATTATTATTATTAGTTATATGTTAAAATAACATTTTATTATAGTATGATTTCGAAATGGGTTTAAAATCAATGACCAATATAAACTAACTAATATTGATTTGACAGCTGTATTTTATTTCTATTTAATCTGTAAACTACAAAGACAGCTGATTATTATCAGTAGGCTATTTATTGAAAACTGAATCAAAATGCGAGTAATATCGCATAAAAGTGGATTTTTAAATGCTTGTTATTTACTTTTCCAGGGGGTGGGCGATTTCAAGCATTTACAAACCTTCTCTGGAATGTAGAGAATACATGAAATAAGTTTCATAGTAATCAGTTCTCTCATTTTTTCGGAGAAGACAGCGTAAAATGCCTCCTGGAGCGTCACAGACAAACAGACAAAAATTGAGATAAGACCGGTTTCGGCTTCTCTAATGCACGAAAAGTAAAAATAACTAAAAAATGAATAATTCTGAGCAATGTACAGACAAAACTCTAATTTTATTTATATATATGACTAATATATGTGATTTTTATTTTTATTTCGGAATTCTTTGCGACCATACATCTTTAAGGGCCCTACGCACGGACACAATCAGTTTGGCGTGTCGATTCGGCCTGAGTTCAATTCCATGAGTTTAAATCGGCACAACACAAGCAAAATTTCACTTTTCAAATAGCATTGGTGCGCTTACTCAGGTGACATGTAACCTACTGAAGTGAGCAGCCTTACACACACTCACTTCAGACTGCTATCAGTTCAATTCGTATTGATGAAATCGTCCTTCCATCAATTCAAATTTTTTGTGTGAGCTCATCGATTTTGCACACATGGTCATTTTGGTGTCAGTTTGGAATGTTCACACCGAACTGACTGTGTGAAGGGCTCTTTGTATAAACTAAAGTTACATAAAAAAGTTTATTAATGTTTAACCAGCTACAAAAATATTAAAAGAAAATTATTTAATCAAAATTCGTTATAGTGTGAAAGACTGAAAATATGAAAAGTTTTTAAATTTATAGAAAGTAAAATATTCCAATATTGTATCGAAATTCATAAATTCTTATTGAAACATTCGTTACCCCTAACAATTTCTGTTACCCTTTTGGACAGGTTACATTACTTGCATATGTAATGCATTTTTTGTATCTGTTGATTACTGCCATTTAGGCAGTAATCAACAGATACAAAAAATGCTATATACTAAATTTTTCCTACTAAGCCCTATACAGTGCTTATATTACATTTCACATGGACGTTACCCTAGGAAAGATAAAATTTGTCATGTGTTAATCAATTTTTTGCAGAAAATTGTTGGTGTCATGAAGTAAAGTACAATGCAGCAAATCTGAAATCAAGAAGTTAGTCGAAAACAAAAGTGCAGGAGAAAAAACATATTTCTAACTCATTACTATTTTACTATGGAGTATCATGTGCTACTAGTGGAAAAATAATCATGTTTCACTTGGCTAATGATTGGTTCAACAGTATTTAGAGTGGCATTTGTATGAGTTGGTGGCTCCTATGAGTGGCTTGGTCTAATACGTTTAAAATAATAAACGTCATTTGGGATATCTGTTGTAAATTTGAAAATTTCAATTAACAAAATTATGGGCACTTCCATATGTAATTGGCTAAAGTTTTTCATGAATGAATATTCTATCGTCTAATCTTTATTTTTATAGGTGAAAATGACCTCCTTGGAGCCCCTTCCCAAGCTTTTATTTCTGAATTGGGAACTGGCTCAACTCAAGATGACAAGAATGCGCAAAGTTGGACACATTCTTGGACTCAGGATTATAACGATTTTATAGATCTCACCTCTACCTTTAATGTAAGTTATTATAAGGTTGCTTAAAGTTGAATAAATAAATCATTAGACTTAATGAAAATGGGAAAAAGTAATAACTTTTTGTACTTTTAGAGGAAGATGACAACAAAAATAAAATTGAGTTAAAATAAAATAAATATTGTTATCACAATCTCTTTTATCATTGTTTTCCTTACAGGGAACTGTTTTTTATGTAGTCATATTACCATAAAAGCTTAGATGTATGTAAAGTTTCACTCCCTTGTAAAAAATATACAGCAGTACACCATATAATTCTAACCACAAAAAGTTATTAAAACCATCCAAAACGAGGAAATGGCAAAACAGTGTTCACTAAAAAAACTCACTGCAGACGAACACGTTCACCCACGGCGACGGCACTAAACTCCGGATGAACAGCGCTACACACACGTAGCGACAGACATACGTACTACACAGGCCACGCCTTCGGCAGTGTGATTCCGATTACTTTTGGGTACCTCCTCGAATAGCCACAGAGAAAGTTAAATTTCATTTCATTTTATCTGTAATCAGTGGTCATATTCGATACTCAAAATATCTTTAACCCATTGACTACCAACGTAATAAGACTTATCAAGTTATTATTAGTTAGAGCTGCACCATTCTTTTTAGCATAACAATTCCAAGGTGAATTTTTTTTCTAAAATTTTCTGTGCAGGCCTATGTTCCAACTTAATTTTGTTCTACCCATAAACTAAGAAATTTTGTAGAATTAACATGACGGAGTTTATCTTTTTTCATACTAATACTTGGTTTCAATTAAAAAATAAATTTGTTACTTTTAAAATAGTTCTAGATGTTTAAAATTTGATTTTAACTAACATATGCCAATTCATTTTCATTTTTTGACGAAACAATCAAGTTCAAATCATATTAATAGAGGATTAAAAGGTTTAGGAAATCTATAGCATAGAGGATTAAACGGTACCAGAAAACTTATTGCAAACAATAAGATATTCAGAATTAAATCGAGGAGGTTTAAGGTATGGGAGGAAGTACTCCAGAGATACTTGGGCCTGTATTGTTATTTTGCTAGGTCCAAGGTTTTCTGAAAATATGAAAATCAGCAGGTGGATGTCAAAACTGGATAAGGCTAATATATAATAGAGGAAGAAAAGGTTTTTGTTTTGACCCTAGGAATTGATAACTAACTGCAGTTTTGTTGGGTGTTATTGTAGTTAATGCAACTGTTCAATAGCAAGGGTTTTCAATTATCTTGGTCTTGTCAACGATTTTGACATGGATATGTCTAAGCTCTGGGGGGTGTTTGCAGATTTGCGTAACGCAAAAAGTGCAGAGGAAAGGTTTAGATCCTGTTTCTATAGCAAATAATTTTATCTCGACGATACTCAGCATCTGAACCAAAGTCCGAGGCACCAACCGTTAGGCTAGCAGAGCTATTGTATTGAATTTTTAATATAAAAGAATAAGAACAGCTGTTTAGATTAACTGAACATACTGCCTTTAGACATATCTATGATCTAACCTATTTCCCACAGAAAAGTAAATACAAACATTTTTGTAATGGTTGTTTACATTTTTCAATAGTACAAATTTACGGAGAACAATCCTATGTCATCCCTGCCGGACGCACTGGAGGAGGGGCGGCGGAGACTGGAAGCGGGAGATATTCCCAGTGCTGTGTTATGTTTTGAGGCAGCAGCCGCAACCAAGCCAGACAGTTCTGAGGTTTGGCAGTTGTTGGGTACCACACAAGCACAGAACGAACAGGTAACATGCTCACATGCCCACCTCGTAGTCTGAGAGTCAAAGATTATATGCCAGTCTGTCACCATTTGTAAATGAACCATTAATTACCTATTAACCTGAAAAGACCACCTTCGTTAGATTGGTGTATGATCCATTCCATATTGAAATTGAAGTTTTTTTTAGATATTTTTTACATCCCTAGTATATGTATTCACGCTCAAAAATACCCAATACCAAAAAATTACCAACTAATTTACTCAGCGTAAACCTTAAAATCCTATCCACTTCTACTTCCACTTACTTTAACCACTACATTAGAAAAACATTTATATTGTTATTTTTCAGGACCCACAAGCAATAGCAGCTCTTAAACGATGTTTAGAGATTGACCCAAACAACCTAACAGCGCTCATGGGGCTGGCTGTCAGTTACACTAATGAAAACTTTGATTCTCACGCATGCCGTGCTCTCAAGGTAAACACTTGTAGTGGCAACAGTGTAGATAGGGGTAACACTCTGGTCCAGTAAGTCAAAGGTTGCTGGATCAAAACCAGCGGCCGACGACTCCTGTCAGATTATGAGCGGTCACCTCTGGCTAGCCCATATGACTAATACCACTAAAGTATCTAGCTGTTTTTTATTCACCACACAAGCCCTCAGATTATGGTGATGGGCAGTTAAGGTAAAAAAAAAAGATTTTTTATATTGAAAATATTTTGTGGATTCATTTTGAACTAGGAAAGGTAGAACATAACGTCCCTCCCATGTTTCCCGTATTGGCAGGGGATGATCCTTTTATTTTTGCTTTTGAATAAATGCCTTGATAAACCTTTTAAAACCAGGATGGTAATCTCGTTGGACATCTAGTAGTTCTCTAACTCTGATATGTGTTTCATCTTGACATCTGAACTATAGCCCACCATGAACCAATATTCTTCCCTCTTCAAAATTTAACTAAAAAAAGTATTTTAACAATAATCCATATTGATTTCCATGTTTAATTTTGTATAAACCTGTAGTAATTTTGCAACTATTTTTGTGCTCAAAAAGCAAGGCATCTCTGTTTCTGCTCTCAGCTCTTCGGCAGAGATACAAGTAGAACTTTTCAGTAGTAGTTTAAACTTGAGTAACTCAATTTTTGGCTAATACGAGCAACATGTATGAGAGATGTAAGTTAATATGTTTTGCAGGACTGGCTGCGTGCAAACTCAAAGTACTCAGATCTGGTGCAGGACGATGGTCCGGACAAGATCGGGGCCTTCTCCCAGTCATGGCACTCCACCATGTAAGTGAAGTGCATGGAAATGATTGGTATTATATTCAATTTACTTTTTCACTTCTGATAAAATAAATCTTCGAGCGAATTATTTTGGTGTTTGGGAACATCAAAGTATAAAGTTATTATCTTTTAAAGTAAATGTCTTCTTCTTTATTGAGATCATCAATGAGGATTTTGGGTCAAAGTCAAGAAGTATAATTATCTACTTATCTATTCTTAACGAGATTTTCTGCTTCAGGCGGGGTATCATCTCAATAACCTTAAAAAGTTAGGATTCATATAATTAAAAAAGTGTAAATTATTTATTAAAAGCTATGTACAGTAGAACCTCGATTATCCGGGGTAATCTGCAAGAGAGGGGGCACGGATAACTGAAAACACGGTTAATCCGAATGAAGAAAATAATTTAAAGTATTCACGTTAAAACCGCCCTAGTTTATTAATACATCACTATTGTCAGCACGCTTTAAACAGATCTTCGTCACTGATAACTTCGAATGCGGGCAGTTTGTTATCGCATACAAACCATTATCTGACATTTTTACAAAGACTATACACAACTTAATTTAATTAAAAATATTACATTATACAGACAAACAAACAGTTAAATTGAAGCAATAGATTTAATGAAATTATTTGAAAAACTAGTTCAAAACTGTAACTCATCGACAGAATAATCAAAACTGGCAACTAAAAAATCAAGTCAGCTGAGCTGTTGTTCAAGCAAAACACGGCTGAGGGGAGGGGTGATGACTCATCGACTTCTGGCAGTCTCCTTCCTTATCTCTCTTCCTTTGTCCGTCTTCTCTCTCCCCGCTCACACACATGCGCAGTATCTATTGCGCAATCTAGTGCATGTGTCGTCATGGTCATGGGCCAATCAGATACTGAGTTGTGTTGTGAACAGCTGTGTAATGAAGAAATATCGATAGTCTGGCGCTTGCTTATTTCGTCAGAATGTTGATCGATATTTTATTTTTCATTCAAGTTTGTGTTTACCTCCTCTTTAGTTGATACCCAGAATATTTTCAGTAAAATAATTTTAATAATGTTCAGTTTGTTTCAAAACTAGTTTTACGTTAGTATAGAGTATTATTATCACGTATTTGAGATTAAAAAAGTTCTCATGAGAAAATTGACGATGAAAAACCTCTTTTAAAATAATAATTTTTGCCAGTTTTGGACCCCGGTTGATCCACCCCCGGATAATCGAGGTTCTACTGTATATTGAAATATAATTGCAAAATGTGCTGTATTTCTAGAGACCTTCACAAGGAAGTGTGTGACAAGTTCATAGTGGCGGCGCGACGCAGCCCCGTGGACATCGATCCCGACGTGCAGTGTGGCCTGGGCGTGCTGTTCAACGTCACCAATGAGCAGGACAAAGCCGTGGATTGCTTCAAGGCAGCACTTCAGGCCAGGCCGAATGTAAGGAGCAGTGAATTCAGTCAATTCAATCATTTGAAAATAGCTTCGTGGAAAATAAACATTACAATATTTGGAGAGAAACAAATATTGTGTTAAGGCTCTATACCTTTTTTTTAAGTTATTCATTATGTTCTGTATTTAACCTTTATACTGTAAATTACTATTCCAAAGGATGGTCTTAGAAAATACATTGAATAGTAATTATTAAAACATGGTTTAAGTCTTTTGTGATCACAGTGATTCATAGGGGAGTAACTAAAATATTGTAAAAAAACTGCAGTGGTATGCAATGTGCGAACTTTTGTGTGATAGATATTTTTCAGTTTTAGATATTTGTCTATTAATCCAAGTTGTGATTATTTAACTTAATGGTCTTGTCCAGGACTTCACCTTGTGGAACAGGCTGGGTGCGACGCTTGCCAACGGAGGTAGGCCGGAGGAGGCGGTGGACGCGTACCACAATGCTCTACAACTCTACCCGGGGTTCATCAGGGCGAGATACAACCTGGGCATCACTTGCACACATCTGGGCGCCCACAGGTAACCAGCACAATCTTCCGAGGGAAACTAGAGGACCAACCAACCGTTCCCCAGGAATATACCAACTTCTGCCGATGTTGCGATAATGATAAAATCTTTATGTTGTATAGTGTTGATCATATTTTTCCGTATTATATGTTGCTACCCACAAGAGTGGATGAAGGTAATTTTGCAGAATTCTACTTGTAAATATAAAAATAGATATTGACTGGCTTAACAGATTTATGAAGACTTTAATGGTAGATATTAACATGTCTACATTACTAGATACTGTAGACTCTCATCTAGCTCTATAGTTCAAACTTCCTTTAAATTGAAGTAAATTGGCTTCCCATTGAATTTCAAATTAGTGAAGTTCGACTGTAACACAAGCACTCTGTTGTAGGGCGGCTGTAGAACACCTCTTGTCTGCCTTGAACCAACAGGCGGCCGGGCGGGGCGTGCAGGGCGAGAGGTCGGTGGCCATGAGTGACACGATATGGACCACTCTACGGCTGGTCACGTCCTTCCTGGATCGCCCTGATTTGTCACAGGCCGTCAACAACAGGTGTGTCAACATTGCAACATTATTAATTCATCATCAAGCTGTTGTTTAGGATAAAACAAAAGACTTTTGTTTCACACATTTTGGTTCAGTGAAACAAACTGTAACCTGGTTTCTACAATCTAAGTGCAGCCCTCAAGTTAGATGTAGATATTAACAGTTAACCTAAGCACACTCTAAAAATTTAATAAAATAAACTAATTTTTTAATGATATCAATTTCCTTAAAAAATTAGTATGTTATCAATTACTAAATCCTTTGTAGGGTATTTCCTTTCCTGCAGGTTCGTTCCTGGTGTTCATCCCCTCGCTGCCAACATTAACTACTGTATTCATTTGGTTATCTCGACCCTCCGGTTGTTTAAGATAACAAAAAAATATAAAAATGTCAAAATCAAAATATTATTCAAATTGTAAAGCTAATACTCTAGAGAGGTGATGGCACTGTCTTCTCTCAAGAGATGAGTACGTTAGAGATACTTGGCTGTCAAGTCTTCCTCAAAAAAGAAATTTAAAGGTTTATAAATTTTTCAAATAGGGAAAATATAGTCCAATACGTGAGTACAATAAGTGCAATGTATTACAGGCCTACATTTTATGTTGCAGTCTCAATTGGCTTTGAGGGAAAAAGTCCATTATTGATTTTTGTATCAAGGCATTTGCTTCCTTTATAACAATGGTTGACCAAATTTTCTAAGTACAGTACCATGACATTGCACAGCGAAGTGTTATCCTCACCTTCCCATTCCAAAAGCCCCTTTGCATAATAGCTGGCAGTTACATACGATCGCTTGCCTAAGGCCAAGCGTGTAGCTATAATTTGCAGGCACGAGGATGGACATTTATGCATTAATCTTCGCTAACCGCTGTTGCTAATAATTTTTTTTGTCGATTGTGGATAAGCCGCAAAGCGATTAATTCACTCGTGGATAATCGGGAGTCTATTGTACACAAAAAAGATTAAAGTTATTCTTATACTCCCAGTTCTACTGTATAATGAAGTGATGTTTATTAAATTTACTTTCATTTCAGAGACCTGGAGACATTGAATAAAGAATTTATCGACCCTGGAAGTCTACAAAGTTAATCTTAGGTTTACTGAATTATTTCAAGAATTTCTAAAGTAGCTCTCCCTGGTTTGTTTAAAGAGTTTAAATTGCATAATACTGAATGTTTTTTAATTTATGGATCTTGAATTTATTCAATTGGCATACACGTTTACAACCGAACTTGCATATTGTTAATCAGTTATTTTTTATATGTTATTGTTAATTTTATAGATTATGTTTATCTGTATGGGGTTATCATTTGTAATTTTATATTTTGTTATCACAACAGTTTTATTAAACATTTTAAATTCAAAAAGTTTGACATATTTTATGTAAATTTTCTGTATTTGTGTAAATATATATTTTATTTGCGCAGATAATGTGTTTGTTAATACCCAGCCTTGACCGTATAATATCATGTAATGTACTAATATTATCAATAAATTTAGATAAAAATCAGTAGAGCAATAGAATTTCTGCTTGAAAAAAATTCATTAGGGTTAGTATAAAGATGAGATAATTTATTTATTTTTTTTTCATATCAGCAGAAAATATATTTTTTAATCAAGAGGAATAAATTGAATGAAAATTATTAAACATTATGTTTCAATCAATTTATTATTATTAATAAATACAAAAATAAGGAATCCATAACCATTTAACAATGTTGAAGAATACCATCATATAACACAATAATTATTCAAAACAGTAACTCAAAACAAATTCTCACTTCTGGTGTACATAAGATTAGATCATTGAAATGGCAAAATACTACAATGTAGGTAGGTATTTTAAGCCAAGTTTAAATGAGGATTGAGTGTTAGATGATTGTGGCGCGATCTCGTGGTCTTGTTACTGACTAATGCTGACATATTCCTCAGACAGGACTGTTAATTATCAGCTTAACAGACGATGGCAACTAAGGGACCTACAGTTTAACGTGGAATCCGAACCATGGCTTTTGAATTACGAATTGGTCTAATTATGACGATGGTCTTTGTGAATTAACGTAGTATTCAATAGTGCGGACATTAATCCACACAAGAGAACACTTCACCCATCGACCATCGCTCGAACAAAGTCAGCATCTGGTGGTGGATGGTGGTAGATATAGACTGTAAGTTGTCCGTCAGAAATATCAAATATTACATGGAAAAATCATGATAATGAATCATGATGTGCAATCCATGTTTTTTTGTGATTTGTGTTTGTTTTTGTTTTATATTTCTTATTATTTTTTGTATGTTTTGTTTTAACAAAGACAGCTATGTGCCTCAACCACATTGTCATATTGTGTCATGTCCTTGTATTTTAGCCATTAGCATTATAAATTCAGAAAATTGGTGATTCGGATGATTCTTGTTATATTTGAAAGTTGAGCCTACAAGTGACCAAACTTCTAAGAACAATTAAAATTTACAATAAAATTAATTGTTTGCTGTAGATATTTTAAGAAACTGTAGAGGAATTTTCGGTTGTTGGAATGGGAGTGGAAATTTTTAGGGAAACAATTCAAAAACCTGAAAACAATGTTTTCTGTCAACAAGGAAAATGTTTACTGGGTTTGGGGTGTAACACGATCGCCAACCCTGATAACAGCATCATCAGCTATGTGCGTCTGAGTGAGATATATACCAAACCTCATGCTGCCTTTACAGTTAGCCGTCAATGTGGTTAACGGCTCTTTGGTCTTCTGTCCAGATGATTGGTCAATGCATATCATCTGGCATCTTCCACAAGGTCCATCCACCTGTAGAAGTTATATTTTATTCCATATAAATTGAAAATATATTCTATTTTTCTATAGATACAAGGATTTACAGTAGAACTTGGATAATTCGAACCTCAAGGGACCAGAAAAAATTCGAATTATCCAAAAATTCGAATTAGAAAAGTTTATGCAAGTGGTTGAAATAAACAATCAAACATCATGTTTTAACATTGTATATTAAACAAGTTAGGTTAATGAAGATATTATTGATTAAAAATCCTAATTTTTGTTAAATGTCGATAATGTGTTTGGAGGGATCCCAAAACTAGCTATTAAAAACTTTTTCAAATCCCTTCTCTACCTCCTTGATCGCCGCTAATTATTCTTGCAACGTCAGAGATTTGTAGGTTCGCTTTGACGAAGCCATCATACACACGACGTGTTAACATGAAAGCAGACAAAGTCACAAATGCCAACACGAAACAAAGACGACGAATATCGGAACAAACCATCATCGATGATACACACAGATGTCAATGTTGTGATTTATGAGCAGTAGTGGACTAGGGGACTGGAGTGGGGTGGGCGCGTTGATCTAGCTAAAAATAGTCTGAGGACAGGAAGCCCGAACGTCGTTTCCTGGAAAATCGCACACAATGACTTGTTCACTTATACACACACTATAGATTTCCGCTGTAAAAACTTCGAACTATCCAAAAAACTATTCGAATTAACCAAGATATTTTAACATTGTTTTTATATAAAATTCTAGGGACCAGGACAAAATTTCGAAATAAAGAAGTTTTCGAATTACAGAAGTTCGAATTATCCAAGTTCCACTGTATTATCTTTTAGTTACAATTAACGAATCCAAGATGTATGATAGTACAATATTAAAATAGCTCTATTTGTGTAACTAGAGAGCAAACTCAAACTATGTCATATCACACGAGAGCCAATCATTTGCGCGGATTTGAGGTTACTGGAAACCTCAGTTATAAAAAAGTTATGTTTACATTTATCCCAACGGGAAAATAAAACATAACCTAAATCACTTTTCTATTGTAGGAAAACTCTTGTGTGTAAACTGTCATGGCCGCCCTCAGAAGTTCTGGCAGCACTCAGCTTGAAGCGTCAGCTGAGCGCTGCCAGAATATGAACCTTCCATGCGATATGACATCGTTTGCACTCTTATTACACAAATAGTTATTCTTAATTGTGTTATTAGAGTGAAAAAAATAATTGTACATTTCATAAAATACCGTATTTGCAACTTCTCTTAAATTTAAAAAATGTTAAGATTTGTTGAAATAGTTTTCATTTTGTAATCTTACAACCTTCACATTATTTTGGAAAATTTTTCTTGCTAGCCATGGCTTTTACAGTACATTTTTACAAGGCAGAATAAATACAGACAGCATGTGTTTAGTTTGTATACATACTCTAAAATGTATTGATCCAATTTGAACCTCTTTCCAACTTTGCTCTTCAAATGCAGGCCAATCTCCCTGAACAACAAAGTTGCTACGGAAGCGGTCTACCAAGTTTGTCTGGAAAGCAAAATATCTAGATTAGACACATGTTGTAACTCATGCTACATGTTGTAACTCATGCTACATGTTGTAACTCATGATACATGTTGTAACTCATGCTACATGTTGTAACTCATGCTACATGTTGTAACTCATGCTACATGTTGTAACTCATGCTACAGTGCGTGATTACTACAATAAGGTATTGTTTTGTTAAATATTTAGCAGTGTTAGTGATTTCTATCTGTAGCTAAACATATTCAATCCATACTTTGATTAGATAAATTTCATGACCTGTAGTTTCGTTCCAATTGGTCAGGTTTAACATAGGTAAAAAAAGGATTGCTAATATCAAAAGAAAAATATTTTTGTTGAAACCTTGTCTTCAAAATACCCTTCACATATCATGCTTGTTGAAATATTGTTATCTAAATTTTCATTATTTTATTAAATATGTAGATGAATTACCTTGGAACAATCTGTATCATCAGGTAATTTATCCGACAGCCAACTCACACTGTTTTCATTGACAAGCAGAAACTGAGCTTGGTTGCTGAGTGCGAGTGAAGTCAAGTGATTTTCTAGATAAAAACGAAAAAAAGCTGGATTACACGACGTCGCCACTGTATGCATAAATTTATCTTCCATATTTAAAAAAAATCTTTATTTGTCAATATACATACATAAAGTACATTGAATAATGTCATAACAAATAGGCCTTTCCCTTCTTGGTTTTTCTGGTTTTTTTCTTTGTTTTTTTGTTTTTGGTGAATTCAGTTTAAACTTCATCTAGATTCTAGATAATGATAGTTACCTTGTTTCCCCTTAGTCCTCAGGTATGTGTCACTTTGCCGTAGCAACCGCAGTCCTGGTCTCTGCAGCACCAAAGCCAGCCACTGTGCAGCAGCCTCTCCGCAGTCCCACGTCTGCACCTGCACTCCGCAAACCTTGGACTGACACAGACCGGCTGTGGTAGAATCTTCTGATGAAGGATGTAATGGGACACTGCAGCTGGGAGAGCCTAGGCATCCAGGATGTTTTAGGAACCATATTACATATATAATCATCTACAATGCTACATTGTTCTGAAGCTGGTCTCATCTGGTTACTACAACTGTACCAAATAACTAGTATTCTGATTGTTATCTGGTCTGAGCATTGACTAGGCCTTTCCATCTCCTCTCATCTCAGCAGGGTTTTTTCTAAACGTCAGCTGATGATCACCTTGTGCCTGAGCCATTTGGTAATATGACAGAGTAATGTGTCTCACGACATAACCATATAATCCAGTTAATTATCATTACCAGCACAAGTAATCAATGGAAAATCCCTGAGTGAACACAGGGGTTATTTCATTTAAGGTGAATAAGATATTATATTTTTCTAGCTTTGTTACAGATGAAAACAACCTAATTAACTTCTCAAAAATAGAAAGGCAAACTTAATTAATTGGAGTATGTTAATCAAATCATGGTATTTATTTTAGCACATTTTAAGTGGCATGGTCAGACTTAAGGTGGAGACTATGATAATTTTTTGTTTGAGGTCCTTCGAGGCCAAAAAGTCGTTATGTTTCTATATACATATTTGTGTGTGAATGTCTCTAAACAATTTGAAACATTAAAAATGTGTAAGGATTTGTTTAAGACCACAACACACATTAACATAGTAAATATATCAATTGAAATAACTTACAAAATGGACCCATTCCATTTGAAAGAAGGTTTGTCTCACCTGAGAACGTTAGTGTGAGCAGTCCGCTTGTCTCGTCAACCCGAGGCCTGATGAGACACATCCTCGGCTCATGCTTCTGCGTGAGAGCAGTGCCAAGCTCACTCACCACCATCCTGCAATCCCAATTAAGCCTACAAATACCGTCAACTTCCACCCAAGCCGGCCACCGTTTATTTAAGGTGGGCCCTCCTTTGGCTTTACCACACATTTTCAAGCCAAATTGGGATTGCTCATGGTCGGGATTCGAACCCTAGCACTTCCGAACGGCTAGAACGTTACGCTCGTCAGCGTAGCGCGTTAACCGGTTCAGCCACTCAGTGCATAGGAATAGAAAGCGCTTACTTGGTTATAGACATGCCCGGTGGCAGTCTAGTGCACTACAAGAGCAGGTTCAGTTGCTTGCTCCCAGAGGGCAACACGGTCACCTAGACGCTAGTGTCTAACAAGTTCACTAAACTGATGACAGATGCCTCCACCAGCCACTTATTGAATATGTAAATGAGTCGTGAATTACGACATTGCCAGTTCTAGGGTTAAGGACTGTTAACAGCCCAACAGGCAAGCGTGGATGTTAATCCACTCAAGTGAATATCACATCCACCTACCATCGCTCATAACTATCCACAATTCATGACCTCCAAGTAGCAGTCTATATGTTAACTCATAGTCATACTAAACATCTGTCCATCTAGAAGTAATTATGTGGGCAGATTTTTTTACCATACTCTGACAAGAAATTGTCTCGAGAAATATTATTCTTTGGCTTTAAAAAGTGTTTACAAAGTTAGTTTAAGTGAGATTATGAGTTTCATATAAACCTAATAACATTACATTAACCTAAAAAGCCAAATATCTTAGTTTCAAAACTTAATTGGATCAAGAATAATACCTTTGACCAGTTTGTTTCATTTCAGGTGTTTCAGATTGATGTATTATTGCAGTCGCTCCGTTACAATTTGGATGAGAAGTTTTTTCACTAGGATTACTAATTGGCTTTACAATTACTTTTTCCTGATGGGTATCCATAAATTTATTTTTTAAACTTGTCCTTAGTTGTTTCCAACCATCAGAATCCTGAAAATGAAATCAGAATTGAGCGTGCTGAGGATTACAGTAAAGTCTGGTTTATTATTCAAGCCGAACCCGAATACCGAACTTTACTTTATTATGATGCTGAAATTACAGAAAACAATTATAAAAAGGTAAAATAAGACAAAAGAGACAGCTTTTAATTAAAGATAGTGGTCACATTAAAGGTAGTGGACAAGTCATGCAATGTACAGGTTATGAAACCCTTAACGAGAATTTTTTTTAATCTCTCCCAGATCTTTAAAATATATTATTTTACTAACCCTAGTTTAATGGAGTCTCTAAATAAATACTTATGACCCGCTTAATTGTTAGAACTGTATTTAAAAGAACTATTATTCATCTATTTTATTGGTATTTTACCTTATATTTTACAAAATATGTAAAAACAATTTAGAGATAATTAACAACTGATATTTTTAGAATCCATAGTTTGAAAATTCTGTATTACTATAGGAGGGGTAGTAATACTTTAGTTTATTTCAAAATCAAGTTTATTTAAACTTTACAATGTAATAGTCTGATTACACAACTACTTCTACATAACCTTCTACCTTAATGATGACAGGTTTAGAGACAAAGCAGTCAATGAGGAGTGTCAGAAGTCTGTTGACATCATCCTGACATGAGTGAGGTCCAAACGATACTCTCACCGAGCCCGTCGGTCGGCCGTTGATCAAGTCCTTGTCATCTCCACACACATGTCCAGCCTAGACAATAACAGGTTTGTGAAAAAATACCATGATAGTACTCTGACATTCAAGTCAAGACAGTCTGTTTTACAATAAAAAATTACTACTATTACAAGTATCATCCGTATCATATTTGAATACAGTTACACAAGATCAAAAAATACGTCGCAGCAATTAATCAATTGGAATTTCATCAATATTTATATATGACAAGTTTTATAAAAAAACATCATAAACATGATAATTATTTGCCTATCCATAAATTGACATGAAAAGAGTTCGCAGGTTAGCTGCTGTGAGGAACACTGAAAGAAGTCATTTTTCTACCATGAATAATTTTTATCTTAACATTTATACCAACTTTCATCAACATCTGTCCATAAATAAAGGAGTTTGCCTATTCCTAATGAATTATAAGAAAAGAGACTATATTTGCTATTGATAAACACATAAAGGTAGTTTTGAAGTGCATAATTGCGTTATAGAAACCCTACAGAAGTAAATTAATCAAGTTTTATCCAAAAATATTCATTAATATGGGAAATATTATTTTTTCTGTATACAACCATATTAACATTGGAGCGAAATACAAAGTACTGTGTTTAGATTTTTAATATACTTCTACCTTAGATAGAGAAACAATTAGAGAACTTAATTGTGTATTTTTTGCTGAATCTCAATGGATGTGAAAAAGTAAAATTAGAGAAATTTTTAAAATTACATGTGAGAAACCTCAAAAAACCCCATTTTGGGGTACAAAACCCCCCCAAACTACCCGTTCCCATTGACCGATATGTCTGGTTTACGAACTCGTCCGAGCATTTGAGTAATAACACGTCTCTAACCAAATTTAGTCTCCGATCGACCTTTTGTCGAGAGTTATCGTGCTAACAGACACATTTCATAATATATATATAATATATATATATTGGATATTATAAAAATTTAAAACCGACTATTGTTTTTCACTCTGGGCACCAATAAAAAAATAACATGTACTATTAAGTCTCACCATGAGACCTACGGTAATAGCTTCTTCCCTATGGGAAATTCGCTAAAAAAACAATGAAATTTGAATTTCACAATTGTACAGCCTACGAATGCACAGTAACATGATTTACTTGCCTTAATCATATAATTTTACTTTCATGATGTTTTCGAAAACTTAATTTAGTTAGAAAACTTAATTTAACGTTATTCGCAAACTAGAACCTATATTTTTACATTCCTTTGTATAAATTATTAATTATAGCTTTTATATCCATCATTCTGCAAATTGAAAATCAAAGCAATCATTTGCACAGGAATCGGTTGAAGATCCTGATCTATATCCTGGAGCATAGTTTAGTTATTATGATTCCAAGATGTAACTGATATTTGTTTCAGTCACCTCGAAGTTGGCGTAGTACTGTTGGTCCGTCATTCCCAAGTGGCGCTGGCAAGCTCCCGGATTACAGAAACAACCCGTGCGCAAATGGACACCGTGAAGATTTGCTAAGTTGAGTACCTACGAGAAAAACAGTATACAACTTATGAGGATACTGATTAAAAAATATTTCTATTGACAGTGTTCAAATTCAAATTATATTAAGTTTTTAACTCAAAAAGAAATTATAATAAATCCAAACTATTTAAGAGGTCACTCTCGGGTACATAAAAAAAGAGCAATGACACTGGGAAGAATTTTGGCTAGTGAGACGAGCTACCACCTCATCTTGGTTTCTTTCGACTCTGAAATCTAAAACTCACGAGATTTAACTCATTGATGACTGAATAAGGAATCTTATCCTGGATTCTTTTAGGGATTAATGATCCTGGCAAATGAATAAAATCAAATAAATCTTTATTCAAATATACATACAAAATGTGCATGAATGTGTCACTATGTGTGAACTATATCAGTAATAAAACATAGATCAAACATCACACTCACATATTTATTTTAAAATGATGTGAGGTTTGTTGTCAAAAATCCGAATTATATACTACGCTTGAAGAGGAAAGACCCTCATTCAACAGACACTAGAGGTTCTTCCAGGAGCCTTTTACAGATTTGCTCACTTTGGGAATGAAGCAACATATCTAATTCTAACTTTTGAATACCTTGTTCTCAGAATATATTTCCTCTTTTTTAAATTGAATCTAATTATATAAATCATATAGAATTTATAGACTCTGGGTAGGTCGACATCCTGTAATAAAGTACTTGGAGGTCACGAATTTTTATTGTGAAAATGACTATGCTGGTGTTCTCTTGTGTGATTAACTGACTATTAAAACATAGTAATCAAAAAGAAATCCTCATAATTAAAATTCGTAATTCAATTGGTTATCAGTTAAACTATATTTATTTGACGTGTTGGGAGAATAATTAAATTAACTCTTGCTTGAAGGAAAACCTTAGTCATAACAAATACAAGATGAGCCACAATCACAACATATCTCATTCTACTTTTGAATACCCTTATACTCATTTCTCTTTTAATTGTATCTACACCAGCGACAGTTCCACAGAGTAAAGAAATAGCTTTAACGTTTTTATAAGCACTTGTTGGGAAAGCTGTACAACCTCAGTTTGAGCATACCAGGATTTGAACTGTGACCTCTTGTAATGATGTCCAAGACGCTAACCATTACACTAAAAAGACACCAATTTTGTAAAAGTGTCTACCAGCTTTGTCGTAGTCTAAATTGTAAATTGACAATCAACAATCGTCATTTTCCAACGCAATATAGAAGATAGAGCCAAGATTCACCGTAGAAATAAATCTGTTACGAGTGTTCTATAAGTTTTTTTGGAGATCAATTTTCTATTTTACAAACAATTTAATCAAATACGAGAACTAAGTCTTGCTAAAAATGAAGAATAACTATGTTGAGTAAAATCTATTAGTCTCCAATAATACTTATGTTGGATAAAGAATATCCCATTTAAATTTCTATTTTAGTTTTTAGTTAAATGCTGGGAAATTCAAGAAATTTCAATAAACACTCATAAGGTAAAATCCTTATGTATAACCATAACACATTGTTAGTTAGGAGATTAGGAATGACCTTTACCCACCTCCATATACCCCACAAACTGGCCGTTGTCTCTGACCATGTTGAAGTTGACGATGCCACCCTGTGTGACAGGATCGTCGTACGCAGTGTCCACATACAGACAGACGGCTTCACAGCTGTTGTAGTGATGAAGCTGCCGCAACCTGGTGTGAGCGTACTGAGCAAGGCGGAAACAGTGTTCGGACACAATGGTTGTTGTTAGTCCGATACTCTGCCACCATTCCAGGTTGTGGTGGATTGAGATTATTGATAAGTAGTTCATTGTTCCGTCTTCAAAACTGTTTTAAAGATGTGAAAAATTAAGGTTGGAAAGACTAATTAATAGTACAAATTATTAATGAGGATGTGGAGGAACATTGCATGATTCTCATATTATTATATGACAATTATTTTCAGGCCTGGGAGAAGTTACCTGTATGCTATTTATTAAGCCTTAGCACAGTTCTATTTTTAATGAGAACAATTTATTTTTAAGTTTAGAGAACAATAGGGGAGATAAACCGACTACACCCATCCCCTAATGTCTACGTCATCAAGCCGGCGTCAGCTAACCTGCCCTTGTATTAATCCCCGCAGTCTGGTTTTACCGGCCTCGCATAGTTTTAATAGTGTCTCAGTATATGTGTTTGTGTAAATGTAAGTGTTTTTGATCAATAATGACGATGGTAATTCTGAATAAACGAGTACGTTTGACAGGATTGAATGACGACAGGTTTGTAAACTATTTTTTATTTTAGTCAATTAATCAATCCAGGAGGCATATTTTGAATAAATTTTACCTCAGCACGAACGCAGCAAAAACTCCAACATCTGGAGTAGACATCTTTAGTCATCTTTAGCTCTGACCGAGCCACTAGTTAAGTAAAACCACATTTAACTACAAAGAAAATAATATAAACTAGTTATACTCAGATTTTTCTACATAGTTTTAATTTAAAAATTTTCTTCCTAGTGTTGAAAGCTATTTTTGTTTATCTAGGAATTAATAATAAGTTTCTCTATTCAAGAGTGAATGAGGTCTGAGAAACCTTTTCACAGTTTAATAGCACTTTGAAAAAAGAATATTTTTGTTAGGTTCAACTACCTCTCATGCAGCAGAGGACGAAGTACATGCACAGGTTGTGTAGATAGTGCCACCTGCACAGTGCCTCCACCATAGTATCTCTTGAGGAGCACTGGAGCACTAGAGTTGCGGACCAGCAGGGCTCCTAAACCAGTCGGTAGGCCAAACATCTTGTAGAACGAGATGCATACAAAATCCGGAAAAACGTCAGACAAATCCAGTTGATTGGTAGACACATGAGTAGCAGCGTCCAGCAAGCAGAACCATCTTCATTGAAAAAGATTATACATTAGTTAGTTGACCAGTGCATCACTCTCAGTAAATTTAGGGATATCACTAAGAAAAGAAAGTTCTTGTGTTCTATTTCATTCTGTCCCACCTAATGTATTATGTCATTGCTTATCAGAAAAAAAACATTAACAGAGAACTATAAGAGAATTAATTACAACATAGGACTGAAGCCAGTTTAAGTTCAGTGAATGGGATGAGGAAACCAATAAGCACCAAAAAAATGGTCCATTGTTTGCCACTTAATCCCATCAGGCTTTTGTGCCTCCATCTTTGGACCTTGTGTTTCACTCTCATTACAAGACTGTGGAAGTGTTTGCCTACCCACCTCAACATGGCAACCTGGTCGCCACTTATGCCTCTGTCAGCTACCCAAGCCAAGTCCTATGTTTTACTTAATCATCTAAATATATAAAACAATGTCGTGTTAGTTACACGCATTATAACTCAAGAACGGCTGGACCGATTATAATGATCTTTGATTTTTCGGATTCGTCTCTGCTTCGGTCATGCTTTAGGCATATTCAGTTTCCATAAATTCAATTAGTTTCCATTTTATATCGTTTTAAATTTCTAATGTTAACCTTATAGGGACTAAGTTTGTTTACAAATGTTCTACTATAAAAACATTTGATTTCTTAAGCTACAGCTGTTGTTTTACTTTCCATTAACAATATGCTTTACTATTTAATGCCATCTGAATCATTCATTAATGTAAAACTATGAAGTAAATGTGTACTGAACAAAATGAACAGATTTATTCACCACGTTAATAGTGTTTTTGAGGATTATGTATTTATATTTTTTTATTTTCTGTCTGATTGAAAGTACCATGTTTATAATTATGTCGGCCAAAAAAAATAATTACGTTGTTTATACATATTACGTTTGTTATAATAATCAGCTGTTGAATATCTTTACTATAAAAACTGTATTACAGTTAGGTTTTGTTTGGTTTTAGGTTGGATTATAAAAATTGTGAATCAATCCATTCAGATTTACTTGTTTTGTGGGAATGTTATTAATATGTCTTATTGTTTCAGTATTGTTATTAATTATGCCGCAACCCAGAATATATCATTTTTCACAACAAAGTCGTAACGCTATTTGAATTCAGAACATGGCCAATCTGAAAGTTAACACGTATTTACTGTTAGGCGTTATGAAGTTCGCCGGGCCAGCTAGTACTATAATACATGGAAGAAGACTACCCAGACAAATTCAAGAGTCCCCGGACATTGTAGTCATCTATAAAAAAATAATATTTATCCTTATTGTCTCATCCATGTACATATTTGAGACAATGATTGATAAAGTAAAATAATCCTGAGAAATTAGAATTCCTTTATAGGAATTTTCGCTCCTTGCCATGGTTTTTGTTGTACATTTTTATAAAATGAACAATATGTGGTCAGCATATACCTTGCCAAAAAGGATAAACTAACTAAAAAAAGTTCTCTCTCTTGCAACATTTTGGCATGACATATAAAATTTATTACCATCATTGATACTTTTAACAGATAGCTGAAGAAATAAATTGTACATCAGTCATATTGTATATAGTTTTCCATATCAATTACCACACTTACACACACAGGATTAAAAAGACCTCACTTTAAAATTCATTTATACTGCAATTTTCATATATTGATTTTATAAAATAAAAATAAAAATATTTATATTACTTCTAAATAAAAATCAATAATGTCTATCAATAATAATAATATTATATTATTAGGCAATACTCGTATTCAAGAAGAAGATAAAATATTAAAAGCTATTAATAACCAATTTCAATTTTATATAAAAAAATATTTTTACCTGTATCTAGGCCTACTTTTTGCTTTCCTCTCCAATGCTCCATGCTTCACTTTTCGAATCCATGACAATGGATATTTAACACCAGAAAAATTACACTGTGCAGGATAAACAAATAAAGCATTCCCTCGAGATGTACAGTTATTAAACGTTTCTTCGTCATTCTCATTGGTGGCAGCACTGAACGTCGTTATTGCCTCAGACTGTGAAACACATCTGATTGGAACTTTGTTCAACCTAATATTGTCAACATTTCTCATTCCCAATACAGATGTGTGATTGTCCTGAAGATAAGTGAACTCTCCACATACATTCTTGATATCATCTGAAATACAAATTTAAAGTAATTATTGTGTGACGTTTCGGATAAACGGAAATATGAACTAACAGATAATTTACTCATTAAGTATGAGTATACTCAACCCATTACTTTAGTTGTTGAAAAATTAAATAGAAAGATGTGTTGAAGAGTTTTCTATATATATATATCATGCACAGTTTTTTGGGAATTCATGAAAATTAATTCTATTTATAGTTCGTCAGGTTTCATCTGAGCCCTGAGATGCGAGAGAGGGGAAGTAAAGTAGCCGTGGTGGGCTTTCATTTATGATTATATTTAGGTTTATTTTATCTCTTTGTCAGCCAGTAAGTAAACAGCTCATCCGCCGTTCCTCTCCACCACCATACTTGCGTCGTAGTCTACTGTGCATCCAAACGTCAGGGCTCAGATGAACTCGACGAACTTTAATTACTGCAAGGCATAAAAAAATCTCCTAATAATGTTTCTTAGTAAAAAAGTATAAAAGGCTAAGAAAACCAGGATAGTTAATACTAATAATAGTAAAATATAGTAGGTACCATTCAAATTATATTCACCTTCCTGTAAATCTTGAGATTCTTCTCCAATGAAATTGAATGTTTCTGCCACAATCTTCAATGCTTCTGTTGCTCCTGATGTAAAAATTAAACTGTAGTGTTCGGATGTAGTGTTGAAATGATGAAGAACCCTATGCAATAAGTAAATTGATTTGCTTGCAAGTTAAATTTAAAACAAATGAACCGTCTTTGAAGAAGCAGATAATCTTGTTTAGAAAGATAACGGCATATCATAATAAAAATGTACTGAACTGTTAGTTTAATTTACAGTACTGATAAATCAGTAAACTAATAAATACAAAATTCCAACAGTGAGTTAAAATGTAACTAGTTTGGATCCCTGCAATGCCTGTCAGTTTTCATCAATTTTTACCTAGTCTAATGCCTACCTCTTATGCGTAGATTACCTTGATGGGTCTATGAGGTCAGGAAATATATGGGTAAAAGATGCTGTCAATAACATAAAAAGGTAAATTAATAAACATAATTAAAATGATTAGAAATAAAAACCCCAATTGCCTATCACCACGAACCTAAAGCTTGTGTGTTTATAGAAGGTATTAAGAAAGAAGATGGTATTGAGGCAATTTACTGTAGCAATCTGAGTCACAAAGGCTAACCAAATAATCTGATAGGATTCGCCCGGTAGTTTGACTTACTGGGCCAGCATGTTACCCCTAAGCTACCATTTCGATAATTATAGACCATGTTGTATGATACAGCTTTATTGTATAGTATAATCTGGATGGCTCAATATTATTTATTACCCAAAATATTGGTAGAGCCAACAACCATGAATATGATTTTGTCTTAATAATTGCAATAAAAAATGAATAAATAGTTAAAAATAATTATACCCTGTGCTAATTAAATACAAGCTTCAAACTAATACACAGATTTATATAGATGTGTATGGTAAATCTTAATTAAATTTAATTTCAATTGTTTCACCCTCCACCACAAACTTGTCAGCTGTGTGCGATACCTGAATCTCACCTGGTCCACCAGATCACAGCACTGTTTGCTCGGTAGGCTGTTGGAATGAGGGTTGGTGTATAAATGTTCTCTTAAATTCTTCATGATTCTGTCTAACTGACTTTGTGTGTATAACGCTGCTCCCGTATGATCCAAATAACACGAATCTTGAAAAATAAAAAATATATAAATTACAGGACCTGCATAGATATTGAATAAATGTAAATCTAACAGATGTGTCTTGGAAAAATAACTTCATTGGTTGCTGGGTGTACTGATCTAATAAGGGATGTATAGCTTCTGGATCGCTCAAAAGCTGCAAGGAAATGTTTTAAAGTTAACTTACAATGTTTATGCTCAGCTATAATATTATAAATTGGGATTGGGACCGTGGCATGTCCTGTAATCCAACAACTCAAGTGGGTGTAGTGTTCTCATACAGTTATATGCGATGTTAAACTAGGTATGTATTTTGTAGTATGAAAATAATAATAAAACCTATACTTTATTTTATTTTTCAGAACAGATTGCTATAGTATAGATTGCTATGGTATAGGACACTTACTAAACAAAAGCCTAGGAAGCTGTTATATATTCCGTATAATAAGCAGTAGTTAACTCATGCAACATAACAAGGTGTAGTAATGGTCAGTTTTTGACAAGGAACTGTCTAAGCTCTGAGGGGGTGTTAGCGTTGTTGTGCAACGCAACAAAAAGTGCAGCGGAAGTGTTTGTTTAGATCCCATTTCCATAGACACTACTAGAAATATTGTATTGAATTTTTAATATTTTGGTTATAAGAACAGCTGCTAAGATAAAGTAAAAACATTCCCTTTAGACATATCCATGATCTAACCTATTTCCCACGGGAAGTAAATACAAACATTTTTATTATGAATTATGTATTCTATTTCTATGTTCATATACTTTAATATCTATTAAATTTCGTGATAATCCTAAAATTTACTGAGCTAATTTATTGAAGTATGGAATTCCATCATATTACAGGTTACATAACAGTTAGAGTGAAACTACATCATTAGTTCTGTTTTCTTAAGGAAAATTATAAATTCAAGTAACTTGCCTTTTAAATGGCTATATTCTTTCTTATAAAATTCGCAGTCAAAAAGATCTTTTACAAAAATATCCATGGTTTTAATGTACAGTATGGTTGATGTACTACAATCTTTGTTTACATACTTTACTTTGACAAGACCAACAGCTGATAATATTTGGGATTTCCAGACGGCAATTTATTTGAGTACAGGAATAAGAATCTTTGCAAGAATTAGACATAGAGTATGTGTCAAAATAGAACAACTAAGATTCCTGATTCATTTTAAAATAGAGTTTTTCCTATATGCTCGACTAGACGGTTAGTGGTCTGATCAGTTACTTGTTGAGATTTGATTGAATATATTTCATAAAATGTTACATTTTCTTAATTAAAGTGTTTTGCATTGTATTAACACTAGGTGGAAAATTGGATTTTAGTAGAAAATGTAAGATAATAAAATTACAATAGTGTACATATGAGATTGATTTACAGCTTCAAATTATTTTTATAAATTCGGAAAAATATTATAAAAATGTTTGCATGTACTTTCCTGAGGGAAATAGGTTAGATCATGGATATGTCTAATAGGAATGTTTCAGTTCTTTTAAATAGCTGTTCTTATTCTCATATATTAAAAATTCAATACAGTAGCTCTAGTAGTTTATATAGATACGACCTGTTTCACATTTTCATCTTACAAATTGCCAATACCCCCTTCCCATAGAGCAAAAAAATTTCCATGTCAAAAGGTCTCATAGTTCCTTAAATGGCATTACTTATACTCTATGCAAGATATAAGATGACCGTTTGAATCATATGGTAACACTTCCGTGTTCCGTTTGTTTACATCGTGCTCTAGTGCTGTGACCGCTGTGTGCTTTTTGTTGTAACCTGCAAGCTTGAATTATATTCTGCATTTGCCCTCAAACTAAGTTACAGATTTGAATTTAAGATTCATAATGAGACAATTATCAGATGAAAGAACGAGAGCTGTTTTTGAAAAACTATCAAAATAGTAAGTATGACATTTGGAGGTTAGGGTAAATACTAAAACAGGTGTAATATTAAAATAAAATTATCAAAGATATATTAGTGAAATAGATATGAAATTCTGGCTACAGCCTTTTTAGACTGACCTTACCAACAAAATAAGCTATTTACACTGTTATCATATTCCTAGTTGTTAGGCTTCTTTTGTTGTAAATATGTAAATAGTAAGAATGTTGGGTAGATTGGTGACTTAATGCACTTTCTGAGGATGTCACACAGCTGTGATGAAATACATATGGAGAAGATCACATCACATCAACTCATAAAGAACTAAAGGCTTGTCACATGGTAAATATATTGTTTATACAATAATAGTGGTACTTTCGTATTATACCGACCAAATTATACATTGTATTTAATACCCCAACATCCAGAGCTCTGCGGAGTTAAGTTAGATGGGTTATTGTTATTTTTAAACTATTAATATCATTTTACTAAAGAAAACCAATCTAACTTGTTGTTGATAACCAGTCTAATTATTAAATTGTTGGAATTGAAGTGACTAACAAGCTTTGGGAGTGAAAGTTAGGCCCGGACTTGGATGAAAACTTGTGTTGCAATGTGAGTTACAACCCTTCAATTCATCCTATAAGACTACGTGAAACCCTTCTTTTAATGTTTTTGGTTTTATGGACAGCTCGTATCAAACATGCTGGCAGCCTAGAGAGATTGGTTTGGCTGTAAAGTTTCACATACACACACACTTCAGCTGCACAGCAAGAATTTTTAGGGAGGGTTTTGTTCATTAGGGCCCACTAATTTCCCAAGGGAGTAGCAATTTTCCTATACCCTCGAAAGGTGGGTGGACTTAGGTTGAAGAATAGCCCCTGTGTTGCTATACATACATTGTATGTGCTGTAGATACATAATATCTTTTTAACTTTTACCTGATTTTCGTTAGAGTTCCTGGATCTTTGTGAGCTGGTGACTGAGAATTTTTTAGATAAAATAACCCGTTTCATAAACCTTGAACTAACATTTATATTACTTGCAATGTTTAGATAAACAATGTTATTTTTTTGTTTTTATTTTAGTATTGGAGCCAATGTTAAAATACTAATTGACAGACCAGATGGAGCATACTGCTTCAGAGAGCGGAAAGACAGAGTATACTATTTATCAGAGAGGTTGGCGTCCTTGGCAAGTAATGTTGGCCCTGACCATTTATTAAGTGCTGGCACATGCTTCGGAAAATTCACAAAATCTGGAAAATTCTTGCTGCATATTACAGCACTAAGTTATCTAGCCCCTTATGCCCAAGTAAGTTGATTAATTATTTTAATTTATTGTACTATAGCTTTACATAACAAAAGTTCATAAGCTTTGTATATATTTTAAGAGCCCTTGTGAAAGTCTATAAAAATTATGAATTGTAAATTTTGGTTTTAAAACGGAATGTTAGTGAGTAATAAGACTGGGAATGAATGTCAGACTTCTTAAAAAGGGGGATGTTCACTTTGATTTTTTTCTATTTACAAAATATTCCTAATTTTTAGTTACATTGAGGTGCTGTATCCTAAATCTGCAAAATGCTGTCAAAACACTTTTTTGGTTATAAAGAAACCTAATTATATTAATATTTGTATCGTATAAGCTTATAGCTTAGAATATTTTAGTAACTTATTTTAATTTAGTTGGCTTTTCTATTTTTCCTGTGAGATACAAATTTTATATTTTGATAGAATAATTTTCAACTTTTTTAGGAGCTAAAGTTCCTGACTAACCATATGAGTGGCGGAGCTTTTGAACTTAATTTGTATTTTTATTTTTTACTTTGACTCTTCACTCTTCTTAAAGTAGGTACTAAGTTTACACAAAAAACACAAGACATTCCCCCCATTAACCGTAAAAGAAGCAAAACAGGTGTCCACTGCAATCCTAACTAAGCCTACAATGCCGTCAACTTCCACCCAAGCCAGTCACCGTTTATTTAAGGTGGGCCCTCCCACCACTGAACCACACATTTGCAAGCCAATTTGGGATTGCTGATAGTCGGAATTCAAACCCCCGTCCATTCAAATGGCTTCAACAGTTTTACTTGTCAGCTCAACGGTTTAAACACTACACCAAAATGACCACTACACCAAAATGACCACCGTCTGAGAAGGCGCTTATTTGCCAATAAAAAGCATACTCTAGTGGTACGACAATGAAGTAACTCACGAGGCATTAGTTCATGCATTAGCTCACAGATGGCAGTGGTAATGGTCGACTACAATAGCGCTTTATACATCTTTGAATATAATCACGATAAAGAGACACTGCAGCGTATTTACCACTCGGAGAGTTAATGGCACACATTTCAGTAACCCAAAATTTTTAAATGGCTCAATTTGGATTTAAAATTTTGCTCACAGTACATAGCTATTACTGTGTAGAAATTATAAGACACTTTTCAGTGAACTTCACAATCACTTGAGTTATAACTAAATAGCTATTAAGATGTTATTTATTCTAATTATAATTAAGTAGCTGACCCAGCGAACTTCGTAACGCCTAACAGTAAATACGTGTTAACTTTCAGATTGGCCATGTTCTGAAGTCGAATATCATTACGACATCGTTGTAAAAAATTTGATGTTCTGGGTCACGGCTTAGTTATTAACAATACTGAAACGATAAGACATATTAATATCATTCCCACAAAACAAATAAATCTGAGTGGATGGATTCAACATTTTTCTAATCCAACCTAAAACCAAACAAAACCTAACTGTAATACGGCTTTTATAGGAAAGATATACAACAGCTGATTATTATAGCAAACGTAATATTTGTAAAAACACCGTAGTTTTTTTTTTTGCCGACATAATTACAAACACGTGACTTTAAATCAGACAGAAAATAAAAAATATAAATACATAATCCCCAAAAATCGTAAACTATTAACGTGGTGAATAAATCTGTTCATTATGTACAGTACACATTTACTTCATAGTTTTACATTAATGAATGATTCAGATGAAATTGAATAGCAAATCACGTTGCTAAAGGAAAGTAAAACAACAGCTGTAGCTTAAGAAATCAAATGTTTTTATTGTAGAACATTTGTAAACAAACTTATTTCCCATAAGATTAACATTAGAAATTTAAAACGCTATAAAATGGAAACTAATTGACTTTATGGAAACTGAATATGCCTAAAGCATGACCGGAGCAGAGACGAATCCGAAAAATCAAAGATCATTAAAATCAGTCCAGCTGTTCTCGAGTTATATTGCAAGTAACTAACACGACTTTGTTTTATATATTTAGATTATACTGCCCTAGCAGAAAATATGTTTGAAAATTAGATAAAAATATTTTTATTTTTCATTATTGATAGTATTTTTTCCTTTGCAGCACAAAATCTGGGTAAAGCCTTCAGCGGAACAACAGTTTCTGTATGGCAACAGTGTAACTAAGGCAGGCTTGGGACGAATAACGGAAAACACCCAGAAATATGATGGTGTTATAGTTTATTCAATGAATGACATTCCTCTGGTGAGTTCCTTTTACTTTTAATAATATGCACTACATAAATACTAAATAGACATTTTGTAGCATTTTTATCATTAAAAATCTCTTTAATCCACTCTGATATTTTGACAACAGCATTAGGACCTATTTTAAGAGCAGCACAATAAGCATCTTCAGCAAAGATTAAAAACATTTTTTGTTAAAGTAGTGGACTTTGTCCTATAGATCTAAAAATGACTTATGTTTAGGATTCGCATGCAGTGATTTGACAACATGTTGCAAATATAATATAAAAATAATTTTCGGTGAGTTTGAAACATTTGCTGATATACAGATAATAATATTGTAGGTTTTTGTTATTGTCATAATTTAAATTTAAGTTATGTAAAATTTCTTAACACCATATGCCGGTTTAGTAAAATAGTCTTCAAGTTATTTATCTTATGTTTGAGTTTGTAAGTGAATCACTTTTTTACTCAGGGCTTTGGAGTCTCAGGAAAGAGTACAACAGATTGTAAACACGCAGACCCGATGACAATCATTTGCATCCATCAAGCTGACGTTGGTGAATACATTAGAAATGAAGATACATTAACATGAATAAACATATTTATAAAAATATTGTCACATCTTCTTACAAGTTCCTTATAATTTCTCCGTTATATGCTTACATAAGTTGATAAAAAATGAAAGTCAAAGTCAAAAAATAATTTACTTCCAGGAAACATAACATTGCTACATAATCTCTTAAATAAAAAGAAAAAAAACAATAGTACAATATAAGTACAATTTATAAATTAAATTTATTAGGAAATAAGCCTACATGGGCAGAATGCCTGTGCGTAGGCTTGGTCATCACAGTCAGCGAACAGTAAGGTTGGTTCTGGAAATTTGGAAAAAAAGTTAAATTATAAATAGAAAATTAGAAAAAGAAATGTGTAAAAAATATCGTAAAAAACGGTGGATTCAGATAAAGATAACTGGTGTTAAAAACTCAGTTACTAATACTAAAATTACTAATATTATTAAACTACGGTACTACATATAAATATAGTACTGGAAGGGCGGCAGCAGGAGGACAAGAGCACAAAGAGCGATAGTGAAGTAGGATCAGGTCCGCCTGTACTCGGCAGTGATAAGGTGTTCGGCCTCGGTGACCCCAAGAGTAATCAACCACTCTGTGACCCGTTTCTTAAAAATGTTGACTGAGTTTGAATCAAAAAGACGGATATTATTAAAGCGAGATTTTAAATTTCTATACAGAACAACAGAAATATAGAATGAATTTGTAGTTGAATATGATTTAGTCAAGTGTGCAGTTGTAATTCCAATATTTTGCGAGTAACGAGTCCTGTAAGAATGGTCTACAAAATCAAAGATATTCTCTAAATTTTTGAAAATATTAATCAATAAATTCTTTATGAAAAGCTGCCTTACACTGAGTAAAGAAACCTCACAAAACAAGCATTCTGTTGGAAAACGAACTGGTTTATTAAAGCAAACTTTAATTATTAACTTTTGTAAATTGTATAACGGCTCTAAATTTGATGAATACATTCCGCCCCATACTATTATGCCAAATGAAAGTAATGATTGAACATAAGCGAAATATGCTAATCTTATCTCTTGGTCATTCAAGATTACACGAAGTTGTCTAAAAGCATAAACATACTTTCGCAATTTTGAAATTAAAAATGTAACATGCTCTTGCCACTTTAGACGATTATCAAAAACCACTCCTAAATATTTATAGGAAGTGACTCTTTCAATGGATTCGCAAGAGCAATACATGTTATGATTGTTGCCACATGAATGTATTACATAAGATTTTGTAGATTATAGTCAGAATTGTTTCTTAAAGATATTGGCATGAATTTGGTTTTTGACACATTTAAGGAAAGAACATTCTGATCAAACCACCTTTTTAAAACCATGCTCACTATTAGCTTTAGATTGAACCTCGTCCCAGTTCTTTCCTTTCTGAAAGATTAGTGTATCGTCTGCAAATAAAATGATTTTCCCATTAAGAGTTAATTTTGTGACATTATCAATGTATACAAGAAATAGAACTGGACCAAGAGTACTTCCCTGAAGCACTCCATAATCGATAGATCGGGTATCACTCTGGATGCTATTAATTACCACACACTGCCTTCTCTCAGATAAATAACTCCTGAACCATGAAAGAGCAACACCACGAACTCCAATATTCTCTAGTTTATCTAATAACTTTAGCCTGTCAATAGAGTCAAAAGCTTTCTTAAGATCCAAAAAAAACCAGCATACTTCGCTCATTCTCAGAAATAGATTTATTTATTTCACCACTAATGTTAAATAAGGCGTCCGATATATTTCTATCTTGAATAAAACCATATTGATTATCACTCAAAATTGAATTGGCTCGAAGATATGAAACTAGTTGTTCTTTTACTATCCGTTCTAGAATTTTAGAAAACACACTTAGCATAGATATAGGGCGGAAGTTGTTAACGTCTGTAAAGTCGTCTGATTTATGAAGGGGAAATACTTTTGCTATTTTAAAAATGTGTGGAAAAATGCCGGAGGTCAAACTTAGATTTATTAAATGAAGGATTGGTCTTGAAAATATGTAAAAATGCTTCTTAACAAAATCAGACGAAACCTCATCAATACCAGGGGCAGACCCTCCCCTGAGTGAGGTCACTTGTCGTATGACGTCATGTTCTGTTACAGTATGTAGAGTAAAGTCAGTTTGTTGTCTGTAATCGGTGTCGTTTAAAACTGCAGTCCCAGCCGAATTATATAACTAAGTATAACTAACTAAGATAACTAAGTCTTTAACAGAACTATTAAAAAAGAGGTTTGGTTTTCTAATATAATCATTTTTTTACCTATTACTGGTGTATAAAGTTTATGTACAAAGAGCATAGCCAAGAAAACACTAGGGCTAAAATTGTCTGGCTAAATTTGGTTCTTTGTTTGAAAGTCATTAGTTATTTCAATTATTGTTATTGCATTTGTTGCAACATTTTGTTTCTGAAATCCCCTACTTCAGAGTGAGCTAAAACAAATAAAGCAACATATGGATTTTACATAATCTAGAATATGATGGTAAAAAGCTGAAAACAGAAATGTTTAAAGCAGTTAAAATCAAACTCATGAAAATCCCAAGCAGAAAAGGAAAAAAATTAGCACAACTGCTGAGCTCCCATGGTGTGGGTTGTGAGAATAGAATTAAGTTAAAAATTACTGAGATTTGCTATTTTATTAGTAAATGAGAAATAGTTAAAGAATTTTTATTAAAATAATGTGGCCCTAACTTGATTTCAATTTGTTTTTAAATGTATAAAGTGGTTTGTGATGTTTTTATAGATAATACAACTATCACTAGGTACAGTAACCTTACAGTTAAATATCTATGGGCTTTCAAAAGTCAAAAGAATATAATTTGTTTATAATTACCTTAAATTAATAAATTTATACAATAATTTGGCTATTAACTTTTAAATCAGTGTATTAACTAGTCAAATTATCACTTTGAACTACCCAACTTTCCTGAATGAAGCATATTGTTACATCACCCGATAAAACCCACTTTAAAAGTTTGATATAACCTTGCAGGGTTAGTTGGGCATCCCCCAAATCTTTAAATCTATGGTGTGTAAAGGAAAATTGATGAATACTTTTGAACATCCAATGTTTAAAACATTGGATGTTCAAATGATTTTGACACAGATATGTCCTAGCTTTGGGGGGTGTTAGCAATTTGAATGACCAAAAATTGAAACATATGAACAGCTGTTTAGATGAACTGAAAACATTTTTTATTTAGACATATCCATGATCTAACGTATTTCCCTCAGGGAAGTAAATACATTTTATTGATAAAAATAGAATATTATGGTTTTTTTAGACGTATCTAATTTTGTTGAAGTTTCTTTTAACACATTGCATGCGAAAGATGTCTTTAGACATCCTCTTTCCATTGACAAATAGCAGACCTATTGTGTAAGGTTAATCATACCGGGTTATTGTGGGCTTAGTTTTCATGGTAAGATTTGTAACTTTGTCAGCCTTTTGATAACATTACAGTAAATCGCAATACTTGCTGCTTGCAGCTCTCGCGCTCCTGGCGGAAGCGGAACACCTGCCAACGTCCTAGGTAAATAACGCAATGTGGCACAAGTTCGCTCTGGGGTGATAACCTTAAATTTTATTAGCAGTCTATGTGTTAAAGGGAGAAAGTGTATATGTCAGTTCACTTTTTGACATGGATATGTATTAGCTCTGAGTAGGTATTAGCAATCTGTCAGACCAAAATTTGAAACAGAAGTGACGTCATATGGTTATAAGGATAGCTGTTTAGAGGATCAAATCATTCCCTTTAGACATATCCATAATCTAAGCTATTTCCCAAAGGGAAGTACCGTATACAGTTATTTTTGTTAATGTTTATTCTCAATTGGAATATTAATTCACAGTTCCAATGTTGATCCTAATATTTGCTGCAGTTAACTGCTAATCACATGGAAAAAAGCAGAAAATTGTTGATAAAGTGATACAGGCTTCATCATTGGCAAATAAATGGCATATGCAAGACTATATAGAACTTAGTCTCAGGAACTGTACATTTCCTGTACAGGATCCTGTCACTATATAACTTTTTACTTGCGAATTACTGTTGTATAATATATTTAACCAATAGACTATAAACATAGTGATGTATCAGATATTATTGCTGGTGAATTCATCAATGCTTTCGCTGTCTGTGTTCATAACCATCTTCACCCCGTCTTATCTTGCAACACTCCTGTGTGGGATCGCCATCTTCAATCATATCCCATTGCCAAACTTTACCAGGAACTCTTTTTACAGCTTCATTCACACTCTCTTCTTTTGCTGGTCCTGTTACATCTGCTCCTGCATTCTCATCCATCTGAAAGTCATTTTTATCTTTATCCTCTTTCTTCTCAGACCCATCTTTTTCGAGTTGTTCTACTATAGGCCTCTTACTTGAGTCTTTTTCCAAATTTTCTCCTGCCTTAATTGTCTCTTTCCCATCCTGATGTCTTTCTCCACTGTGTCCATAATTTTTTTCATGTTTTCCTTTTGTCTCACTTGCATCTTTTATCAAATCTCCGCCTACCTTACTTGCCTCCTTTCCTTTACTCACATCCTCCTTGTTCTTTTCCTTAGAATCTTTTTGCATCACATTTTCACTCACTGCCATTTCTTCTTTTTTAACTTCCCTTTTCTTTTCTACTCTCTCTCCATATACTCCTATTATTTTTTCCTTTTTATTACAACACTCTTTTTCTAACATTTTCTTCAACGGTGAACACTCAACTGTTTCGGATTTTTTCTCCTTTTGCCGCTGTGTGCATACCGCATAATGTTTCCTTTCCTGGGGCTCGTCTCCCTCCACCTCCAGAGACTCTGTTGTAGACTTGGGTATTTTCATCTCGTACAGTGTCTTCGGCGGGTGTACCTCGCCACGGCCGTCCCGGTGACAGTAGTAGTTGTCGCCTAGCTTGCTACACGGTCCCGGGGGCAGGTTAGGCAGCGGCTGAGTCTTCGGCGCGATGTCCTTGGGCCACCGCAGAGCGGACGTATGCTCCCTGCCCAGCAGAATCGCCCTCATGCGTTGCAAGATCCAAGGAACATCATAAGGAAGTTTCGGGACGAGCTTTTTAGACATTCTATTTATTTAAGGAATCCCGTTGCCGCCGGAAATCAAGATTTAATTTACACATTAATAAATTTTGTAACAGTGTTAAACATTTTAAGTAGAACTAACTAACAAATGACGAAAATTTTGTAAAAAACAGCTGTGTATTGTTTTGATTTGATCGATAAATATGACATTAGATAACCTAACTAATCTATGTAACTGCAAATAAGGAGAAACGGATTGATATACTCATAACTGCGACTGTATTAGGCTAATCTTATTTTTCAAAACTATCACAAAGTGGACAATAAACCCATTATAAAATACCTCATTATTTTGAATATTTAACCAACTTTGTTTCGAGAAACCAAAGTAGTTTTTCCTTTTTTTTAGTGAAAACAGTCAACTTAAGTGCAATTGCCAGTTTTTAGCCAGTCTCACAGCGTAGAATGATTAGACGGATGTATAGGTATTATTTTTACGAAGGAAGAGAATTTTTTACGAAGAAAATGGTTGATATTTTTTACGTTTTGACATGGATATGTCTTAGCTCTGGGAGAGGGTATTTTCGTGACCAAAATTTGAAATAGTGGCATCATTTGGTCAGTGACGTCATAGTTTGGTTTATATTATTTTTTTATTGGAAGGGGCAGATTACTTCCAAGGCACATCAGCCGTAGCGGGTTTTTGCGCACCCCTGTGTGGGTTGCGGCATTATTACATAGAGAAAAGCCATTAGTGATTGGAAGGATTTGAACCCAGGACCTTGGGTACCAAAGCCCCACGTTCTACCCCTAGACCAGCGCGCTCCCTAGTTTGGTTTTAAGAACAGCTGTTTAAATTAATTGAAAATATTCTCTTTAGACATATCCATGATATAACCAAACCATCTAACATATTTCCCACAGGGAAGTTTTAAGTATAATTTTCGAAAAGAATTTGTCAGACAATAAACGAGTAAGAGCAAAATATCCTATTTCATATTATACTGTTCTCTAAACACTTGTTTATAAGTTGATGTAGACTATTGAAATAGTTTTGGATCAGCGCTGATGGACGATAGAATGTTCTGTTTGTTTTACTGCCTACAGTGTCGACTCTGGTTACCTATAATAATCCCGACTGCTATAGGCAGCAATAATTAATAGTCTTCTGTATATCGGATTCATAATACGTGTTAGGGGATCTTCGGCTTATTGGCTAAAAAATGCATACGTTATAAAAACCACGTTTTAGTTGTAGGTAGTAACTAGGTATATATAACATTTACATTGAGTTTTTTACCATATGGCATGATAATTATTACAACTAATGTCAAGAAGTAACGCGAATTCCGCACATAATTTCAGTCAAGGCCTCTCTCTCAAATCGACGATCTAGAACTCGTAGACAACGTTCAATCATTCGCTCAATTGTAAGTGATTTGTTCCATACATTTAAAATGTTTTCTGAAGATTGATTTATGTCAGATACTGATTTAATTTTTGCGATAGTTGCAATGTGCTTTGATTGTGAGGTGTCCGTTCAACATCTTGACACATAACATGAGATCTACGATAGTTAAATTCAATTTCTTGATGAATTTGACGTAATTTTCTGTGAACTAACGCACAGTATGTTATTGGAATGGATATAGGTATTAGTCTTTATTGCATACACATTTATTTCTGACCTCTTCATTTTGTAATCGTCACGACAGTGAACGTCCACAATTCATGACCTATGACTCCGTTCGCGTCGTCGTCATATAATTTACTTCAATTACGTATAAAAAAATAATAAGGTTGTCAGTTTTATTAATTTGGGTTAACAGTTTCTTGAATTGTAGGTGTAATAAATGGTATTTAGAACATTTTCAATTGGGAAGAAGCTATTAAATATATATATATTTACATATACTGTATATGCATATTTATAGACCAATATATCATAACAAATTACATTTTTAGAACCTTTGAAATGAGGTTAAAAAACTTTTGTGTTTTGAATATTTGCTCTTTCTATAAGCGGTTGTTGTGAATAAGAGTAAATTGATATATATTCGTTAAATCTATGAGTAACATTAGTTTGAATCACAAATAATTCCTATTATTTGTGATCAATGGTATCAATGGAAATTCGTTTAGCATACAGGTCGGCTGCTCTGGGGAAAATTTAATGTATTTGATAAAACATAAATATTCCGTAATAGTAGTTATTACATAACAACGCACCTGTTTCATACGTTATCTACGAGACAATATCTGGTCTGCAGGTTCTGATGCGAGAACAACTGAATTATATTATTATAAAGATCATAAAATAAATGAAACATGATCTTTTAAAATTTTAATCAGTCATGCATATCTGTCGATTCGTCCTCTTGTATATTACTAGCGTAAACTTAAGTTTTACAAACTACATAAGAATTAATGTGGAAAACGAAGTTTTCCTGAATTTCCTTGGGAGGAGGTGCTAGTGGAAGTGCGTAGGCCTATCTTATTTTATAGTACATTTCCTACATCCTACGTTGGCAAGGCTTACCCAATCGACTGTAACTAAGGTCAATTTATATTTCGTAGCTTTAATTTGAGACTAAAAGTTAAATACGCGTTCAAAAATTAAATGTAATTTACTGTTATGGTTTTGTAAATTTATTTTTGTTTTTAATTGTATACATTGTTATTGTAATTTAGCCTTTAAAATAAAATAAGGATTTGGTCAGTACATTGCGTAGAATTATGTTATTTTTACGTTTCGTACACCAGAAAGCCAAATTGGGTCAATTTCGATCCGAGTATCTTATATACCGTAAAACTAAAGATGGCATTGCGTTCGTAATTTCCTTGAAAATCCAAAAACCTATTACGATGAAAAACTGTTTCTATTATATTCTATAGGAGAAGGGTTTTAAAAATTACAAAGGCCTGACCAGGTTCAAAAGCCAAGTTTAAACTATTTTTTGACATGGATATGTTTTAGCTTTAGGGGGGGGTGAATTGGCAATCAGTCAGACCAAAATTTGAAACGGAATTGACGTCAGTGGCTATAAGGACAGCTGATTAGAGGAACTGAAAACATTCACTTTAGACATCCATGAACTAAGCTATTTTCCAAAGGGACGTAAATGTTTTTTTTTAATTTTACTGGACATGTATTATGTCACACCAATTAAAAAAAACATAAATATTAAAGGAATTTTAAATACCCCAGTCACCATATGACAATGTAACAAGTTTGGTCAGTGTATCTGTCGAGTTTGTATTTTCCCCATAAGATTAACATGGGAAAGAGTATGCAGGATTGCTGCTGTGAAGAACTCTGAGTAGGTAATTTTAGCATAAAAAGTTTTTATTTTGTCCGTATACCAAGTTTTATCAACATCTGTCCATAAATAAAGGATTTTGCCTATTCTCCATTTGATTAACATGGGAAAAGAGTGTGAAGGTTTCCTCTCATGGTAAACATAAACTGAAAATGTAAAATTACATTTCGTACACCAGAAAGCCAAATTGGGTCAATTTCGATCCGAGTATCTTATATACCGTAAAACTAAAGATGGCATTGCGTTCGTAATTTCCTTGAAAATTCAAAAACCTATTACGATGAAAAACTGTTTCTATTATATTCTATAGGAGAAGGGTTTTAAAAATTACAAAGGCCTGACCAGGTTCAAAAGCCAAGTTTAAACTATTTTTTGACATGAATATGTTTAAGCTTTAGGCCCCCCTAAGCCAATTCACCCCCCTAAGGGGGAGGGGTGAATTGGCAATCAGTCAGACCAAAATTTGAAACGGAATTGACGTCAGTGGCTATAAGGACAGCTGATTAGAGGAACTGAAAACATTCACTTTAGACATCCATGAACTAAGCTATTTTCCAAAGGGACGTAAATGTTTTTTTTTAATTTTACTGGACATGTATTATGTCACACCAATTAAAAAAAACATAAATATTAAAGGAATTTTAAATACCCCAGTCACCATATGACAATGTAACAAGTTGGTCAGTGTATCTGTCGAGTTTGTATTTTCCCCATAAGATTAACATGGGAAAGAGTATGCAGGATTGCTGCTGTGAAGAACTCTGAGTAGGTAATTTTAGCATAAAAAGTTTTTATTTTGTCCGTATACCAAGTTTTATCAACATCTGTCCATAAATAAAGGAGTTTGCCTATTCTCCATTTGATTAACATGGGAAAAGAGTGTGAAGGTTTCCTCTCATGGTAAACACATAAACTGAAAATGTAAAATTACATTTTCAAACATACAAATTACATTGGGGTAACAAACACACACCCTAACCGTTCCGATTGATTGATATATCTGGATTACGAACTCGTCCGAGTAAATGTAGGAAGAAAAATCTCTACCAAATTTGGTCTTGATCGTCTATTTTTTTGTCCCAGCCTTAGGTCTTGCCATGAGACCTACGGTAATTCTTAACTATGGGGAATTTATTAAAAGGAAAATCTGTAAAACGTTTCTTCTAGAAATCGGCGTATTCATTTACATCGGCCATTGATTTTAAATTTATTTAAAAACTTACCATATTTAATGAATATCCTACGTAAAAATCAGTCTAATATTAATACTAAATAATTGAGCTAAAATAAAATTTATATTTCTCTCTTGGGTACTTTTCCGTCATACCGACCACAGTTGGATAGGCATGATGAAAAGTGGAATGCGTGTTTGGTGACATTATTTAACGAAAATTAAACATATTTTGAACAAAATGACAAACTTATTAATACTAATTTAGCTGTTGATCGTGTGAGATTACTCTGCCATGTCGGTGAAGAGCATGATCCTTGCCCCCAGCCGCCATGCAGCGCGCTCTGCGGAGTTAAGTGAGGTTTTTATTGATATGACATATGTTTATTGACTGGGATGGTGGCGACATCCTGTAATCCAGCTACTTGGAGGTCACGAATTGTGGATAGTTGTGAGAGATGGCGGTGGTTGTGGTGTTCTCTTGTGTGGATTAACGTCCGCACTATTGAATACTACGTTAATCCACAAAGACCATCCTCATAATTAGACCAATTCGTAATTCAGAGGGTGTGGTTCGGATTCCACGTTAAACTGTAGGTCCCTTATTTGCCATCGACTGTTGGGCTATTAATTAACAGTCCTGTCTAAGGAATATGTCGGCCTTAGTCAGTAACAAGACTACAAGATCGCGCCACAATCATCTTACATTCATTCCTCATTCATACTTGGCTTAAAATACCTACCTGGGTAGGTCGCCATTTCAGTAAAAAGTATAAAGTATAAAGTATGTATTTTTATCTCGTTAATAATATTTTATACTACCAAAAACCTTAACTTAACTCCGCAGAGCGCTGTGTGTCGGTGATTAATACACGCGTTGCGTTACATAGTAATTCGTAATATACGATATATTACCGACATACAGCGCTCTGCGGAGTAAGTTAGGGGTTTTTTATATTTTTATGTCGTTAGAAATAACGGGATATTTATCCATTGAAGATTGCTCAACAATAATCAGCTACTACCATGACCCTCAATGTAACTAGACAGTCAATTTATAGGTGTGGTCGATATAACGGAAAAGTACTCTCTGTTTAACTTTTAAAAATTAAAATTCGCTCTAGTGGATTGACAATAATCAAAAAGAGATCAATTCACATTTCCTTGTTCTCAACAAATATAACCTTTTGACTGTCGTTGTCACAACTGTTTTTGACTGTCACCACCGAGAAGTGACAAACAACCATGGTAGACGATGACCACGGGAGGGAGCTACGGTGACGTCGACGACAGTAACGGTGACGTCACTCGGCGACCAGCGTCAGCCCAGTCCCAGTCGGCCAGCGTCGCGACGCGGAGTGGATCTCATACTCCTCACGTGGATCTGACTTCGCGACTCTCGTACAGTGAACAGAATTGTGCAGACAATAGGGATTTGATAGTGATCAAAGTTCTCGGGAGATTTTGTTCGACGACGTGCATCTTACATAATCGCGCCTGATTGCCGTACTTTTAAAACCCGATCCACGTGTTGAACCTTGAATGTTTTTCGTATTCAGTGAATTAGTTTTCACCAAGCGAGGAGTGAGTTCAGAAAATCTATTACAACATATGTTTGAATAAGAGGAAAGGTTGAAATTTCACAGTGGTGCTTTCAAAGCAACTTATTTTAAGGTTTTTACGTGGAATGTGCTTAAAAATATCTTCCCGTATGTGAGAGCAGCAACTTAAAATGGAGTGTGTAAATTTGACGACAACACTTGGATTGGGATTTGTTCAAAAATTAAAATTTCTGACAACGAGGAGAGATGCACCGAGTGTGAAATGTACATAAAATAAGGATAATAATAAATCCTTTTACGTTTTTGATGAAAAAAATCTTACATTGTTTCTTGTGCGGTGTCATTCAATATAGTTTTCAAGGAAATAGGCACCGAACACGCTTCCAATGTAGGAGGAATATATAGAAGATGTGTGTATTTGAATGTATGAAATGAAGTTGATAAGAATTGTGTTGTAAGTTCAACTGAAAAGGGATATTGGCTTCTGGTAGGGTTTGGAAGGAACAGAAAGTTCACTACAGAGAAACTTTACTTTTATCACTTGACTGCACACTGCTCAAATCTCTAATTTATAATGTGACACTTCAACAAAACGTTGGTGATTTTTTCCAAGAATGGATGTGCAGTGTTGATAGACTCTGGAGATAGGTTGGATCCCGTAGTTGCCCAGGATGACTGTCAGCTACCAGTACGAGGTGGCGTCCTCCACCTCCGGAGGGTTCACACGGCTGCTGTTCATGTGGCGCGGGTCCCTCTACAAGCTCATCTACCGCGAGCTGTTGCTCTTCATCGTCGCGTTCGGTCTACTCAGCACCGCCTACCGCAACCTCTTCACCGAACCACAGAAACGGTAACTGTAGAAACTGTTCATCTGCCACTAGCAATTTAGTTGCTTTTTGACATGGATATAACTTTAGTTCTTCCTTGTTTGTTTAAATTTTTTCGTTAATTTGAATGTACTTTATGTTTTTATTATTTTTCTTTTTTTTCTTTGTTTTTTTTATTTTTTTTTTGACGTTTTTTTTTTTTTGTGAAACTATTTTTTTTTCTTCCTTTTTTTTCACTTTTTTTCTTTTTATCTTTTTTTTCTTTTTTATTTTTACTTTTTAATTTTATTACTCGTGGTTTTATTTTCCTCTCTTTTGCTTTACTGTTGTTGTTTATGCTTCTTTTTGTTTTTGCTTTTTTTTTTTTTTTAGTGGGGATGTTGGCAATTTGCGCGACCAAAACTTGAAACAGTGACGTCATTTGGTTAGTGACGTAAACCATTCCCTTTAGACTTATCCACGATCTAATCTATTTCCCACAGGGAAGTAGGTCTAAATACAAACATTTTTACATGGATATGTCTCAGCTCTGGTTGGGGTATTGGCAATACGTGAGACCAAAATTTGAAACGAAATTGACATAAATTATTTAGAGGAACCGAAAATATTACCTTTAGATATCCATGATCTAAGCTATTTTTCCCACAGGGAAGACCATTAAACCTTTTTACTTTGATCTTTATATTGATTTTTACATGTAATTGTTACCAAAAAGGAACCTCTTTACCAAAGTTACCGATAGTTTCAAGACCTTAATGAATAATGGAGGTTTCACATTTCCATAATTTTTGTAAATTACTTTGAATGTTAATATTAATTATGTGATACAATTTATACCTATGGTAATTGATTTGTAATTTTTGAAATTACACGGGTTGGAATTAGGTAGATAGAATGGACTTGTCTCAGTAGCCGGCTATTCAATCATTTGAACTTCGTGAAACAGCCGCTCTATGACCTAGTTCCCTTCTTGTATCACTTGGGGGCTTGACTCATATAAGTCTGAGTTAAAACATTGAAAACAGTAGACCAAAAAGTTTACTAGACGTTTTTACACTAGTCTACATTTTGTTTTAAGTGATGCCAGAAGGAAGGATAATAATTGACGGTCTCTAAAAGGTCTGATTATTTTAACGGTGTAATTGTCCTAGAATTTTAGATAAAAAAATAATATTGAAGGTTTCTTGACACAGTTCAAGAAGTAGGCAAGCAATTAACTTTAATCTTAACAATTTTAACTGAAATGGTGACCCACCGAGGTATATTTTAATCCAAGTATGAATGAGAAATTAGTAAAGATTTGTAGTCTTGTTACTGACTAAGGCTGGCGTACATGTTCCTCGGACAGGCCTGATAATTTATAGCCAAAAAGCATCTAGCATCTAAGATATTAACAGTTTAACGTGGGGTTCGAACTACTATTTTACCTCTGGACTACGAACTGGCCCAATTATGAGAATGGTACGTCTAATGAACACATAAGATAGGATGTATCCACTTAGAGTATTTGATTTGGGTTCGTTTAGGAGATGCCGACTTTTCTTCAGGGCTTAGACGTACACAAGTCCTTTCCTTAGCTGAGAATATATAGTTAAAGACATCCCCAAATCCAGTACCTTTATCTTTCTACCATTTATTCGAGCTAGATACGCCAATCATATTTCAATTGAAATTAACAGGAATGATAACCGGTCGTAACAGTAATCACTTCCACACAGCCAATTAAATTAAGCATATTATTGCAAAGTAGTAAACATTACTGTTCAACAAAAACATCTCCATGAACAATTTACACTGATATGAACAACCTCTAAGAGGGGTGTTGGCAATTTTCTAGACGCAAAAAGTGTAACGGAAGTGACGTCAAATAGTGAGAAAAGTCTGTTTAGAGGAACTAAGAACATTACCTTTGGGATCCAACCTATTTCTAACAGGTAAGTAAATATATTTTTTTACGAATCATTTGTTTAAAATTGAACATATATTTTAATTTGTTCAAAGGATTTTATTTCTTTTCAGTACCTTACGTTTATATGTAAGCACAATAGGTATTTTGGGAAGAACACATTATTTTTCTAATAGTTTGTCTTAAAACTTATATCATGAATGTGACGTATTTTGCTCATGAACTTTACAATGAAGCGAGAATTAAAAATAACTAAAATGGCATTTTTTTGAAATGAAATAAGCAGCTATACTGTGTTTGGTGTACTGTAGTTGTATTAGGCTACACATTACTATATATTCTCATCATCCATGTACATTGTAGTAAGTCTCTATAAAATTGAATGTATGTATGTATGTCCTTTATGCGTTGCCAAACTACTCATCCGATCACCATGAAATTTTAGGAAGTTGCTCTATATGTGTCCGGGAAGGTTTTAGTGAAAAAATATTTTCGAAAACCCCATAAGTTTCCATTTTATGGCGTTTTAAATTTCTAATGTTAACCTTATGGAGAGTAAGTTTGTTTACAAAATGTCTACAATGAAAACATTTGATTTCTTAGCTACAGCTGATTGGTTTACTTTCCATTAGCAATATGCTTTACTATTCAATGCCATCTGAATCATTCATTAATGTTAAACTATGAAGTAAATGTGTACTGTAAAAAATGAACAGCTTTATTCACCACGTTAATAGTTTGCGGTTTTCGGGGATTATGTATTTATATTTATATTTTCTGTCTGATTAAAGTCACGTGTTTATATGATAATTACAATGTTTATATTATTACGTTTATTATAATAATCAGCTGTTGTATATCTTCCCTATAAAAGCCGTATTACAGTTAGGTTTCGTTTGGGTTTGGATTGGATTTGAAAATTGTGAATTAATCCACTCAGATTTATTTGTTTTATGGGAATGTTATTAATATATTTTATCGTTTCAGTATTGTTATTCACTATGCAGCGACCCAGAATATATAACCTTTCACAATGAAGCCATATTGCTATTCGACTTCAGAATATGGCCAATCTTAAAGTTAACATATTTACTGTGAGGCGTTACGAAGTTCGCCGGGTCAGCTAGTATTTTATAAATTAACACCCAGCAATTAAGGTCTGTATTGGTAATTTAATTATTTTAATTACGTCAAAACTTCACCAGTGTTTTAACGTTTCGTTTGAAATTGGAGGTAATCCAAGTTGACAAAATTAAGGCTAAATAAATTACCGTTCTAATTTGGGAAAGAAATTATGAATCTTCAATGTAAGGAGATTCCACTATGAAGTATAAACAAATTGATTACTTTATTATACGATGACTGAAGTTAAGATTAAATATTTTGTATACAACAGTTTTTTTTGTACCACAATCTTGATTAGAACGTACTTTTTTCCTTTAATAAATTTATGTAGTTAGCTTTTACCTCAATTATAAATTTACTCAAAATTACAATTATATAAACCTTGAGAAAATTTGCAACTGATGAGACCTGTGACGTATTATATAACGTAAATTATGAATTGAAGCACATCTTCAAAATTCTCGTTCCTCTTTAATCAGACGAGTAAACAAATTTTCATATCAAGAACGTAGATTTGCTACAGCAAAATTACTCAGAACATCGCGGACTGATAGGGAAAGGTTCTATACTTATAATACTGAACCATTAAATAACTATTAACTATTCTGTGCTCTATGAATTAGTATTTATTCAGATTTAACTTTAATGTTAAATTAAATTAAATCTTATTAGTTTATATATAACGGCGTGTATTTTTTTGTAAACAGATAACAAAAATATGTGCCTATTTAAATTTTCAATTAAAAAATAAGATTGTTTTTTTGTATTAATGTAACATTTTAGTTTCACCCATTCCTTGTTTAGTTACTACTTAATATACTTTTGTTTCCTGTTTAAATTCGTCAAAGACAGAATATGTTACAGTATTTTTATCTTTGCTAAATTAATAGTCATATTTATTATTTAGATTCTTATTGCGGACATTTTCCATCACGATATTATGTAAAACAAAGTTTCACGACGTTTCGGGATCTGGAATCTGATCCCGTCCTCAGGTGAACTAATATCTAAAACATAGCACAATTAATTAACAAACGACGGATCAGACTGAGGACGGGATCAGATTCCAGATCCCGAAACGTCGTGAAACTTTGTTTTACATAATATCGTGATGGAAAATGTCCGCAATAAGAATCTAAATAATATCAATCCACCATCACCAATAATGAATTTCAAACAAAGAATAGTCATATTTGTTGGATTATACATTATGACAGCATACAATATTGTGAAAGAAGAGTTTTTTTTTAACACGGATTGTCGGTAAATATTCAAAGCCATTTTTATTACATACTTAACAATCATATAATTAATATACTAATAATTAGAACAAAGGAAACAAAGATTTGATAAGATGAAGTAATATTGGAGAAAGAAATTAGAACATAGGGTGCTACGAGGACATAGAAAATATCGACTGAAGTGGTCCTATGCGGCCTCAAAATAATAATAAAAATAATAATTATTGTTATTATTGATTTTTTTTATTTTTCATCATTGTAAATTTGTAAATTTTCCTTACATGAGCATATTAATATTTTAACTTAATTTTTTGAAGAAACCCGGGATTTTACTGGAGGTTAGACCTATCTAGAACTGAGTTTTATGAGTCATTTCCAAAATTTAAAAAAAATTTAAAATTTAATCTGTTCCGTTTTTGATGTCCTTGGGCAAATATGCATAATGTACATATGCATAAACTTTACATGCAATATTATATATTCTAACCTTGCTCATATTGTAGTATATGATTTTTGTATAATATTGACTAATGTATAGTGTATACGTTTTCTTATTACCCTCCATAAAACAAGAATAATTTTTAACCCTGGTTTGCTCCTTTTACCAACAGTTAGATACGGCACAGTGCTGTCACTGATCTACAGCGCTTCTTGTTTTGAACCTAACCGTGTAATTGACAGTGAAACCTAAACGGCTTCTCAGAATCTCACAGATTAACAGGGATTTACTTCAACTTGGATAATTTTCACGTTTAAGGCGTTTAAGAAATTTTTTTAGAATAGTCATATTTGTTGGATTATACATTATGACACCATACAATATTGTGAAAGAAGAGTTTTTTTTAACACGGATTGTCGGTAAATATTCAAAGCCATTTTTATTACATACTTAACAATCATATAATTAATATACTAATAATTAGAACAAAGGAAACAAAGATCTGATAGGATGAAGGAATATTGGAGGAAGAAATTAGAACATAGGGTGCTACGATGACGTAGAAAATATCGACTGAAGTGGTCCTATGCGGCCTCAAAATAATAATAATAATAATAATAATACTAATAATAATTATTATTGATTTTTTTATTTTTCATCATTGTAAATTTGTAAATTTTCCTTACATGAGCATATTAATATTTTAACTTAATTTTTTGAAGAAACCCAGGATTTTACTGGAGGTTAGACCTATCTAGAACTGAGTTTTACTAAAAAATGAGTCATTTCCAAAATTTAAAGAAATTCTGTTCCGTTTTTGATATCCTTGGGTAAATATGCATAATGCACATATGCATAAAGTTTACATTCAATATTATATATTCTAACCTTGCTCATATTGTAGTATATGATTTTTGTATAATATTGACTAATGTACCGTGTATACGTTTTCTTATTACCCTCCATAAAACAAGAATAATTTTTAACCCTGGTTTGCTCCTTTTACCAACAGTTAGATACGGCACAGTGACGTCACTGATCTACAGCGCTTCTTGTTTTGAACCTAACCGTGTAATTGACAGTGAAACCTAAACGGCTTCTCAGAATCTCAGAGATTAACAGGGATTTACTTCAACTTGGATAATCTTCACGTTTAAGGCGTTTAAGAAATTTTTTTTAAAGGTTGTACTAAATTTTTTTGCAAAAAATAATCCCATAAAATTAGAATAAAAAAATATAATAACTGTTATAATTATTAGTTTTATTTTGAAATGAAAACCTTACCAGGTAGGTATTTTACGTCAAATATGATAGAGAAATGATTGATGACTGTGGCGCGATCTTGTAGTCTTGTTATTGACTAAGGCTGTATGTTTCTTAGAGAGGACTGTTAATTAGTAGCCCAAAGCCAATTTAATCTAAGGGGCTGCCTACAGTTTAACATGGGTCCGAATCACAATGTTCCTCTTAATTATGAGGGTGGTCTTTGCGGGTAAACGTAGTATTCAATATTGCGGACCAGTGCAGATAGAGCAATAGTGCAGACCAGAGAACATAGCCTCTACCCATAATCACTCATAACTATCCACAATTATATGTGACCTCCAAGTAACTGGATTGATAGAGAGATAAGTCTGACAGTGAAATTGTTTGCGGATACCAGGGGGTGGCAGCTGTCAAAGTGTGTGTTCAACCTCCTACTGAACAGCATGGCGTTGCTACAGGCTGTTGATAGAAGTGTGAGGAGGGGAGGGGGGTTAAAACCTTATAAAGGTGAACATAAGTTGACTAAAAACCATTTTATAAATGTAGCTATAATTTCAAACAAGTGAACCAACGATATCATGATAATATTTAAAGTTAACCAAAATTATTTTAAATTACTATGTACTTCGAAAAGTTAATTTAATTCTTTGAAAATTCTCTAAATCTTTCAATCATATATGGTGCAAATCACATTTGTAAAAAATTTGAAAATAAAATCAGTTAATACAAAAACTCAGGTTTCGTCAATATGATTTTATTAAAAATCAAGTAAAATGTAAAAAGTTGTTTAAGGTTAAAGTCTACACTACTTTCTAAAAATACAAATAGTGAATTTTCAATCAGAGTTTATTGTTAGTATGATTTTATTAACAATTCGTATGCAAAATTTATTGTAAAGGACCTACTTAAGTTTCATCTCTTATGATATAATTCGTAATAAGTAGCTGGATTACAGGATACTTTCAAAGTCAAGTTAATTATTTCCAGATATAACATTGCTACATCTCTTATAATTCAATGGTGCAATAAGCAATTTATAAATTATTATTAGTTAGTATTAAATTTCGTATTAGTCATCAATTCGAACAATGAAGTGCTGTATTATTTATTGTGAATAGTATTAGTGTGTAAAAAATGTATCGTAAAAATTGGTGGATTCAGAAAAAGATAAATGGTGTTGAAAATCAGTTACTAATACTAAAATTACTAAAATTATTAAACTACGGTACTACAAAAAAATATAGTACTGAAATATAGTAATTCATTTTATACACAGAATAACATACCAATTTTTGAAGGTACACACTGTGAGTTGTATTTGCACTCCCTATGGGGGTGTTTGTTAATACTACCGTACCCGTCGTTAACACTGGCGGTTAGCCCTCGCGAGCGTGCAGTCACATTTTAACTGAACAGTTTTATTTTTAGAGAGCAACGACAAAACGTACATTTAAGAAAGAATGATGGCTGTTTTGGTGAATCATTTTAAATATAGAAACAAGCGCTGTGGTGCAGACTTTGTAGGTGGCTCGATGGACACTGGAAATAACGAAAATCTCCACCCTCCCTGTCTGCGAATATATATATTTAATTTTGACTTTGTTAGAAAAAGCTAAATATTTAATTTGGGCTGCAAGATTGGGGAACAATTAGCGTAAGAATGGGTTGTAAAAGATCGTGAAAATTTGAAAATATCTAAGAATAATTTAATAATATATTTTGTAAACTAATAAGCTTGTAACCTTATCATATTAGAATATTCCAATTGCGTCTTAACCAACCTTTACGTTGCATTAAGTCGTTTGTTAATTACTTTCTTATTATCTACTTTATAATAATTATCTACGCTGTACGAAGTTAATACGCGCTATAGTACACTATTACTGTAATATTTTTATAGTTTTCACCATTAATTTATTATATTAATGATTGCGGAGTTTCTTGGCTAAATAATTACTTACCACAATGTCTCATAAATTAAAAATAGACATGAAACTATGATGTATGAATACTAACCAATGGATATAAATGTACAATTATTACGGTATAAAAGTATCTCATAATATTACCTTTATTTGTTGCCAATGTTCTTAAGCTTGTGGTACATTTCAATACGTATTTCGCCATATTTGTGGCGTTATCTTATGATGCCATAAACATCTATCTAAAATAGCTGTTTTTTAAGTAGTATAGCGAAACCTCATTTTTATTCCTTTCAATGGCATGAGCATGTCATTGTCTACATGTACAATGGTTGTTTATGTTGCTTTTACGCTGTCAAAAATATATGAATTGTACAAATTAACTCACGAAAGTTCAAAGCCATTCTCCCTATTTAATAGCTATCTAAAAGTTAAAATACAGTTATATTTAAGACCAAGCTCATGTTCTCTTGCTTGATTCGGAATTCTCAAATCTGCGCTGAACTGTAAGTTCTCTATGGAATCTACACATATTTCTCCTACTAATTACCTATGTTGGCAAGCCTGTGTTGAGCATTTGTGTTTGTGAGGGAAAACGGTAATGGCTAATAATGAGCGTTAACTAGCGGGTGAAGTATGTTACAAGGGGATCCGTGCAGCCTATAAATGATGTCTGGGCGGAACGTGCCAGACTGCCAGAGCGGCGGGACAATGCTGGCAGATCTGGCGGGCTTATGTAAACTGGTCTACCAGTAGGGCCTAAGTGAGCAAACCTATACGTAGTATCAATATCGTAAATGGCTACCTACCCAGGTAGGTAATGAGAAATACAGTTTAACGTGGAATCCGAACAACGGCCTCTGAATTACGAATTGGTCTAATTATGAGGATGGTCTTTGCGGATTAACGCAGTATTCAATAGTGCGGACGTTAATCCACACAAGAGAACACTACATCCACCGACACACAACTCACAACTATCCACAATTCGTGACCTCCAAGTAGCTGGATTACAGAACGTGGCCACCGTCCCAGTCTAGTTTGTATAAAGTATTTGAAATACCCCCGTCGCAGCAGACCTGCGTACTCAGCGAATTTCCAAATAAATAATATTAAAATAATAGTACAAGTATGTGACAAGATTGATCAATCAATACCTGTTGATAAATTAGAGTATTTGCCTATTATCTGTAACATTAACATAGGAAATAGTACGCAGGTTTGCTGCTTTGAGGAACAGTAAAAGTTGGCATTTTTAACATAAACTATTTTTATTCTGACCATATTCCAAGTTGTATCATTATCTGGACATAAATAAAGGAATTTACCTATTCTCCATAAGATTAAACTGGGAAAGAGTATGCAGGTTTGCTGCTGTGAGGAACACATAAACTATGATATTTTAGCATAAACGTAAGGATCCCAACCACATGAAGCTAAATGCAAAGTTTCATCCAAAACTATTGATTGGTAAGGGAAATATTAATTTTTCCTTATCCTCTATAAGATTAGCATTGGAACCCCTAAATAAACTGTGGGCTTATTAATTTCGTAAAACGAAAATAACAATGGTTATTGACATTAAAAAATAATATGTACTGTGTTTAGATTTTTTAATTTTTTGGTAACCGTTGGAGATAGACAAAAACCTTAAAGTACTATATTGTGTAGTTTTTAAGCTGATTCTAATGGTGAATGATACAATTTGAAATTTTTAAAAAGTACATGGAAAAAACACAAAAAAAACATTTTTTGGGTACAACCCCCCCCCAAACTACCCATTCCGATTAACCGGTATGTCTGGTTTACGAACTCGTCCGAGCAAATATAGGAATACACACACGTCTCTACCAAATTTGGTCTCGATCGGACCATTTTTACGAGAGTTATCGTGTTCACACACACACACACACACACACACACACACACATATATATATATATATATATATATATATAAATTTTAACGACTATTGTTTTTGGTCTCTAGGCACCTAAAGAAGAAAAAATAACATGGTCCCGGGCTTAAGTCTTACCATTAGACCTACGGTAATAGCTTCTTCCCTATGGAAAATTCGCTAAACATTGGTATCTGTTACATGAATTTTATCATAAAGCAATATTATAGGTTTTATATTTCCTAAAGATAAACAATTTTGAAAGTTCCTCCTCCCAGGTGTGCAGTAGATGTAAATTTGTAACTTCATTCACGTTGTTTCACCGGGGTATTGACATGGTCCTCGGTCACTGGAAACGACTGTTAAATTTATCCCCAAGGCGCTCGCGGAAACGAAAACCACGAGGTTTTCTGACAGTTCTTGACGAGCCAAACGCCCACCCGCGGCTGGTTATTTAAGTTTTGCCCCATTCTCATTCCCACCAACGTACATGCTGAGGAATGGCTGAGGATTGTACAACGTACAATCGTTCAAATAAATACGTCACACATTAGTTTGTAACTCTATCTGATATAACCCGAGCCCATTTTAAAGTAAAATGTATCTAAAATTTAATTCATACACAATTGTTTTTGCTTTCATCTCTTAGATTCTTTTAGACCTCGCTCCATGAGCATAAATCTGATCGTAAACGTCAGATCAGATAGATTATTATCAATTCAGTAAACAATCTTTATCGAAAATTGCTTGTATTTACTTCTCTGTGGGACATAGGTTAGATCATGGATATGTCTAAAGGAAATGTTTTCAGTTCATCTAAATAGCTCCGTTCTTATAACCAAACTATCACATCGCTGTTCCAGATTGACAACTACCAACCCCCAGAGTTAAGACATAATATCCATTTCAATAAAGAAATATTTCTTTAACACCTTATTAAATACCATTACATATCAAGGACTCATACTATTATTTCAACAGTTGTTGAGTCAGGATTGTCCGGAGTGTCAAGAGTGTCAGATTTTCAGGAGTTTCATAATTGTCTGGAGTATCAGGTTTATCAGGAGTGTCAGGATCGTCAGGAGTGTCAGGATTGTCCTGAGTGTCAGGATTGTCCGGAGTGTCAAGAGTGTCAGATTTTCAGGAGATTCATAATTGTCTGGAGTGTCAGGTTTATCAGGAGTGTCAGGATCGTCAGGAGTGTCAGGATTGTCCTGAGTGTCAGGATTGTCCGGAGTGTCAGGTTTGTCCGGAGTGTCAGGATTGTTTGGAGTGTCAGGTTTGTCCGGAGTGTCAGGAGCGTGAGGAGTGTCAGGAGCGTCAGGAGCTTCAGGAGTGTCAGGAGCGTCAGGAGTGCCGGGAGTGTCAAAAGCGTCAGGAGTGTCAGGAGTACCAGGAATGTCAGGAGCGTCAGGAGCTTCAGGAGTATCAGGAATTTCAGGAGTGTCAGGAGCTTCAGGAGTATCAGGAATGTCAGGAGTGTCAAAAGCGTCAGGAGTATCAAAAGCGTCAGGAGCGTCAAGAGCGTCAGGAGCGTCATGAGTGTCAGGAGCGTCAGATTTGTCAGGTTTGTCAGGAGCGTCAGGAGTGTCAGGAGGGTTCAGATGCTTTACCCTATCACGCCGAGTTACCGTAATTGTATTTTTGTCTGGATGACTTAAAATTAGACCAATCTGTCGCACACCTCTTGTGCCTGTTTTTGGCTAAGTGCCAATGTTATTTTACATTGAAAACACGTTTGCGTTAACAGACGGCACGGAGGCCAGGTGTTTCCGAATTTGGCCCATTGCCTGACACCTCATCGTTATGAATTATTGATATAAAATTATTAATGTACCGGGGAACGAGCGCTATAGGTATAATGTGTGTAAACGCATTTAAACATTAGACAGACTGGACACTTTTGAACCTTTTATTGTTGTAACTACAATAAGATTGAAAATAATGCAACGGGTTTCACAGAAATGTGTTTATTTGTACTGTATCATTCTACTACTTTTACACAATATACTATATGAAGTGTGTTTTCCACTGTATTTCAAACTCCAAATATTTTAAAGATTTGTACTATTTGTTGAGGTGACTCAGTTTAACTTTTCTATTTTAAGAGAACGGAAATACGACACGTACTCTAGCGTTTAAAAGTGAAGAATGGTTAGAGTGTAGGTAAACCTTTAACGGAGAGTACTTGTGTTATTAATTGCCACACCATTATAATTACTGGTCCACGACCACTGCGGTGTCTGCGTTGCTTCTCTAAACATAGACCGCCGTACTCAGACTGTGTAGACTGTAGAGGGTACTACACGAGATAACGAGGCCGGCCCACAAAACGCAAGTTGGCAACGGAACCCCTTACAATGATTGATGATGGGCCGATTTTGCCCCACTGTTTTCGTCCCGCTCTCAGATTTTTAGTTTCTCCAGTGTGTGAGCAAACACAGAAACATAACCACAATAGGGACAAATGTTTCGTATATTTTTCTTACAGAAACGAATTCACCATTTAATATAATTTAAACTTGTATTCCTCTCTTGACGTCTTTGAGGTACTACAACGTAAGCTTTTCAATAGGGATTTGGGTTACGTAGCGTTTTATATTGCATATATTTGTGAGTATTGGATCTTTACTATTATCTTAAGACGTCAAGCTTGGCTGTGTGCTTTAAGTGCAAATATGACTAGTGAGGACGACAAAACGAGTGGGGTTTTGTTTTATTAGTCATTTTAGTGATCTCTTATATTCCTGTAAAAATTAAATATACAAAATATTGTAATATATAGATGGTGTATACAAATATTGCACAAGGCTATTGATGTATACACATGCAAGCTACACAGCTGAACACCAGGCTTGAGAGGCTGCACCACTCAATCTTTGATTTTTTTCATGTCCTGTGAGAGATGGTCGGTGGATTTAGTGTTCTCTTGTGTGGATTAACGTTCGCACTATTGAATACTACGTCAATCCTCAATCCGCAAGGACAATCCTCATAATGAGACCAGTTCGTAATTCAGAGAGTGGTTCGGACTCCACGATAAATTGTAGGTCCCTTAGATATGCCATTGACTGTTATTAATTAACAGTCCTGTCTAAGGAACTTGTCAGCCTTAGTCAGTAACAATACTACAAGATCGCGCTACAATCATTCCACATTCATTTCTCATTCATTACCTATCTGGGTAGGTTGCCATTTCAGTTAAAAAGTATAAAAGTATAACAAACATGACGCACGCATATTTTTATAGTTTACCATTATTGCATTATTAGTATTATTGAGTATTATTGCAGAAACGAATAGTCCGTACTATCTGTAAGGCATCTTATCTTGCCCACTGTAAACAGCTGTTCGTGGAGTCACAGATTCTAACCTTGCCATCACTTCTTATCCTTGAGGCGACAATGATGGTGAAAACCAAGCCAGAAATCTTTATTAGAAGTGAAAATGTACACAGCTACAATACCCGCCATAGGAAAAATGTTTATGTAAAGCAAGTTTCTTCTACCCTCTCAAAAAGTGGTCCAAGATTCTTATGCACCAAAATTTTCAATAAAATACCAAGTGAGATCAAGAACATAGAGGATGTAGATAGACTCAAGAAGGAACTGAAGGGCTATCTACTTAATAGGCCATACTACTCTTTGGAGGAGTTTTATAATGAATAGGCCAGCAAGAAGAATATGACGACCATGGCACATCCGTGCTTCCAATGGGAGACTTACAAGTAACAAGTAATAAGTAAGTAAGTATCATCTTGTCTGCTACCGAACCGTGGTGGATATATCTTACTCTTTACAAAAAACATGAATGAAAATATACGTAAACAAAAAAAAACGACAGCTAAAAATGTCAACGTTATCAAAGTGACGCTTACTAGGACGGTGGGAATGTGGAGTACGGAGTAGGGGACGGTAGACGACAACGGGGGACACCTGACAAATAGTCACACAAAGATTATATCTATTTTGAATGAGTTTAGCCAGACCTGTTGCTATTATTGTAGCCCGGACCTCGCTGTTGCGTGCCGTTCGCTCGGGCTGGCGACCGCCTACAATAACCCGGGACCGGGACAGTGCTACACTCTGGGGTCAATAATAAGAATCACTCGACTAAATATATGGTATAAATACTCAAAGTATTCTTTTATTTGGCTTGGTGACAGCAGCGATAGTGGAACCATCATTAGAAATTTCACGTTTTCCCTAGACAACAACGCTTTTGATGTGATCAGTCAGTCAGCTGTCAACGACCACACTCCTTTTGTCAAAGCGGCAATTTTTACCCAAGAGTCGATGAATTGACAATGTCTAAGCTCTAAATGAACACCATATGGTTATGAGAACAACTACTGTTAAGAGGAATTATTGCCTTAATCTTTCCATTGGGGAGTAATAAGTTTTTTATCCTCAATAACTCTCACTTGTTAATGTTAGGTACCTATTTCAATGGTCAGGAGCCAACTGGGTATTCTCTTACTACGATCATGCACTTCAATAAATAAATCATTCCTGCACGTCAGAGCCGATGCCGTTTATATATTATAAATCAGACCCCGAATCCTATCATAAGTAGGGCTAGATTACTTAAGTTATTAGGAATATTAGCCTACTTGTGTGAAAATATGCTTCAACCCCTGGAGTTAACCCAGCGACAAAACTGAGTTATTTCCAGGCGACCGACTAAATCTTAACGCTACATACGGTACTCCTAGATTATTATCACTTCAGTAAACAATCTTTATGAAACAATCTTTGTATTTACTTCCCTGTGGGAAATAGGTTAGATCATGGATATGTCTAAAGGGAAAGTTTTCAGTTCATCTAAACAGCTGTTCTTATAACCAAACTATGACATCACTGTTTCAAATTTTTGTCTCGCAGATTGTCAACCCCCCACCCCATACTATTCATACTATTAGTTCAACAGTTGTTTCAACCATTAGAAGCTATGATGTTTAACTGGGATCCTTGTGAGACAGGTTGTTTGAGAAGGTGGTGGTCTACTGCGACACGTTCATCGCCTTCATCCCCTTGTCCTTCGTCCTGGGCTTCTACGTAGCGTACGTGGCCGGCCGTTGGTGGCAGCAGTACATGGCCATCCCATGGCCTGACAAGTAGGTAAACACATTTTATTACTCTTATTACACACCACTGTCGTTCAAACAATTTTTGTTTTCATTAAATTAAACTTTTTATAGTAAAATTTTATTTAAACACACCTTCACATTCTAAATTTATCCATTTATATGAATAGAAATGTGATAAAAACTAAAAAAAAATATCTTTCCTAAAGTGTGTGCAGTTAAGAAGATATTTCCCAATTCTTTAGCTCTAAAGTGTTCTTTACACTAGTGAATTAAGTACAGTCAACTTCACTGTTAAAATGTAGTTTGTCAACATAGGTTAGGTTAGAAATCATCAAAATATCTGTGTCAAATAAAAAATGATAATAGAACTGTTAAGATTGGTAATAAAAATTCAAAAACTTTTAAGAGGTGGCATTGTCCCCCATGCTCCCCCTTAACTCCGCTCATGTTTCCTATACATATTTCACCAAAAACGACATTTTCGAGTGGAAATGCAGAGTGGCATATACCGTTTTTTGTAAATAAACGGTATTTTCACCATTAAAATGGTTCATGACATGTTGTAAAAACTTGTTTTATATAAAACTACTTTTAAAAATCGAACATTTAATCCAGCCCACAGTAGACTGCCGTGTAGGGGATGTGCTGAGGTTCAGTGACTAGTGGCGTCCCCCAATCGTTTGAACGACATTGATAGTCGGCCCGACGACTCGAGGCTTGGTGATGTCATGCAGTTCTGCCCCCTAGGCACTAGCACGACAGTCGTGAGTGAGTCTGCGTATTCAAGAAATTTGTCGGCCTAGTGTGAAATGACTGATATTCTCGGTTTTGCAATGTGAAGCAAGCCTTATACATACACAGATAACTTATCTGTAAAAAACAACCAGTAAAGTTATAATCAGACTTCACTCAAAATAAGTAATTTATTTATCGCTTACATAAATGAAGTATTAATACTGGTTGTGTACAGTTTATGTTTTACATGTCCAAGGGTTGGTGGCTCATTGCCATCACGATCAACCCTTCGACACAGCTACATTCCCACTCCTATGTTTGACATTGTGATGCATTACAGGGTGATGCACTCGCTTGCTCTGTACATCGGAGGCAACGACGTCCAAGGTCGCATGATCCGACGCACACTCATGCGCTACCTCAACCTCTCGCTCATCCTGGTCCTCAGGTCCATCAGCTCCGCGGTCAAGCGTCGCTTCCCCACCATGGACCATCTTGTAGAAGCAGGTCACCCACAAGTACAAAGCCAATTATTTTTATTTATTCTTTGTCTCTTATCTCAAAAAGATAATACTATTTTAAAGATAAAATTCCTTTGAAGTTCTTATCTTGGTATTAGATATTGGAGTCTGTACAAGGACAGATAGGATTGTTCCAAATTCCTCATTTTGTTGCAAAGTAAATCCATAGAGTACTGAAAGAACTAATGAAAATTGAGAAGGAAAATATTTCAGGGATCGTCCTCATATTATTGTTAATAGAGAAATTGGCTATCTATGTAGACCAAAGATGTTTGAGTTACAGAAGTTTAAATAAAGGTGGTTAATCATGATTCAAAAGTCTAAAAATGTGTCCTTGATTGCCTGGTTACAAGTATTTTCTTCTTATCATTAGTTGTTGTTAATGGCTGTTTAAATTTCCAGGGTTCATGACGCGGCTGGAACTAGAGATGTTCCAAGCAGTTCCTAATTTAGAGTTCAACACTTACTGGATACCTTGCACTTGGTTCATAGCTTTACTCAAAGACACAAAAAAATCTAATCGCATCGTTGATTCTCAAGGGTTGAAAATAATTGTTGAGGTAAAGAACTAGTTTCCTGATTTATACAAAACATTCTAGTCTGAATTAATATTTATAAACAACCTATACCATCTGATACACAACATGATTTAAAATAATGTAATATTGAACAAAGATTAACATATTTCCTACAAAGTGCAATATGAGGTACCAATTTCCATGAGAAAAGTAACATATTTAAGTGAGTATAGGTAATTCAGGGGTGAATTGATTGGGACGGTGGCGACGTCCTGTTCCTAATAGGTCACGATTGTGGATAGTTGAGAGATCTGGATGTAGTGCTTGTGATTAACGTACAGAAAGCGATAATTAAAGCTTACTCATAGTTAGACCAATTCGTATTCAAGGCCGTGGTTTGATTACATAAACATCTTAGTTGACTGTATTTATTAAAAAACATTCCTGTCTAAGAACATTTTATTATAACAAGACTACAAGATAACATCATTTAATTCATGTACTTGGCAAATACCTATGGGTAGGTCGCCAATTTCCAGTTAAAAGTAACATATTTAAGTATAAAGTAAGGTAGTGAAGCCTATAGTAGCTATTATACGTTCTTAAAACCTACCTCCTTCCTCAACACATTTACTCACTTTACCTCATCACTGCTGAAATTGCTGAAATAGTTACTATCGTACTGCTAGAGTAACAGCACTCTTGTTCTACTGCTAGAAGAACAAGGAGTACATTCTTAGGAATACATAGTATAAAAAACCAAAAGTGTGTAGTACCATTCTCAGCTGGTATACTGACAAAATTAAACTATGGATAAGCTACATTAATTTGTCATGAAATCCATTTCACTCAATTTTTATTCAAATTCACCTTGAAAACCCCACCAAAGTGGGTTAGTGTCTCCTCTATATGTAAACATAACCAGAAAACATTGTGTTAAATAGTAGAACAGAAAAGTGTTAATAAGAGGAAGCATGAGGTTAGAGCTGTTTGAAGGTTTAACATACACTGTTTACCCTACCCACTGTAGTCTTCAAGGCTTATCAATAATTATTATCAGTACAATAATGTGTCATTTATCGTTACACAATTATTTTTTGAATTTTATAGCTTGTTAATAAATTTAGATTGGCAGCTTTATAATCTGAATGCTAATTTTTCAACCCCGAAAGGGATACAACAGTCTTTATAATCATAATTTGACTATTAAATCTTGACAAATGAAATGCTGGTGTCAGTAACAAAGTTAAATGTCCAGTAATTAATCACACTCACAATAATTCATCAGATTAAAATACCCTGAAAGAATACCTGTTGTGTTATTAAGTAGTAATAAAGATGATATAATTTATTTATGTTTCAGGAATTTAATGAGTTCCGTTCAAAGTGTGGGCTGCTATGGAGCTACGATTGGATTAGTATTCCTTTGGTTTACACTCAGGTAAGGTAATCATTAAAAATGTATGAAAAGTTCTTTTCTCATTATAGATAAGTTAGCAGTATGACTGTCCTTTGTAAGCTTTGTAGGATTCTAAAGACCCAATGTAAATAAAAATATCAACGTGATTAAACTTTTAATTTTTAAACTATGGCTTTTTAAATTTTTAAAATTAAAGTAATTTAAAATGGTTGATTAAAAAAATAAAAAGCCATGTCAAATTTAATTTCCTATCCAATGGAACCGAAACTATGAAAATCAATCAATAAACAACGGAGATTTAGTAGTTTTACCAGTCTTAAGTGTGTACGAGTACTTCTCATTGCCACTTCGATCATTGTTGTTTATTGACCGATTTTTGTACTTTTGATTTCATTAGATAGGGAATTTAATTTGACATTCATTTTTATTCCAACGTACTAGTTTTTTAACAATCAACCCTTTCTAAGTTCTTTTAAAATTTTAAATTACTGATATTTTGGAATGAAAAATTTACCAGTATTCACATTGATATTTTTGTATAAATTGGGTCTTTACTGGTAAGAAATATAAGTTGACGTAGCTGATTGAGAAACACATTAGTTAGTTCAGGTCCAATACTGTCTATTTTGGCTTGTACTGTAAATATAATAGATTTGCATGTTTAGTCTTGGAAGATCTGAAATTAATGTAACCATGATCTACTGAACTTCTAGGTGGTGACGTTGGCAACATATTCCTTCTTCCTGGCTGCATTAGTTGGCCGCCAATATGTGGATGAAACTACAAGCCAACAGAAGAAACAATTCCAAATGGAAGTTGACGTATACATTCCCTTATTCACAATATTACAGTTTTTCTTCTACATGGGACTCTTAAAGGTAAATTAGAATTATTATGTACTTATTTGGAGTTTTTGTGGTGACCTGAAGTTTTGTTATTATGGTAGTATGTTTGTGACTCACTTTTTATAATATACCACATATTTATTTGAGTTGATATCAAGTTTATTTGGTCAAACAATAATTCCTCTTTAAGTTTTTGTTCTAAATAAGGTATAGTCTTTTCTAAATAGCATAAGTATACAATATAATCAACTTATCGTACAATCTAAAAAAAACTATTTAAAATTAACTGTTCCTAACTAATTATGAGCGATTCGTGTTACATTTTTATACAATGACCTTTCTATTAACTTTTGGAATAGATATGAGGGCATATAGGGGTAAAACATCCTCCATAAATGTTTTTATTTCTCTCATGTAAACTTGTGTCTTAGAGATTTATATACTGCTATATTATGGGACTATGCCTAATATACCCTATGTTATTGTGGTATGTGTTTGCACTGTGCCTTCTAACAAAGAAACCATATAAAAGCTAAGATTGCTTTACATATAGCTAATATCAGACTTTTTATATACTACAATGGACTTGTAAAAATGATTATATAACAGACAATTAAAATCCAAAATCCTGGCATTATGCTATAATTTATATAGAGGTTAAAAATTAATTTTTGCTTTGTATATTTGGGTAATGTTGGGTGGAGAAAGAGACTATAGCGAATTGAATAAATGAATTGATTTCCTCAATAAAACAGAAAATTAATTTACAGTTTTATCGTGGAACTGAATTTCACTTCAAGAGTTCAGCAGCAATGGTTGCATGCAAATAGTCCCACTCATAAATGACTGATAAGTGTGGTCAACTGTCATAGCTGAGCAAACTTATCCGGTAATCAAGTTTAGTACAGTATATAACTAAACAGGTTCAACTTAAGATGAATATAAGTGTATTTTTAATTTTTATTTTCCGAATTAATTAAAAATTCCTCTGCACTGAAGAAAGATTTTAATTACCTCTTTAAATTTAGAATATAAAACATTATTAGATTAGTCTGTAACTTCAACCATATACTCAGTGTAGAACTTTTGTTGGTTTTTACTATATAGCAATCTTTTTTAGATTAGATTCTAAAATAGAGATTAGATTAGATTATTGAAATGGCAACATAACCACGTACGTATTTTAAGCCAAGTATGAATGAGGTTTGAGTGTAAGATGATTGTGGCGCGATCTTGTAGTCTTGTTACTGACTAAGGCTGACACGTTCCTTAGAAAGGACTGTTAATTAATAGCCCAACAGCCGATGGAAACTAAGGGACCTACAGTTTAACGTGTCCAAACCATGGCCTCTTAATTACAAATTGGTCTAATTATGAGCATGGCATTTGTGAATTAACGCAGTATTCAATAGTGCGGACGTTAATCCACACAAGAGAACACTACACCCACCGACCATTGCTTACAACTATCCACAATTCGTGACCTCCAAGTAGCTGGATTACAGGACGTCGCCACCGTCCCAGAGGGCGTATAAGTTTACCTAATTAACATATTAAGAAAAATTCATGCAGCTTGTCGAATATTTAGAAGTTTTAACTTAAAACATGTTTACTTAACTTGTACTATGTCCATTTTCAGGTAGCTGAGCAACTAATAAATCCGTTTGGTGATGACGATGAAGATTTTGAGTTGAATTGGTTGATTGATCGACACACTAAGGTAATAAAAAAAGGTTTAAATAAATTAAAGATAAATTTAAAGTCTCAACTTCATTCTATCATGTATAGTTGGAGTTGGTTAAGATAGCATTACATTTGTGTCTTCGTTTCCCTTATTAAATTAATTATTTTACTAATTGAACTATTGAAAACAAAATTTTTCTAGAATTAAAAGGTTTTGCTGGATGCAGATGTAATGCTAAAGATTAAACAGTCTCCTTACATGATTTTTTGACTCAAATTAACATAATGCCCTTCCCAGTCTCATTATTTTATACTTGAGACACCTACCCAACTACATGGGTATTTTATATTTTGTAAAGTATATTAAACTACGTAAATTGTTATCTTAATGTAAAACATTTTATTGATGATAAATATTTTTTAATTTCATATAATTTTTACAACTTCAAAGTCAATACAGTACCAAATAAATGAACTGAGATTTTCTTTTAGCAAATTTCCCATAGGGAAGAAGCTATTACCGTAGGTCTCATGGTAAGACTTAAGCCCGGGACCATGTTATTTTTTCGTCTTTAGGTGCCCAGAGTCCAAAAACAATAGTCGTTAAAAATGTTATATATATATATATATATATAAAATATAATATATATATAAAATTTGGATATGTATATATATATATATATATGTGTGTCTGTTAGCACGATAACTCTCGTAAAAATGGTCCGATCGAGACCAAATTTGGTAGAGACGTGTGTGTATTCCTACAAATGCTCGGACGAGTTCGTAAACCAGACATATCGGTCAATGGAAACGGGTAGTTTGGGGGGGTTTTGTACCCCAAAATGGGGTTTTTTGCGTTTTTCACATGTAATTTTTAAAAATTTCTAATTTTATATTTCACCATTGGAATCAGCTTAAAAAACTACACAATTAAGTTTCTTAAAGTTTTTCTCTATCTCCAACGGTTACCGAGATATTAAAAAATCTAAACACAGTACGTTGTATTTTGAGGTTCCAATCCAATACTATAATACGAGCAAGGTTTGTATATATATATATATTTGCACACGGATCTCGAAAACGGCACCGAGGATTTTCTTTAAATTTTGGAAATAACTAATTTCCAAGTAGAAAATAAGTTCTAGATAGGTCTAATGTCCAGGAAAATTCATGTTTTACTGTAATATTAAGTTTAAAATCCAAAAATTTAACATTACGCTTATGGAGAATAAAATGTAAACAATACAAACCAAAACAGCTGTTTATAACCGTTTGACAGTTCTTGATTGAAGACTGCGGGAAACAATATAGAGGTTATGCATTAATATTTATTTTATGAATTAAATAAATGCAAAATTATCAGGTTATTAAACAATTTGTAAAAACTTAAGGATAACATAGCTGTGCGAAATAAAAGCAGAAAAAAGTATTTCCAAAATCTTCCGTGTTTTGATAGAAAACGTATTCGTTGTATTGCTTGAAGCCACTGTAACAAACCAATTAATTGACGTAAATTAAATTTCTCTTTTGCTTTTCAATCCTCATTCCGTTTATAACAAAATCAGTTGATCACAGGCTAATAATAACGGTATGGATAATTAAACAGTAAATGATCGGCTTTGGCTAAAAGACGTTAAACGGCATCGCTCAATTGACTAACGTCGTAGCCGAGTTGTAGCGTGTCGGCCTCAAGAACTATAGGCCGCGAGTTCCATCGCCACCAGGGGCGATACTTTTTGTTCAGTGCTATATTAATTATGGTGTATTAAATAGGTTTTATTTCAACCACATAAATGTTTTCATTGGGCAGTAAATTTGTTTTAATTTTGCTAATTAACTTGTAAAAACATGTCTTATTCTATCCGAGCAAAGCTCGGTCACCAGGTACTGTTAATCTTATGGAGGATATGGAAAAATTAATTTTTCACTTACTAACCAATATTTTTGGATAAAACTTGATATTTAGCTTCATGTGGTTGAGATATATCCATTTATGCTTAAAAATCATAGTTTATATGTTTATCATGGCAGCAAACCTGCATACTCTTTTCCCATATTAATCATATAGGGAATAGGCAAACTCCTTTATTTATGGACAGATGTTGATGAAAGTTGGTATAAATGTTAAGATAAAAATTGTTGATGGTATAAATGACTTATTCCAGTGTTCCTCACAGCAGCTAACCTGCACACTCTTTCCTATGTTAATCTTATGGAAAATAGGCAAATAATTCTCATGTTTATGGACATATTTTTATAAAACTTGTCATTGATTTGGAAATTCGCTGAGTACGCAGGTCTGCTGCGACGGGGGTATTTTCATTTACATACTTGTTTCTAAAACCACATTTTGAAATACAAATAACGCCTAAACCCATTAACCTTTTATTTCCATTTTGGGTGCTTTTGGACGAACCCATCGATCTGGCTATTACACATAAAAATATATGTGCTTTTGCATTTTAAATTAAAATTGTCACAAAATGGTTCCCATTATTTGTGATTATTGCCAAGAAAACTTGTTCACATCATATTAGTAAGCTAATGCTTTGATTTCAATATAAAATAATATGCAAAACGTATTACTGCTCAGGTTTCTTACCTCGGTGTGGACACTCTAATGTCGCGGTACCCTCCTCTGGTCAAAGACAAGTATTTTGATGACATCAATCTTATACTGCCCTACACAGGAGCAGCGTTCGCATACAAGAAGAAAACCTACAGGGGATCTGTTCACAACATGCAGTAAGAATTCTTCTATTACAATTTATAAATAGTTAACATATTACAGTACAGTAAATTGTTCATTTCTAATACAACTAAATGTATCTTAGTAAATACTATTATTGATGATTCCTCCCTGACTTATGTAATTTGTTTGCAGAGTACCAGAAGACCAGCAGTCGATGTTCTTGCCAGAAATATCAGAGGAGGATGAGGAGGATGGTGAGAGTAGCAAGCGGGGCAGCTCGCCTCGGAAAACATCTTCGTTCACCAATCTGATGAATGCTGTTAGTCCAACCGCAGGTATTTGGCGGTAAGATGTAGCTCCGCCCAACCATGAGTCCCTAGGTCTAAATAAATTTAGCCCTTTCCTATAATATAGGATTATATATGTTTATAGTTTCTAAATCCGATCATTATAATTGAGTCTTCTCTTCAAACTTCTTTAATCCTCAGGTCTATTAAAGTGGTATAAGGGCATGGATTGTGCAACACACAAATAATAACACTGAATTTTACAAACAAGATTATGAGCAGGGAGGTATTTTGATGAACCTAAACATTTGTCTGAATGACTAAGGGGATCTAAATGAAGAAGGATGTTTTAGGCGTTTTTTGAGAGTTTAACGTCAAAATTAGTTAATATAAAATTAAGTTGTTACTTAATGTTAGTTGTTGTTAATTATATTGATATATGCCTTTGAGCTTTCAAGTGTAACATGATCCAACTTTGATTACATTTGTCTCTGTCAAGGAGTTACAATCTTATTTCAACCTGCTCATCCATTTTGTTCCAAAGTATTTGTGGGGGTTTATGAACTATAATAACAATGAAACACTTGTCTTTATGTTAAAAAACAATAATTTTTTTGTCTAATTAATGACAGCCGTATGGCTATTATTGGGCTTGTAACAGTAATATAAGGGTAAAAAGTAAACACTTATTTCAATAATATATGTTTGTACACTTTAAATTTTAAATTTAAATGGCACGTTTTATTAAGAGCTATCTGTTGTCCAATCCTGTTGATAGTTGACGCTATTAATGATTTATTTTACATTAGTTCCAGTTTATTGCTTGGTGTTATAGGAGCTAAAGATTAGTAACTTTTTCTATTGGGCTATTGATTATTTTGTAAAGTGAACTGTCTGTCGTTTTTCAGACAACCTCACATTATAGATTATTAAAAGGTTGTTGGTTATGACAAACCTTTTTTTTTGGGCAGGTGGTAACTCTTTATGAGTACCCCCGCTCCTGCCAGGGTTATGTGGTGACTCCACCGTTAAACGGTGTATACCCAAACTAACCCCACCTTCCCCCATCCGTCCAGGTATGACTAACCTAATCAAATAATCCATTATGCTGTATTTCACCCACTAAAATCATACATAAAACTGTAAGTTCTACATCACATTGTGTCAGTGTCTCCTATATCTCAATAGTAATGAAAGTGGATCCTACGCAGCTATTCATATAGGGGGAGGAGAGTACGTGTAAGAGGTTCATTGATTTGTTTTCTAGACCCTACGTCTAGATGGCATCTGAGTTTCTCTCAAAATTAGTTGGTAGGTTTGTAAGCTGTCTAAATCAAACAGCTTCCCTAAAACCTTTGATTTTGTTCCTCTTTGTGCCTTTGATGTGCACCATTCTTTGGATAAGAGTGTATTTGTGGATAAATTAATAACTATTAAAGTTGTCCGTTAACTCAGGGCTCAAGTAGGATACCGATAAATTACAGTGTGTACAGAGTTAAACAGGCCTGCAGAAAGTCTTCAAAACCATACTTAAAAAGTTCTTTCTCTCATTATTCTTCCTTTTGATGTGGTTATTACTATTAAGGCATTACAGAAGAAAAGAAAAATCCCTTGAGAGTGTTTTTGTTTATTTTAAACTGAACGTCTTACTAAAATAAAGTAATGAGCTCTCAACAATACAGTTTTGATTTCAATATTGAATACATTTTTTCTAGTTTTACTGAACATGCGATCTATGAAAGTTATTTAACAGGAATCAGCTGGCAAATTAAAATTTATTAATTTGTTTTCATTGATCATTGGTTTTAAACTGAAAATGAACCTGAATAAACCTAAAACGAATTTTAAACCTTTTCAAAAATAATAGATCCCCTACTGCAAGTACCTATATTCGATTTTAATCTTAAGTATCGTAGCAAATTTTAATAGTGATAAATATTTATAATTTGGTATAGTTTATCAAAATAAAAAATAAAAATAGTAAAAGAGAAATGAGCTGAAACTGTTTTATTTTATTTATTTGTCTACAATTTAAGGTTAATATTTTTTAAAGAAAATATCCTTATTTTTAAAACTGACCAGTGACAACCCATAAAATGGACAGACTGGCTGCTATTCATATATTTTTTAGGTAAATTAGTAATAAAATAAATTAAACACAAACATACTGGTTAGGATATTTTAAATATCGAAATTGTAAGTCTTCTTTAAGGCCAACCAACTCAATCAATCCACTAAGATCACAATGTGCTCCTGCCACGTGCCATTAGTGTTCTGTAATTTTATTTTTACAGCCTAAGATAATAATGATGATAATATTTCAGGTCAAGTGTTGAGAGGGCTGACATCAATCATAGCGCGGATGTGGAAGCAAACCTTCAGTCAGCAGAACTGACCTCTCAACCTCAAACCAGACTGAAGAAATTTGACACAAGAGCCCCATGGCAAAGTCATACTACACCAATTCCTGTGCCCAGCGTCGTAGGTTCCGAAATGTACGAATGGCCCTCACAGTCGACTTTAGACAGTGTGGACTCCACCCAACTGAACCAGGAATCTCCTGGTATCAAATTATCCAATCCATTCGATGAGAGTTTCAACCGAGCCCAGAAACCAAAAACTGAAATCTTCTCTGTTCAAAGCATTGAGGTTAGTGATCTGATGAAGGCAAAATCCTCGAGTAGAAACTCTATACCATTGATAAACAAGAAAGTCAGCAAAGGCACTATAAAATACAGCAGTACTGGAAACATAGTTTCCAGTCTGAGACATAGTTTTAATAGACATGTCAGGGATAGAGGTGATGAAAGATCAGTGATGAGGAAACTGTTGAATAGAAGACAAAGTACTTCATCAGGTCAATGGAAGGGTGTTCGATGGAAACCGGTGATTGACGATACAACCGGAGATATCTGGAGTGACAACTCAGCCAGGCGCCCAAGCAACGGTTCTCATCAAAGATTTAAACAACCGCATACAGCTTCTATTATATCTCAGCTCCATTGCAGTTCGAGTGAAAGCATGACTTCTTCATTTCAAAGTGTGACTAGTCAAGAACATCACACTGAAACAGATTATCTCACTAGGACATCTCTTGTTGTTAATGAACCGCAAGATCTCAGAAGTAAAAGTTGGGTTACTATGACTCCAAAAGAGTCAAGTCAAGCTTCACTCCGAGTCAAAGAACCGTTAACAGTGTCCAGTTTACCTAATATTTGCTTTTCCTCGATGCAATCAAACTGCATATCTCGATCGAGGAGTCACTCACACATTTTGTCCCCTGAGGAACCCGTTTGCTCTTTAAGTGTTTTACAAAAATCGTTATCGACATCCCCTCGTAATTTTTCAAACCTTCAAGAAACGATCGAAGAAGAAAACGAAATGAGATAATGACAGAAAGAGATTTTATTGAGAATGGGGAAAATGATTGGTTGATTCTTGTGGGATAGGGTCTTCATGTGGGCATTGTCGATAAGAATAAGTACCATTGTTCCAAATACCATTTTATGTATGATTTTCAATTTAAATGGTCCCAAGAATATTCAGTTGACATTTTGATCATGAATATCAACCCAAATAAGGAGAAAAAAAATTTAAATGTGAATTGAAGTCAATAAGTTTTAAATTATAAAAAATACGGAACCCATTAATGGTCCAAATGTTAGCTAAATGGAAGCTGTATTGTTTTCAAATTTTCTATTAAATGGATTTTTAAAATCTTGTTATGAACTATATTATAATCATTCAGGAAGAAACTGTGTAATATATAAATCTGTAGACTGTAAAAAATAATTTTTTTATACATTTTAAATGTAAATTCTGTTTTTTGAAAAATAAATTGTCCAATATGTCCAATTGTCTTGAGACTTATAATAGAATGGTCTATAAGGTGGGGTTTTAATTATAGTTCTTCCTATTGACATTCATTTTCATACTGTATATTTCCAACCCAGAAAAACATTTAATTTCTTTTATAAAATATGGTAAATATATGTTTGGTTAATCGAAAAAAAATGTATAAAAGGAAGTTTTTTCTTTATTTTAAAGAAAATATCTGTACCCAGTACCCTTTAACTTATAATATTTTTAAATGTTTGTACAATTGACTTTAATTTACATTTATAATGGTACTCTTATTAACATTCCACAATCTTATTTAGTGTTGTCATTATTTATGATAATTATAATTCTTGGGTACCGGTACCGTTTTATGGGTTTATAATTGTTTGGAAAGTTAAGTATTTTTTCTAATTATTAATATGAGTAAAAGTTTAATTAAACTCATATTACTTTGCTTTGGGAATAAATATAGGGGAATACAATAATGTTTAAAATAAAAATTAATGAATCTCGTTTCTAAAAGATCTGTTTTAAAAACAATACCAGATGCAGCAAAAGTCAGCATATCGCTGTCAGCCGGTAAGTGTCATTGTTTATCTCATGCGTCATTATTATCTCTTAGTGTCAGTCATTGAATGATCATATTGTTGAATGGATAGTAAGGAGAGAAACTATCGGTTAGACTGCTAGGTCCCCAGACTTTCAGAACAGATTTTCAGTATGCTGACTTTTGCCGCACCCGGTATAGAAAAACCGCTATATGCCCAACTAAGTTTGCATGATCTCAAACATATTCTTTACGGCCAAATATTGAGGGGATAGTTAATAAAAGTGTGTAATCACCCCATGGTTTTCATCCCATTGGGCTAAACCGATGTTCTATATGACATACAGTTTTTTTTATAAACATGACCTAAAAATAAATATTCAAATATATTTCCTGAGAAGTTCAAACATAACCAAATACAGGAATTGCAATAGGTAAGAGGAGTTTCCATTGTAAATATTCTGTATATATTAATGTTATATTTAAAAGTAGATCAAATGAAAAATGGTCAAAAATATTTGTTAATATTCTGAATAAAATATTTTGTTTTTTTCAATCAATTTCCTTTGCTCATCCTGCCCTCTTTAAAATTATAAAAAATAGTTTTAATATTATTTGTACTATTAATTAGGGCTGAGAATAGGTTGTTGGGTGTATATGTTTTTAAATGAATATAAAAAGAATTTATTAGAATCCCTCACACTATTATAAAAAGAGTAATAGCATGTTTGATGAAAAAGGAAACAAACATATCGGGTTTGTATCCTGTGTAAGTAACAGTAGAACAGTTTACTCACACTCACATCGATAAAGTACATGTAGTACTTCAGTACTTCATTACTTCAGCACTTCAATAAAGTCTGAAAATGCAGGGGTTTCATGGAAAGGTTCTTTTTATGGAATATACCAACTAACATAATGTGTTAAGTGCTAAAGAATATAAAAACATGAAACTGTATCGTACTTATTTTCAGACTATATTGAAATGCTTTCCATAGGGATTTACAACATTTTTCTACTTTTAGGTGGATTTAAAAGACGTGAACTACTCTTATCAGATACGGTAGCAGAGGATCTTGGCACTAAACGTAAATTTAAATTCGCCACTCGTGTAAGGACGCTACCTACCAGTCTAAAACATTGACAGTTCAATTATTTAAGTTTTTATCGTTTAGTATTATTCACCAAGTGTAATATTTCTCAAGTCGAAACTTATAGGTACCATTTTAACAATTTTTATTTCAAGAAATTCAATTTTTATTTTTTTCAATTTTAATTTCTTGTCTATTCTTTTGAAAAACAAATAGACTATAACAATAGATTATAACATACTCTGAAAATTTCGCAAACTCATTAAGAGTATGAATGCAATAGGAGCAGTATACTACATTGTCACTTTTTTTTGTTGAGGAGGTCCCTCTTGTGTATCTATAACAAAAACTGCTTGATGAATGCCTGCACACATCTAATAGACAACAGATGCATGGGTTGTGTCAAGGACTGAGATGGACTGTATGCTATGTCAGGTACTGATTATTAGGATAACCTTAGGTTTTGATTAGATTAGATAATTGAAATGGCAACCATACTACAATGTAGGTACCGTACCTATTTGTACTAATAATATTTGTACAACTAAGTATTTGTAGCTTATTCACTGAATCTATGAATAAGCTATAAACTGAGCCATCAACTTATAAAAATTAAAATAATTAAGCCAACTTACCATTGCCTTCCATAAGAGTACACATTCAGGGAGGCAATTTCGGGGGGATACTGGGGGTTATAGAATAACCTAAAGAAGAGGGAAGTTTGGGGGGAAAACTTGAATTTCCGTGCCCTCAGAAGTGGTTTTGAAGCATCTGACAATCTTATTAACAAAGTTTAGTAATTAAACTTTGAACATGTAATTATTACACAATTATTCAAGGTTCAAACTATTTCTATAGCTAAGTAAGCCATTAATTTTTTGTATAGAGGGGGTTCTATGTAGGTTTGATATATAACTCAATTAAACCATTTTCCTGTAGGTTTAACTGTAGAAGTCGCCAAAAAACTGATTTAAAAAGGGTATGAATGAATGAAAACATTTGTTCTATAATTCATCTCATATGTTGATTCCCAATAAGGGATTCCAAATAGGTAATAAATTGGAATAACTGCATATGAACGTTACTTCAAAACTACAACGTCAGTAAGTATCAGCAGGCCTTCAAACTTAATTAGATTATTTACTTAAATAGATTAAATAACATTTTTTAGTAGGTTTCATCCTTATTTTTAAGACTTTGGGACTGGAAACTTTACCCTTTCCCTCTGTGGATCCGCCCACAGCCACAGCTTGACTGGACAAGGGAAATAAACAAAGCAATTGCTCAATTTAATTCAATTAATATATATATATATGATTCCTTTATCAAATGGTACATTATACTTTAATATATTAATGAGATTAGATACAAAGAGGATATTGCAGTGTGACTAGGTCAAATGTCGACTGAAAATGATTCGACCAATGTTCCAACAACTAAATTATATCTGGATACTGGAACGGACTATAACCACAGCTGAGTTCTAAGGTGCACACTGAGGTTAAGGTAAGCAATTTCTCCTCCTTTTAGTAATGAAGCAGTTCTCAGTTCTCAAATTTACAGCGCTTTACATGAAATTAAAAATACATATCGTACGGCATTACATGAAGGTTTTCAATATAAATAATTTTCATTTTTAATATTTTTAAAAATTATAAATTGATTCACCTAGTAATTTTTATGAAATCATAAGAAAATATTAATGCGTAAATGTCCATAATGTAAATATATTCGTTTATATACAGTATGGTTTCTTTGAAATGCATTTTCGGTCAATAGTTAAAGTAGGCTGTGGTATCTGATTTCTAAATTTTGCATTATTGCGCATGTCAGGTGTATTTGCCAAACAGGAAATAGAATGTTACTCAGCTGACTGATGAAAATTGTTCTCGTTTGCTATGTTGTTGTCCTTCCCGTTAGCGATTTCTTAGTTTGAGCGAACGAATAATCAATTATAGGGCTGAAGGGGGTTTAACTTTATGTGCAATTGAAGCGTGCAATGCTTAAGTTTCTTTTAGTGTTATTAGCTGGTTTTTGAGTAAAGTGAGTTTGAAATCAAAGCATCAAAATGCTGAGCGCCTGTCGACAAAGTGTAATTGTGAACTTCAAAAGGTATGCAAATTTTCTCTCCTTCGATTCTCTAGACAGTTTTGCTTCTTAATCTATCCTCGTTTCAATACCTATTTGTCTTAAGCTTGTTTATATGCCTTAAGAAGTTATTAGACTGACATAGATTACTAAACTGAAATAACCCCAGTCTCTAGTGGTTAAATAATGTCTAGGGTCAGGAATCATCCTATAGTTTCCCTTAGCCTAGTCTACTGTCACAGAATAAAAACAATATAGCCATAGCCTTCACTAAACGAGGTATGTCTTATCAGTAAATTTTACAATAGGCTAATGTATGTTTAAATAAATCATGATATTTGAAGATACCTAGCTAATATATTTATGTAGATAGCCTAGTGGGACCTAAACTAGATTGATGATTTGTAACAAAATTGATATCAATGTGTTTTTTGGTTAGGCTATGTCAATACCAACAACATTTTTATAAGATAATGCACAAACACTAAAGGTAAAGTGGTCCACACAATCAATTAAGTTATTAATTTAAGTTTGTGGAAGGATAGTTGAAAGTCTTTTGTAAGGCATTATTCTTATACTGTTCATGACTATAACAAGAATAGAAGTTAGATAACAAAAAATGCAATGTACCCTGAAATTACATTCAATATGTTAAAAAATAAAGACCACAGTGTAATAGAGAGGATAATAGTGTATTATAGGGTAGTTTTTTATCGCATATTTATGATCAATATTCAACTAGTCCTAGCCCTATATTATAAGTCTTATTATTTGGTTTTAAATATGGGTAGGTGAACAGAGAGTTAATAAGGAATAAAATAATAATTTTTTGAGAATGGTTTTTTATCATAGGCCGTTCTAATTATTTAGGGCTAAATAAAATTTGTAAAAAGTTATTTGTCTATTATCTTCTTTTCATTGAGCATGAACATAATTTAAAATGTTGTCCCAAGCTAAAATGTCGCTTATGTTGCTCTACAGTATATGTTACTATCTTATCAAGATATAGGCTATTGAGCGCAAATCTTTAAAGAATTTGGTAAATGAAACTTATTTTTAATGCCTAGCAGAGATGCTCAATCAAAATAAAACTGGTTATAACATTTAAACCTACAGCCAATATTTGGTTTTGGGTACAGTCTTAAATTTTTTTATCCAAATCACAAAATAGCCCTGTTAGTATAATTTAATAAAAATAGACACAAGGTTATTGAAGCTTATGAGAGCATTTTAGAATTATTCAAATTTATTAGGCCTAAAAACTGCATAACAGTCTTAGGTGAGGTTTGACTAGTTCCTAAGTACTATATTTTAGAAACTAAAAGGGAATCTATTACTTGTAGTTAGTGATGTGGGTCGGGTAAATACCCAGTGGGTAAGTAAATATAAATTGGGTATTTACCCCAGGCCCGGGTAAATACCCAAAAACTGGGTATTTATAATTTTTATTAAAGTTAGAGAAGATTGAGATTTTTTTTGCAATTATTACCCTCTAAGGATAGGGTAATTAATCATATGATGATAAAATGTGTTAAACAATTTTATATGGTCACTAATAGCATTTTACTTCTGGGATTAACCGCCATAAATATTCCATATTGTCCCTTTTAGCATTTTTCTTCTGAGCATAAAGCATAGTCGGCATAAATATGGTTGCACTGGTCCTGACTACTTATGATTTTTTAATTTCTATATGAATTTATTTTATTGAAAGTGAAGAAAAATAATTTGTTAAGTAATAATTATTATTTAGAAAGACAGGAAAATTTAACCTAGTAGTGGCTTATATGTAAACAACTTAAAAAAATAATTAAAATTCAATCTGTGGGGGGCAGGATTTAATTATTATTTTTTTCTAGATCTTTTGTTGGTATCAAAATAAAAAAAACTAATTTCATAAACTTGTGAAACAAAACATTTGAATCTAGCCTATAGCACAATAAATCTTTCAAAATTATATTAAGTTAGACAAAAAACAGGATATTTTTTTAGTAGGTTTATCAAATGGTACATTATACTTTAATATATTAATGAGATTAGATACAAAGAGGATCTTATATTATATTATATATTATTACCGTATATATTATTATATATTATTGTTTTCAACTAAGCGGTAACACAGAAAAGTTCAATTACTCTTAGTACTCTGCCATTCTGCCTAAGTCAATCAGGTCTTAGGTCTGTCAAGCCTTCCAAGCCATTTATACAATAAAAATTTTAACTATCATAATTTAATAACGGTAGGTTTAAAACACGAAACCCCATGCTTATTTACAAACTTTATGTATTATTTTAGAAAAAGTACTAAATCATTAAATGAAAGGTACGAGCAACAAGTCACTGTAAAAGGTTTTATAGACTACCCTAATTTATCATGTAATGATAACAATAACATATTTAGGGATAAAAATAAATTAATTTCAATAGATTTCATAAATACCCAAAATACCCGGGTAAATACCCAGGGTATTTACCCCGAGTTTTAAATACCCGGGTATTTTACATTACTACTTGTAGTATTCCAATTCAGTATCCAGTTTGACACTAAATATGCCAACTTTTATTTATGTTAGCGCAGAAAATAAGTTGTTTAAGTACTCTTGCCATTTACTAAATTAGTATTGTACTTAGCCTTTATAATGTCTTAACAGATACCTGATAAGGTTTACTAAGTAAAAACGTTTTTAAATTAGTTTTCCAAATCATACAATTTATTCCACAGTATTTTTTCCCATTTTTATCAGTTTTAAAATTGCATTTTATTTTTGAAAAGCCTTTGTTTTACTGTTCCAGTATTCCTTATTTTTTTATGTATTGTAAGCAAATTTTACTAGTGTTTCTATCTCTAAAGTTAACCAATTTATGCCATTCTTCCTCGATTGGTATATTTATATATTCCGATTAAGTTAATTTAAGTTAAAATTTTCAATTTGAGTAATTTTAAAAGTAGCCTTTTCTGTTCATTGAAGACTTCCCGTTTTAAATGATTCTTTAGACTTTAGTTCTTTCTCTCTTCAAAATCCTTCTTATCAACAGTATAGGCATATTGTTAATAAAAAGGATTTTGAGAAGAAAAATGCACCTAACTAAAGGCACCTTTAATAAATTATTACTCTACACTTTGTTAAAAAAGCTGTCATATCATCTGATGATTTAAGCTTTTAAGGTATATCAAAATGTTTTATTCACTATATTTCTTCTCAGATTTTAGACCTTTTTAACTTAACTCCCTAACCAAAGAGCAGTTTTTGATGTAGACAAGTTTACTAACACATTATTAATATGTTTTCTTATATCCTCTAAAAATAAGCTTATAAATTCATTTATATATCTTGTTATATTTTATAGAATATTCTAACGGAAACTTATTCAGCTGCAAGTAAATGTATAAATTAATTTTCTCTTTCAAATTGGAAGTGTCTTAGGGACAGGAGACCATCGCAAGGCACTGATACATTAGGTTGAGTTAAGCTTGTTAACACATAAAAGTCATGTGTTCTCAGTGCTGACTTGCCCTCAAACTCGGTCTACACATTATTGCTAAATTTTAACACACTAGTATATTTAAATTATAAAGGTGGCTAGTAGTTTAATATCTTTGGGTAATAAGAATAACCTAATGTTTCAGAATTAAGTATAATTTAATGTAGTTTTGCATGGTATTAGGTTGGTATAAATTTTCAATTATATAATTTTAAGACAAAATCTTTGAAATTATGATTTATTATGCATATGAATTGTAGCAAATTAATAATATACAATGTTTCTCTAGCACATTATTTACATACCATAATACATAGTCAACAATTCCATTCACTATAGACCTGCCAAATCGAACAAAAAAATATTTATTTAGGTCAGACTGAGACCTTGAAGCTTCTATTGATTTTGCTAGCAGTATAGAAGTGTCTGGTTGCCCAAGATAGTATACATTTGGCTGTTGCAATATTTTTCTTGCTGTAAGTTTAGCTAGAGCCAAAATGGTCAAGGGTAAAAGGTGTGTGAACTCAGGCCATCCATCATACGATAGTCAGCAATACATTAGGTCAAAGTTTTACTTGTTGTTGGTTTTTAAATTCAAATAATATTTTTTTCAGGATGATTCACCAAGGTAGTTGTCTATCAGGTATTATAAAGGACCCCCAAATCGAAGATTTTAAAGTCAAAAATGAGCCCATACTTGGTAAGTTAATCTGCAATTTAAATTAGTTTATTCTGATTTATATTATATATTTATTTTTAGATGATCCATATCTCACTGTCATTTTTATGAAAATTATAATCATACATAAAAAAACCAAGGATATTTTGAAACAATAATTACATGAACAAATTCTATAGATTAGATTACCATAATGCCTATAGAATTGTGTAGGCCCCTGTAGTGTCCATTTTGCGCATATTTCTTTTGCATACTATACAAATATTAATCAGTACACCCAATCAATATATAATAATTGATTTTTAGATATTTAATTATTAATGGATGTAGGAAACAAGTTGAGCACACTAAATTATGTGTTTACATTTCCATCAATACCAATAGTTTTTACTCAATGTATTTAAGGTGTGTATGCAGCGCTATTTATGTTATGGTTCCTCTTATTTCTTTAGACAAATATAGATTTCAATGGATATATGACAGAAATAAAGATAAATAAATAAGATTTCTGTGTATAAAATTTTAAAAAACAAAAAATGACATTAATATTCAAAAGTCTATACTGTGTTGCAGCAAATTTTTAATTAATTTTTAAAAATAAAGACCTTATAACATGTCATCGTTATGGTTCCTCTCATTGTCTTGGAATAGACAGACAAATATGTCTTCTGTAGGATTATCAATGGACAGATATAAACAGACAGAAATTAAGATAAGACCTTGCTAAGATTTCTGTGTGAAAATTGTCTAAAAATTTTACAAAACTGCACAATGGAGAGACAGTAACTTCATTACCATAACTTCAGATGGTTCATATACCTGTGTTAAAAGCTAACAGCAAATTTTTAATGGTTTTTTAAAATGAAATTTAAATAATCAGACCTTTTCTCCAAGACTAAGGTTAGTTCAGTTCAGTTGATTTGTGAAAGTATAAGTTTCCTTTGTTAATCATTTTACAATTTAAAAAATAAATTTAACATAAGTTTTTGACATGGATTTGTCTTAGCTCTGGGGGGGGGTGTTGGTGATTTTTAAGATGGAAAATATGTAATAGGTTTCCATAGAAACTACCAGAGCTATTTGTATTGCATTTTTAATATAAAAAAATAAGAAAAGCCGTTGAGATAAAGTGAAAACATTCCTTTTAGACGTATCCATGATCTATCCTATTTCCCACAGGGAAGTAAAAACAAACATTTTTATGTCTGAACATGATTGATTACCTTCAGAAGACAGTTTAATTTTTAATGATGTTTATATGTCATATGAAAAATACATACAAAAGTAACAAACATACATTTCTGTTTGTTAATTTATTTTTTTTTATTTTTAGAATATAGTAACTCACCATATTCTGTAGTCCCTTACCACCACTAAATAAACATACCTCCGAACTGTTAGAGTGTGATCATTTGGACTTTGTACCAGTAGCTTATCTGAGCACAGAGATTATGTTTTATCAGCCTCTTAGAAGGGTATCCAACTGACTAGGTTAATTTACAATAATTCTTACTAATTTGTTTATTTAATTTGATCACAGTTACGATTTACGGTTCCTTATTTGGCCCTTCCTTTTGACAAAAAAGTATTTTGGAATTGAGGTTGAATTATATATAAATGCTTGTTCTTATTTGAAATACAGTAGTTTTACGGGTGTTTTAATAATGCAGATACCACTTATTACTAATGCTGGAAAAGAACTTGATTCATTCAGGAATGCAACAACGAAGGGCATATCTCCGACATTACAATCCAGTTTGATAGCTAATAGTATTAACCTATAGATAGATAGATAGATATATAGATAGATAGATGGATTGATGGATTAATTGATGGATGGATTGATTTATGGATTGATGGATGGCTTAATTGATGGATGAATGGGTTGATTGATAGAATGAATGCTTGATTGATGGGTGGGTTGATCGATTGATTGATGGATGTATGGTTTGATGGATTTACTGATGGATGGATTGATTGATTGATGGATGGGGATGTTAATGGGCTCATTACGTACAACATTTTTAGTAACAAGTACAGGTGCTTTGTCAATCATTGTCATGTCCATAATTTACATATCATTTGAAAATATTAAAACTGCTAACCTTAATAAGATTTTTTTTTAACAGTAACAATAATAACACAATTTAAAAATATAACGAGATAAATAAAAGTTAACAGTGTCAACAACAATAAAATCTAAAAATATAACAACAGTAAAAAGTTAAAAGAAAATTACAGTTTAAAAAATTGTAACAATTGGTAAATAATTTAAAAACTGATTCTCACAGACAACCAGACGTAACAGCTTCAACAGTCCTGTCATTTAAAATATCAATAATTTTGTAATAGGCCTTTTGAATTTAAAAATTCTGATGTTCCTCTTAAGAGGCGGCAGGAGTCAGTCCAGGCGCTCACACGCTAGACATGACATGGGTTTAATTATCTTTTAATTGCTCGTAAAGGAAATTTATTAAAAAAAAATACCAAATACAAAGTATTTTATAGGTCCTTATCAACATATTGATGTGTTAAAATACCAAAACTAATGCTTAGAAATATTTTATTTTTTTGAAATCAGATAATTAAAATCCCATATGGATTTAACAAAACTAATTCCGTTGTATTATTTTTGTTTATCAATGGAAAATTTCAAACTTTGGACCTAAATAAACTTCACATATTCATAAATAAAATGTATTGAATAACTTTTTGTATTTGATTTGCTCTTAGTCATAATAATTTTTTTTAAGTGCGTGAACAGTGCACACACTTAAAAAAAAATTATTATGGCCATTATTATCGGCTACTATAGGTTGTTGTTGTTTTATGTAAATTTTATGATTCAAGGCATGTTGAGCTCAAAATGTACTCTAAATAAATAGGAATTTACTGAGGACAAACGTCTGTTGCTATGTAGATGTTAAGCTATCTGTTCTTTGTTTTGCAGGATACTTACCTGGAAGCAATGAAAGAAAAGAACTCGAAAAAGCATTAAAAGAAGTTGCGAGCAAAACTGAAGAAGTTCCTATCATTATTGGTGGTCAAGAATACAGGACAAAAGATGTCAGATATCAAGTCATGGTGAGTTTATGATGATTTTTATGTTAAACTTTTAATATTACACCGATGTAATTACAATAATATTTTCAATCTACTTATTTTTTTACCTTATGATGATTATTATAAAAATATTTATTTAAAAAATTATGTAGTGTTAACTTCTGAATGGGGAGACTTTTACTGTTTTATTTTTTTAGTTAAGATATAAGTTTGACTACCATCATTGTATTACTTAAATACATTACTTAAATAAAAACTTGAATGATTTGTAGAGATGATAATATAGAAATGTATAGGGTGACAAAAAGCTATGACCGGCTGGCTGTACATAACTTTTTTACAAGTCAATAAACTCAATGTGTTAGTAAAATTTTTCTGATTTTGGTTTCCATTGGGCAATATCTATTATTTTGTTTTTTAACATGAAAAAGTTTAGTTCCGTTATAGATTGATGTATTGATATAAAATTTGGTTTGAAGCTGGAACATCTAGCTAGGTACAGAAAGAATTTGTTTTCAGTGAAAGTTTTCTAAAAGATGGTCATTAACAATTTTCAGTCTCAAAACATATGACTAGTAAATTTATAAACAAACTAGCAGTAAGCCCGTCCTTTGCACGGTTTGTAGAATTTAGTTTAAAGTAGAAAGACTATCATACCAACCTAACCTAATTAAATCATAATAAAAAAATTCTTAATGAAATCCTAATTAAATAGATTAGAACATTTATACTATTATTATAATTAGTTCTATGTTAAAATAACTTTTTAATATACAGTAGTATGATTTCGAAATGGGTTTAAAATCAATGACCAATATAAACTAACTAATATTGATTTGACAGCTGTTTATTTTTATTTCTATTAAATCTTTAAACTATAAAAACAGCTGATTATTACCAGTAGGTTATTCATTGAAAAATGAATCAAAATGCGAGTAATATCGCGTAAAAGTGGGTTTTTAGATGCTCGTTATTTACTTTTCAAGGGGCGACTTCAAGCATTTATAAACCTTCTCTGGAAAGTAGAGAATACATGATATAATTTTCATTGTAATCAGTTCCCCCGTTTTTTCGGAGAATACGGCATAAAATGCCTTCTGGAGCCTCACAGACAAACAGACAAAAATTGAGATAAGACCGGTTTCGGCTTCTCTTACGCACAAAAAGTAAAAATAATTAAAAAATTAATGATTCTGACCAATGTACAGACAAAACTCTAATTTTATTTATATAGATGTATAGACACATAAATTGTAGGAAATTAAAAAAAATCTAACAATCTCAACCGTAAAGAGAGAAAGAAATACTTTATAAAACAGTAGTTAAGATTGGAAATGGTGTCAATTATTACAAAATACACATTAAAATATATACATCAGAAAATGCTGATTGCTACACTTGACCAGTCCTAAAATTCTAAATGAGAAAAAAACGGTCTTTTCATCAGCCAATTGAGCAGCATCTACTTGAAGGAAAAAGGCTGGACCTCTTCAATTCCATCCGCAGAATATTAAACAACTTAGCTCCGGCATAAGTGAAACCTCGTGTGGTGTAATGCTATGTTAAGGTTTTGGGCATTTCTCGTATTGTAGGAGTGAAAGCTTTGGTTCCTCTTCAAATCTGCTGAATTGGCTAGGCAGATGACCTCAACAAGGTAAATGTTAACCGCGGCTAGAATGTTTAGGTTTTTAATGGCTCTTCTACAGCTCTCTCTCTCACATCAAGTCCAGCCAGGTACGAATTGCTCTCTCCTGAATCATGAGCACCCACTTCAAGTTCATTTGAGTTTCAGCACCCCAAAGAACTGTTGCCTCAGTGTAAAAAATTATCTATGATAAAAAAAAATATATGGGTATTTAAGGATTTAATGTTGGTATTTGTTTATACGATTTACGATTTGGTTTAGGATCAAACTGTTAATCTTCAGATTAATTCCTACCGAAGTGTTATTTCTGATGTAATTGACGTCTCAGGTGTTGTTGCTTAAGATGTCCTTGTTATCGAGGACGCATTGCATGCAGGAACTAGAGGATTAAATAGTACAAGTGGCTTCATTCAAGGATAGTTTCTGTAAATATAAGACCTGTCAGTTCCTCCAAAGAATCACATCATGTTATGTAGTAAGGATGTAGAACAAACAATGAGTAGAAAATAATCTCTACTGAACAAAGTATTAAATTTATTTAGCAGCATAGGTAATGTCATTTAACATAAACTAGAGAATTTTCCATAAAATCTAGATGTGGATAAGAAATTTAATATTTGATAATTAATTGTTTACACAAAAAATAGTTACCATACACAATATAACTAGAAAATGTTTGATTAGTGGGTTAACATGTCATAGAATGATGTTTTATAGTAAAGGAGTAGGCATCCTGCAAGTGATAGGTATTAAGTAGGTCAGCGCGGTGCAGACGCCAACTCCAACTCGGTATAAATAGAATCAGCTGATGTCACTCATTTGGAGTAACTAGCAATGCTCACCTCTCAATGTCATGAGCCATCGGTCATGAACGGTCGTCGCTAATTTGTCTTTAATTTTACAAGTTCAAAGTTTTTGCATTGTTAAATAGCTTTTTAAAATAAAATCATTTTTGCATCCTTGTGATGTTGTACACTTTCCTCTATGATTAAGCTGATTAAATATTTAAAAAATTATTTGCTATGATTTTAAAATATTTTAGTTTTGTATATCAGTGTTTTCGATAAATTTATGATTTTTTTCTTGTAAATTTATTTATGTAAATTTCTTGGAATGTTAGAATATTATTTTCCTTCCAACAAGGAATTTACTCTGTACAAGGAAGTAAATAAAAATAGCGTCAAGAAAAGATTTCCTTTGTTACAATTTATGACAGAAAGACTACAGACATGAAATGTTGATACTAAATTTAATTTTAAAATCATTCCGTTTTGATTACCTTGTAAAACGTTAGATGCTGTCATATAAAATGTAGTAACTGCCAAGTCTAATGTTTAGTTATAGTGTGAAGATTCCCTTTTACTAATTCATTCTTTAAAAGTTACTATTTTTAGTTTTCTTATTTTACAACTCTTGGTAGTTAAAACAGTTACATTGCTACCAGCCTTGTATCTTGTACTATAGTAGTGGTTTCTTAAGAAAATAGTTTCTTCACAGGTATTGGCTTGCCTCCTGTAGTATTGCTTTTGGCATCAAATGTGGTTCTATTATAAACTGTGCCACGAAATATCTCTGCTATTTTGATTCTTGAGTAATTATTAAGGCATTTGAAGTATCAGCGTTTTACTTATTTGATAAGTGTTTCAAATAATAATTTCAACTGTCTTAATTTGTTTTGATACAACTTTTAACTAGAAAACAAATATAATTACTCATAACTCTCCTGTTGAATCAATTGAATGTGGTCTTTGCCAATTGTATTGTCTTGGAGAATAATTTTCATAGGTTATTAATTAATTAATTATGATTCAAATTTATTTCTCACGTTTATGTACTATTCAAAAAATATTTCTTATTGATAACCTTTTCTTTATGTGAAAGTACATTTTTTTATGGGGAAAAGTATAAAATTCTTTTCACTTATTGTTTGAATTATTGTGATCGAACTTTGTGTACAGTTTATTTGTGTGAAAATCCCAATTTTCTTGTTACAGCAAGCTTACATACTCCTGTTTCTTACGAAGAATAAGTAAATTGATTTAACACGTTCGCTACCGATCGTCAACTATAGTTGACGCCAGATGATGTGTCTGAGCCCTAACCTGCTGGCCAGACTTCCCCTGAAACTATGTAGCTGAAGTAAAATTCACCCAGAAACCAAACTTTTTTTGTTTTTCTTATCAATTAGGTTGTAAATAACAGTAATTTACATGAACCAGCTAGAAAACAAACCATCTCACATTCTAAATCCAATTATGTTTACCGATGCAGTTTTTGCAAAAATGCCACTAAAAATATGGAGGTAACCCCCACCACATGGAAACCAATCTCCCAGCTCTTTTAGAGGTTATCCCTGTAGACCTGTAACTAGTAACCAAACTGAAAATATGAACCTTATATTTATAACTGGTCATAAGGATAATGCAAGTCGGAGTCAACTATGGTTGACGTCAGTCTATGCCTACATAATCAATCGTCAACTATAGTTGACGCTGGTCTGTGAGAACAATATTTTAACTTATCGGTAGTGAATGTGTTAAACTACTTATTCATAATATTTTTCATAAAATTCTTTAATAAATAGTATAACCAATGATGAAACCTAGTTTGTAGAGTTACAAATAATTCCCTGATTATTAGAAATTCACAGAGTGTGTAGGAGTGCTGCTACAGAAATATTTTAAGTATTGATTAATTAGAAATATTTATTTTATATTGTTTTATATAATTAGCTTTTATACTTATCACCATTTCAATATTACTGTGCTTTTTCTCTACTAAACATGACACAATTTTTGTACTCAAACATTAATTGAATAAGTCAAAGTCATTCCGCTAACTCATTTAAAATTGGCATATAACAACTTTCTGATAACCATGTGTTTTTACAGCCTCATGACCACCAAAAGAAGATTGCTCAGTTTTACTATGCGACACCAGTAAGTATATTACTTATGCTTTAATGCTTCATATTTTATATCACTAATTAGTTTGGCAAACATTCAAATCTTTTTCTAAAGTCGCTTAAGCTAAATATTTACTGAGATTTAGAAAGTTAATTTGTAATATCCTTTTGTTACTGTACTTAATTTATTTTAAGTTAAATACACTTAAGGCGGTGCGAGTAGCATTAGGGACAACTGAAATCGCCTGGGCCAGCGCTAGTGTCGCTTTTTCGTTACGCATATGTGTTTTGTAAGCTTCCTTAGTGACTTGTTTAACATATCAATTCTGTTCTTTGTACAGTTTAAAACATTTTTAGACTTCCAAAATGACATATTTTATAACATTATTGGATCAAAAAAGTGGCATTTACACTTATTTTGTGTCAGGACAAATCATTTCCTGTAGTATACAAATTTTTTTTATTTAAAAATTTCACAATGGTTAAGTGAAAAAGGTACTTTATTCATCCATGTTCTCAAAATTTCAGCTCTAAAACATCAGCAGTTTTCCCACACTCCTTGATTGAAAAATGCAAAATTTCTGATTAAGTAACCCTGTAACTCAAAATGTTTTCTTTAATAACTTTAAAAAAATTATGCCAAAACATATTTAAGATAGGATCAACAAATAAACGTTAAAATTATGATTTTTATTAAATAGCGATTTTTTACTCGCACAACCTCCTTAACTTGGCAACAGAAATAGTGTTTTAACTTTATAAACTAGGGTAAGTTGTAACAATATCTTTTATTAATAGAAAACTTGAACTTAATTAATTGATTAAGGTAATTTTAACCTTAAATGTAATAAGATTACTTAAACAGCTCTGTCTTCTTTTTTTACTTTCTGTGTAAGATGTTATTAGTATGTAGATTTTGCTTGAAAAATTAATTAATTTAATTTTCTTCCATATCTTTATAGTAATGTCCCATGTAATTACTCTATGAACAGTTTTACTTTCTTTTCTGAATGACAACACAACTTAAATCATCTTCCTTACTTAGTTGTTATAGAATACAAATAACTATAATTGTGTCAAGTAGACATTTATTTACTGCCAATTTATTGAAGGATATTTTTCCGAGGAGACAGTTTTTCGTACATATGCATATATCAGTTCTGTTAAAAGTACCTTTAATATTTTGATAGCAAAACCTGCCAGCAGTCAGATGTTTGAATTTTAAGGTACTGATTGATATTTCAGACTATAAGTTTCCACACTTGCCGTATTATATTAATTAACAACGGGTTTAGGCAGTGTGTCTTTTCTGTTTTCAATTCACACCTGAAGAAAATAAGAGAAAATAAATTCACAGCTGAAAAAAGTAAGGATTTAAATAACGATATAACTTCATAAATTTTTATGAAGCGAGGTGTCCAATAGTGAAATCTTTGATAGGATTTGGTGCAAAAAGCAATCGATGTGGCCACCGAAACACAAAAGAAGTGGGACGCTGTGCCGCTCGCGGAGAAACTCAAGATATGGATGAAAGCCGCAGACATGATGGCCACCAAGTACAGATGGAGGCTAAACGCTACCACAATGCTGGGCCAGGCCAAGACTGTTGTTCAGGCTGAAATTGATGCCGCTGCCGAACTGATAGACTTTATACGGTATGGTGGCCATTCTTTGTACTTAGTGGTCCGAGTGCATGTACTCTCACTGACATTGTTGGAGCCGAGTGAGCTGTGACGAGCTGTGAGCTTCCTAGAGGGAATGAGGGGTGTATGTTCGGTGTGTTTGGTCGAGGTGCTAATTGTTTGGTTACACACATTCAAACATTTACTTTTAACCATTAATGAGTTAAAGCTTGAAATACGACTTTATAAAGATTTTTAGGTTATGAAGTTTGTGCACAATATTCCTTTTTCATGCTACCGTATATGAATTTCCTGGTTTTTTGTAAAAATAATTACAGGTCTTTGCTTATGTTAAGGTTCTTGAGTCGTGTTTAGAGGTATAATCTAATAGAAGTGTAAAGTCCGAAACAATTTAATGGCAATATACTTATAAGAATCATGTGAATAGATCATCTTATTTACTTAAATTAGTCTAGAAATGTATTGTGCATTTTGTATCGCAAAAACTACTTATCATACACATACTAAAATATTGATAAAAAATCATTTCTTAAATTAATTACTGGTATTGCTTTGTTCAATGTTTTCCGTCTAGAATTATGTAGAGTATATTGTTTTGTATTGGGAAATTTAATGTTTTTTTACTACTTGAAGATAAGTGGGTGATTGTTTATAGGTTGAACGCGTTCTTTGCCAAAGAGCTGACCAAGTATCAACCCATCAGCGAAGACCCCAAGGTCACCAAGAACTCCATGAGGTATCGAGGCCTTGAAGGCTTCGTGGCCGCTGTCTCCCCATTCAACTTCACTGCGATCGGAGGCAACCTGGCTTACACTCCTACTCTGATGGTACTGTGAATGCGAAAATACGCAAAACAGATACTAAGTATTGATTATCGTCATCTTAGAGGGTGGTAATATTTGATGAATGATTTGTAATAACAATTAATAGCAAGCTACTCAATTATCAATTTACAACACCCCCCTCCCCCCCACAAGGCTAGGTTGTGACACCTGCGATATGGTCTCATCTGTACCGTCAAACAATTCTGCGCTGTGAACGTCGGAGACCATTGTCCTCATTAAACAGGCTTAAGGGGATGATGCCTTAAGCCACACAACTGTTTTATAGTAGCATAGAATGTTTAAGGACAAGATTTCCTGTGAAATTTCTAGAGGTGTGCGGATAGTGAATTATTTTTTCGGATCGGATTCGGATCGGATAGCTCAAATCCGGATCGGATAGTTTGGGTTCGGATCGGATAGTTTTCGGATTCGGATACTCGCAATAAAAAAGTGAAATCAGACTTATCTAAGAATAAATTAGGAAAAAATCAATAAAATGTTATTAAAATGATTAAATGGTACATAAAAAATCATAAATTCTTCATAGGATGAACAACAAAACTAAAATTTTTACTTCACTGCATTTAAAATTACCAGTAACAAATTTTAATATGGCGTAATTAACAAATTAAATCAACAGAAACCTTATAATTCGCCATTAAATGACATCAACGTTCTACTAATTCATCAATTCATTCTAATAATAATCAACTAATTCTCAATTTTATTTCACGATTCAATTATTTTATTTATTACAATGATAAAAACAAATCACCATTAACAAAGAATCAAGATTTTGCGACCGACGTCGTTGGATCGATGCCATCGGCTATCTGCGTATCGGCAGGGGCAGTGACAATGCAGCTGCTATCAAACAAAGGCCTGTGCGCAGGCGCAGAGTTGGAATATTTGGCAGATAAAATACCCCGATCGGCTGTGTAACAATATTGAAACCCGCGAAATTATGGTACCTCGTCGTAATCTAGTTAGTTATTCATCTTAAAATTATCTAAAAATGTAAAACTAATAACGCTTAAATTCATTCAACAAAGAGAAAATGTAGATTGAAAACAAGTGGAAAATTTGTTGGTTATGTGAACACCGAACGACGAAATAGGCCAAATGTAAATTTGGCAACACTTTATCGTATTGCTCAAACCCGGAGTAGTTGAGAATGCGATAACTAAACAATTGATCGTCTACGTAGACGATCAGAATGAAGTAGTATTATTTTTGCCGGAAACCCCGTCGCAAAACGAGCTATTATGATGGTTTGTTACCAATAACATTAAATCAACAATTCAAGTTTTTTCGTAGCCGAAATGAAATTTTATATGGAATAATATCAAACCGCAATCTGATAACTCGGTGCAACTATCGATGACGCTATGCTTTGTATTTCAAAATGCAATATCGTGTTGAACTTACGGTTACTTAAATGTGTAGTTGAAGAATCGAATAATCATACCGCATCCTCGGACCGCCCAATGACGTTCTTACATTCCGATTGGATATGAATTGCGTAATTTCGTCATCTGTGGTCGTCATTCGAATCGCTATAAGTGTATCGCGTCTACCAGTCAACGACATTGTTTTGATGAAAGACTATGTAATTTCGTCGTCTTATCAAGGCCTAAGCAAAAATTATTCTAGCTTCGCGGGTATTAACTCGACGAAAATCTCGTTGTTTTTGTTCAAATTGCTGTATTATACAGTCTATATGAAAATTCGGATATTTATCGGATCGGATCGGATATCCGATCCGAATCCGAACCGAATTTTCGGATATCCGCACACCTCTAGAAATTTCCACCCACAACAGTTTTTGTTCCTCGGTCAGGACTTTGGCCACCAGCTTTGTGCAGGTTTTCTCACCGCCAAATCCCTCGTTACGAACGTGTAGACAGTTTACACTGAATTAAGTCCAGAAATGTCACAGATGAGGGCTGTGGTTAAACGCCTGTTTAAGAGTACAAAACTTCATTCAATTGGCCACCTGATCCTCAGCTCGATCAGTCGTTGGGTGTCCGACACACTGCTCATCTTTGACGAGTTCCCTGCCTTCCTTAAACATTTTTGCCAGTAAAAAAGTCTTGTGCAGCTTAACCCTTAAAGCACTACTGAAAATCACACTCCCTGCTCATTTACTATAAGAAAATCAAAATTATATTTTCCCAATGTTCTTTTTGGATTTAGGTAGCTTGAATAAAGTAGAAAACAGAAATATGCTTCATTTTTATTTATTGAACATTTTAACACTATTTTTCAGGTATCTAAAAAAGTTATTTTTGCACAAAATTCTGAGTGTTTGAAATAAAACTTGTAGGCTTACATAAATGGTCAAATGAATGAAAAATTACTGATTCTAAACATGAAAACAGGGAGAAGAAACATGTAAATAAAGTAAAAAAATATTATGTAAGTAAATCCAACAAAGCCGCCATCCATATTGGTTTTGTGAGTTAATGGGGGTTAAAGCAACATTACCATGCACTCTACTGGTTGTTTCACGAACTACAGGGCAGTAAATGTGATGAAATGACCGAAAGTGAAAAAACTCGGTTTCCGCACCATGTCACATGATCATACGTGAAATATTGCGGTTGCAGGGCAGTACAACATTGTGGAAGCCCTCAGATACAGCCCTGCTGTCCAACTGGGTTATCTACCAGGTTATGACAGAGGCCGGAGTTCCGCCCGGAGTGGTAAACTTCGTCCCCGCGGATGGACCCGTGTTCGGTGACACCATCACCGCCTCCCCCCACCTCGCTGGTATCAACTTTACCGGCTCTGTCCCGTGAGTATTATAATAAAATATGACCTTACCACATGGTTCACAATGATCTTGGTAATTTTAATTTTTTCCTGGTACTTTGTTAAACACTATAGGTAGTACAAGGATAAAGAATTGTTTCATTCAAAATTTGTAGTATATGTTACTTTTAAAAATAGGTACTCTTATTGCGCCACCCTGGATGATAAGTGGTTTTCCGGGGGAGGTTCTTGTGTCTATGTCTAAACTCCAAAGCCACGTCTTCGGTCAATTTTTACTGGGTATTAACTCAACGAAAATCTCGTTGTTTTTGTTCAAATTGCTGTATTATACAGTCTATATGAAAATTCGGATATTTATCGGATCGGATCGGATATCTTAAATACATTCGGATCGGTTTCGGATATCCGATCCGAATCCGAACCGAATTTTCGGATATCCGCACACCTCTAGAAATTTCCACCCACAACAGTTTTTGTTCCTCGGTCAGGACTTTGGCCACCAGCTTTGTGCAGGTTTTCTCACCGCCAAATCCCTCGTTACGAACGTGTAGATAGTTTACACTGAATTAAGTCCAGAAATGTCACAGATGAGGGCTGTGGTTAAACGCCTGTGAGTACAAAACTTCATTCAATTGGCCACCTGAGCCTCAGCTCGATCAGTCGTTGGGTGTCCGACACACTGCTCATCTTTGACGAGTTCCCTGCCTTCCTTAAACATTTTTGCCAGTAAAAAAGTCTTGTGCAGCTTAACCCTTAAAGCACTACTGAAAATCACACTCCCTGCTCATTTACTATAAGAAAATCAAAATTATATTTTCCCAATGTTCTTTTTGGATTTAGGTAGCTTGAATAAAGTAGAAAACAGAAATATGCTTCATTTTTATTTATTGAACATTTTAACACTATTTTTCAGGTATCTAAAAAAGTTATTTTTGCACAAAATTCTGAGTGTTTGAAATAAAACTTGTAGGCTTACATAAATGGTCAAATGAATGAAAAATTACTGATTCTAAACATGAAAACAGGGAGAAGAAACATGTAAATAAAGTAAAAAGATATGTAAGAAAATCCAACAAAGCCGCCATCCATATTGGTTTTGTGAGTTAATGGGGGTTAAAGCAACATTACCATGCACTCTACTGGTTGTTTCACGAACTACAGGGCAGTAAATGTGATGAAATGACCGAAAGTGAAAAAACTCGGTTTCCGCACCATGTCACATGATCATACGTGAAATATTGCGGTTGCAGGGCAGTACAACATTGTGGAAGCCCTCAGATACAGCCCTGCTGTCCAACTGGGTTATCTACCAGGTTATGACAGAGGCCGGAGTTCCGCCCGGAGTGGTAAACTTCGTCCCCGCGGATGGACCCGTGTTCGGTGACACCATCACCGCCTCCCCCCACCTCGCTGGTATCAACTTTACCGGCTCTGTCCCGTGAGTATTATAATAAAATATGACCTTACCACATGGTTCACAATGATCTTGGTAATTTTAATTTTTTCCTGGTACTTTGTTAAACACTATAGGTAGTACAAGGATAAAGAATTGTTTCATTCAAAATTTGTAGTATATGTTACTTTTAAAAATAGGTACTCTTATTGCGCCACCCTGGATGATAAGTGGTTTTCCGGGGGAGGTTCTTGTGTCTATGTCTAAACTCCAAAGCCACGTCTTCGGTCAATTTTTACTGAATTCAGATCAAGGATGTATATTAGTAGTATCTCCTAGAGCTTTTATTAATTTTAAATTTTATTTTTAAGAGTTCATTTCCAAAGATAACTTTAAAAATAACAATTTTTCATTTTTTTCTTTTTTTGTGAAGTAAAAAACTTTTACACTTAAATCCAGTTTGGTTTTCTGAAAAGTAAATTTTTTTCCTTCATTAATCCAACTATTATACCACTTTAACCTAATTCTATAATAATCTCTCAGTAATTTAATTATTTTTTTAATTTTGAGTTTATTAATGTCAATGCTACTTTTTGGCTAGCGGTTTAGAGGTAATACATTGGCCGACTAAGTCAAAGCTTGCTGGATCCAAATAAACCAGTGAGTATTTGTAGAAGAATTTGCATCTGTAAACTTGTGTTGTTTGTGTTCCAGGACCTTCAACAGGCTTTGGACACAGGTTGGCAAGAACATCAACAGCTATAAGAACTTCCCCAGGTTAATCGGAGAGTGTGGTGGCAAGAATTTCCATTTAATACATCCCTCAGCTGACGTGACCAGTGTTGTCAATGGAACCATTCGGTCCGCGTTTGAGTTCTGTGGCCAGAAGTGCTCCGCCTGCTCCAGGATGTATGTTCCTCAGTCGTTGTGGCCTAAAGTAAGTCAGGTTTTCAGCCTAACGTAGTCCAGTTATTAACTTTCAACTATATGATAGACAGTTAACTAAAATTTCCACTCCCCTTATTTCGTTAGAGCATTATAGTTTGAGCTTTCTATCAATCTCTCATAATTTTATCACATTTTTTTATACAATGATGTGACTTAATCCTGTTTCATATGATTGATAAATTTTTTCCTTAAGTAAAACTAAATTATATGTGTACTAGGCGAGTAATTGAATGAAGTTTTTATGCTAAAACCAATATATAACAGCCTAAAAATGTTTGTGAGACTTTAACGAAAAACAATTTGGTTTAGGAGAAAAATGTAAAAGCTTAAACATTTTTTCTTCTTCCTAATAAAATTGCTAAACTTGTTATTACTTTGCAATGTAACTAATTAAGCCTACTAAAGTTATTGATCAATTTAATATTTTGGTTAAGTGAATTATATACACAAGTAAATCAAGTTAGTTAGTATATTTAGTCATTCGTACCATTTAGTGAGGAATTATAAGCCTAAAAGTTGGAGGATATTGCTTAGGCCTATTTCATATATTTATTTACTTATTTAAAAGTACTGCATAGAGCATTAAATCTACATCAATCATAAATTCTGCTCGTTTTTACATCTCACTGATAAATGATTGATAAAATAGTGTTAAAATTGGTGAGCAACCCTTGTGGTGACGTCTCTATTTGCACAGATCAAGGCTGGATTGTTGGAGACAAGGGACAAGCTGAAGGTATCGGATGTCATGGAGTTTGACTCATTCACGTCCGCGGTAATCGATGACAAGGCGTTTGCGAGGATCTCCGGATACATTGACTACGCCAAGAAGAGCAGCAACACAGAGATCATTGGTGGTGGCCAATACGACAAAAGGTTAGTGATACACCATGGATAAAATTCACTCTATAATAGGCTAGTTTGCATTTTACTTTTTTAGAATTTCAGCATTACAAACAGTTTTTGATTGAGTTGTAAAATCATGTGGTAAGAGATTATTTAATTTAAACTTGGATTTTATTTTATTTGAGCAAAAATGTATTTACTTCAAGAAACATACTCAATTTTCAGGAATCACAATTCTTGTTTGCTTTTTGGTTTGAATGGGATTTTGTATTTTAAATAAAATTTTTTATCTAAATGATCACTAATAGGGCTACTATTATATTATGGTAATATAAATCAATACCATATAAACCAGTTTATATGTGTTTCACTCAATAATCCATGCTAAAAAACTAAACATAAATAATTTTGTCCGAAGACTAGGTGACAGTCATTCATATTTCACAAGAAATAGTAATATAATTAATTGTTGATGGGATTCTATGGGAATATGAGGATTCCCATAGGTTAGAATTTTATAACAAAAACACATTAAATGTGGGTGTCAAGTTTTTAGTAAGGCTACCTGTAGAATTATTGAGGAATGTAGATAATGTATTTACAATAATTTCAATGAAAGTATTGACAAGTAAATAGTTATGTGAATTTCTGACAACCAAAGTACTTAGTTATAGTAAAAGTGAAGAAAATTGTTGATTCAATAACACTGTTAGCTGTAGTTTAGTATAGTGACAACACATTGTCATTATTAACATTAACATCTAATTTATTAACATCTACCGTCCACACTTTCTAATTGATTTCTGACTGTGAGGACACAAACCATGATGTGTGCCTTTAATTTGTTTCTAAATGAAGCAAGCTTTGGTGATTACTCTCACTGTTTGACTGACAGATAATTAAGATGCAAATGGAAGTTAATTGTTCAATCAAATGTCTCCTCTGTTTCTACCTGAACAACAAATTCAAAGCAGTTATCTGCTTAGTTTTCAATTGTATCTCAGTTAATGTCCTAATTGTATTAGGTCTGTTGACTAACCAGCATCAATACTTATTTAAATCTTAGCACAAAATCTATTATTATTGTATATTTGTGTACTACCATTTTCTATTGATTAAAATTTATGGCTTATGAAAACTTGCATTAGTTAAATAACTCAGCTCCAGGGTTTCTTCCTGTAGGGGTAAATGATCATACTTATAGTAATATACATGTTAGATTTTCTTTTAATCATGGTATTAAAAACTTGAGTATCGAAACAGTTATTAAAACATAATCATTCCTAATTCACATTAATTTTTTGTTTATCGTTTTGTCCATTAGGTTTATGGTTTATGTTGTTCTTAATGTAGATTTTTATATTGACATGTTACAGCAAAGGTTATTTCATCCAGCCAACAATAATCGAAACAAAAGATCCAAAAGACAAGTTGATGACAGAGGAAATCTTTGGCCCGGTGCTGACAATCTACGTTTACCCTGACAATAAAATTGACGAGATCATCACTTTGGTAGACACATCCACCCCGTACGCTCTCACTGGAGCCATCTTCGCTCAGGATCAGTGAGTTTATATCAGTAGAGGAAGAATATAGACCAATATATTATTTGATGGATCTCTTTGTATATCAAATATCTTTGGAATTTTCACTTAATAACCTTGGAAGGGAAATGTTTTGAGCTGTCTAGTATGCCTTAATAAAATGTTTAAGATAAAATACATAAAAATACACTGTTAATTTTGCAAGTTTGATAATTATATTTTTCAAATTTTATAATTTACCAATGTCTGAGTAAAATATAAGTCCTAAACAAGTCTTATCCCCAGAAAAACTTAGGATTTGATGCTATTTGGTCGGAAAAGTTCCAAATAGTCCAACAACTTCTGGGTGTTCTAGCCTTAACTGAATGATAAAATCATTATCCATCTCTTTTTTCACTAAACAGTATAAAAAAAACACAAAATGTGCCCCTCACCTTAACCATGCAATAGGAAAAGAAGCAAAAAAGGTGTCCCCAATTATATATCGCAATTACGTCTACAAGTGCTGTCAACTTCCACCTAAGCCCCCCACCATTTATTTTAGGTAGGCCCTCTCTCCACTGTACCACCCATTGCAAGCCAAATTGGGATTGCTCATGGTGGGGATTTGAACCCGCGTACTTCAGTTTGACTTAGCTCGACAGCGACGTGCCTTAGCCGGTTTCACTAAGTACCACTGTCTGAAAAAGTGTTGACCTGACTATAAAACACTCTAGCGGCAGATGAGCAAACTCCATGAGATAGTTCCAGCAATAGCTCACAGGAGACTGTGTGTCAGCTAAACGGCTTAGCGACTTAAAAGCTCACTAAATTGACAACAGATGGCACTAACTGCCTGTATCTTGCCTCATGTTTGACCGTCGCAAAGGACATGGTGACAATCACCAGTTGTTGGGTTAATAAAACTGAAACCAAAAAAATTTAATAAAAATAACTGAGTATAAAAAAATATAAGTATAAAAATAAAATTGTCTATAGGATCTTTGTCTTTAGTTTACTATATGAATATCAGCTGACCAGAGACAAAGATGGTCAAACTATGAATAGTCATTGTATGAATTGCTCTTAATTTACTAAATTTATTTCCCGAATAACCAATTCAAACATTACTGAATTAATAGGTTGTCAGCAAAATATAAACCTTGCTAACTATGTTTTCAGGAAATGGCTTCATGACACAACTGAAAAATTAAAACATGCAGCTGGTAACTTCTACATAAATGACAAATCAACCGGATCAGTTGTTGGGCAGCAGCCTTTCGGTGGATCCAGAATGTCAGGTAAAGCTTCCTGTCAATTTATTCCCATGATTATATGAGGTAAAATACCAATACCAACCATTAATTTTGGAATTATAATTTAACTTAATTTTGTTTAGTGAGCTCATGGATGGGGAAAATATTGAATTGCATTAAAGTATCAAAAAGCACGGAGAGAAAATATTGTTTAATTTCAGTTTAAACTAAACTTATATAAATAAGCCTCAGGGGCTAATCCTTTATCCTTAATAACATTAAACTAAAATAAAGTGAAAGGAAGTAAAGAATGGTTGTGCCCAGCAACATCAGTATCTATTTGCCCCATTGAAACACCAGAGGGTAATCAAACACACTTACTGAAGCATGATTGTTGCAGGCACCAACGACAAGGCCGGTGGACCTCACTACGTGTTGAGGTGGGCTTCCCCCCAATCTGTCAAGGAGACCTTCGTCCCCCTCACCGAGTGGAAGTACCCCTACATGGGCTAAACCTCCAGCATCCAGATGAGCAACTGTGATACAGTCAAAGTGGTACTTTGATGAACTGACCTGATCTACCAGTATTTGTGAATAATGCTTAAAGCATTTCAAGGAAATAGTCCGACAGTTGTAATTTTTTTTAATTCTAAATCCAAACCCGCTTCAGTGTGTGCATTATGTATAATTTTTTCTAAAAGCAAAACTCAATGTATTATTTTAATAATACTGGATGTATTTATTTTTAGCTATTTTATAGTATTTTTAAGCAGTATTTTAATTAAACATGATTCCTAGGTTAAATTTAAAGTATGTAAAGGGTCTTACATAATTTGCCATTCACACCCGCAGAGATTAGAAACATGTATTATTTATTACAATCAATAAATAAAAGTTATTATGTTGTATCGTGTTTGTATCCTTTGGTGGTAAAACCTGCAGTACATCAGAGTTTCCTGCAACATGTGACTCAGCTCTGCTAATACACTCAGCTCAATTTCATGGCTTTGACCCTAGGAGGTGTGTGACTACTCTAAAAATTTCCGACCACATTTTCTCGCTTTACTGTTGTCCCACTGTAATTCCTCTGTTCTTGTTCAACCTTTCCAATTCTTGCTTCTTTCAATATTCCTTCCCTTGTGACCACATAACATTAATCTCACTTGACCGTCACCACATAACTATTGGTGGTTGGTGAAATGGGTGGTCAAGATGATAAGACCAATTAGTTTGGAAAAGTTACAACTTAAAACCCAGATACTGATAATTTGTGGGCCATTTATTTAATACTAATGTGATTCCAATTATCTCAGAAATCAAGACTAGGAGATATTAAAGTAAATTGAAAAATTCATAGCACACTTTTTTCGAGTGTGAGAGATTGAGTGTGCAGCGAGTGTCACTATCTGCCGAGTTCCCATCACAATCCATCTCAACAACATCGTTGGAGCCGTGTTCCAGGTATGAGAGACACCTGTAACTTCATTAAGAAGTCACTTCATCATGATCACTCCAATGAGAAAAGCCCTAGCGCTGTATCAATCAAAGGTCTAGCCCAAAGTAATAAAACTGGTTCTTAGCTGGTCCTAGGAGGTGAGAGTTAATGGGTGTGAGTCCCACACTACTACTACACACTAGACTGCTGTGTATTAGCATTACCTCCTCCCCCCGGCATAAATTAAATGAAATGAAAAATGTTGTGAAAAACTGTTACCATAAATTATTATATTAAGGAAATATACGTTTGTTTTCTTACGCTACCTTATTATTGTCTCTTAGCTCAGATTATACTAAAAATAAAGTGTCAGGTTTGTATAAATAGTAAACACTATTGTACAGCTGTCAAGTATTATATTCAGAAGAAAACCAATAAATAACCTTAACTGATTGATTGACATTTGTTTTCATTATGTTAGAACCACATTCAATGGAAGAAGTACTGAAAAGAATTCATTAATACTCCTTGCATAACCGTTTCATGTGCAATCTGTGACCATTATATATATATATACTGTATATGACATTATTTATTAATTATATAACATTTATATAATTCATGTTCAATATTATATTGTATTAAAATACCTGAGTTATTGATTCCTGATTTATTACAAAATATAAAAAAATGTTTCCCATTCTAAGAGAAATGGTAATTATCTGTCAGATACTTAATGGTTTTCCATTAAAGTATAATACTTCTTCTAAAGGTAACAATTCTGTTACATTTTGTCCAACCTCTTTCCTCTGGGGTGTTATTGTGGTTATGTTCCAAACAGTCATGTCATTTCTTGCGTTTTCGAAAGACCTCTCAGAGAAGCAGCATGGCACTCCAATACGTATGCGTAGCAACACTGCTGTAATAGCTATTCTACTCGATGTGGGGACCTTGAACTTGATGGCTGTCACTGTGATGTGTAGTTCAGTTAAACACTACCAAAAGTTTATAAACATGTGTTCTATCTTAGCGAATTTTGATAAAGTATTACCGCGAAATCTAATTGAACGCAGACTCAGAATGAAACTTCTCCTTATAGTCACATATGCTATCGTTCTTCTAACATGCTCAATTGTGGTAGAAACTAGAGGTTACATGAGACTACATGGTCACAATGGATTCATAATTTACTATCCACTATATACCACATATTTTGCCCAAGTTTCATTGTTTGTACAATTTACGAGAATCGCTTATTCAATTGCTAGACGGTTCAGAGAAGTCAATAAAATGATAAAAGAAGAAGTTTGCAAAGCAAGTTGGAGGAGAAATCGGCTCATGTGTCTTCCCGAAGTCAACTTCACATCAGGTAAATTAAACTAATTTTTTTTCATCTTCAACAAACAGCAACATTAATCATTAGTGTGGTAATCATACAAGTAAATATTGTTAACAGTACAAATTAGTCTATGCATCTGTAGGTCCTTCTTGCTCAACACAGTCACATTTGGTAATGGGAGCATGCTGCAACAGGGGATTACATTTTTCAAGGACAATATTTGCTTAAGTACACACCAATGTGTCTAAACATTAAACCAACATAATGATAAACTACACACCGAATAGTGTGTATAGTACTGCATAGTACCCTGTATTAGCCTATGTTAAAATTCAGCTCCGGTTATAACATTCTCGATAAATAAAATTTAATTTTACATTCCAACATTGGAATTTACCATGAAAACTGATGTGACCAAAATGATTGAAGTACCGGTAGACCAAATAAACAATATTGTAAAAGGACTAGGACTATTATGGTAGCTAGTTGTTTGGTTGTTCTCAACATTGTAACAAATTAAATGGTTTACATACCTCTCTATCACAATCTTATTAGTTGAATGGCGCAACTATAGTTTCGGCCTAAATTAGGCCATCTTCAGGCACAAGGTAAATAATTTCTTGAAATTTCACTGCTTTAAATAAAACTTGAACAAAAACATAATAAAAATAAAAATAATTACACAACTGACACAATTTTAAAAACAGCTGACATTTGACTAAACAGAATATCAGCATGTTAATTCGGTATGTAGTTCCCCTTTTCGCCTTCCAGTATTCTAATTGTAACAAAATTTAATAAAAGAATTTTAGAGATTCAAATATACTCATGCCACAACTTACTTAGCAAATTCCCTATGTATTAACAAATTATATTGGTGCATATTAAGCCAGGGTCTTCCATAGATGCCTTATAGCTTAGTCCTGACCACTGTGTGATTTTCTTTCAGCATCATAATACTTTACACCACTTCTAATCCAGGCACAATAGTTCCTCACACAATGTACAGTAAATATATATAAGCTAAAAATAATGTGTGTTTATTGTTTTTAGCTTATATAAATAATCTGGAGAAAATTGATTTAAGATATGGTGAAATGCTTTTGTATGCAGACGACACTGCCCTCCTCCTTGAGGGCGCCGCATGGGATGAGGTGTACCGGCGAACAGAGGGTAGACTGCGCACTGTCAAGCAATGGTTTACTCAGAATGGCCTTACAGTCAACGTGGAAAGACCAGATATATGGCGGTCTCCCTGAGGGCTGCTACCGACCCAATAAATAAACAACTGATAATGAACACATGCAATCTCTTAGCTCCTTGTAGTTGTGAAGTGATTGAACCAGTGGATTCCTATAAATACTTGGGAGGTTGGTTTGATAAAAGAATAGCCTGGACCATTCATTCACTATATGTCAATAATAAACTCAGAAAATGTATTTATATGTTTTCGGTTCTGTCTCATGTTCTTGATGATGCTCATCTAAAAACAGTTTATTACGCTTATGTTCAGTCAATTTTGCAATGTGGCATTCTTGTCTGGGGGGATCATTTGACTATGTTGTTAACATACTACAGATTACCCAGAAGTCTATAATTAAATCAGCTCTTCAAAAGCCCCATAGGTTTTCTTCCGACAGATTGTTCGACATTTTCAAAGTATTAGATTAGGCAACTATTCATAAAAACGGTTGCATTATTTAGTTTCAAAAGACAATATAGTTTTATTGAGAAAACTTCGCGTACATACCTAACACATCATCGTATGAACATCGGTATAGTCACACCAAAGATCGAAAAAATCCATAAACATACTGGCTGTGTATATATTGCCGATGTAATTTATGATGAATTAAGGAATATTGCCCCATGTAGCATTGGTGTTTTCAGAAAGATACTTATAGGATGGTTAATTGGCATTGGAAGGGAGGCTGCCATGGGGTTGGTTACCATACCACCCAATACCGCGCCTGACTGTGAGCACGTTACACGGGCAAATCTTCCCTCATACAGTTTTTGTTAGGACGTATTACTCCATCTCACTTTTTTCTTACCTTTTGGTTCCCAATCAAACATAAAGCTTCATCTTAATGAATGTGCATGTTTTGAATTTTTGTATTCGAATGCGGTTGGGTGCATGTGCAGAAAATGTAGATTGAATGGGATTGTCTGAATAATAGTGAGGATGTGCTTGCATGTTGCGTTTTCTACATCGCGTTTCTAAAAGCTACGTTTTCTGTAGCTTTTAAAGTATCTAGTTTTATTTGTGTTATTAACTTATTTTATAATTTTGCCTTCATCCGCATGGTCAATGGTTCTTTTATTTTTGTTAATTTTTACTATACATTTTTATACACCAAAATATTATTCCCTGCAGTCTCCATAAATTAGCGAGCGATAGTCTCTAGGAATCTGCCCCCGCGCACAGGCTTTGCCTATGCGGGGACATTTCGTTATTGTACAGTACAAAATTGTAATGTTTGTTTGTTTGTAAAGGAAAGAATAAAATTTCAATTCACTATTTAATTTCAATTCAATTTCAATTCACAGACGCTGACAAAGTCCTATATCCAATGCCTTTCACTGCAGAAAGATCAGGATTATCACAAGTGTGCTCACTATAAGCCCTGGGGTGTTTACAATTAATTATTGGTCTGCTCTGCCTTATGCATGTCAAGTTGAATTTAAATAATTGGGTGGTCAGGCAGGAAAACACTAGACTCCATGGCCATCTTAATGCTAGAGTGCGGATCTCACAAACACAGACAACTGCCATAGACGATTAAAGAGCTGGAAACTTCAGAAGGGACTGAAGACTGATTATATCAGGGGCAGAGCCTACTACTCCACCCAGGAGTATCTGGATGATGACTTGCTGATGACTGCTTATTTGTACCCAGCCAGAAGTGATTTTTTCTTTTAAGTTTTAACACTGCTAATGACAATTATGTATTATGTGCTGACACCATCAATTCCACTATGGGGCATCAGATGATGATATAAGGATTAGGTATAGGGTATTGTAGTCACCTCAAGGAGGTTTAATTCTGATTTTATGACTTCCCACTTCTTGTATTATAGGAGAGAGCAGTTCCAGAAGAGCCTACAATATCCGTACACTGACTGAGCTTTACTGGCAGCTCTGTGAGGCAGTGCATCTAGCTAACACCTTCTACAGCTGTCAACTCCTGGCAGCCGTGTTCTCCTCCTTCATCCACATTGTCATCACCCTCTACTACTTCTTCCTACACCTCTGGCCAACCATTCATATGGACGAGATCTCATACCTGGTTCTGCAAGGATGTTGGGTTCCCACTCATATCGCTCACCTGGTCCTACTTGTAAGGCCAAGCGCTGCAGTTACTGATGCCGTGAGTGTTCAACAGATAATTACCAGAGTTAAATAGTTTAGTCCAAAAATATTTATAAGTTCTGTTCTAGTACAAATTTTTTACTCTTACAGTTTTAACAGATTTTTATATTTTTGGTGTGATTTCACCAAGATTAAATTGCTTTTAATGAAATTTGGTAAAGTATCCAACAAATTAAAAGGGCTATATTAGTCTATATTTTTGAGGTTTTCTTTGTTCTTTGTGATAAAAAAGATTTTCTGACATAGCAGATTAGTAAAACAGGTTGTTGTTTGATGGCAATTCCAGTCTTTTTAAGTTTTCATATAATGTACACAAATAATTTATCTTTTCTAAGTTGCCTTTCTTGACCAATAACTCAAATTCATTTTTGTTAAACCTTTTCATCACAGAACTGCTGAAAATTTTGCCTTGTAGTTTCATTAGATTATTGGAGATGTTAGTGTAAAGTTCAGAGGGTTTTGACATGGATATGTTTAAGTTCCCGGGGTTGGGGGGTGTTGGCAATTTTTCAGACCAATTTTAATCAATGACATTATTTGGTTAGTGATGTCATATGGTTAATGACATCATAGTTTGGTTATAAGCTGTTTAGATGATCTGAAAACATCCCCTTTAGACATATCCATAATCTAACCTATTTATCACAGATAAGTAAATACCAACATGTTTTTAAATTAATTGGAATCAGTGACAATTTTAAATTGTAGGATACATTGCTTTAAGTTCTCGATTATTTTGGATATAATCATTCAAGTAAAATATTTTTTTTATACTCAAATAACCTTTTATTGTTAAAGAAGTGTGTGTTTCTAATCTATTTATCTGTCGTATGAAAGAATGAGCTACATGAAAACAATGTTAAATTAAATTCCAGGCTAAAATTATTTTGATTCTTCACAATGTTAAAACAGGTTCACTATGACAATTAAAAGTATTTATTTTTATATAATCTTACTTTGAGTATTTCTTTGGAATTAAAATTCCTGTCATATATTTCTGGTCATTACAATTCAAATATAGAACTAACAAATAAATCTAAAATTTAAACAACAAGGTATATGATTGAAGTTTAACCTATTTTCATGTGTAGTGTTTTTCCTTATTCAAACAAAATTATCCTGATCATTATTTATTATCTCTGTACTATTTACTTGCTTCCAGGCAGATGAAACTGCTCCAATGATCTGTAAGCTGATGAATCGGGACTTGAACCCAGAAATAAAAGAACAGGTATAGTGTAGTTTAACTTAAGAATATATTTAACTAACAGCTCTATCTAACCTGAAAACTGTATTTTCCTTAACTGGCAACATTCACTGTAATCTTGCCTGGACACTGGCAACCTGTATTATTGTAATTTTGGTCACTGAATGTATTAGCCGCCACTGAATTTTGCTGTCACTGGCATGTATTAGCCGCCACTGTCATATGTGGAGGCAACCTGTACTAGCCGCCACTGTTTTTTGTTACTGGCAACCTGTATTAGCCGCCACTGTAATTTTGCCTAACTGGCAACTTTTAGCCGCCACTGTAATTTTGCCTGGTCACTGGCAACCTGTATTAGCCGCCACTGTAATTTTTCCTGGACACTGGCAACCTGTACTAGCTGCCACTGTAATTTTCCTGGACACTGGCAACCTGTACTAGCCGCCACTGTAATTTTGCTCACTGGCAACGTAATAGCCGCCACTGTAATTTTGCCTACTGGCAACCTGTATTAGCCGCACTGTAATTTTGCCTGGTCACTGTCTGTATAGCCGCCACTGTAATTTTGCCTGGACACTGGCAACCTGTACTAGCCGCCACTGTAATTTTGCCTGGACACTGGCAACCTATACTAGCCGCCACTGTAATTTTGCCTGGACACTGGCAACCTATACTAGCCGCCACTGTAATTTTGCCTGGACACTGGCAACCTGTATGCCGCCACTGAATTTTGCTGGTCACTGGCAACCTGTATTAGCCGCCACTGTAATTTTGCCTGGACACTGGCAACCTGTATTAGCCGCCACTGTAATTTTGCCTGGACACTGGCAACCTGTACTAGCCGCCACTGTAATTTTGCCTGGTCACTGGCAACCTGTATTAGCCGCCACTGTAATTTTGCCTGGACACTGGCAACCTATACTAGCCGCCACTGCAATTTTGCCTGGTCACTGGCAACCTGTATTAGCCGCCACTGTAATTTTGCCTGGTCACTGGCAACCTGTATTAGCCGCCACTGTAATTTTGCCTGGTCACTGGCAACCTGTATTAGCCGCCACTGTAATTTTGCCTGGTCACTGGCAACCTGTACTAGCCGCCACTGTAATTTTGCCTGGTCACTGGCAACCTGTATTAGCCGCCACTGTAATTTTGCCTGGACACTGGCAACCTGTATTAGCCGCCACTGTAATTTTGCCTGGTCACTGGCAACCTGTATTAGCCGCCACTGTAATTTTGCCTGGACACTGGCAACCTGTATTAGCCGCCACTGTAATTTTGCCTGGACACTGGCAACCTGTATTAGCCGCCACTGTAATTTTGCCTGGACACTGGCAACCTGTATTAGCCGCCACTGTAATTTTGCCTGGACACTGGCAACCTGTACTAGCCGCCACTGCAATTTTGCCTGGTCTGGCAACCTATTACTAGCCGCCACTGTAATTTTGCCTGGACACTGGCAACCTGTATTAGCCGCCACTGTAATTTTGCCTGGACACTGGCAACCTGTACTAGCCGCCACTGTAATTTTGCCTGGACACTGGCAACCTATACTAGCCGCCACTGTAATTTTGCCTGGTCACTGGCAACCTATACTAGCCGCCACTGTAATTTTGCCTGGTCACTGGCAACCTGTATTAGCCGCCACTGTAATTTTGCCTGGACACTGGCAACCTATACTAGCCGCCACTGTAATTTTGCCTGGACACTGGCAACCTATACTAGCCGCCACTGTAATTTTGCCTGGACACTGGCAACCTATACTAGCCGCCACTGTAATTTTGCCTGGACACTGGCACCCTATACTAGCCGCCACTGTAATTTTGCCTGGACACTGGCAACCTGTACTAGCCGCCACTGTAATTTTGCCTGGACACTGGCAACCTGTACTAGCCGCCACTGTAATTTTGCCTGGACACTGGCAACCTGTACTAGCCGCCACTGTAATTTTGCCTGGACACTGGCAACCTGTATTAGCCGCCACTGTAATTTTGCCTGGACACTGGCAACCTATACTAGCCGCCACTGTAATTTTGCCTGGACACTGGCAACCTATACTAGCCGCCACTGTAATTTTGCCTGGACACTGGCAACCTATACTAGCCGCCACTGTAATTTTGCCTGGACACTGGCAACCTATACTAGCCGCCACTGTAATTTTGCCTGGACACTGGCAACCTATACTAGCCGCCACTGTAATTTTGCCTGGACACTGGCAACCTATACTAGCCGCCACTGTAATTTTGCCTGGACACTGGCAACCTGTACTAGCCGCCACTGTAATTTTGCCTGGACACTGGCAACCTGTATTAGCCGCCACTGTAATTTTGCCTGGACACTGGCAACCTGTACTAGCCGCCACTGTAATTTTGCCTGGACACTGGCAACCTATACTAGCCGCCACTGTAATTTTGCCTGGACACTGGCAACCTGTACTAGCCGCCACTGTAATTTTGCCTGGACACTGGCAACCTATACTAGCCGCCACTGTAATTTTGCCTGGACACTGGCAACCTATACTAGCCGCCACTGTAATTTTGCCTGGACACTGGCAACCTGTACTAGCCGCCACTGTAATTTTGCCTGGACACTGGCAACCTGTACTAGCCGCCACTGTAATTTTGCCTGGACACTGGCAACCTATACTAGCCGCCACTGTAATTTTGCCTGGACACTGGCAACCTATACTAGCCGCCACTGTAATTTTGCCTGGACACTGGCAACCTGTACTAGCCGCCACTGTAATTTTGCCTGGTCACTGGCAACCTGTATTAGCCGCCACTGTAATTTTGCCTGGACACTGGCAACCTATACTAGCCGCCACTGTAATTTTGCCTGGACACTGGCAACCTATACTAGCCGCCACTGTAATTTTGCCTGGTCACTGGCAACCTATACTAGCCGCCACTGTAATTTTGCCTGGTCACTGGCAACCTATACTAGCCGCCACTGTAATTTTGCCTGGACACTGGCAACCTGTACTAGCCGCCACTGTAATTTTGCCTGGTCACTGGCAACCTGTATTAGCCGCCACTGTAATTTTGCCTGGACACTGGCAACCTATACTAGCCGCCACTGTAATTTTGCCTGGACACTGGCAACCTATACTAGCCGCCACTGTAATTTTGCCTGGACACTGGCAACCTATACTAGCCGCCACTGTAATTTTGCCTGGACACTGGCAACCTATACTAGCCGCCACTGTAATTTTGCCTGGACACTGGCAACCTATACTAGCCGCCACTGTAATTTTGCCTGGACACTGGCAACCTGTACTAGCCGCCACTGTAATCCTCATGTGCAGGGGCTTTAAGTAGTGGAGCTGATTTAATCTCAATTATTTTATTTTAAAATTTATATTTCCATCAGTAAAATATGATTTGAAATTCCTGTTTCAGTTAGAATCCTTTTTGCTCCAACTTCTTCACCACAACGCTAGATTTTCTGCTTTGGGATTTTTCCAGGTTCATAGCCGTATTATTACATCTGTAAGTTTAATAAAATATCCATATTAATAGTGTTACTATTTTTACTACTTTTATGAAAAATAAATTTTGAGGCATTGGTGGGAATGTCCATTTAAAACATCAATGGCACTGGCCTGCCTGTGACCAATATGGTGTCCATCAAGGTGCCATCACTGGTCGTTGAATTTGAGTACCTTAATGTTTAATATAAGTATTAAGTAAAATTCCACAAATGTCTTTCAAATAGCGATGAACAGTTAGGTTTCATCTTTTAAATCGGTTTATCTAACTTCAAGGGAACATAAAATGTTGTTCAAGTTTTATATAATATAATAGACCACACAACTAGATCTGATTCATTGATAATTTTTTCTACACACAGGTGGCAGGGTCTGTTACGACGTATCTCGTAATACTCATTCAGTTCCAGACTATGTCTTAGCCAACACATGAGGTCGACATGTAGCCTACACTGCATCACCATTGAATCTAGGTTGTGTTGTTCTACAATATGAAATGCTTCAACAATGTGGTCTCTTTTTCTGATTTGAATTTGAATGTAAGCTATATATCAATAATTTACCTTTAACAATTAATGGACAGTTTAACGACAGTTAAATTAAAGACCAAGAAAGGAGGATATTGGATTAGATTTAAGTTTCGTTGCAATCATTGTAAGTAAAGAAATTCTAATTTTAAAACACTGAAATATATTTGCACTTTAATGGTATTTGTACTGAATAAGGTAATAAACAAATTTACATTTTAACAAAAGATTGACTATTGGGAATCTCTCATTGGGCCTAAATATCCAACGGTTCAAATCTATAGCAATTTTTCCATATTTGAATTGACACCTACCATCGTTTAAGTATATTAAAAGTGTAATGAGATATGTATTGATTTACGTAAATGTAGTTATTAGTTTGTAGTTCACTATGTTTTGATGTTTATCAATAAAAGTGTATTTAAATTTTGATAGTTAATTTATTTCCCAAAAACTGAATCATTCAAATATAATTTTGCATTGAGGAAGCTACAATTTGAAACTTTTAAGTTCTTAATGTGGAGTAGCTTTTATTCCATAAAATGGTGATAGAAATTAATTAGATTAGTATTTGAGAGAAATTTCAATAAATCAAAATAAATGTTTAAAAAATCTGTTTTCCAAATAAGTTCATATTGTTCATAAAGTGGCTATTAAATGCTAAATATACAAGGTGTTGGATAAATTCTCCTTGTTCTATTTGAGTAACCATAAAAGATTAAACCATATACCTTATAACTGATTGAAAAAGGCAAAATAGGGGGAAATTACATAGTTAAACAGCACAAAGTAAAGCAATATCTGCAGTTAAAATACAACTCGTGATATCTTTTTTAGCGTACATGAGTCGGTGATAATCCTGGTGTTACCAATTCTGTGTTGGCTTATCCCAATAATACATGTTCTTAAATACATCCACACAAAGACTTATGTAGTCTATGTGGGGAAAAGTATGTGTAAAAGAGGCTGTCATTCTCTTCACAAAATAATGTATTTACTTCCTTATGGGAAATGAGTTAGATCAGTGGTTCCCAAACTGTGGGTCGTGACCCACCAGTGGGTCACAGAAGGATATCAGGTGGATCAGGACATGGGCCCAAAATTTAATTTTAATTTAAAAAAATGTGTCATTTACTGAACTCACAAACTCAAATAATTTTACAAAAACTAAAGTTGTGATTTAACTTACAGTCTGTGGACATATGCGATTGAGTTAAAATGTAATTTAAAATAAAAGAGAGTATTAGCTGGGAAGTAAGATAACGTCATGTCAAATCGACTGGCAATGGCATGGCGTGTCGACTAGTCGCTAGTATGTTCCTCATTCTGATCTAGCTAACGTTGCAATCTAGTTTTTGATGGTGTTTAGCACCTCGTATTTTCATGAGCAATGGTTTCAACACAGTTTTTTTCAAACAAATACATAAATAAAGGGGTAGTGGAAAATGGCTTGAGACTGAAAATATCCTCAGTCAATCCTGAAATTCAATGTCTCGTAGAGGAAAAACAGTGCTATAATACACATTAGTATTTTTGTCAAGCAATTACTTTCTAGCTAAATGGTATTTTACTCTTTTTAAACTATTAGAAATTCAGCATGCCTAACAATATTTATTTTAGTTTTATATGTTTCCTGGTAAACATTAAATACATTTTTAGTTTTTTGCTATTTATTTTTTTGAATGGAATTACCTGATATTTGGAAGTATCTTAAATACTAGTGGGTTGCAAAATAATGTTTATATTGTAGTGGATTATCAGAAAGTTTGGAACCACTGGGTTAGATCATGGATACATCTAAAGGGTTTTTTTCAGTTCCTCTAAACAGCTGTTCTTATAGCCTTATATCATCACTTAACATATGATGTCACCGTTTAAAATTGTAGTCTGACGGACTGTTTAGTTTGTCAAGACTAAACTTCAGTTTAATTTCTCATGAAGGTATGAGTAAAAACTTGAGAAATAAGTGAAAAGTTGTTTTATGAACAAGTCTGGATAGTATTTATTCTTTTCTAATTTCAACATTCAATCCAAATGTCAAACATAGATAAACAAAATGTAAAAAGTTGTCGTGGAAATAATAATGTGCCAACTTGTCAGTAAACAATAATACTCCATTTAATGATTACATTTGTAACAATAAGAGCATCCAATATACTTTTATTGGTTTTAACTTACTCTGAATCCAACAAAAACTGATTCGTACTCAAGTGACAATGGTTACCTCTAAAGGAGTGCTACTGTTTTGCCAATTAAGTGGTGTATTCCCTGCCAAGTGTTTTATTTCCGCAAATGGGAGGCAGAGATTCGAGTTCAGTCCATTCATTTTCAAATGGGGGTTGTTTCTTGTCACATTCCAGATAATACTTTCTTTTTTCGCTTTGGAGTCCGACCTGAAGGCATATTTCTCTCATCATTCTATTGTTTCTGACAGTAATCTCAGAGCTGTCTCCATTATTGTTGAATCTTTCGTTCAAAATCTTGTCACTGTAATAAGTTTTGTCATTTCATCAAGGAAGTTGAATGATCTTCTAACTGTGTATTCTGCCATACAGAAATGTAGCCACTTGAAGGATACAAACTACAAATATCAGAATGTTGTAATATGTTTTGTTCTTGTATTTTGGATTTGCTTGATGATGTGCTCCTCAAGGTCGCACATTGTCCAATATTTCACTTATGGTCATTTGATATATATTCCGTACCTAACTCAATATTTCAATATGTCTGCTTTATGCTTACAATTCTATTATTTATGCAATAATTTTGTCTCTTGTTTCGAAGCCATAAATGAAAAAATACGACAGGAAGTTGACAAGGAAGGTTTTTATTTACTTTTAAAGGATTTTCAGCCGTATTCCCACTCATCAGTTAAAATTTATAATGGTAAAAGTCTGTCAGTAAATAATAGGATAGAAATGTTATAATTTATTTAATTAAATGGTCTAGACCAATATTCATAAATATTTTTTTTATTTTTGAATTCATTATTAAAGTAATTTTTCAATGGTCTATAATTTATATTGTCCATAGAGGTACTCTATTTTATTTTGATGGCAGTGGTTCTGTTATTTCAAGTCAAAAGTTATGTTTTTTCTTTAATCAATTCATATTATTGTATAAATCAGTCTAAATAAATTTGCTTCTTTTATATTACACACTGCTTGTTAAACTTACTATATATCTAAAAACATCGAGAAGTTAAACTCAGGGATTTAATTTATGTATAGAGTTTGGAACTTGGATATTGTTAGGAGTTTTGTTTGGTTTTATGTTTCTTCAACTATACCAAAGTGAAAAAAGTAGTGTTTTCACTGTCAAAAAATATGACAACATCCGAACCTCAATTGGCAGCAGCCCTGTGAAGCAACCCATCTAACCAGCACCTTTACTACTGTTAACTCCCAGTAGCTGTACTCTCTTCTTTTATCCACATTGTCATCATCCTGCTCCAGGAGGACATGGTTCCTTATTCAATATCCGGACTCTAATGAAGCTCTATAGCCAGATTTGTGATAAATCTAACGCCTTTTACAGCTGTCCCCTTCTGGTGTCTGTGTTCTCTTCCTTCATCGACTCTTCATTAATTTCTAATTCTTCTCTTTCAGGAGAACCTTCCCCGTCACACAACATCCGGACACTGACTGACCTTTACTGGCAGCTCTGTGAGGCAGTGCGCCTAGCTAGTACCTTCTTCAGTTTTCAACTCCTGGCAGCCGTGTTCTCATCCTTCATCCATATTGTCGTCACCCTCTACTACTTCTTCCTGCACCTCTGGCCAACCGTCAACCCACATGATGTCCCATACCTGGTGATGCAGGGAATGTGGATTGTGACCCACATTGCTCATTTGGTCCTGTTAATTTCACCCAGTACTGCTGTTAGTGAAGCTGTTAGTAAGCTTCATCAATTTTCTCTTTGTCGTCTTAATTTTAAACATTGTTTTTACCGATATTTGTCATTGTTCTTCATAAAATATTTTTGTAAGTAGTAGCATGTTTTAGTAACAGGCAATTTAACATACTTTTTGTTTTAAAATATAAAAATAATAAGAGGATTAAAATGTTTAGATAATTATGTATGTGTATTGATGCCTAATAGAAATGATTACATTATAATTATTGAAGGTGGGAATACTATGTGAAATTAACAGTGATCAAAATTACTCTGGAGACATGGCCTGTCGGAGCAAACAGCCTTTAACTCAGCTGAAGTACGAAAATTCTATTACTTTTTTAATGTTGAACAAATATCATTGTTTTCAAGCTGCATTTAACATTAAATATGTGACACTAACAATGCAATTGATAATTTAGCTCTTCCAATGTTCTGGATAATAGTAATTAAAATATTTTTTTCTCTCTATGATGTTTCAGGCGAATGAGACAGCTTTAATTGTTTGCAGGCTTATCAACAGGAATTTGAACCCAGAAATAAGAAAACAGGTAATTAATAATTTTTCTTCAATCTCAGCTACATAGAGGTTTGAGTAATGTATGACTATAAAGTTTTAACAAGTATTTTTGAAACTGTTCATTTCATGAACCACCTTTGGTACATATGTTTCTCATTAAAAAATAATAATATTTTATTTCACTCTCTGAGTATCACGAAAATAATCTCTAAAATAATTAAAATAGCAATTGATTTTTCAGCTGCACTTATGTTTGACATTGGGAATAATCTTACTATTTCATTAATTCAGTTGATGAGACATTTCTTTCATTTTTACAAATGAAAGAAATTGCGTTTCATTTGTAAGAGAACTTTCATTTTTAATATTTGAATCAATCTTTTTTTCCAGCTGGAAACCTTCCTGCTTCAATTACTTCATAACGATGCCAAATTTACAGCATTGGGATTTTTCCAGATTCATAACCACATTTTGACATCGGTTAGTGAATTTTTAAGTTACTCATTAACCCTATGAGTGCTTTGAATTTGTCATGTTACTCATCTAATTAAACAAATACTTATTACAAAAAAAAAACACGAAATGTGTCCCCCCTTAACCATAACCAAATCGTAAACAAAGCAAAACAGGTGTCCACTGCAATTCCACTTTAAGCCTACAAATGCTGTCAACTTACAAGGTGACAGTTCAGCAGACCAGACGCAAGAGACAGTTGTAGAGCATGCTAAATTTTGGATCGTCAACTACTTGACTACTCACTACTTGACATTTTAGAATGGAAGCTAACGAGGATATATTATTCCAAAGTGCTCAAAGGGTTAAGTTTTAATACACAAACTATTAACCTGTTGATGAGTATGCCTGTCATGTGACTTGGCTAATATCAGGGCTACGCAGAGTGGCTGTATTGCGATAAAAAGTGTCTAAGGAGTAAGAAAAAAAATCATGGATTTCTTTAAATATATTTATTTTATTTATTACCACTATAAATGGATAAAAGCATATTTTAAACCCTGTTTTGACATCTTTGATACTATTTACATCTCTTAGAACGTGTTTTATATTTGTGGGTGTGGATGTATTTCAAAACAATGATGCGGTCATAGCGGAAATCTCCCATTTAACCATTACAAAGGAGTCAATTACTCAACGGCAACAAAAATCACTAGGTAACCCTAACAGATAGAAGATCAGTTGGACACTAAACACACACAATCACATTGGTGCCAAGCAAATATTCGAGAAACGCTGAGGCTTCTGTCCCCTGTCTCGTTGTACCAACCTAATAAACATCGGATTCCACGTTAAACTGTAGGTCCCTTAGTTGCCATCGGCTGTAGGGCTATTAATTAATAGTCCTGTCTAAGGAACGTGTCAGTCTTAGTCAGTTACACGACTACAAGATCGCCCCACAATCATCCTACACTCACTACCTGGGCAGGTTGACATTTTAATAATCTAATCTAATAATTTATCGTACCTAGTAAATTATGCACAAGTTTTGAATTAATCGTTTTTAAATATTGTTATTCCACTAAAATGTTTTAAGATGTAATAAACCATTATAAATGTTTAATTTATTAGTAATGTTTTATGAAATATCGAATATATTACATCAAGTCATATGACATGGATCCTCAAGGGAGAACAAACGTCACTTGATGGGTGTACTCAAATGGGCTCATTTGTTCTTACTCCTCAACAGGTTAAGCACGAAGCAACACGAAGCATTTGTAGGAATACACGTCTCTACCAAATTTGGTCTCGATCGGACCTTTTTTACGAGAGATATCGTGTTCACAGACACACATATATATACATATATAAATTTTAACGACTATTGTTTTTGGTCTCTGGGCACCTAAAGAAGAAAAAATAACATGGTCTCGGGCTTAACTCTTGCCATGAGATCTACGATAATAGCTTCTTCCTTATGGGAAATTCGCTAAAATGTTTAAAGGGAGCACATGTTCTTTTAATTTAATAATATATATGTATATATATATATATATATGTATATATATATATATATATATATATATACATATATATATACATATATATATATAAATTTTAACGACTATTGTTTTTGGTCTCTAGGCACCTAAAAAAGAAGAAAAAATAACATGGTCCCGGGCTTAAGTCTCACCATGAGACCTACGGTAATTGCTTCTTCCCTATGGGAAATTCGCTAAAAGGAAACTAAGGGGAAAAATTAAATTTAAACAAATTTTAAATCCATTCAGGTACTTAACGTACAGGTGCCATAGTTACGTAAGTGTGATCAAGCCTTAATTATTTGACAATGACTAGGAGAAATTTCATGGCTGACCCCTTTAAATTTAGCTGGGTTTTAGCAACCCCAAACTAAGGAAGTAGGGTCAGTAGTATATGACCAAAAGACCAAACATTTTAATAATTATTTGTACAATAGAGGTTTAAGAAATTAGTTAATACAGGTATTTACAATGTTTATGACGCAAGTCAATCTTTAAAATAATTATTTAACACGTTCACGGCTAAGCCTATTTTCCAAAACCCTGTTCGCTATCCTGAAATATAAAACTATACCAAATTATTATATTAATATTTTGTGCCTGTAGCAGCACCGACCAAGACAGCCTATGCTAACATGATATACAATGTACTATTGACTAGTGCTAACACAAGTTTCAAAGGTCTAGCTCTTATCCTGTAGCAGTAATATGACATGAAAACATGCACTACTAGATGGCAGCAAATATGTCCACCAGGATGGCGAATGAGTACCTAAGTAGCTGAAAATGCATCCACGTAGCCATGAACAAGTTAAAAATTTAATACCAATTTCATCTTGAATGAATGTCTATTTTCTTAAGTGATATGATCACTCTCAAAAATTGTTGTTGATACTTTCCAGATGGCGGGTTCTGTCACAACGTACCTTGTAATACTGATCCAGTTTCAGACAACATCAGAACCAAACTCACCAGTTCACTCTTAATGAAACCACTTCAATAAGATGGTAATGGTGAGGGGTATATTTACTCAGAAGAGGATCTCTCTCAATAAACGAGTCTCGAGGCCGTAATGTTTTATTATCCTCAGGTTTTAATGGAAGTAAATAATAATACTGTATATAGAAGAGAAAGTGAGAGACATATCTGGAACATGATGTTCAAGGTAAAGTAAAACTTATTATTATCCTAATAATTTAGGACCAAAGTCAGATCATAAAAATTCAGATAATTAGGGGGTGAATGGCTGACCTGCTTAGGGACTTATGTTCTGCCCCTTTGTGTAAGTAAATAAGTAACCCCAACGGTATATATAGTGCACAGATGTCACTGATACGGCAGAGCTCACCATCATTTTACCAATACCCTACCTGCCTGTGGCAGGCAGGCAATGATGGTGAGCTCCTCCTCCGTGTGATAAACAGAACGTAATAATTCACGCTTCAATCTCTTTTAGAACTGAATGGAATTTTCTAAGCTTTTGAGGCTATCAGGGAGGCTGTTAAATAACTTGACCCCCACTTTAGAAGGAAGGCGTTCAAATGCCGTGGTTCTGTGCTGGCTAACATGTAAGCCATCCCTTGCTCTAGTAGTGTAACTGTGTATTGCATTGCCGCGCTTAGGCTGGCTGTAGAAGCGACAATATACAGTTGTCTCCAGTACATAAAGGGTCAGGATGCCTTGTTCCCTGAAAGCGGTCCTACACGACTCTCTGTGTTGCTCGACCTTCAATTAATTCATTAATCTGTTGCACCAATGGCAAAATTGAAAAAAAACGCACAGAAAGGTTGAAGATCTGGTATTCAAAGAGAACAAGGTTAAAGATTTTAGATTGGAACTCTCAAGCAGGTTTGCAATACTAGGGAAAGATAGTAAAAAAAACATGTGATGTGGGAAATATGTGGACTAGTTTGAAGTCTGTAGTAAAGGAATCGGCTACCAAAACTGAGCCATGGTTTAAGAAGGGGAGATTCCAGCTTAATTAAAAAGGGATACAGGGGTAGACCCAATGGTAGAAGACCTTAGGGAAGGCAAAGACTGTAGTAGAGAGACCAAGTCCTGAAGGACATGAGATAACTGGGAGTAAGAGAAGAATCAACCAAAAATAGAGAAGAATGGAGACGGATTGTTGGCGAGCCTAAAAACTATCTTTGGGTTTACATGGCCATATGAGTAAGAGTAAGTAACTGTAGCACCATAAACCCACTCCAATGAAACCCAAAACAGACAAACAAAATTAAAAAAATTGGATGGATTGAAAAAAAAATAAGTGAGAATTTAAGAACGTATTTATTCAAAATATTTTAAATAAACAATATAATAAATAAATGATTGGATTAATAAAAGTGAAATAATATAGAAGGCTATACAAAATATAATAAAGTCTTAAAAATATATCACAGACATATTTTAAAATTGCTTTCATCAGTCATATCAAACATTGCTTCTGTTTGTGACTACTTCGATGGGATATTGATTATTGACAATAAATATTTACTCTTAATAATATCATAAGGAGGTACAGAGGAGGTTGCGCTACGACTGGTACTGTTTGACCTTGAGCTCAACGTAGGGCGGCTGGAGCCTCAACACCGCGTAGCCGTCGTTGGTGAACACCCGCTGGAACGGCAGCGGCGAGCCCATGTACAGCTTGGGACACAGCGGCGCCCGGTCCCGACTGGACGGGTCCTGCACGTCCCACAGGTCTAACATGTGGCACCCATTTCTGGAAAATAGTCATCAAAAGGTGGAGTCAATTTAATTGAAACTTCCATCAAGCCATCTCCAATTTTGTAATTGGCATGGCTGCTGGATTTCCACCCCTCATCGGGAGGTAACAATGAGAACAAGAAAGATTTTTTTTAAGAGGATGGCACCTTTTTATATATAATTTAAATTTACATGCTTTGCACAGACTAAAGATCCATGTGTGGGACTTATAAGGCAAAATATTGGTTGCCAACTAAGTATCAGGTGGACAGTACTGATAAAAAATTATAGGTAACACTGGGCCATCGCTGACCATGTTCAGAGTCCATTATGTCACAAACTACACCACTGACTCACCTAGAGATGAAGGTAGCGGTGTAGCAATTGTGAACTCTCAAAAGTTAGACAAAATTATTAATGCTCTGCTAAATGAAAGTGTATCAAACACTTTGGTTCTGGCTGGTAGTTTGATCCATCTATTCAATGAAAGAATTTGTTTATAAGTGATAAGAAATTTAAACTTTGTAAAGTAGAAATAACTATATTTTTATTTCTTTAAGTAATTACTAATTAAGAGACGTTGTATCAAATTTTTCCCTCTAAAAGTCTTGTGTATATTTAAAATTGAGATTATGTAGGCCTACACGCCACTTAGGTCCATGAAGACTAATTTCCTTTATTATTTACTTACAACCATTAGTTTATTTAAAGGTTTTACAGTCATATTACACACAAGCTACCATGTCCGTAGCCTTTGTTTCTGTTAACTGATGTTACTTACAGTAATAGTTCCTCTTTCTACCTCAGGTTTTGTCTTGTATTAAAAATTTAAATTTTTCTTAAAATCTACAGAAGTAATAAAAAATCCCATATTAGATGTAATATTTACGTTTCAATAAAACTAATACATAATATACATTACGGAAATCCAAATTTTATAAACAAATTAAAAATAATAATAACAACATAAACATAAGATAACATAATAACATAGCATAAACATAATAAAATAAAATTTAAGAATATGACTCCCTTTTGTTAACCAACTGGATGCTTTATTTTTAATCTTAAAATATTAACACTTACTTGCTCCTCCTGAAGCACCAATGGTCTGAGATGACTAGGTATTCAACCTTCATAGAAGACAAAGTTTTAAACACCTCATCAGCTGACCTACGACTGAAAGCTGAGTACACCTTCAATGTCCTCTCTCTGCAAAAAAACACAGTAATCTCAGTTTGCAAGTCATCTCTGCAAGGTACCTAGCCGAAACGTTGTTGTATAGTTTAATACAATTCTATAGTCAATCAGCTGTGTAAAACGTATTGCATTACAATAGTTAGAAAGATTAATTTTGTTTCCTCTCTTTTTAACTAGCAGTAAGCTCGTCCTTTTACGGGTTGTAGGATTCAGTTTAAAGAAGAAAGGTCATCAAACCAAAATGTAAACCTGAAATCCTAAACAAATCAGTACAAAGAAAATACATCAATTGCCAGCTATATTATTTAGCATTACTTTACAATTAAATAGATTAGAACATTTATACCATTATTATAATTAGTTATACGTTAAAATAACTTTTTAATATACGGTAGTATGATTTTGAAATGGGTTTAAAATCAATGACCAATATAAACTAACTAATATTGATTTGACAGCTGTTTGTTTTTATTTCTATTCAATCTTTAAACTACGAAGACAGCTGATTATTACCAGTAGGTTATTCATTGAAAACTGAATCAGAATGTGAGTAATATCGCGTAAAATTGGGTTTTTAAATGCTCGTTATTTACTTTTCAAGGGGCGGTGGGTGATTTCAAGCATTTACAAACCTTCTCTGGAATGTAGAGAATACATGAAATAAGTTTCATTGTAATCAGTTCTCCCATTTTTTTTGGAGAAGACGTCGTAAAATCCCTCAAGGAGCGTCACAGACAAACCAACAAACACACAAACCGACAAAAATTGAGATAAGACCGGTTTCGGCTTCTCTAACGCACAAAAAGTAAAAATAACTAAAAAATTAATAATTCTGAGTAATGTACAGACTATTTATATATATATGTAAAATTATACTTGAGTGAACAATTCATCACAACATAGGTTGTATAGTCATATAACACTTTTATTTATATTCAGTTAACACACAAATGCACCCTAGATATTTTAAGGTGAATATGACTGAAAGGTGACGGTAAACAATGTAACATATTTAGTGACACATGGCTTTGTCCTGACAAAGACCAACTGCTTCATTAGCCAGGATCATTGATTTTCATGATAAGTACCACGCAGATTAATGGCCAGATTACCGCAGTATCAATCAGAAATTAGTTTTGTTTTCGCCTATACAATGTTTTTTGTACTTATTTAGCTTGGCTAGTTTAGTTTTCCACAAAAAATTTTGGATTTTCAGGAAGAAAAATTTGGCACTGAAAACTTTTAGAAAAAAAAAACGCTGGAGAAAAGCAGCACCGACCCGATCGAACCCCGGCTTGTTTTTAAAGTGTTATACATCTTATGGCGTGGTATCTTTAAGTTGTATGACACCTTAAAGCACCTTTTTCTCCGTGTGGTTGGTAGTAACGTTGTTTCTTGCTGTTTCTGGCTAGAACACATGTGTTTAAAATAACAACATTGTATGAAATGTGCCCAGAAAAGCAATTTTTGTGTGAACACTGCTTTACAAACCTCCATAAATAGATCATAGAACCGAAATATATATATCATTATTTACTATTACTTTTTATCTTCTTTACAAAACTACTTCTATTATTTCAATGAAAAGTATATTTCAGAACAACAAATGTAAAATTTTAAATTCCTTTCATACATTTTTATACTTCTTTTGTGTTTTTGGTCTTTTTTAAAAACATATAAATAACTTTATTCTTATACCATTGTGCATTTAATTCAGTAATATCCATAAATACTGTATTTTCTATAAATATTTAATCTTGTTGAGTCAATAAAATATCTCACAAATTAAGTTATTATTTATAATCACAACAAAAAATATTTGTATTATGTTGCCAATTTATTTGGAGTGTTAAAGAAAATATTGTAACATTATTATTTATACAAAAAAATAATGTTTACAGCAGTTACATAATTTGGAATAATACCGACCCAATCAGGTCGACATTTTTAGGCCAAGTTTACAAATATTTAGTGAGAGCTGTGGGAGTACAGTAGAACTCCAATTATCCGAATTAATGGGGACCGGGACCCATTCGGATAATCAAATATTCGGATAATCGGAGTTTTTTTTTTAAATTGCCATTAGAGAGAAAAAAAGCTACGTTTTGATATTGCACTATTTTTTTATTGAATTAAATGTAAGAAACATGATATTTTCACATTTTTAAAATATAAATAAAATATACTTACATTTTACACGCAAACACTGCTGGCTTCGCGGGGGGAAGAATAATAGCGCACATAGCCTTTTTTTGGACAGATTTTTTTCTGAAAGTGATTCGGATAATCGGCGATTCAGATAGTCGGAGTTCGGATAATTGGAGTTCTACTGTATACGGAATCTATCTATGAGTAATCGGATGTACTTTGTCGATTTAGTTTGTCAGAGAGTCGCTAGAAGTCCATTATTGACCTCTACTAGCGATTTGGTGAAACACTGCATAACAGCTGGTGCTGGTCCGACCGGGTCGGCACATCGCTCTGCCCGACCAACCTATGCCGTCCCGATCGGGCTGGTATAGCACTTATCGTGTTAATAGCTCAATGAACTAAAGCAGCTGGGACAAAGTGAAGATGCCACAAAACTAACAGCGACCTTCGGATAATTATTACCACTGAACCTCCCAGCCATTCATTGACATGTTTTGATGATTCAGTGCTCTGAACCAAAAGTACTCGTGGCTATACATGTCAATATTTTTATATTTTTGGTACTACTGATCTGAACTTAAAATTCTGCGTCAATGAACTGAGTACGATTCTGCGTAGTATGCACAGTATAGTAGTAAGCATACCTCAGCTTGGCATCCTCGTAGTGTGGATGGTTCACCACGGGTCGCTTGGCAGACAGCAGCACTGCAGACATGACTGGCATCGGTCCTGCAAACACTGCTGTAGGTGACGTATGTGACGTCACCCACGATAACAGCTCCTCCATCGGAAGGTTCGCGTATTCTCCTGTGCAACATTTATTCAACCTTATTCTTTCATCCTCACCCAGTGTTTTAAGTGATGTGGGCATGAGAAATGCTTCCAGCATTGGTATTTTGAATAATGATACATGTTTTACACATCTATATGGGGACCATATCCATTTGATTTAGTGCTGTTACAAACTGCACGTGGAAAATTTTCTCCAAGTCTATTTGTACCAGACGTCGTAGAACTTTGGTTTAAACTTTGTTATAGTCATGTATAATATGAATAGTGATGTATAATATGAACTGTCATTTAATAATAATGTAGACAAATATCAAGCCTCACAAGAGAAATAACACTTTTGTGTTAGAACACTCCACACTTTTGTGTTTTGTTTGTTTGTGTAGAACCCCTTAGGGTTCTAATCAACATGAACAAATTACAATCGTTACCACACAAAAAAAGGAACACAATGGACCGAACAAATATGAAAAGAACACAGTCAGAGGATGAAAGCCCACTAGGTGAAAAAGAGGAAACAGAGGGAAAGACAAAACTGAAAATGGACAGAAAAACAAAAACATGAACATAGCATAAGCATGAGGGAGGTTTGAGCTGCACATAGAGAAAAAACAATAGAAAATGGACATAAAGTTTACTCTAAATGCGCTTTCCAAGGGCATAACATGAATAATAATAATATAGGGGTAAAAATACCCCTGACACAGCAGATCTGCATCATCAGTGAATTTCCTCATTTTGAATACATAACCTATCTAAACTATTCAAGGTTTATATTTGAAATATTTCACTCAAGTGTAAACTTTAAACTTGTTTGAGATAAAGACTAACGGTTTTCATAGTTAATTTTCTTTTAATAAGGTCTTTAAAATGAGGTTTCACTCAACAGGGCTTCCAGTTAAAAACTTTGATTTGTTCCTAAATCCTCCATTTCGAGGGCAGGTGCAAAACAGTAAGACACAAAATAATCTGTTTTCATTATTTTGCAGCTTACTTAACTCTCTACCGTGTTTTTGCCATCTAGGATCCCTAAACAGAAAAAAATTTTGTTTCAAATCTTACTGTGAGCAGTAATAGCCTGATTTCCTAGAGGAAATTCAGTGGGATCACATGGTAACCTTAATTGAAACACAACCATGGTTAACCATTCTAGGTTAAAATAAAATGATAAAAAATGTATGCATTGGCAGCTGGTGTGCTCCCACAATGATAGCACAAGTAGTGGTCTACTGATGTTGTGAAGTGTTGGTTAGAACGTGTTTTTTACAGACTATTTATAAGCAAACAGATAAAAATACTGCTATATAGCACATATTGGTTAGGATACATTTCTATCTTAAAATTAAATAACTAGCAGATGAGCTCATCTATATCAGATCTCATAAAAACGATTCTGTCGTAGCAATTTCATTTTTACATAAAAGCTGACTATTATTTATCATGCAATTCGCCTCACCCATGACACTCCTCTGATGAGAGATATTTGAGATGCCCTTCACGCTCATTCCTCCCACAAGAATCACTAACAGAGCGTATCTCACTTCACTGGTCTGAATTTTGTCCAAGTACTGGAAACATAAAAGACATAAAATATCAAATTGAATGATTCATTCAAGGATTTATTATTACTTTAAAACCCAAAGTTTTTAATTTTTGAATTCCTTGTAGAATTATAAATACTTTTTTTATAAATTAAAAACTAGTCAAAGGAGGATTAACACGTTAGCTACCAGCCACCATATGCGGCAGTCAGGCCCCCAACAAACAAAATATTACAAATAAAGCTTACAAACAAAATCATGAACTTCCTTGTAAACCAGTCCTAGTGATTCTAACTTTACTTTACTATGTTATAAACGACAAAGGCATTATAACCTTACTGTACAAGATAACTGTGGCGATGTAACTGATACTTGACATTAGACAATAACCTTTAATGACATTAGGCAATAATACATGCAAAGTCACAATTCAAGAATCTCATGCAAGTCTATTTAAGGTTGTCCAAACATGTAGTGATTTGTTACTTCACTCCAAATGATACTTATGTCTAAAAACACATTTTACTCACAGTACATGATTTTGTTTGAATCTTATATACAATAATAAAAAAATAATATTATTTACATAGGCTTAGAATGAAAAATTGAACTACATGTAGCTCAGTGTCGGTTATCAATTTTGTAGACCGTGCCTAAAAGATTTAAATCGTCCCTGTTCTGCGGTGGCAGTCTATTTCAATGAACCCAGGCACCGCAGGTTTGCGGCTGCGGTCTGTGGATGGAAAAAATCATGGTGGGCATTGTATGAGGGGCTGGAATTGAAATTATTATCACTTCTATTCTATTAAGAATAAGAATACTTTAGTAAAAGTAGATCAAAACATAAGAGAGAACAAAATCTTAAAATCCGAACAAAAAACAAAATTTAACTTATAAAATTAAAATTTCAACAAGACAAAAAATTTCATCAGTTTTTGCACAAGTATGAATACAAACCTTTCGAGAAGTAATTAAAGCCGAGATCAAACACAAATGTGGAGTGAAGAAAAGCTTAAGTCTCATGACAAGAACAGCCATGATGGTGAACGCGGCCAACTGGAGGACATTGTAGGCCACCTCTGGCTCTATATGTTTCAAGGATCTAAAATTAAAATAACCGTTGAAGCAGGATCAAAAAATGCAAAAATCAAAGCCAGCTACTTGGAGGTCACGAATTATGGATAGTTATGAGCGATGATCAGTGGATGTGATTTTCTCTAGTATGGATTAAAGTCCGTTTAAATCACTAATTTATTCCCAAAACTGAAACAAACATAAACATAAAACTTCATAACAAATAGAAAACGGTTGATTATAAAATAAATAACCATTATCCTACAGTCCGCACTATTGAACATTACATTTATCCACAAAGACCATCCTCAATTGGACCAGTTCATAATTCAGAGAATTGTGGTTAAGATACCATGTTAAACAGAACAAAAATTCTTAACTATGTTAATGACACGAACCTGTAATATTCCCCTGGAATAGTACTTGTCCATCGACATTGTAAGATTCCAATCATTGATAAGGTCTTGTTAACGCTTCTGTTAAAAGCTCCTGACATATTATGGAATGACCAACGAATTCATGACAAAAACTGAACTCACCTAAACAAATAAGTTAGCTGCACCCAGCGAATGGTAAGTATGAAGAGGACAAAACACACAGCGGGAAGAAGCCATGTCTCACATAGCTTTAAGATGGCCTCCCAGCCGATAACGTCAAACTCAGGAGCACACGTGTACAACAGGGTGTGGAAATCTTTATAGTTACTGATCTTTGACCTCAGTATATTCAGTACATGAGCCTGAAATGTTAAATCATTTAAAGTAGTGAAAACCGTCTAAAAAGTGGCTTTTTAGACCACTTGTTTGTACTTTTGTTTTTGTTTTGTACTTGTACTGCCACAGTAAAAGTACAAAAAACTAAAGAACTTTAAAATTCAAAATAACCTAAAATGTTCAAAGAAACATACAAATAAAAATGTGAGGAGTCAACAATCCAGCTAAATAAATAAATCATAGTGTAATGAGGGACAAACCCTTTCAATTTGATCATTTGAGATTTCGTGCAATAAGATTGCTTGATTTTCCATACAGCAAGGTTGCAACTGGTGGAGTTGTTCAGTTCAGTTTCAGTTGAAATAAACGGTATCAGTGGACTGACACTTACTTTCTCCCTTAGTTATATTTAAAAATATGACCTTTAAAATTTATCTAAATATAATTTAAAATTTATTGTTTGAAAAAATCATACTATTTCTTACACTAACAACAAGAGAAACAAAGTTAAATTAATTGTTAGAATTTTATGGGGGGGGGGTAAACCCAATAAATAAATCATAGTGTAATGAGAGTAATTGAATCCACAACTTTTGTGGATTAAAAAATGTTTATTGTTCAAATATTCCCTAACTCACATATTAATACCTAAGATATTATTCAAACTTATTCATTCATAAGATAAAATTACACATCATACTTTTAACATACATGAAATTTATATAGGCCTATGGACAAAACAAATAATGCAACAAAAGAACTTTTAAGTCACTACTTTTAAACTTATTACAACTTACATCTTGATTGGCAGTAAAAATCCTTGTTTTCATCAGCAGAGTGAATGATGTAATAAAGGCCAGGAGTAGAACAGATTTAAAAGCCTGATGCCATCGTGACGGTAGCATAGGAGCCAGAAACAGCAGTGTTACAGACGACGATATTATCAGGAATGTCAGAAACGATGTTAGCAGCATCTCGTTGCCGAACATCACCACCAGACTCAGCATCACACCGAACTAAACAACCAGCACAATGACATAATTACACCTATCTGATACGCATTATGAGATGTTTTTCTTATTTTAAATAGATAAGAAAAGTCTGTTATATAACAAAATTTAAACGTAAAATCAAAAATTTATCTTGTTACGTTACGTAACTAATGTTGAGCCTGAATGTCTTTTTTGTGTATAGGCAATCACTTATACATCTCATAGCTTTCAGTTTGTTTCGGATCCCTTCCATTCAGCAATTAACTAAGTTACAATTCTGTTCTTATACAGCTACTGTATATTATCCTTTATAAATCAAAAGATAAGATATATCCAATAGAGATGGTAAAGCGAGAATACCGTGAGACGGTCAAAGGTGTTTACAATGTGTTTAACTGTGGGCTCCACAGATCTTTCTATCAGCCTTTTTATCTAAGAGTCAAGAGCCATTGATCCCCCTTAGTATTTTTCGTCCATGTCCGTAAGATAGATAGCTCGGAACATGACTGGAGAAAATACAGAAAAGAACCTTATAGGAAACACTGCATTTTTTTGTAAGAGTCAAATCTTGCACCTTTTTATGTATTGAGACAGGTTTTATTTGTATTTCATCAATTATCATCAGTATCAGTATATTTAACATTTACAGTATTTACAAAATTACATTGTGCACGAAGTTTTAACTCTGTTTTATCATCAGTTTAATTGACTATGATTGGTCGGAAATACAGAAAAAAATATTCAACTGATTCTTTCCATTAAATTAGTGAATATACAATATGAAAATCTCCTATTGGCAAATTCATTAATTACTTGGACAGTGTAGTACCTTGGCTAAGAAGGAGCTTAATACTATACTAATAATAATTAGAATAAATATTTAGGTCAGCCACGGCCTAAAATGCTAAACACACAAATTGAATCACAGAAAAAAATGTTTCATATTTATTTGTCAATAATTGTTTATAGTTGATATACATAGTGTACTTACTATAGAATACATAAATATGTATTGAAGGAAGTATAAGTAGATATTTGGTTCTACCCCATATTACCGCATGTCCACCCTTAGGCAATCACTGACACATGATGAACGCCAGGTTGAACGTTACTTCTGAATTACATTTAGCAATATACCTAAATAATAGTAGTTACCTAAGTTTAGCCCATTCTTACTAAAAAAAATAACGCTACCGGTAGTGGGAAGTACTTACAACAAGTCCATTTAAAATTATAAGAGCTGAAAATCGGCTGACGATACTAAGTAAGAATAGTATCAGGATAGCGATGAGTTGGGTGGCGAGAAAGAATTGAGAAAACTGCCACAGAGTGAGACACAACCATGACGTCCCACCGATCAAAGCTACCTGCAAAAACGTCAGATGTGGAAGCAAGTTGAAAAAACTACATTTAGGCTAAAAATTTAGGTCCAGGTGTGTTTTTGGTGCTGATTTTGTTATGTAATTAGTTATAAAATATCAAATATTCTATTTTAGATTCTATATAGATACCGTAACTATCTTTTAAGGTCTATTTGTTGGTTTAATTTAGTTGAATGAATAAGGCGTTACAAATATACATAAATATATGTGAATCCCACAGAATTATTGTTATTATTATTATCTAAAGTGTAAACTAGGAATACACCCAGGCATTCACACATTGGCAAGGTTGAACTCATACAGTGATTTTATTATATATTTGTTCATTACTAAATATTAGTATAAAAATGTTAAAATCACAATTATAATTATGATTAGATTTATAGATTCCTAACACTTGATTCACAGATACGCTATATTCGTAAGGGATCTTAGTATGGATTTAAAACAGCTGCAAACAAAAAAGGGTAAAATAAAATATGGCCTATTGTGTCCAGACTCTGATCATATTTCCTAACATCAAACGTTCATATTCAATTTAAAAAGGAAATAGAGAAATGATAAACAAGAAAATAAAATAATAAGAAACCTGCAGTGTATGGTATCGGTTGAAAGTGGTCTCGTCATTACTGTGGCGGTTCTGACTGAGAGATATGGTGACGGCCATCATCTGTAGGAGGCAGAACGGGTATGCGAATGTTTCTCGCAGGGGCGGCGTCCACATGACTCTGGTACACTGTCAAACGATTATTACATACGAGTTTACAATGCCGCAGCACAACAAGCAACAGATTACACAGTGTAACGAACAAACTCCATAAGGTATTTGTAGGACTGAAAGAAAGAAAACAAGGAAGGGGATAAGGATGCTAGAATAAATTCAGGCTCTGCGTTTAGACTCAAAAGTTTCTTACTTCCGCAAAACATTGACTGAGTCTACTAGATGAATATCCATTATTTTGGCTTTGAAGTTGGGTGAATAAAAATGCCACAGTGTTTTTTAGACTTATGACTAATCAAAATGTGAACTTCTCTTGCACCATGTTTCCTCCTAATGTCTAAGTTGCATACTTCCTTTGAGGTTTATAATTACCTCATTGAGGTCTGAACTCAAACGCTTAGGAGGCTGGTACTCTAGCATAAATGGAGTTAATACAGCTACAGTATGAGGTTGGTGATATCATTTCCGCAAGTTCTCTGCCTTTCTTATCAGTTGTTTCAGACTGAACAATAGCACTATAAAATTAATTTTCTGATCTGAGAAAAGACTAAAATTATTTCGAAAGCCTAGACACCTAGAAAATTATATAATCACTTACCAAATGAATGGCAACTGACACCTGAAAGGCAATTGCCATTCATTTGGTAAGTGATTATATAAGACTAAAATTGTTGTATAAATGTCAACATTGTTTATACCCCATTATAAAACTACTAACAAATATTAAATAGTAGTTTACAAATCTGATACTCACCTCACCATGATTATAGAAGAAACACAAAACAGCAAATATACCACCAAGTAACGATTCGCTGGAAAAAAAATGAAAACAGTAAATTGATGAAATAACTTTCTACCTCAACTATAGTCTCGATATTTTTTTTAATCTGATGTAACTTTTCTTATCTGATCTCACAAAGAAAAGTAATTTCTTTTGGATACAGATCTAAAAACTGTTAATCACATGTGATTTATTATGCTTGGTTGAATTGTGGATGGTTATGAATGGGGATGTGATATTCTCTGGTGTGGATTTACATCCACACTATTGAATGTTACATTCATTCTCAAAAGCCATGCTCATAATTAGACCAGTTTGTAACCCGGAGGAAAAATTGTTGTTCTTAGTCAATACCTTAGCTTTATACTACTTGACAATGAAACAACTCTGTTTAAATGTTATGCAAATAAAATCTTTGACTTCGACTTTTTTGATCCCACGGTAATTGGCTGTTGGGCTATTAATTAAACAGTCCTGTATAAGGAACATGTCAGCCTTAGTCAGAAACAAGTCTAAAATATTGCGCCAGAATCATCTTACACTCATTTCTAATTCATATTGGCTTAAAATACCTACTTGAATAGGTGGCCATTACAGAAAGGTAATAAAAGCTAATATAGGTAAGGTAGGCCTGTTATCATGAATGCAAGAGCACTCAACACTGTCCAAAGAATAATTACTTATAGGCACCTGGTGACAACCTAAATCTCCATTTACCTCAAATAAACAGCATAGAGGAAGAGGAATGCAGTGGTGAAGCTGGCACATAGCCACGCAGCCTCCAGGTAGAAGTAGACAGGTTCCCCGAGTCCCTCACAGCTGCTGACTGGTGGCAAACCGTTGCCTCTCTCCACTTGCCAGCACTGCTTCGTGGCTAGGCCAAGGCTATCTGTCAGCTGAGCAAACACGCGGTACAGCCCGCCGATCATAACCTAGCAACAGTGAGCAGACCAGTCCCGTCACTTTCGCCTGATCTAGTATACACTATAATGTTTAAGTCTTTGATAAGAGTGAATTTTTAATTTAACAAGTAAGAACAAAAACTTAAGGTTAGGACGGCAACATACCTAACCAAACGAATTCTTAAAGAATTGGTTTTAATATTGGCCATGGAGTTACTTACAAATCAAACTACTCAGTGCAAAGAGTAAAATTAATCAAATATAATTTTGAGCTAAAAACGAATTATGATAGTACTGAAAAAAATAATGCACCTCACAAAAATCACCATCTAGGTAGAATGTTTATGCTCTAAACTTTCTTAGTGTTTTTCTTTATGATAAGTATTCTTATCAACTATAGTTCTTTTCTGAGAACCATTAGTCCTGCAACTTTGGCAGTTGTTATTGGATAAACACCACACAGGATTGAACTATTCCCATTTAAATGGATATAAAATTATATTTGTGTAAAAAGTGTTTAAAAATCCAACATATTCATTTTGTGCACAGCCAATTGAACTCTTACTATCGTGTTTATCACAAAATTTGCATAATGATAAATTACAGAGAAAATAGAAACAGAATACCCCCGTCGCAGCAGACCTGCGTACTCAGCGAATTTCCAAATCAATTAAAAATAATAATAATATATGACAAGTTTTATAAAAATCTGTCCATAAACATGAGAATTATTTGCCTATTCTCCATAAGATTAACATGGGAAAGAGTGTGCAGGTTTGCTGCTGTGAGGAACACTGAAATTAGGCATTTCTACCATAAATAATTTTTATCTTAACATTTATACCAACTTTCATCAACATCTGTCCTTAAATAAAGGAGTTTGCCTATTCCCTATATGATTATTATGGGAAAAGAGTATGCAGGTTTGCTGCAATGATAAACACATAAACTATGATTTTTTTAAGCATAAATGGATAGATCTCAACCAGATGAAGCTAAATAACAAGTTTTATCCAAAAATATTCATTAATATGGGAAATATTAATTTTTCCCTATCCTCCATAAAATTAACATTGGAGCCCCACAATACAACGTACTGTGTTTAGATTTTTTAATATCTCGGTAACCGTTGGAGATAGAGAAAAACTTGAAGAAACTTAACTGTGTAGTTTTTTAAGCTGATTCCAATGGTGAAATATAAAATTAGAAATTTTTAAAAATTACATGTGAAAAATGCAAAAAACCCCATTTTGGGGTACAAAACCCCCCCAAACTACCCGTTCCCATTGACCGATATGTCTGGTTTACGAACTCGTCCGAGCATTTGAAGGAATACACGTCTCTACCAAATTTGGTCTTGATCGGACCATTTTTACGAGAGTTATCGTGTTCACAGACACACACTATATATATATATATATATAAATTTTAACGACTATTGTTTTTGGACTCTGGGCACCTAAAGAAGAAAAAATAACATGGTCCCGAGCTTAAGTCTCACCATGAGACCTACGGTAATAGCTTCTTCCCTATGGGAAATTCGCTAAAAATAAATAAAACTTTTAGCAACATCTATAAGTCAAGTTAGGCTATGCAACGTGTGTCTGATATCAGAAGCTATGAACACAAAATGGTTACAGCACACAATATGTTCCTCATTTACCCTTCAATTTTTTGCCTATTTATACAAAAGCTAGACCTTTATTTATCATGAAAACCATGTGATTTAGAATTACAAAAAAAAATTAGCACAATGCCAACCAACAGGCCACTTTACTGCCTAAATGAATATTTTGTCTTGGATTTTGAATCATTAAGTTTTACTTAGTTCATTGCCACAGCACAGCATTTCAATGACTTGCTCATTATGGAAGATTCTTGTTTTGGCATCTAATTGCCTGTAGAGTGTAGTTGTGTTGCTTGTTTTTGTTAGGACTTAAAAGAAATGTCTGACTGAATAAATTACTTTAGTTAGGTTATAAATTTATCTGATTATTTATTTGCTTGATTTTCTTTTGTATATTATTTCTATGGGCTTACATGAGATATGATATAAACGGATATGTTCTAATGCATGTTCAATTTAATTATTTATGTACTATTTTGCTGTTTCTTCTTTATAGTATTTTGGACGAGATCTATTGCATGTAACAATATCTTAATGATCAATAAATATCTTATGTCTTACGTCTATGTCCAACCTACCTCTGGCAAAAGATTGAATCTTTCCAAAGTATTGATAGTGGATGGATACTCAGTTAGGTTGTCGTGAGTTATTTGGTAAAACCCATCTAAAAAAGATGGAGCTTCTACAATCCTTTTGTAATATGAATAATACATGCCCTGTAAAAAAATAGAGTACTCAACTAACAATTATCAGTACTAAAAGGAAAATTAACAGATTCTTGACAACAGAATATAACAGGAACAACACTAAATAACTATTAATAAAATCTTGGCTAGAAATAAACATAAGTATGTAGGCTACAGCTTAAACGTGGATTGAAAAGAAAATACACATTTTTGTGTATTTTAGTGTGACTAGTCGAAGACAGAGACATTTCGATGACAATTGACTGAGAGCTATTGCTCCAGCCGCTGGTGATGTATTTAACAATTTTCAGGTTACAAGAAGTGTCTGCCAAATTGTTGTTTGTAGTGTGTTCTTCTTCCTTCAATTAATGATTGGCACCAATGAGAAGCCATAGGTCAATAAGGTAGATAGCTTTGTTGTTCATTGTTTAAAATATTTTTGGATTATACATACATAATTATCGGATTATGTATGATCCAAACATCTCTGCAATAAAGGGCTTCCAAACACCCTTGGTTGAATAGGAAGCTGTCTAAACTAAGGCAAAAACATAAAGACTTTAAAAGACCCAAAACTGCAGATGAGTAGCAGCAGTAGATCTCAGCTAGTGCCACTATCCTCTACAACAAAGAAGTTTTTGAAAGTTTACACATCAATAAAACAATGTGATTCACTTACTAAGTCTATGCTGTATCTTACCATTTCACTATGGAAGGTCATTTCTCTTTCTAGTGATGATAAATGTGAAAAATGACGGTCATTCTCAAACATAGTCGAGACATGATAGTTATTGAGGATAGCAAACCCACAAGCTGTAAATTACAACACTCTTATCAATATAACAGCACGTAAGTATTAGATTAGCATAGTTAATAATTCAACATGTAGGCCTAAGTTTTATAAGAACACAATTTAATACTCCGAAACATACAGTGAAACAAGAATTAAAGATGACAGCAAATCAGATTTATTTACAACCTTTTGTTAATTATTTTGAGTTTTAATAACATGTATGTTGACATCAAAGTTATGAATTAATAGTGACCTGAATAATTATATGTTGTTTAACTTTCTTGATATTTGATAGTAACTTAGGTATACTTTTGTATTTTCATTCAAAAGGTATTATGTTATGTTCAAAAATGTATAACTGTCAGCAAATTGCTAACCATAATGGAAAAAACTTACATTCAAATTCTGTTCGTTGTTAAGATCAAGTAGTTAAAATAGTTTGTTAGTTGGTTAGTTTTTATATCCACTGAGTAAATGGAAAAAATAAATTCAGATTAAATTTGATTTCATTAAATAATCTTTATTAAATTCCAGGCGCGGAACTTTTACCCAACCTTATCTAACTAAGGCACTAGCAATGCCTAATCCAACTTTCTTTAAAAAGAGAAATAGTAGGCCTAAATGTTATTATGTTACATAATAGATTACAGATGTAGTAAAATATATTATTCCATGGACTCTTTGTCCAACGATTCTAAAAGAAAAATTCTATCTCATTAATATACAAAACCTTTTAAAAAATATATTAAAATTGCCATTGGTATGGTTGTAGTGCCATTGTCAGATTCATTTGAAAAGACTGGAAATTCTGGTCACATAAAGAATATATAATTATAAAATGAAATGAGAAAACAGAGTGAACTAAAAATCATTACAGTACTAACAGCTTTATTCAACATGGGTTTTAAAACTCTAAATTATTGATATTTACGTCCAAGAACCATTTTTCGTTTCTCAGTTGAAATATTATAAATTCAAATATTGGTAGGGCATGTAATCTCTATAGTAAGATCTGATTAGTTCACCGAACTTAACCTTAATGAAACTAACCAAAACTAATCAACCAAACCCGTCGTATGTGATTTGAATATCTCCATCCCCGGTGAACAGATTGTTTCGTGCTATTTTGGTTTTTAACTACTTTAATGTGTTTATCTCTTCCCATTTTGCACAAACTTTGAAGTTTCCTTCAAATACCAGATAAGCTAATTTAAAATGTGAAAATGAATGGAATAATCAGATAAACATCACAAACTGTAAACACTACATGGCATAGCCTAGCCTACAATACAACTGACAGACCAGAAAAGAGACAGCTGATAAAGTCAGACTGTGACGCTGTTACATACATACACATCCAGCTAAATGTTAATGTGATGTTTTTTGTTGAAGATTAAAAACAGTGTTGCCGTTCAACATACAATAGTTATTATTACCCTCCAAAATCATAAAATCACCGCCTTTCTCTATTAATGATTAGTGTAGAATAATAAGGGCAAAGGGAATGATCATTTTACTCATTAATTTCATTGATTCACTCATTTTATTTATTTTCTCTATAAAAAGGGTTAGGTAAATGAATAATAAGAATAGCTTATTCGACGTTATAAAATGTATTTACAGACAATCTAATAATTAATTGAAAGTAGGAAGTTGTGAAATATCATCAGACTATTATGTTGTTTAACTCTAATGTTTATAAGAGTAGACTGCACGAAAATGGACCGATGAGCGTTAATACAACGTTGCCAAATCTCTGCTAATCCCTAGCAGGATGTTGTATAAGACATTTTATCCTGCTAGGGATTAGCAGAGATTTGGCAACGTTGTATTAACGCTCATCGTCCATTTTCGTGCAGTCTACTCTTATAAACATTAGAGTTAAACAACATAATAGTCTGATGATATAACATCTCAACAAACTTTCAGTTTCAACCATAACAGCCTACAATCATTGTTTACATAGTTTTATGTAGAACTGTAGAATTTTTAATAGAATACACTTGTGTTTTCAACATAAACTTGGAAGCAGACTTTATTTTGCTTCTAAAGCCTATTTTAATGGTACAAAGATATATATATATATATAAAATTTTGTTTTTAGCTTTACTTGCCTCTTTGTAACTTTAAAGGAAAATGGAACAAACATTTTTTTCTGGGATAAAATAGTACAAAATACTTGTCATAAAATTCCGACTTTGCAACATCATTTGTTTTCACATCACGATTGGAAAGAAGGGAAAAGAACTTTCAACTACTGTGCAAAATCTGTGTTTATTAATTATAACCATACAATTGAATATATATTAAACAAACTAACAATATTAAGATCTAAACAACTTATAAAAATCAGTAAAGCACAATCACAAATAAACGCAGACATTTAACTTATCTGGATATTAAATGCATTCAAAGGACATTAATCTTAATTTTATTACATTAAGATAAATAAACAATGTTCTTAGCCTTAGGAAACATTGATAAGAATTTCTTACAAAGAGAAGTATGATTAATGAGATAAACAGCTGAAAACCACTTTTTTCTTACTTTTCAATAGAATTATTTTTCAATGGAGAAGATCTCTTACAACTTTTATTGTTTACAATTAATAGGCACTTTTAAAAAAAGAAGAGAATCTTAAAAACGTGTATACATTGTAAATATTAGTCCAAAAAGTTTGATACATGCTTTAAGGCAATGGTAGGGTTGATAAAAAAATATTGTACAAAACTTACGATTACGATCCTAACACTTAATTCCACAACAGCCATATGGTCACATTTGGTAAAACATCTTTTAGGATGACAATAATGCAGTAACAAAGCTTGTAACATCAGGGAAATATAGAAATAACACATTCAATACGTGTTCCTTATATAGTGAAGTGCTCTAATGACAATGTTGAAACTTACTCAATTAATATTTAAGAGAGTTAACCAATAAAAATAACATCGGTACAGTTTGTGCTTCCAGATTGTTTATCTTCATTCATGAAGAACATCCATCAATTACCTTCAACTGACCAAATAAGGCATTTGATGCCATTAAAATATGGCATTTGTTAAGTTAATTAATTAAATGAACAGCTTAAACATTAAATACAATTAATTGTTCCCAGCTTCGTTTTACCTACATTATTGATTGATGCATCCCACACTTTCATATGAAAATATTTTATTACGATACGTAAAAACATTCTGCTGCATTGACATACAACACTGATTAACTATAATAGGTTGTAGTTTATCAAGTTTCACAGTGAAATACAAACCTGACATACCATGCAAACAGAAATAAAAACTCGAAATCCTGTTCTGAAACAGGAATGGGGAATCCAGCAGACATCACGATGTAGGTAAAGTAGCGGAATAACCGTTTCAGACCTGATCAGGGTAGTTGGGTTCTGCTATTAATTAATTTTTAAAATGTAGGTCAAACTATATTATGTTGGTTTACTTATACTGAAGATAGTTTTTAGTCTACAACATTCTATTATCTTTCATAATTTCTACTCTTTATTCAATTTTAATTCATCTAAATATTTTATTTTGTTTCAAATTACAATGGGAACAAGTATCTATGGTTAAATGGTACAATGTGGACATCATAGTTAATGAAATTACTTGATTTATGAATATGATTTTAATTTAGAAAACATACCGAGCTCAGTTGTTAGCTTTCAGTGTTTAGCTCAGGAACTAATGTACATTGAAAGTAGGCCTGCAAACATTTATGTTAGAAGATTCAAACACAGTAAACCTCTAATAGGTTGATACCACAATAGTTTGGCAGACTTTAGGGGTGTATAAAGTCAAAATATCAAACTATAGAAAAGTCTGGTTTATCCGTTAAAACAAAAAAAAATATATATATGTAAATAACAATTAAGATGCAAATTTTATCTCAAGCTTCTCCAAAATTTCAGACACAACCACAGTACCTTGCTGGATGTGGCAAGTGTTACTAACGATGAATGCATAACACAATGAACGCATACTCAATATATTGAAAGTGTATCCAAACAGAGCGCTACAAGCACTTGGACTGAGCTGTCAAAGCATAGATATTTGAGGTTAGATGTACAGTGGTTGTTTGTTTCGGAATTATTTTTTTTAAGGACAAAGTGCATACTGAATCAGTGGTTGTAAAAGGAAGAAGGTTGTTTTAACGTCAGAAGAGTGTTTTATTTCCTACCTAAAACTAATAAGAATAACTTATAAACTTTGAATAAAATTAAAAACAAATTTTTAACACGTTGAACGCTTGCAATATTTCACGGCTATGTTGTTGTTCAGAGGGTATATGCAGAATGCAGCACTAATATTATTGCAGGTGCTATTCACGATCGTTGTCTATGCGTTGTAGATGTCTATAGTGGTATATAGCGGTAAAGGGTGGGGGGGAGAATGCTGCCCAAAAATAGTTTGGGCAACGGGTATGTTATACAAAAACAAAAGTTAGACTGGGCATATTTTTGTGGAACAATATCGCTCACAGCAGTTTGAAGTGTTTCACCCCTGTCAAATTGTCAAAAGTCAAACTATTAAAGGTTTACTATATAGTTAAAAAAATATTTGTTTGAATACCTTGTGATTCTTTGTTTTACGTGGTTACCTGTCTGATATAAATCCTTAAATAAAAATGTATAAATAGATTCTCTCCAACACGCCGATGTAGCAGTGGCTGATGTTTGAGTATATAAAAATACTGTAGCTTTGTTACTGGACCAGCTTATATAAATGTCGGAAGCCCAATCATTCATAAATATTCATATACCGAATGTTATTCTTTAATTTAAAATGTTTGATGTTTAATGATAATACCTCCCTATCTCAATCCACGATAAAATTGTGCATATATAAATGTTCAATCCTTATATGTCATAAATTAGTTATTAAAGTTTATTTTTTAAAGAATGGGTTGAAGGAAAAACAAATAAAAACACCTCGTTAACCACATTCAATTGACGTTAAAATACTGAAACTTTCCAATACTGATCCAAGTGTTTCAATTCAATGCAAATTGTTATAGATTTTAATTAATGCTAATTACAGACATTTCAAAACAATGCATTTTTTATTATTATACAATGTAGTCAGTTCAATGTATCAACTAACAAGTTGCAGTTAAAAAAAGGATTTATTGTATGTCATCCACATCCCGTTTTTATTTACTGACATAATTCTATTGTGAATACTCGATATGCTACTTGCTCACCAGTCTTCCTTCAGCTTTATTATCCGACTGTAATGATTATTAAATTCAAACAGTAGCAAATAATTACTTATCAAACCCACCTCTTTATATAAAAAAGTACAGTTTTTTCAATCATACAAACACTTGCAAAGTGTTTGAAAACTTATACTGAATATTAAGAACGTCAAACTAAAAAATTATTCAGTTTTCTTCAATTTTTAAATATTTACATAAAGTGTATTTTCTACAAAATGTTAATTAAATTACAATAAAGACTTTGGTTTCATTGCACCTAAAATGCCGACAAAAATATTTTACAAACTGAAAAATTTCTTCTACATTTCCCATCCTGAAATTCATATATGACGAACATTCGGATGAGAAAACTTATACAACCCAAAACTAACTTTCCAGAGAAATCTGCCAGGAAACGTTTACTTAAGTTACATTACACACTACACTAAAATTTACAGATAAGGTAGTAAAAAATAAATTATTAAATTAAAAGTACTTCCTTGCAGTCACGTAAAAGGGGTGTTATTTGGACAGAGTGTCGCATGATAACGTAAAATACCCTCGGTAAGAGAGAAAGACTAGGATCACAGTGGTGAGAGGGGAACTTCATCGAGGGTCCTTCGCTGTGAGTTTCTCGATCAGCTCTTGCAGTGGTGCCAATTCCCTCCTATCGATCAGACTGAACTCCTAAAAAGATAAAATCAAAGGATATGTTATAAAGAGGCAGTGTCAGTTTTCGGTTCGCTCGCTCTGTTTTTTTTCACCAGAGTTTAGTATTTTTCCTTCAAATTCAATCCATTAGGGCATATACAGTTTATAGTTATTCTGTTCTAAATTAATCCTATGATATAAATAAACTATAATAATTATAACTGTTCCTTTTTTTTAGGTTATGTGTTGAATGTTTTTGGTGCCTAATAGCCATCACTGTTTCACGTGTCTTTGGGAGTGGCGACAGTATATGTTTAGTCGTTCTGTGTCTTTTGTTATTAATTATTCAGTGTTTTATGTTATTTATTTAGGTTATTTTATTATTTTTAAATAATAGGTCATAGTAACTATTATACTGTACGAGGATGGCTTTGTGCGACCGCACCAGGCTATCCCCGGATGCTGAGAGGAGATAGCTACCGCTCAACAATGAAGTCTCTTTTGGTGAACTGGGCGGACGTTGATCAATGGAAACAGCGTTTTCATACTCCCTACTTCATATATACAGTAAGTAATTTCACTAATAAAATTTTTCAGCTTCGCTAAAAGGGTTATAGTTTTTTTCAGCAGTGAATGTGTTAAATGGCATTCTTATATCATTACTAAATTTTTATTACAAGAAACAATACTTGGCACATTTGTTCTTTCCTTTAAATTTAAGTATATTTATTGAAGGGACCCCAACTTGGCATAGCCTCAGGGAAACCCAGTTACAACCCAGAACCCAGACCTTACAAGTTTATATCCAAACAATCACTAGTAGTTTTCGTTTTAAAAGTAAAGTGAATTTATTTGTTTGGTAAACTATTGCATAATTTATTATTGGGTCTGTATTCCACATTTGGTGAATAAAGAATTATTGTATTATAGGAATTGTTGCAAATATGTTTAAGATTAATTAATATCTTATTTTACTAAAGGGCTAAAAATTTAAGGTTAACTTAGAAACTATCCTCGAACAATAAAATTTCCCTGAGAATTAACAAGATACAGAATGATATTGCAACATTCATTTAATAAAAAACTATTTATAAAGGTTGCTACATTATCAAAAGTGAGATATTTCAATCATAATAGTATTGCAACTTTCTTTTACATCATTGTTTAGTAGGCTAATTCTCTATAACACATAATTATCTTTCATGATATCTTATACAGTTGAGTCTCAGTTGAGTCTTGGTTAACCAAGCATACCCTGGGTGCGTAAAACACAAATTATTCACCATTACAAGTTTTTTCATTGCATTGAATTTGAAGTTTTTCATATTAATGTTCCACTATTTTAGTAATTATTATGCTGCCTTAATGCAAAATTGTATTCTAACCCACATGGTGAAATGTGGCATCTGAAACGAGACATTTACAAATTTATGGTTTGAAAAATTAAACTGAATTACCTGGACAAAGAAAATGAAATGTTTAAAGCTAGTGTTGAGATGCGCCTCTTCCCCCAGTTGCACTACTTCTGAGAAGTGCTGGTGGTAAATATGGGCGTACACTCGGAACAATCTCTTCAGGATTGTCTTTGCTATCGACAGGAAGTTTTTCGGGAAAGGGACACCTTAAAATCAAGCACAAATGAAGAGTTATTTTTTGCAGGAATCTATTGTCCACTCCACGAGACATAACTGTAGAAATTGTACAGCTCAAAATCCTTCAATTTAAAGGAACCTGCTACTGTACCAAAAATCATTTTAATTCAGCAGTTACTTAAAACAGTTATCAGTTAATTAAAAACTAAAATGGTATTACACTTTTAAAGCTTTAACGATATTAAAAATGTATTTGCTAAAATACATTTTAGCAGAGTGGGAGATGATGCTATACGAGTGGGATAAGCTCTACACCCACAATAATTAATTGCACTGCACATACGCTTAAGTTATTTCTTACATAATTTTAGTGTAGTGGAGTCTACATGTAAGGAACATTCTCATTCTGATCAACAAACATAAACAATGAATTATAGCCTACCAAAAACTGCACATATTTTATATAGTACATTATTCTCACCAATTTTGGAGGGGAAGAGTGTTTCATCATCCAGTTGGTCTTGCACCCATGTCATCAAGTAGTCGATGTACTTGGGTGCAGAACACTTGATGGGCTTCTTGACCGTGTGGCCATCCGCCCAATGGTACTCGTACTTAGGTCCTGCAGACATGATCGGACAGCTCTCCTCTGTGCAGAACTCTGTGATGGTGCCATATAGCATGTTGATCTGGTTGAAAAAGTCTACAGCTGAAAAATAAAGTATGTTGATTTTAATAAATTTATAGTTCTTAATAATTAACTGTAATTAAAATTAATATTAGTACAACTTACCATCTAAGACATGTGGATTTTCACTGATTACTATTGGGCCTACTTGTGTGAAATCACCTCCATTCTTTTACTTAAACTTTGCTTATTTATCAGTAAAAAAATATATAAATAATAAATATATTTTAATTATCTGGTGGACTGTGTAACCTGTTAAATATGTATAATAGTGAAGCGACTAAGCTCCCACGTGGATCAGTCGGTTCCGCTTGACATTGAGCAAGCTTAGACGAAACGGAAACCGACAGTGAACCAGACCATTCATCACAGCCAGCTTTAATTATGTCAGAACTCTCTAAATGAATCGCATATTAACCCTTAAATGTCAACTCCCATAAATGTTAGTGTAAATGTAAATGTTATTACATTGTCTAGAATAGTCCGGAGCACATTACACATTATCTGCCAATATATACGGTTTCAATTAATAATCAAGTTTCTACATATTGTATTACATTAAAGTCTAGCTTTTATACATCCCCCTATTCCCCCCTTAAAGTTAAAATTAATTACTCAATAATCTTAAAGTAGCACTTATCAAGAAAATCCACCAAACTGCTGAGAACTGCTCCTTTTGCCGACGCTGGAACCAGACAGCTTGTTCCGTATCCCTAAACGTCTTCCCCTACCGGGGTCGGGTCGCGGTCAAGATACTACGTCACGGACATCACAATAGAATTCCAAATCAGATAATTCGTGACTCAATCCAAATCTATATATTTCGTGATGTGTAACTAATGATTATATATCGATGTGATGTATTTACTGTGATGGTATCTCAGGATTAACAGTAAACACGCTGGCCCACCTCGCTGCCTTTAATTCACCGCACAGACCCTAGGCTTATAGTAATGGGCAGTTGAGGTTTTTTCTAAGAAAAATATAGAAAAACAGGTAAGTAGTAAAGCAATTCATTGGTTCCCTCATAATCATGTAACCCACCTCCAGATACCATGCACCATCTCAAAATGTAAATTCACTGAATTTGGCCCTGATTAAAATTTTTCATCAACAAGTCTATTTCTATTTTTGTCATAGATACCCCGGGGGTAGACATTGTTTTGTATTATTAAATTGTATTTTTTTGTGTTTATTATATTGTTAATATTTATAATTGACTTTATATTTAACCTAATATTTTTACATGGTGATGCACCATTAAAATTCATTCCTTTATGCCTCAGAATATTTAAAAATTATAAATTTGATTTATAAATCTATTAAATTTATTTTAGTTAAAAAGTCAATAAAATCTTCTGTTGGTATAAAAATCGCTCTTGATATAAAAACTTATGGGTTTGAAAATATTTGCCAGACTTACTGTTAACAGCTACCCATTCATTGAGATCTTCACCCTCAGGTAACATAACAGCCAAGCGGAGATTGCCTGAACCTAAAGTAGCTGCAGCATGTTTCATCAAATCATATTGATGTGTTCCTTCTGGAATATTCTTCTTGGGTTTGAAGGTCTTAGAAGATCGACTTCCACTGTTTAAAGTAAAGAATAACAATATAATATCCTACGTGAAAATTCAAGTATCAGAAATTTCATAACAAATTAATATTAGTCAAATTAAATATTGTTTATGATAGGCTCTAATTACCAGCAGAGCAATGATCAATCTATACTAACACTGATTCACACCCTCAGATGGAAAAATTAGATATACATATGCCTAAATTAAATGATCCATAAAATGAATTAAAAGAGAATTGTCTATTGTCTATCAACAGAATTGGGAAATCAACTGACTTGAGATGAAGCAGAGTGAGATGACGATATTTAGATGAAGAGTTGTTTAGAGTATATATATATCATTACATTCACATAAAAACATTATTATATTTTTACGTGGATGGAGTGGTTATAGTTCAGCTACGTACATCTACCTGTGTATCATTGATTTTTTATTTGAAATAATGAAATAAAATTCTAAAGTGCAATTTTTAGTTAATAAATTACACATAAGCCTATTTCAGCCAAAAAATTACAAACAAAATTTGTAAAAATATTTACTATCAAGTCATTAAATTCAAAAGAATGAGATTATAATATTTAGTTAGCTGAACTCTTTGTACTCTGTTAAGCCATGCATAAATTTCTATTTGTACACTGATGAATTGAATTATATAGCTAATTGATATAGTTAATTCCTTTTGTTCCAATCCAGCCCAAACGTAATTTAGGTTCTGACCGTTTCAATGCAGTCTAATTATAATTTCAGTTCTGATCGTTTTCATTCAGTCAAAGTCCATTACAGCACAGTTCTACTGTTAATACGTTGTAATCCTGCACAGTTCGTGCTATTGTACATTTGTTTCTTTGATCATCTCTTTCGTGTAAACCATTAATTAATTAATGTGCCTATTATGGAGTAGTTCATGCTACAGATTGCAACAAATTGATTACCAGTACATTAACTTACAAGTTATTTTGAAAGAACGGTCCAATATTGCTTAACTTTTTTAAATCCTCCATCACAACACATCATATATTTTGTCAGAGTGACTTATGTTTACAAACATAGCTTCAAATTAAAGGTTAAATTACAGAAGAATAGTAAGGGGAATGGCCGATCAACAATAACAGAAAACTCTTATTCAAACATATATAATATGTCCAATATGTATAGGTTTCTCTGGGTCAGACTGCAGTTTCCAATTTCAAGAAACTATAAAATACTGGTTAGTAGGCCTAATAGAAGATCTGAACTGTGTTCTGGTAATCTTGTTTTTGGGGTATTTAAGTGATTCCCAGAACTGAAAAGAATGTATGATTGTAAGAGTATGATAAATGTATACTGTAATTAATAATTATGAACTCTAGAAAACTTACAACAAAAAACTCATGGTAATGCCTGAGTGAGTAAACAAAGGTCAAGTTGTCTGGAATTTAGTAGATTCAATGACGTGTTCTAACACATTTTCTATTTGGACCTCCTTCTTTAGCGTCGAATAAAATTTCTTTCACAAATTAACTCGTAAAATTTAAAAATAAAGTCAACTGATATAGATTTTTCACAATATCTTATGAAAATAAAATGTTTGCCACTTTCTTCACACTTCACACTCACAACCCTTAGATTAGTCAGCTGGCCAAACTGACAAAGAGCAAAAACAGCTGACTTAGTAATAATAATTTATGTTAATTCTATTTAAGGGACAGGACGAAAAGAATAAGTTTAGCAAAATAAAGGGAGTATAGTAAGGAAAGAATTGTGAGATAAAATAGTATCTGATGAAAGTGAAAAGTATAAATTCTAAGTTGTACCGGAACCACAAACTGATTTCTAAATAAAGAAAAAATCGACAGGTCCTAGGTGTCTTGCGGGCTAGTGAAGTTCAAAGCCTCAGCCGCAGTGGTCTAGTGGACTCCGCACCCGACCAAATCACGGAGTCTGATAATATCCATAGTTCGAGAACTTGGAGCTTGAACACTATCATAGTATTATTCTTAGTATATTATTCTAGGGATATTCACTTGGGGTTTAACCTAGTCTATAAAAACTAGTTCACCCGACAGTCTATGAACTAGGATTAGCGACTTTTCAAAAAATGTGTTTATTTATGATGGATTTTTTAAATCAATACAAAACTCTTCTGAAGTGAATACGCTTAGAAAAATCCATTTGTTATGTTTAACTTATTTTATGTTTATTTTTAATTTAATAAAATTTCGTTTATTTAAATCTAGTTTAATTTTTATGATCAATTTTTATGTTATTATGTCATGTTATGTTATTTATTTTTATCGTAGTGTAATGGAACAGCGGAATTGAGCGAATGAAATTTCATTTCAGTGGCCATTTCTTATACGGAAAAGTTGAAACTCTGGCCTAGTTGACGGCCTGTTTTATAGATAGGCAATTAATTAATATAAGTCCATTAACATTTGTGTATTGGACCGGCAACGCTTTATTGTTAGTTAAGGAGAAGAAGTTTTAGACTGTTCCCTATCCTTTACAACCGTTACAACTTGTTTATTTTGGCTTGATTGAGAGTCTGATTAGGTACTCCATTATCCTCCTGGGGATCATCTAGCAAAGGCAACTTAAATAGAATTTTTTCACTCCAAAAAAGAGTTATTAGATGTATTTTGAAACTCAGGCCTATAGATTCATGTTTTAATTATTTTAAAGAATTGCAAATTTTAACAGTTCCTAGCATTTATATGTTAGAAGTAATTACTTACGTTAAAGATCAAAATCTTGTTAGAGCTCATCAGCATTCTTGTAGCACTAGAAATAGATATTTTAATCCCTCTGTTTCCCATAATCTCAAATTATTTGAAAATAGGCCTGAATACATCGGACTCAAGCTACTTAATCAAATTCCACCTCACATAGCCCAGATAAATAGTTTAAAAAAATTCAGACACGAGCTCAAAAAAATTTTAATCGAACAGTGCTATTATGAACTCCCTTTTTACCTCACCTAGACGCCTAGACTGATTCTCAACCAGGCCATAAACAATCCATAGCCCGACCTAAGATAATCCTGCTAATCATTGTCCATTTTTCCTCTTCTCTGCCTACTATCTTGACTTGACTGATATAGAATGACAGCATCAATTAGATGTGCCCACAAAGGAGAAATGAAGTATCGTAGGAAATTTGACTGATCCTATGCCTGGCAAGGTCAACCGGGACGACGCTGAATATGGATGTGTATGTACAAACCGTTAGAAATACCACTGGCCCTGGCTTGATAATATCAGAGATGAACGGATAGCAATATAGAAAATAATAATGATTGTGTTTCTACTAACCAAAGGTAATGTAAACGAAAATTGTTATAGATTTATTATTAAATGTTTCTGTATAGTAGGGATAGTACTGTGTAATGTTTCTGTATAAAAGGGGTAAACAAATTGGTTGTATCTGAGAAATTGTTTTATTTTTACGAGTTTCCTCTAATAATTTTGAGTGACAGTTGTCAAATAAACCTCAATAGTTGGAATGATGATCATCACAATTAATTAATGTTGTTAAGTAATAATCTGTAAACCAATATTATTAATTTACTTTCGACGATATCAAAGAGGCCGTTGTACACGAAAGACTACAGACGTAACAGTTGTTGCTGTCGTGTTGGCAACCGTGTGATAATCATCTCTATACGTCAACACTCTCACATTCTACCAAATCCACCACTTTAGTAAATCGTATCACCCCTTGAGGAAGTTGTGAGTGCTCTGATTTGGGCGTTTTTCGAAGTAATTTCGTTTTGGGAGATCGTCTTTATTTAAAAAAAGTTAAATAAACATGGCTCCTAAACAGAGAATGCGCATTGCTAACGAGAAAGCTAGCAAAAACGTATTAATTCGTGGAAATGTACCAAAGTCTTCGGTGAGTTCAAACCCTATTTTACTTTTAAGTAGAAAACAAAGACTTAATTGTTTTTCACATATAAAGCCCCATTTCTGAAATTTAAAGTTTACCTATTTTCTGTTCTTTATTTTCTGAGTAGATTCTTTTGCTTGTAGATTAGGCCAACCTACTTCCATCCATATGTTAACAGTAAATAAATGTGCTGGAAGTAAACATTATGTTAAAATTTTAATGTTTTGGTAGCTAAATATGCAATCAAGTATTATTTCTGTATCTCAAATTTAAATGCTGCATTATATGTAGGTTGGTATAAAGACAGTTCGGTTTAAACTGTAAGTCTGTAATGCAGTGATTAGCCTACTCTATATGATTAAGGACTCAGTTTCAGTGCATTAAGGCCCCTGTACACAGGGACAGTAGTGGCGGCCATTAGTGGCCGCCAGTGAATTTTCATCCATTGTCCTAGAGTACCAGACGTTTTAACGAACAGTACCTAGTGGCCACCATTACTGGACACCACTATTGTCCTCGTGTACAGCAGCCTTACCATACTGTGTATTATATAACCCTTGGCAGTTAACATCACTTTGATTTAACAGAAATTAAAATTCGAATCTGTGTGAGCATGTGGTGTGAAAGTTAATTTCACCACGTAGGCATATTCTGTCAGACCTTATCATTCTAGTCGGAATATATCAAACTAACCAAGGTTTTTAGTGGTTATAGGCAACTGATGTCAATATAATATGTTTTTGTAATGCATATAGAGTTTGGAAGTGTTAGTTTAATTATTACAAAATTTTTGTTGACAACTGTTTCTTCATGACAAGATAGCCATCGCTGCTCTACTGAGCTTTAATTTGTACTACTAGGTCTATAAGCAAAGAGAGGTAATTCTGACCTCATGCCGCTCATTGTAGAGCTTACAAAAACAGCTAGCAGGTCAAATTCCTTCAAAGGAATTTTAGGACCCAGGATTGCGATCATTACCTTTTATGTACAAATAAAAACCACTATGATTTGTAGTTCAGTTAATACATATCAGTGTCTTACATTTTTCACGTAGTTTTAATTCATAAAAAAATCAGCCCTAACACCAATTAATTAATTTAAGGAAACTCGAGTTCAACATCGGTCATGACGTCTTGGTTCTGATTGTTCAAAATATTATTTTATCTTCTGCTCAATACTAGGTCTGTATAGTATAGAACTAACCGCTCTTTGTGATCTTGGATTGAAAAAAAATATTATTTTGTTGGACTTTTCCAACTTATCTGGTGTTTTCAATTACAAAACGATAGTCTAACAAAATAATATTACAATAATAAAATAAATGCCATAATTCATAAATTATACATTATTTACTTGTTTATTTTGAGTTATGTTATTTTTGCAGAAACCCACAGATGAGAAATACCCAGTTGGACCATGGCTGTTAGCACTGTTTGTCTTTGTTGTCTGTGGATCAGGTAAGAATATTAAACTAAAAATATAAATAAGTAATAATTCAAGTAAAATCTTATTATCAATTTTCATTGTAAATATAAAGTAAAAATGAAATAATCTAGATGTCAAAGTCAAGACAAATATCATACATATTAGGGCCTAAACCGCTCAAATTACCTAACATTTGAAAAAAAGTCATCTTCTTCTACCTTGTTGTTCACGATTATTGGGCGGCAATTGTTATATTCCACCGTAACTAACTGTTGGCACCGATCAATATCAAAAGGTTAAACAGGAATTCATCTATCTTCAACAGTCAACTTCCGTGTCGGTTGGTAGCCTAACTGGACTCACCATAAAATTTTCGGTGATTCCGGTATCCAACAGAACCATATGTTTATTTTTAGCTATTAAGTAAATTCCCATTTAACCTTATTTTACTGACTAGATACACTGGTGAGAGCTGCTGAATAATACCATTAGTTGAAAAAGTTAAATGCAGATGACCCTCTTCAATCCTTGCCAATTTAAAAATATTTTTCCTGTTAAGTATCAAGTTAAATCAATGTTTATTCAACTGGTACCTCCTAGTGAGCTCATTTTGTCTTGTTCACCTTAAGCAATAACACTTCTCCTAGAATTGATAGTATAAAAATCTCGTATGATAAAAGAAATTTCTTTCAAAACTTTGAATGTTCTTTTATTTATTATAAATTTTTAGTTTTTTTTTTAAGTGGAATATGTCCAATAGCTTTAAAAAGGGCATTAGTCGTTACTATTTTCAAAAAATATATAAAAACCCAGGGCAGCAATTACAGACCTGTACCTTTGTTATTTAGCCTCTCTAAAATATCTGAGAGGTTTATGAAGAATAAATTGATTACTTTTTTAGAAAATACATCCTTTTTCAGTCGCAAACAATTTGGATTGAGAACTGGTATGAATACAGAAGATGCTTAATTAAATTTCATGACTGATATGTTTAAGTGGTCTTCTCTTTACATCAAAAAAGCATTTGATACCGTTGAATATCCCATTTTATTGGAAAAATTGCGTAAAAATGGAACAAGGGGAACTGTCAATGAATGGTTCAGAAGTTATTTATTTGGTTTTATTTGGTAGAAAACAATGTGTTAAGATAGATAATTCAGTCTTCAGTGAAATGGGAGATATACATTGCGGTGTTCCACAGGGAACGAACAAGGAGGGGGGTGTTTTGGGAGGAATTTTATTTATAATCTACATCAATGATCTTTGTGAGGGCAAATTTAACGGAAATCTAACTTCATTTGCTGATGATACAGCTTTTCTTACATTGGGATTCGGTTAGATTGGCAATCAACCACAATTTAAAGGCTGTGAAGTGGTGGTTCTCCATGAACTGCTTGATGTTAAGTCTAATGGTTTTAAGTTAAGTGCATTTTTATATACCGTATCATTTGGAATGAAAATTGGTTTACAGTTTACCCATATTACACAATTAAATCATCTAAACATTTAATCCGGTTATCACATGGAGTGAAGGTGCATTTTTTAAAAATTTAACTCGTAAATGAGGAAGCAGAATAGATTTTGAAGGAAAAAAACAATAGCCTACTACTACCAATTACTACCAAAACTGATAAACAGCTGTAATTTAGTATTTTTAACAATTCTACTTATTTACAGTAGAATTAGTGTATTGTATAAGGAACTTTATCAAATTAATTTTTTTATTTGTGCTTGTTTTTTTTTGGAAAAAAGTATGTTTTAGTCCACTGATGCTGTTTGTATATATATTTTCATTCGCTGTTTCAGCCATTTTCCAAATCATACAGAGTATCCGACTGGCGTAGCGCTCAAACAAACAACTTTTCTGAACATCGGGTAAACTCAAGAATTCTGTTGTCTCAAATGTCAAGCATCTATTGGCGCACAACACATTTTGCTGAAATCAGATATATTTTTTCTTTTTGGGAAAAATGTAAACTGGTTATTATTTGTTGAATTAAAGATATTTGTTGACATTTAGTATTCTTATTTATTAATTATTTATGTTAACAAAGAATGAATATACTTTTTCCAATTAGAATCATGATATGTCAGTATGTAAATCGCTCAAGAATATTGTGGAGAAATTTTACTAAGGATTATAAATATTGTAAATATCATATTCATGATGGATGTGTACAGCATATGCCGAGTTGACTGCTGGCAATGAATTGGATATCATTCCAGACTTATGTTTTTTACTTGTATTTTGTTTGAACTATTTATTTGTTTTATAATACAATTTTTATGATTTCTTTTTGGATTAGAAGTATATTTTAGAAATGTAAACTTAATAAAAAATTTATAAAACAGGAGTAATTATTTCAATACCTGTTTTACCACCCTCTATAATTTGTGTTATGGATCAATTCAATTCTATTATTAATTGTTAATTCTCTGATACAAATATAGAAGTTGTTCGTTGAACTCTTCAAGATTAGATTAGATCATTGAATTGGCAACCTTACCACAAAATAGGTATTTTAAGTCAAGTATGAATGAGGATTGAATGTAAGATGATGTGGCACGATCTTGTAGTCTTGTTACTGACTAAGGCTGACATGTTCCTTAGACAGGACTGTTAATTAATATCCCAACAGCTGATGGCAACTAAGGGACCTAGAGTTTAAAGAGGAATCCAAACCACTGCCTCTGAATTACAAACTGGTCTAATTATGAGAATGATCTGTGCGGATTAACGTAGTATTCAATAGTGGACGTTAATTCCTACCACGGGAATATCGCATCCACCTCCAACTATCTGGATTTCTTATACTACTTGTAGAAGGTAATTTCTTGCACTACTCTACCAAATCCAATGTTTTCCAAAACTTTACACTACAATTGACTTAAGTAAGTCCAATGTCCTCCCTTGCTCTGATGACGCTTTTAATTTTTATCATTTCCCCTTAGAGATTTTAAATTGTGGTGAGATCAGACCTTGAAGGTGAGAAAAAACACCAAATATTCTCATAAGTACACATTGACTTTATATATTACTTTCATACTATAAGCAGTGCTTTTATAAAAAATGTATATGCATGAGTTATATTTTACATATAGTACACACAAAGTGATTAATATACACGGATATATACAGGAGTCTACAACAAGTCAGTCTTGTCATCTGGTTCCAATCCTCTCTTGCTCTTCAATCAACAATGTCAACTTCTGGCGTAGTTTCTTGTTGGTCTGACAAGCGCAATGGACTAGGGCCATCATCTGTTTGCTGGAGTATTCCTAAAAAACGTATTTCCAAATAAAATGGTGTAGCATGAGGTCGTTGTTGAATATGGTTTACTACTTTAGTCTACTTCAAAACTATAAGAAATGATAAAATATCCATATTTTTTTCAAATTTAATATTAAGATGATTAACTGTAAAATTCCAAGTTAAAATAGATCATATTACATCAGATTAACTAAACTTAGTTGACGTACATAATAATTAAAATTAGTTTCCTGCATACTTTATTTTCTACTCTCAAAAATGCAGGTTTTTTGACATGACTAGAATTATCAACCATGGGATGATTCCAAGATACAATCTCACACTATATCGCAATACCCCATGGTCGCGTACGAACGCCTCCAGTGCGGACTCTGTCTGGTAGTAGGCCTTGACGTAGGTCTCCACCAGGTCCCGGTGAGGTATTGGCCGTAGCGAGCACATCCGCTCCATCTGCGAGACGAGTTGTGTCCAGTCCAGCTGCATCAGCGCTCGTCCCCCGTTGGTGCATTTCTTGGCGCTCGCGAACCTGCAAACATAAGGCCTTCAAGTACTAGAAGACCCATATGCCTCAAAATAAGGCAAGACACATTGGCATTCACACTGAATGTGAATGCCACTCATTGTGGCGAAATGTAAATCGGGAAGATAACAACCTTAAGATCTACAGTAAAGGTGGATGACTAAAAATTTTACTGTACTCCATTTTTTAATTTATTTTGGCCCAATTTGTAGTATGGTCGCCATTTCAATAATCTAATCTAATCTATAAATTAGTAGAGGACATAATTTCTTCGTCAATTCAATAAAGAATGTTTTTTCCATTATTTCTCTTCAATCGACTATAAACTTTCAATAACACTGTTATCTCAAAATATTTCACAATCTTTTTGAAAAAAGTTGTACTTTGATTTGAATGGGGTAATGTTAACCCAATAATATTGAATGACATGTCAAAACACATTGAAATAAACTTAAACATTAAAAATATTGAACTAAAATCAAACAATTTAGTTAATCATGAAACCAGTATCAGAAAAAATCTAAACCTTAAGCCATAGTATGATTCAAGTCTATAATGTTGTAAGAAAAATTGAGGATTTTTGTGAGAAGACTGACCCTTCAACAAAGACGTCGGCGAGTTGGTGAGCGATGCTGGTCCACAAGCAATCAGTGACTGCCTGAGATACTGTCACATGTTTGGAGATTTCTTCCAATCTCATAGAGAAAATCTGCAAATCCTGGAAAAATAATTTTTTTAATAATATATAATTTTGTTAGTATTGAAAAGCTGAATATTCTACTCAACATACACACAAAAAACTAAAAATACTTATAAGATACCTCGTAACATATATAATTTATAATATTACTGGTGGACAATGTAAAAGTTAAACGAGTTTAAATAAATTTTAATTACATAGAAATAATATTCGGTATAAAGACTGTTAATTCTATTCTGAATTAATACCAATGAGCTTACATTATTCTTAGTTTTGTTGAATATTAATCTATTAGAAAATTTCCCAAAGGTAAGAAGCTATTACTGTAGATCTTATGGGAAGACTTAAGCCGGGGACCATGTTACTTTTTGATTTCGAGGTGCCTTGAGACCAAAAGCAATAGTCTTCCAAAATTATATATACACAAACTCTCAATTACTCACAAAAAAACACAATAACCCTCGCAAAAATGGTCTGATCAAGACCAAATTTGTTACAGATGTATATTCCTACATTTACTCAGATGTGTTTGAAATCCAGATATATCAGTCAATCAGAACAGGTAGTTTGAGGTGGGAGGGTTAGTATCCCAAAAATGGGGTTTTGTGTGTTTCATAAGTAATTAAAAGAAATTTTATATTTTACCATCAGAATCAGCTCAATAAACTACACAATTTAGTCTATTAAGGTTTCGCTCTATCTTCAATGGATACCGGGATATGAAGAAAAAAAAAACTAAACACAATACGTTGTATTATTGGGTTATTATGTTAATCTTATGGAGAATAAGGAAAAGTTAATATTTCACTTATTGACTTACATTGACCTATGCTTAAAAATCAAAGTTTATGTGTTTATCATGGCAGCTAACCTGCATACTCTTTCCCATGTTAATCTAATAGAGAATGGGCAAACTCCTTTATCTAATTGATAGACGTTAATTAAACTTGTATATGGTCAAAATAAAAATTTTTATGGTAAAAACGCCTACTTTCAGTGTTTCTCACAGTAGCAAACCTCCACACTCTTTTTCATGTAATCTTATGGAGAACAGTTTGGACGTTCCACATCAGAACATAAAAAATACCGAGAGCCGTAGAAAGACACTAAACAAAACAAAAACAGGCAATTTCTTGTTTATCCACTAAAGATCAAACTTGTCATGTATTATTATTGTCATATTATTGATTTGGAAATTCACTGCTGCAACGGGGGTATTTAAATATGTCATAACCATAAATAATGAGTGGTCATGACAAAGTCTTTTCTATTCAGTAAATGAATACACTATTCTACCTTTCATCAGATTTAACTGTCATCTGAAGAATTCAGTTTTCGTATAATCCTTGAATTAGAAGATTATAAAAAATTATAAAACTTTATAAGCAATTCAATTCTCACCGGCAAATGTATGCAATAAACATAGGATGTTGCAACATTAAAATTTATGAATGTCAATAACTTTGAACAAAATGTATTGCCTACAACACAAACCCGAAGTATAAAGTCGACATAGCTGCTATGCTGGCTCATGACATCCTTCACCTCCCAGTTGACCCGCGACATCAGCGACAGCGCTTGCTTGACATCCACGGCGCGCCAGGCCACGCAGGCGTACACTGGTCGTCGTACCTCGGAGGCCACACTCACTGACTGAAAATGTGAAACCATCATTTATCTCATGTAACACTCAAGAGTCAGTCACATCATGCTCATGGCTTACAGCAAAGAGCTTAGAGGATCATGGGGTAAGATAAATGAACTTATGTTAGCGCTCTGACTTTAAGTCAACTTTTTGACGACCATAGTGAATCAAAATGTACAATGAAAACAATACAAAATCTCCTAGTTTCTATTTGGGATGATGTTCTTTAAACTTACGAATAGACAGACCAATAGCGGGAGGGGAGCAATAGGAGCGATGGGTGGTGGGGGTTGGCTCTTTAATACTTGTATGTTTGGTGCATTCAGACATACGAGTTCAAGATTATTATTCCTTAATTATTAATTATTATTAAGGAATAATAATTATTATTCCTATGGAATTATAGGATGGATTTTTTAAAGTGTCTAGAATTTCCGGTTCTAACTTTCCAATTTAATACGTTTGCGACATGGTGCACCTGATTGAGTACACTGGTGCTTCTTTAAATGGCGGCAGTGTACCCGATGGGGTACACTCAGTACATTACTTAAGCGCGTGGTGCGCCCGACCGGGTACACTCGCTGTGTTTTCTAATGCCCTTGATGCACTAAATATAGCTGTAATGTATTTCCGCTCCTAGCAGAAGACCTTTATTAAGTGTGTATCCGATTGGGTACACGTTCACATTTATTTGAGGTATAAAAAAAGAAAAAACAAATATTGGGTACACTCTTAAAAATATGAAAATATAATAAAAAATAATTTTGGACGAAAACAATGATAACAACATACTTTTTTCCCTAAAACAAAGCAAAATTTTTCAAACCCAAAATACAGGCACCCTAAGCAGCTATGAAGTTCAAAATAGTACTTACTTAAAAACACACATTGTACATATTTCCTCTCTTGCTCTCTTAAAACTATGAAGAAAAGACAAATTTCCAAAATGAGATTTTTTTATACTTTATGTTAACATCATCGGTAACAGCAAGATTCAAAATATTCAGGGACTAAAATGTATAATATGTTTGGAAATTTGAGGAACGACACAACATGAGTAGTACCTGATTGTACAGGACATGGAGTGTATGACTCTGGGGTTGTAAGTGTTCCAAGTATGGCTTCAGAAACATGAACTGATCTGCGAGGAAAACTAGAGACTCCACCGCGACTATCCTCTCTGCCAGTCCGTGCAGCGTCTCGCAGCTGGACAACTCCACAACCATGGACATGTTGGGCTCCCCTACCTGCAAACACAATGTTGCTACATGTTTTGTTACATTCTTAACAATTATAATTTCCTTTTAATCATACGGTAATATAATTCGAGCAACTGGTTAGTTTAGATGGCGCCTATGGATACTAATTCTAAATATTGTTCAACGGGAGATTCACATTTATAATCAATTATACCCAAGGGATTGTAATAACTCAAATCCCTGATTCAGAGAAAAGTATAAACTAACTTTATTATATTTGGAAGCATATAATAAAAAAGGGGTGATGCCTTTTAATGTGCCGTAAAAAAATTACAATATGTACAGCACTTAAAATTTAAACCAAGCAGACACATAATAAAAAAATGTTTTTTAACAAAGAAACTTTTTTTAATTGCTGAGTAAAATATGGGTTTTTATTTATGGAAATCCAAGTAAAAAACACTTTTAAATAGTTACAGGATTAACAACTTTTATTTAAGCCCTTTAAAAGAATTTTAATAACCAAACAAAATTGATACTTACCTTGAATTCACATGTTTCCTCATCTTTTTCATTGAGAGTTAAAGATTCTCGGATACGTTTCAATGTTGATTGAAGCTTTAAGGATAAAATACCGCTTGGAGCTATGGACTGAAACAATTTAAAATAGCTTTAGGGGCTGATAAAGTTGATTTTTTTACAAAAATAATGAGAATAGAACAAGTTAACAGACAACTATTTGGTTAAATTTTAAAACCACAAAACAAACAAAAATTGAGTGAATATACTAAGTAGCTGAGGAATATTTTAACAATTAAATATTGCAGAAAATAAAAATCTATGAAGAACAATGGTAGAGATGTGACATCCAGATAGAACACATGTATTAACACCATGTGATGATCATTTGAGAATAAACCTTACCGGCAAGTCAGAAGCGAAGAAAGAGTAGACGGCAAACAGGTAGTAATCAAACAGCTGACTAAGGCAGATGACAACATCATTGGAGTTTGACCGCAGTAGCTTACTCATGTGGAGGTATTTTCCGCAGAGCCTCAAAACAGTCAAGGTTGTGTTGGTCAGGAGCGGGCCCGAAACATCCGTCTTCCTCTTGTGTCTTTAAAAAGTATGACAAAGATGAATTTCTAACTCAAGCGGCTTATATTCGGGGAAAGTAAAGACGACAAGTTACTAGCGGCCAGTACTTGTCATTACGTCACTTTCCACCAATTTCCATTTACACAGGGTTGCAAGTTTTCGGCTGTACTGGCAGCCAGTAGCCCAGTCTGTTGTGAGCATCATGTCAGATTATGATGAAAAGTACTGTCAAGCTAAAGCGAAGAATTGCAATTAAACTTGAATAGAAATAGAGTATGGGTGTTGAAGTGGGTTGACCGGGGAGAGGAATTTGGTGCAAAAAACTTTGAAATTTTGTCACAGTTCCGCTTAACTGCACATTTCTTCTTCTCTACAACACACTTAATTAATTGACATATTCAGAACGTTCTACATCACAATGTGATGCATCCCTTAAATTTGCCACTACTCTACTGATGGTAAAAGTAGGGGTAAATAGGAGCAATTGCATGTTTTGACATGAAAGTACTGGCCACCAGCAGTCGAGTGACTGCCCAGTGATCCCTTACCTGCCGTGGAGTAGGCAGTAAAAACAAACATGTTTGCTTTTACAGGCTGAAAGTAGTTATTTGCCTTTGGAGTGGAAATTAAACGAATAGACTGGAAAAGTAAAAGGTAAGTTGAAGATGCAAATACTGGTCTCCAGTACCTTACTGTCTTTACTTTCCTTGTCTACAAACAAGCCTTTATACAAAATGATCATGAACACAAAATTCTCCCAATATTATGTGACTGAAATGTATTGACTGGAGGGAAAGCTTTTACAGAACTGAACACTTTTTTATAAACTGTTTTTGATCCAGTGACCTTTGACTTACTGGGCCAGCGTGTTACCCCTGAGCTACCTTGTTGGCATCCTGATAGTCGTCGCGCAATATATTAGGGAGGTGATTTTCTATGTAGTTGGGAAACCCCTTCTAAAGGGAATATATTCATTGCCATAACATTAGGCATTAATATAGGTACCAACTGTACCTTCACCACAGCGCCTAGTATGAAAGGTTGCCTTCATACAGCGGTAGGAAATTTTGAAACATGCTCCCAGAGGACATTAGATGCCAAACCAGGAACAAACTGAAGACCGCCCTGACTAACCGAAAAAATAAAAAAATCCCTTCTACTCACTAAATGAGTTCCTGCAATGGTGAGAAACTCTTCTCATACATCAACATTTATGAATTCGTATTCTTTTTTTTAATTATACTGACACTATTGCAAATCTTAATGTTTTGTGAATAAAGTGATTTTGATTGATTGTTTGTATTTTTTGATCCAATATACCAACAAATCAGTTAAAATGTAGAAATTCAATATCTCCATCACTAAGTGATTAAACCATTGTATTCTTCCCTAACAATGTTGTGGCATTCTAATGATTCCATAATTCTTTCGCACCTGCTGATGTGTGAGTCCCCATTGATCTCCATGTGATCATCGTCACTCTCTTCACTGTAATAGCCAGACCCATCATTCTGAAACATAGCTAATTACTATATCTGTTTTATACGCGATAACAGGTCACATTCAAGTCTCAGATTAAATTATTATATTAACTCAGTCTAATTAATATCGGATAGAGATACAATACACAAGTTGTCTTTTGGTGAAACACAATGTTATTTCACAATTTCTACAACTCTCAGTTTTACAGTGTGGACAGCTTCATTTACACTTTTCCTCCACATTTTTCTTTCTTTTCTTTTTAAAAACCTCTACTGGGCCCATCAACTTGGGCCTTGTGCCTGTATGGTAAATTAAAGACATCAAGGTACCGTAATCTCTGGAAAATACTACCAAGACTAATTATATCTTCAAAACATCATGTTTTTAGTCAAGTTAAAATTAGGGTTAGAAGGATAAAAAAACTTTGAATAACCTAGCTTTGCATTGAACCAAAAAAATATTTATTGATTAATTTTGTTTTCAAGCTGACTCATCGTTATAAGGATGTTTCATTAAATATAACAAGATAAAATAATCCTTAGTGTTTTTAATAAATTTATTCAGAGATCCATATATTATTTATTTAAGCTTATTCAAACTCTACAAGTCCAAAATACTAAATACCCCCGTCGCAGCAGACCGGCGTACTCAGCGAATTTCCAAATAAATAATATAATAATAATAATATATGACAAGTTTTAAACAAATCTGTCCATAAACATGAGAATTATTTGCCTATTCTCCATAAGATTAACATGGGAAAGAGTGTGCAGGTTTGCTGCTGTGAGGAACACTGAAATTAGGCATTTCTACCATAAATAATTTTTATCTTAACATTTATACCAACTTTCATCAACATCTGTCCATAAATAAAGGAGTTTGCCTATTCCCTATATGATTATTATGGGAAAAGAGTGTGCAGGTTTGCTGCCATGATAAACACATAAACTATGATTTTTAAGCATAAATGGATAGATCTCAACCACATGAAGCTAAATATCAAGTTTTATCCAAAAATATTCATTAATATGGGAAATATTAATTTTTCCCTATCCTCCATAAGATTAACATTGGAGCCCCACAAAACAACGTACTGTGTTTAGATTTTTTAATATCTCGGTAACCGTTGGATATAGAGAAAAACTTTAAGGAACTTAATTGTGTAGTTTTTTAAGCTGATTCCAATGGTGAAATATAAAATTAGAAATTTTTAAAAATTACATGTGAAAAACGCAAAAAACCCCATTTTGGGGTACAAAACCCCCCCAAACGACCCGTTCCCATTGACCGATATGTCTGGTTTACGAACTCGTCTGAGCATTTGTAGGAATACACGTATCCACCAAATTTGGTCTTGATTGGACCATTTTTACGAGAGTTATCGTGTTCACAGTCACATATATATATACATATATATATATATAAATTTTAACGACTATTGTTTTTGGACTCTGGGCACCTAAAGAAGAAAAAATAACATGGTCCCGGGCTTAAGTCTCACCATGAGACCTACGGTAATAGCTTCTTCCCTATGGGAAATTCGCTAAAAAGTATACTCTAAACATAGTCAAACAAAATGGAATAGTTGATCCTACAGACTGGAATTATAAATCCAAAATATCAGTCTAAAATATTGGATTAACGAGATGCACATTAGCTTGCCAATGTGCAACCCTAATAATAAACTTAATTTTACTTTCTCTCCCTATACCTAATATAAGTAGGAAGTATTGTTTACGGTTGGATTTACAAATAACATAAATCTTACAGTAACATCAAGAATGTTCTCATCTTGGGTGATATCGCCAACATCAGGACAAGAGTCAAACGGAGTGCCAGAGTCTGGTTGGGCGTAACGGGTGAAGAAGCTGCCGCCAACAGAGCTGCCATCTAGTGAGCCGCTGCCACGAGACATAGCTCCCCCCGCCCCTCCCGCCAGCTGTTGCAGTGTGCTGCGTAGCCCTCGGAACTCCTTCGGACCAACAACATTGTACTATCGTTATGTTGCTTGTAATTGAGAATATTCTCTTAAGTGAGTGAGAGTAGAAATACATCAGTTGTATGTGAACCTGCTCAAGCGTTGTCACAGTTAAGGTTAAACGAAATAAAAGCTTGGTACAGTAGCTACCTGTCACATAAATCAGCTCAAATTGATGAAAATGTTGAAAGAATTTTGACAGGCTTGATTGTTGTTTTGTCTCTGAGTCACAACCATGTCATGAGTCATCTCCAGTAACTAACGTTGAAAGAATATGTGGATCAATTTAAAGCTGTTCTTTTACTTCACATATTTAAACTTGACATACTTTATGATTGTCAATCAGAGAGCGAGGAACAAATTTTGTGTTTGATTCCTAAATCTTCTGTTAAAATTCGCTAAACAGAACTTCAAGGCATTCCATTGATTTCTGAGTTTGATTGTCCATAGACGGTCTGTCAGCACATGCTCTCGAATTCGGAAGTTCACAGCAACATATTTTTCACTTATACTTGACATCACAAAAACGGAAGCAGCAGTGAGACAGCACTAGCAAAAAAGTCACTACATACGAACAGAATATGCCAACAACGTTCCACACGGATCTGAAATGGCAAAGAGTTGCACTAGACAGGCGCTACTGGCAGAAGCGCTACCCATACTGCAAAAGCTCTATCCACAACAATGCTAATTCGGGTATTTTTGGGTACCCTCTTATACCTTTTAGTAAAAAAATTAAGTGTTTAAAATTATCACCGTCCAGACGAACTTTTGTATAACTTGACCAAAAAGGGTATAAAAAGTTTACATACGGTAGTAACCTTTGAAAGAAGATAAAGCTTAAGAGGTTAGGTATAAGAAGGGTTTTTGACTCTTTGTTTTTTTTAATTAACTTAAATTTCCAATGCCCTAAAATTATTTTGGAGTATAATTAATTAATTTTTTAGGTCTACAAAACAGGGTCGATGGCGTTTCAAATGGTAACCTAATCTAATGGGAGTTAGAGTTGCATATCACTAACCTCCACCAGGCGAAAGTCTACTACACTCACACATGATGTTTGTGCAGATGTCAATTAAAATTTGTTTACTCTATCTGTTTTGCTTCTGCAACAATTGTTTTTTACTGTACTAGTGGGTTTAATAAATGACTGTAATCTTGATCAATTAGTACACATGCTTAATCAAACAAATATGTGTATTAAAAATAATATTTACTTAAAATTAAACTATTTACCTGTAGGTGGAGGAGGCCAAAGTCATCCCTGACTGGGCATGGTGTCCAGACTTCATTTTCTAGGAATATCCTCAGCTCATCAAGTCTGGTTGAATGATACCGTCTAAAATAGTTACTACTCTGGGCCTGCACACAGTTCTGTAATTCTTCAGATTCACTTCCACAAAACTCTTCACCGACTTGCTCTAGCCTGCAAAATAGTTTGTGTATCACGTTAATATGAAATATTCAAAATAATTGTGTAATCCATGGTGCTGTCTTATTTTTAATTTATATCAATAACATTTCCACGTTAAATTTAAATAGTAAAGTTTTTCTGTTTGCAGATGATACTCTTATATACATAAAACGGAAATCATGGTCAGAAGTACGCTCAAAAGCACTGCACGATTTAAAGCTCTTGAAGAAATAGTTTGATCAAAATGCCCTCTCGTTGAATGTCTCTAAAACCAAATTTATGCCAATATCTCTTAATTCCAATACAGATTATTCTTTGAATGATATTAAAATTCACAACTGCAATGATTTCGATAATACAACGTGTCAATGTGAATCTTTGGGGTAGGTAGATGTTTATAAGTATTTGGGGGTGGTTTTTGATTCTCGCATGAAATGGTTCCATCATATTAGTTATATAAAGATTAAACTTAGTAAATATATTTTTGCTTTTAAAAGATTAAGGGAAGTTTTAAGTGAACGGTCTCTTAAGGTCTCTTAAGTGAACGGTCTTTTAAGGTGAAAGTCTCGGAGCACTTGCAGTGCTCCGAGACTTTTTAATATGATAGCTTTTAGAATCACTAAAAAACATAATTTAAAAACCTTCGGATTTTACTTAAAGAAATTTCTTATGAACTATGAATGTGTTGAGGAATTTTTTGATATCATAGTTTGATATCGATGATGAATATATTAGCAATAAATAATTTAATAATATGTAGTAAGGCCTATAGTGGTAGATATATGAAATGAGTAATGTTTGTCTTTTTGGATTTTATTCATTAAATGAGTTCTTAGCTGTAATTTTTTGTTATATTGTTAAGTTGCATTGTAAAATTAAGGAGGGATTTTGTTACACGTGACTCTCAGTTAAATTTGTTGTGAGGGAGGTTCCATCTCAGGTTTTCCTAAGGAACCCCTACATTTTTCATTGGATATGTAATCTATTCATTTATATATTTTGTTTAACATGTTTATATTTTGTTTCTAGTTAGTGTAAAATGTATTGAATGATATTGTTAAGCGTATTTTACTCATGTATTATCCGATGAGAAATAAAGAATTTATTTATTTATTTATTAATTAACGGGAAATTAGAATTACTTACTTTGCTTATATCCTGTCTTTATTGTCTTATGGCATCATAGCTTGGGGTGGTGCCTTCAAATCAATTATGGAACCTTTGAACATCATTCAAAAGTCCATACTAAAAGTTGCTTTTCAGAAGGGGAGAAGGTACTCGTCGGTTGCTCTATTTCACGAAACTAAAGTCCTTTCACTTCGCCAACTTTTCGTTAAAGATTTATTGATTGTCATATATAAAAGATTTTACAATATTTTTTCTCTAGTTTCCCATAGTCACAATACCCGATATGCACAAACTTTTTCAATATCTGTTCTTCAGTTAACCAGATCAGTCTCAAAAACGAATTCCTTTTACATTTCCAGTATTTTGTATCGTAACCTAATTCAATATTTCCCCAATCTTAATATTTTAAATTCGCCGTCAGTTTTATCTTTGAAAAAGAGATGTAAAGAATTTCTTATAAACCTAGGCATAGAAGAGGCCGAAACCATTATCACGGCAACCTACAGTCGACCAGGGCACTGACACCAGACTTGACATTCACTCCCCCTCCCAGTTTGCTTAGCGATTCTTGTTTCAAGTCCAAATTTGTTGCTTCAAATTTTTTTTCTTGTCTTGCGGGCAGTTTATTATCTTGTTTTTCTATTACTAGTTTTCTTTCTTCATCCAATACAAATTTTTGTTTGTTTGTTTTTTGCACTCATATTTTTTTCTGTCAAAATAAGTTCATCAAAATATAAGTTAGCGTTAAACTTATATTTTGATATCTTTTCCCCAATGTGCAAATCTAATTACTGTCGGCCATTATAAATATGATTAGTGCTTCAACTCAGGCCTACGCACAGGCTCCTGCCCATGTAGGCCTTTCCTTATGTATTGGCTAAGTTTATACTTAGTTGATTAGGTTATTCTTGTCATAGATTTCTATTAGGAAATAAGGAAAATAAACATATTTCATTTCATTTCATTTGCATTGATTTAGTTCCTAACCTATCTGCCTTTTATGAGTTAGTCAGTAGTTTATTTATCTACCTAACAACGATTTATATAAGGTTTTATTAAATAAGACTTCGAATTAGGACAGTTTCACTTGAGAAACAAAAGATGTTATCCAGTTCAACTCAAGGACCATACTTGCTCACCTGTGTACGATAGCCAAGACCTGTAGGAACTCGTCGAACTTGTAGTGGGTGAGGTCTGCGGCCAGGAAGAGAGCCGAGACCCGGGTCTGTGTGTCGTGCCACAACCGCTTAAGTCCTGCCTCCAGTTTCTGATGAACATACTGCTCACACATTGATGATTCAAAGTTGGCTCCGTCTGTGCAAGTGCAAATGATTAAAATTTAATAAGAGGAAATGAAAATGTACTGGAGTTAGGTTTTCGCCTGGAATAAGGTTTTCAAAACAATTCAAGAATTCATTAATGGTCTGTTAATGTTTAATTAATATCTTTTATCTTAGCGAATAATTTCCTCAAATTCCCTGAAAATTAGCAAAGACAAAAGCTATGTAGGAATTTCAAAACGAATATGAATGTGACGAATGTATTTTATAAAATGTTTCTTTGTACAGTTAGCCATGAAATAATTATTTGTCATTATTAATAGCCTTCATTAACTAATAGCCCAAAGGTCAAAGGAAATTGGGTATTACATCACATCATAAAACTGTGTCAAGATTTAGCTCAGGATCGACTCTCACATTATAAAGGGAGTGCTATAACCACTGAACCAACCAGCCAGTGACGAGTAATATGAGTGTCAAAATAGCATTCATAAATACACTGTCTGCCTCTACAACATTATACACGGGCTAAGTCTAATTAATATCTTAAAAGCCATAAAATTGACCTCCGGTTGCGGCCTGCGTGTTGTGTTGCCGATGCCAGTTGACTACCCGGTGATAGCTCAATACGATTCCCCACAACGCCTTACACAGCTCTATCAGGCAGCTGATGAACTTGTCTTCTGGAACGCTCTACAACAACGTAAAAGAAACAATCAATTTTTGTGAATTTTATCCATCAACAAAGCAAAAACGTTTTAACTTAGTTGGCAGGAATGATGACATGTCCTTTATTCCAACTACTTGAATTTTACGAATTAAGGATAGTTATAAGCAATGCCCTGTAATATTCCCTGGAGTTGATCAAATTCGAACTATTAAATACTATATTGCCCACAAAGGCAATCCTCATAATTAGATCAGTTCATAGTTCAGAGGTAAAATTGTAGTTTGGATTCTACATTATCCTGTAGGCAGTCTCTTAGGTGCAATTGGCTGTTAGAATATTAATTACCCGTTACCCATCCTGTCTAATAACAACTCAGTGAACACAAGTTAACAATATGTCAGCCTTATTCAGTAACATAACATGAGTATAAGATATCATCACAGTCATCTTCCTCACTCATTCCTCATTCAAACATGACACCTACAGGTAGTCTAATTCTAATTCATACTAAACTAATTCATATCTACAGGTAGGTCGCAACTTCAGTAAAAAGTATACAGATGTTGGTATTAGTTCACTGTATGGGGAAACCAAGATCAAAATTTTTTTAGAATTGAAATCTGATTCATTCATTCATTCATTCGAAGGGGCGGATTTTCCCAAGGCGCCCCAGCCGTAGCGGCTTGAAATCTGATACCATCCTAAGGTTAGTGGGAACCTAAAAATTATATAAAATGTTTCCCAATTTAAATTTAATCTAATGGGCTGTTACCTTACACAGATGTGCGTACTGCTTCTTGTTACTATCTTGTTGTGTGTGCGCATGCACTACTTTGTAGGCGGAGTTGTGGACAGCTGAGGTGAAATGCATGTGAAGTTGGTCCATAGCGATCTGTGTCTTCCCTACTAGAGCATAAGCTGCCTGCAACTTACTGTAGGTGGATTCATCAAAGCTGTAGCAGACCTGTAACATTAAAATTATTGTACTCCAATCCACTCTTAAGGGGATATTTCATTCAGACTTAAAATGACACATAACAGCAGAAACATAATATGGTTACGCTTACTTACTAAAGTAGAGTATATACTTTGTTTAATATGGAAACCGTGTGTTGATTTATTTACGTCCACACTATTAAATTACCTTCATCCGCAAAGACCATCCTAATAATTAATCCAGTTTGTAATTCTGAGGCAAATGTAGTTCGGATCGGTTAAACTGTAGCCCCCTTAGATGTCATTGGCTGTTGGGATATTAATTAACAGTCTTGTCTAAAGAACATGTCAGCCTTAGTCAGTAACAAAACTACAAGATCCACAATTATCTTGCACTCATTTCCCATTCATACTTGGCTTAAAATACCTACCTGGGTAGGTTGCCAATTCAGTTAAAAGTATATAACAGTGCAAAACTGTATGGAATAGATTCCAAAGCAAGAAATAGTATCTTAATACATATGGAAATGGAAACCTAGGATGATACACATATTCACATTTTTGAGACACCGAATACAACTCAGAAGGTATTTTAAAATGAATATATGAGAGTGATGAGAGTAATGAATATGGAGTGTCAACATGGAACATTGGGCACTAAATGCGATGATTCAGAGAGGACCTTGATGACGATGACCAAGTGACCTCAACAGTGGCCTGGAAATCAGACCTCCCCACACCCTTCTTCACTGACTTGGCCGGGAATAAGTTGCAAGCCAACACTATCTATTGGGTGAGAAATTAACTAGCACACCTAATGGGGGGAAAAAAACTATGTTGAAATATAAGTAGACAAAGCGCAGTATTTTTTCAGAACGTACAGTGCACGTCTTTAGCCATTTGTATAGCAAAATAGGAGGACATAAAATGTACGTCCTTAGAGAGGAATGGTTTAAGTCCGACTAACCAGCTGATCTGTTGACTACACTTAACTAATTACTTAGTTATATCAACACGTTGTAGAGCTTACCCCAGACAGAGCCTGGTCCAGCTGCTCCTCCGCCATGACCAATGTGTCCTGCAGTTTCCCGCTGAGAGCCGCAACGCAGCTGAAGTGACGATACATCGCTGTCGCCCCCTGGCACTCCACCAGCAGGGAGATAGCACCTGCAAAATCCCCTGCAGCCAACATCTCTTGCATCCGACTCTCTGTCAGTTGCTGCCAACACACCCACTAATCAACTTCACAGTTACTTTAGAATGACTATCAAACCATAAGTGTCACTATAGATTACATTAGTATCAGCATAAGCAAGTGATATTTTAAAATGTCAGGGTGAAAAATATTTAAATAGATTAACATAGACTTGTTTATGTATATATACTTAATGGGATATTTATACTAAACAAAGATACTCTAGGCGGCTAGGCCAGTATGTCTATTTTAAATACACATTTCATAGGGGTTATACTTTTAAACAATAATCAGGTCTACACTTACAGTTAAATTTTATCGGTATAGCTTCAAAATAATTCATAAAATAAATGCACTAAAAATAATATAATAGTACACCTCTAATGATTAGTAAAAGATCTCAGAGAAAGGCTACAATAAAATGTTTGAAACATAGTCTATACAATTAACAATAACAAAGCAGCTCTATTCTTATTGGTAACTATTATCTAGGGTTTCAAAAAATCTTCAATGCTATAGAAAAGATTTTGTGACTAAATAAAAAGGGAACAAGTTGTTTTTTAAAGTGTCTAAAAGGATAACATGTCCAATGGTATGGAAAATGATTAGATCATTTTAGGCTGGGATGGTGGCGTCATCCTTTAATCCAGCTACTTGGAGGTCACAAATTGTGGATAGTTGTGAGCGATGGTCGGTGGGTGTGGTGTTCTCTAGTGTGGATTAACGTCCGCACTATTGAAAGCTACGTTAATCCGCAAAGGCCATCCTCATAATTAGACCAGTTCGTAATTCAGAGGTCGTGGTTCGGATTCCACGTTAAACTGTAGGTCCCTTTGTTGCCATCGGCTGTTGGGCTATTAATTAACAGTCCTGTCTAAGGAACATGTCAGCCTTAGTCAGTAACAAGACTACAAGATCGCGCCACAATCATCTTACAATCAACTCTCATTCATACTTGGCTTAAAATACCTACCTTGTGGTATGGTCGCCATTATCAATAATCTAATCTAATCTAGGCCTAACACTATATGAATCTTCTAGGTTTTAGTTAGTCTAACTTGAGGAACATGAATCTTGTTTTGAGCTTTGGTTTTATCTTTGTTCAAAACAAGATTATTTTTAATCAAGTAAATACTCACTATTGTTTTAATCGAATTAAGAGAACGAAGTAGGTCTTGAATAATAGTTCTTTTCCGATAATTAGCGAGAATTCCTAGGCTGGCCGTAGTGAAATGTTTCTTTGCTATTTCCAGGTCTTGCCTTCCTCTCTGCACGACAGCCAGCGTCTCACCCACTAATGACTGAACTTCAACAATCCTAGACAACAGTTAATCGCTATATCATCAAAATTATTTTTATTAATTTAAATCTAAAGTAGAATTATTTAGATATTATGCATCATATTTTAAGCCTCCTTAAAAGCATTGCATAAGCTTAACCCTTCAAGTGTCAACACTGCACTCTGCGATGTCAGCGAGCTGCTATGTGGTGCAAAAATTACAAGACCAGCAAACAGCGCTATCGTATCACATAGTATAGCACTATTGTAGTCAAAAATACTGTCAGAGTGCCGCCATCTGAGAGCTAATGCGTGAACTAGCCAAATAAGCACTTTCTCAGACGGTGATCCTTTGGTTTAGTGTTCTATACAGTTGTACTGACAAGTGCAACGATTGAAGCCAATCAAAGAGACGAGCGTTCAAATCTTGATCATGAGCAATCCCAATTTGGTTTGCAGATGTGTGGTACAATGGATGGAGAGCCTACCGTAAATAAACGGTGACCGGCTTGGGTGGAAGTTGACGGCATTTGAAGGCTTAGTTGGGATTGAAGTATACACCAGTTTTGCTTCTTTTATGACAGCAGCTATGGTTAAGGGGTTGTGGCATGTTTTGTGTTTTTGTTTATACTTAGTATTTTAAAAAGCTGCATAAAAATACAAAAAAAGTAAGTTCAAAAGTCATAGCACTTGGAGGGTTAAGCATAAGTAATCAATATTCTTTTTCTTCAGTGTAAAAAAATATAATAACAAACAAATATAAAGCCAGCTCTTTAAATATTTTGATATTTTTTTAAATAAATTTTACTGAATTTGAATTATTCAGATTAGTTTTAAAACCATGCTACCATAGCCATTTTCTTCTCACAAACACCTGAGAGTCTCTTCAATAAGTTTGCAAACACGAAACATAAAATACAAACATTGGCACCTAACTTGCATTGTCTAACAAGTCTTCAAACACTTGAGGGGTTAAAAATAACCTGTAATAATTCATTACACAATGAATCTAACCTATGAGTAGATTACACTTAAAGAAAGGTTTACAAGGGAAACAGTGGTTGACTGATACAAAGAAATTAAATTACAAACAAATTCACTTCTTCTGGCAGTATTGATCGCTTTTCCTACTGATGTTTATAATTTCACACATCTATTTTTAATGGAGAAAATAACTTTTAATTTCTTACCTTTTAAATTCATGCTCACAAGCCGACTGTTTCTCTAATATTAATTGGAGAACTTGATTTGATACTACCACTTGCTGTTTCTTCAACTGGGCCAGATCCTTTTCAAGAATTTCACTGTCCAATTCCTCTGGAAGTTTCTAAAAATAAATTGAGAATTTTTAAATAAATAAAAAAACTATAAAATATTAAATCACAGATGATAAAGTATTTTATGGCATTTTATACACTCTATAAAAATTTATTCAGTTAAGAAAAAACTATGCACCGTTATTTATACTCACTTACTAAACCTGCTATAAAACCATATCAAAAAAACCTGCCTCACAACCTGCACTAACCTCATTCAAATTAAAAACTTATTTAAAAAGACAAAGCCTTCAGATAGCCTGCTGTATGAGCTAGTTGCTAAACAATAGTTATATTTTAAAATAATTTAAATCTACTCGTTCACAATGATCATCATTCTTGTAAAATATGTCAACAATTATTTTCAATAGACCAGACAGCCTCCTAATTTACACTGCTAACAAGTATATTCTTAATAATTCATGAACTTCAGGTAATGTACAGAAAATGTTATTTTTACCATTCTTATTACACACACCGTACAATTTACATAAATTACATTTGTACTATATGGGCTTATTTGTTTTTTTCTAAAATTTTAACAAATTAAAAGATATAAAACAGTACTGAACTAACATACCAAAGGAAAAATCTAAAATTTAATTAACAATTAATTATCAAAAATAAATTTCTCTAAGTAGTTTACATTTGGAATAGATTTTTCAGTACTTTGCCTTAACCAAATAATTTTATAATCTCAGATTTAAAATTAGGTCTACCTTGAGTTCAAATAAAGAGGGATCAAAATCACTCTCTTGAAAGTATTCTGGTTGAATAGATTCCAGTATTTCTTGGTCTGACTGGGCATCCTTGTTATTGTCTTCAACAGTTCCAGTTGTTTTCTCATCAAGTTCATCCTGATGACTTTGGTTAGTTCCACTTTCAAATGATCTTGCTACGATAGGGATTTTTCCAGGATTGCTCTGAAAAATAAATTTATAAAATATCCAACAGCTTGTCAAATTAAAAAAGACAATAATAAACAGTTTAATTAGCTTCTGTAACTTCCAAGGTTGTAGAAAATTATGTGTCTAGTTATTTTAGTACCAGTACTCAATCATCATACAGTAAAAAAAATGACTAAAACTCCAGGAAAAATAATAATGTTTACCATTCATAAAATCGTTGAATATTTGTTAATCCAATAAAATTACAACAAATTCAAGTAATACATAAAAACTGCAAATATCTAAACAGGTTTTATATACGTGTGATATAGGCTAATCAAGAAAGTAACCCTGTAGCAGCAGATCTGCGTAGTTAGCAAATTTCCATTAATTATATTTAAAATTACATGAGATAATAAAAACCAAGCTTGAACATAGCTTAAGCTATCAACCGAATATTATCACTGTACGTTTAAGGAGCAAAAGTTATATTTATTTACGTATATATACTCCATAAAAATAACATGAGAAATGAGTAAGTAGGTTTTCCGCCATGAAAAGATGAAAACTAGGATTTCGAACACACTAGTAGACTTGGCTGTTTATAGTGTTTATAGAAGCCTAACCGCCTTCAAAACTGAAGGTCGCAAGATCGAATTCGGCAAAGGTTGAATCTGGACCCAGTTGCCATTTCATCATTGGGCTATTAATTAACAATGCTTCCTAACAACAGGTCAACGTTAGGTAGTAATAAGAATGTGGCTTCCACTGTTCCCCATCAAAACGTTAAAAAATGCTGAAAGGCATTGAGACAAAAAAACTATGATTAGTTGAAGCTGTACAACAAGTCTTATCGTAAAAATTTTACAAATAATAAGGAGGTTATATCAAATTTTTTAGCCTATTCTCTATAATGATATAACGATTTGTAGTTATGAACCAAAATTTTATCACAATTGTCCAAAAAACAGCATACTGAGTTTAACAGTACCAGTAAATGATTGACAGAGGGATGATTCAAAATACTAAATTGTTTTTTTAACTTATTTCAATGATGGCAATAAAATAAAATTTTTTAAATAAATTAAGGTAGGATTTAAAATTACTGACAACCCCATTTTTGGGTCCAAAAAACTCCCTTCAGACGACTGACTTGCCTGGATTTTTAGCGTGATTGAATAATTTAATATTTACACATCTCCAATAAATATAATAGTTATTTGAGTTTATGTACAGTCATGAATGAATAGCATTTTTGGCATCTGAGGACCCCAAAAAGGAAAAAAATCACTTAGTCCCGGGCCCGGGTCTAGATCCCGTCATTATCACCACGGTAAGCTCTATTTCCTTCAGGATATTCTTTAAATCTTTCAACTAACAATTTTCTAGAGCATTAAATTTTGTATAGAAAACCCATCAGTAAATCCATGCTATTCAACCACTGGACCCTCAGCTGACGTGTACTATAATTCATACAATGAGAAAATTTCAGCCACGAGAAATCTTAACCAAATAGGCAGAAATAGTCCATCATGTAGGGAGCCTTATTCACAGTCACCCCAACTCAATGGAAAAATAATACAGGACATATGAGACACAACCGCTTTACATTTGTACAGTCAGTTCAGTCTTAGACAAGAGACAAGAATAAACTGAATTAGGAAGGAACTGAATTCTAATAGGGAAGGTATAGGATGTCAGAGCACAGCAGAAACATCCTTTCTAATTATTCATTGACAATTATTTGTTTGGTTGAGACACTTAAGATGTCAACCAACATGAATCAAGTAATTTTGAAAAAAAAAAGATTGATAGTGTAAACTAACTTATAACTGGGTGACTTACGAGGATTGTATTAACCCTTACCTTATAAGGGAAGGCATGTTTTGATAAAATTGTAATGAACAAAATATACATAATATGTTCAGTGGCTATATCTTCTACAAAACCCATATAGTCATATCATTACGATGATTTCCAACTAATGCTCACCTGCTTATTGATGAATTCAAAGAATTTGTGTTTAATATCATCCATTATTCTTCAAAATTAAAACTGCTTAACCAAATCAGAAACACTCTTATACCAGCACAAAACTGAAAGTTAATGGACATTTGGTTGGACAAATTCAAACAGATAAAAACTTCATCACAAACGTTACACTTTTATACTTTTCCTAATCGAATAACAATGCTATTTTACATCTATGTTGGTTGAGGAGTTATTAACTATGAACGTAAAAAACAAGAACTGGGTAAACAGCAGAAAACTTATAAACTAAAATGACATTTCAAAAAAAAATCTTCACCGTAACTGTCAGCTGTCTTAAAGCAAAGTCAGAATTAAAGAAAATACAAAGGAAACTCTAGTATACTGCAGTTGATATCATAGATCACATCACATAACTTCCCCTTTACATTGTTGGATAATTGATAATAATAACTTGGAGAAGATACGAGATGTTTATTGGCCATTAACATATAACATGCATAGACAAGTCAAAAAATTTAATCAATATACTAGTATTCAGTCAACATGCAACGTGCAGGGATTAATGAGTATATAATTCTCGTCTGTAACAGGATGATGGTTCAAAAGCTTTTTATTACAGTATTTTACTTATATTCAAATAATGACAAACCCAATTTATTAGTGTATATAATCATAAATACCCCCGTTGCAACAGATCTGCGTACTCAGCGAATTTCCAAATCAATAATATAATAATAATAATAATATATGACAAGTTTTACAAAAATCTGTCCATAAACATGAGACTTTTGCCTATTCTCCATAGAAAGATTAACATGGGAAAAAGTGTGCAGGTTAGCTGCTGTGAGGAACACTGAAAGTAGTCATTTCTACCATATAAATAGTTTTTATCTTAACATTTATACCAACTTTCATCAACATCTGTCCATAAATAAAGGAGTTTGCCTATTCCCTATATATGATTAATATGGGAAAAGACTATGCAGGTTTGCTGCCATGATAAACACATAAACTATGATTTTTAAGTATAAATGGATAGATCACAACCACATGAAGCTAAATATCAAGTTTTATCCAAAAATATTCATTAATATAGGAAATATTAATTTTTCCCTATCCTCCATAAGACTAACATTGGAGCCACAAAATACAACGTACTGTGTTTAGATTTTTTAATATCTCGGTAACCATTGGAGATAGAGAAAAACTTTAAGGAACTTAATTGTGTAGCTTTTTAAGTTGATTCCAATGGTGAAATATAAAATTAGAAATTTTAAAAAATTACATGTGAAAAACGCAAAAAATCCCATTTTGGGGTACAAACCCTCCCCCCAAACTACCCGTTCCCATTGACCGATATGTCTGGTTTACGAACTCGTCCAAGCATTTGTAGGAATACACGTCTCTACCAAATTTGGTCTTGATCGGACCATTTTTACGCGAGTTATCGTGTTAACAGACACACATATATTAAGTAAAGTTAAAAAAATTAACCGAGTATCCTTGACAAACATAATTTTATTTTATCGACATGTTTCAACCTTTAAGGCAATTTTCAAGTATGTATATATATATATGTTAATGACTATTTTTTTTGTCTCTGGGCACCTAAAGAAGAAAAAAATAACATGGTCTTGCCATGAGACCTACGGTAATAGCTACTTTTCTATGGGAAATTCGCTAAAAGGGGGGAAGTAACATACAATGAATGAATGAACACATAGAATAAATAAATTATAATTGTACATGTTAGTCTATAACTATTCCGTCATCTAGGTTGTAATAATATAATTTTTTACATCGTAGTTGAAAGGATTATCGTTAGGATTCAAAGGAGTTCAAAGGATTATAGTTAAACTTGTATTTGTATACAATACAAAATATACAAGTATTGTATTTGGAACAAAAAATAATCACTTTTTCTCAGAATAATCTAAAAGATATCAAAATATCCTACAAATATAGAAGATTCCTAGCGGTTTTATTTCATATTTTGTTTGGCAATTATTTTGTATTTGTTAATTTCACATAAGAAATTAAGAATTTTGATTAAATCGATAATCCTTAGTATTCTTAAAATAGTTATATTCTCAATGATAAATTCTCCTAATATGTGTGTTGAAACTAAGTTTTTCTCCATGAGTTATTATATTATTTTGTGATGAAATTAAAGTTGGTATTGTATTAATTCTGATATTGCATATAAACTAATGTGGAATTTAAGTTATACGTGGTCGATGCTTCTCTATAGTATATACATCCATGTTTATAAAATTCATGATTATGTTCATGGTTCAGCTGATTCTTTTTTCCATTCTCTTTGAAGGTCTGCGCGTCAAAGAAGTAAAATGTTCTTCCTTACCCTCACCCTCTCTCTGAAAAGTTACATCATTTTGTTGTAGTTTCGGAGCATGGATTTGTGTTAGTTTTTGCAGGGTTATTATTATTACACACAAAATCACTGTCAGTTCTAACGAATTTTAAAGTTTGTTTGAAATTCACTTAGCTGCAACATGGCCCAATCAAAATTTAACGACATGGCAAATAAATTGGGAGGTAACCCCAAAGGGTTAGGAACGGGATTGAAGATTCTTGCAGCAGTCGGTGCTGCTGTTTATGGTGTTAACCAGTCAATGTTCACAGGTGAATTAGTTTTTTTTCAAAATATATATCACTCTTTAAGAAACCTAGGATAAAATTCCCGATTTAAGTAGATTTCCCTTGGCCATATTTTGCATTTAACCCTTAACATCCTGGGTGCGGTCTCACAGACTGCTTGAGTTATCTTTTTATTTGAATTTAAGGGTTTCAAAAGATTATGGCCCCAGCCATGCCAGGTAGTTGTCCCTCCCCACCACCGAAACCGATCCCTACTGTCACTTGTCTTTCGCCTAATATTTATAGATTTGTTCTAATATTTATAGATTTGTTTGTCGTCAGCGGTCTGTGAGACCAATCCAGGACGGTACACGATAGATTCATGACCCGGCCTATTGGCTTTTGTGTGTGTTTTGGACTTGGATTTTGAAGAGATGTTTCAAAACTGGTACAAGGATGCTTTTTAAGTGAATTGGATTCACTTGGATGGTGAAACCAATTTTAGCGACGTTTGCAGAATATGAGGCTGATGTATTAACTTTCGAGCATACATCCGTCGAGTACTGGGAGTATAAGAACCTAAACTCGACACTGTTGGTGAGAGACTAAATAAAGGAAGACATACTACACATGTGATCCGAAGGAGATAAGATAAACTGTTTACATCTGCTATTGCTGTAAAAAACATGTTTGCCTCAAGTGTACAACAAGTTTGCAATGAATGTAGATCTATGTTATAAGCTGAAATTAGTTGTGAAGCAACTGTCAATTTTAATGAAAATATGTTTTTTATAAGTACCCGGTATCTTTATTTTTTATATTCTTCATATCCTATGGAATGTAAAAATACCAATAACTAAACATTTCTTTCATATTTATTATTAAGTTTTTATGGTTTTAGAAAATTATTACATTTTTCATCAGATTTCACCATGAACAGGTTTTTTAATTTTATATATCTATTATATGTACTCAATAAACTTAATTTAATATTATTTACATAGTTAACATATCAAATAATTTATTAGATGGATAAAATGATTTCCAACAGTAAAAAATAATTTTAAACCTTTTTTTCTAAAAAGGGGTATGTGAGGCTGCACCCAGGACTGAGTGTAACAAAAAGTTCACCCAGAATGTCAAGGGTTAAGCTTGCTGCTAGCCCCTGTGATACAACATTTTTCCTCAAATAAGTAAACAAGTATTACTGACTACCTCTCCCCAACTATGCCTGGGTCTTTGACCTCGAAACAGTCTAAGGGTGGGCAATAGAACGACTGTTCATCTCGGCTCGTCCCGTGACTTTGAAAAATCGAACTTGCCAGTACCAGTAATGTAATATAAATGTTTTGTGTAAGCTGTTGACTGTTGAGTTAGTGAGGTTTTACTGTATGAGAACAATTTAAGGTTAACAAAATATAAATTCATTATCTTAATTAATTTTTAAGCCTTGACACCGGTGTAATTATATTTTCATCGGCAAGTCTAGTATTAGACTACTTATGCTATAGATGAATACTAAACAGTTGAATCATTAACAGCACATTATACCTAGCCTACACCACATTATTCTTACATTCAGCACTGACTTCTACATTGGCCATGTGTATTTCAGTTGGTACTTTGCCTCACTCTTCCTCTATTCTTCTCGATCATCAGCTTGATCTAGGACTCTGTCTTCTAAAGTCCTTCTGAATCTGGATTGTCCATTCCAACTTTGGTCGGAGTAATGGCCTTCTACCCTCTGGATTGTACAGCACATTAGGCTATTACTGTAAAATAGTAAAATATTGAAAAACTTAATTTGACATCTCAAGGAAATTCTCTTCAGTAAACTGTCAAAGTAATAATAGAATATTGTAAAAAATTAAAAAAAGAGTACTAATAACATTGATTAGAAATGTATAAAGAATGGAGTAAGTTATTGCAAATCAAGCTTCTAAATATTGATGCTGCCACCTTTCTGAATTGCAGGCCTACTGCTATTGAAATAAAAGTTTGTGTGAAATTATTGTCATTTTTACTGTACAATTTCCCTGCATTATTTTCAGTTGACGGTGGTCATAGAGCCATCTTATTCAGTAGAATTGGAGGTGTCCAAAATGACATATACACTGAAGGCCTACATTTTAGAATACCCTGGTTTCAGTACCCTATAATTTATGACATTAGGTAAGTATAATATATAATTAATCAAAATAAGTTTTTAATAATTTACATTGATCAATTATTAACAAAATAACAGCTTCCTGGTATAAATTAACTCTGGTATACAACCTTTAGGCCCTATTATGTAAGAAATGTTGAGTAACTCATGATTATTAAATTAACAATGCCAAACTAAGCTTAATAAAGTTATTTATGGAAATACAAATGATTTATACCACATATCAGGAGTCTTCCAACCCGTAAGAATAGAGAGGGAAGGAGGCAAGAGGTTGTGGGAAAAGCACAAAGAGAGAAAAGTCTTTGGATGTCGTTCGTGCTGCCACTGTTGCATTGTTCGGCTCAAACATTAAAGGTCACTCACTCTATTGTTGCTCTTGATCTCTCACTACAGACGTTACATATTGAGCTGGTTATAAACTCTTATGGATTATTGTTTTGTTTGTAATACTTAAAATGATAAATTCACTAAATTACTACATATTAAACTTAACCGTTATCAAATGTGGTGCATGTAAAGTGAATGTTTAAGCCATCTAGATAAATAAAACTTGGTTATTTTATATAATCTTTTGTACATGTTTATGTATCATTAAAGATGTACATGGCCTATCATGCTACACGTCTAAATATATTTTACGTTTCATAATAGGTCAAGACCAAGGAAAATATCCTCACCTACTGGTTCAAAAGATCTGCAGATGGTTTCTATTGGACTCAGAGTTTTGTCGCGTCCAAATGCTTCAAAACTTCCAGACATGTACAGACAATTAGGTTTGGACTATGATGAGAAAGTTCTGCCTTCCATTTGCAATGAGGTTCTCAAATCTGTTGTTGCCAAATTCAACGCATCTCAGCTAATCACAATGAGACAACAAGTAAGTGTTGAACGTTGAACTGTTATATTATACAGACTAAATTTATAGATAGGATCATTAAGATTCAGTTGTAGCAAATTTATGACAAGGGCAGGGGTGTGTTATGTAATCCAGCTACTTGGAGATCGAGTTCAAGATATATATTAGAACCCCTCAGATCCGATCATTCAAAATTCAAAATCGCAAAAAATCCAAACAAGTTCTCAGGAAAACTAAAAAATTAAATATCTGTAAATTAAGTAAGAAATTGATTTAAACACACAAATTTATTTTTCAAGGTTTAACACAAGATTTTAAATTACGAGATTGAACAAGCACAATTTATTTACATTAATTCTAATCTTTAACTGTCAAATTTAAGAAAATTTTCACACAGATGCAATTCCAAGCCAGCTTCACATGAACATCACGGCTGTTAGAGATGCACACTTGTCAGCAGGTAAATGCTCATGAGATAGGTGTGAGATGCTTACCAGTTAGGGTAGGGGTTAGGGGAGAGTGATTTATTCTTAGTACTTTGCACGCCTAGTAACAAGGACATGTCACACAACGTACTATACATCCACTTGCCAAGGTCACTGCCCTTCCGAACATAGAGTCACCCAGCCTGTATAACCCCAATCACTGTGTCTCCCAGTGCTTAGCGCGATTACAATGACGAAATAAGTGTGTTATATTATTTCATGGGAAATCCGAACATGCTTCAAACCAAATTAGTTTGGAGATGAAGGGGTTCCGCTGTACTGTAAGTGATGGCCTGTGGATGCGATATTCCCTGGTGTGGAATAATGTCTCCTTTAATGAATACTAAGTTCATCGGCTAAGAACATCCTCATAACTAAACCAGTTCATAATTTAGAGGCAAAATTGTAGTTGTGGCCTACCAGCTGTTGTGTTGTGAGTCCAAGACTTAAAATCCCTGGCCTAGCCAATGTCTATTTTTATGACAACGTACTTGGTAAACACCTGTGTAGTTATTCAAGGTTCCAACACTTGTGCCAAACACAGGGAAAGAGGTGAAAAGGTGGTTGTTCAAATTTAAGAAAATTTTCACACAGATGCAATTCCAAGCCAGCTTCACATGAACATCACGGCTGTTAGAGATGCACACTTGTCAGCAGGTAAATGCTCATGAGATAGGTGTGAGATGCTTACCAGTTAGGGTAGGGGTTAGGGGAGAGTGATTTATTCTTAGTACTTTGCACGCCTAGTAACAAGGACACGTCACACAACGTACTATACATCCACTTGCCAAGGTCACTGCCCTTCCGAACATAGAGTCACCCAGCCTGTATAACCCCAATCACTGTGTCTCCCAGTGCTTAGCGCGATTACAATGACGAAATAAGTGTGTTATATTATTTCATGAGAAATCCGAACAGGCTTCAAACCAAATTAGTTTGGAGATGAAGGGGTTCCGCTGTACTGTAAGTGATGGCCTGTGGATGCGATATTCCCTGGTGTGGAATAATGTCTCCTTTAATGAATACTAAGTTCATCGGCTAAGAACATCCTCATAACTAAACCAGTTCATAATTTAGAGGCAAAATTGTAGTTGTGGCCTACCAGCTGTTGTGTTGTGAGTCCAAGACTTAAAATCCCTGGCCTAGCCAATGTCTATTTTTATGACAACGTACTTGGTAAACACCTGTGTAGTTATTCAAGGTTCCAACACTTGTGCCAAACACAGGGAAAGAGGTGAAAAGGTGGTTGTAATTCGACTGAAATATAAAAATGACTTATCTGTTGTGTTGAAACTTGCAGGTTTCACTTAAAGTGAGACAAGAACTGATAGAGAGAGCACAAGACTTTAATATCATCCTCGACGACGTTTCAATCACTGAGCTTAGCTTCGGTAAAGAGTACACAGCTGCTGTGGAGGCCAAGCAGGCAAGTTATTCATAAATTATAGTTACAGTAATTAGTATTGAACGTGTTGATGAGATGCAAAGTCGACAACAGGATGTGTGTACAATCAGTTCTTATTTTTTCAGATTTTGTTGTTAAAACTTTGATTTTCTCTAATAAAGAATAACAATGTTAATAATTATTTATTCATTGCACATTGGTAATTTATTCTTCAATTAAATGATAACCTAATTTAGATAAGGTAACTTTTTTCATAGATTTGTCCTTGAGTTACCCTTGTGGACATTGTATTAGTCTAGTCATTCAATTCTACTTTGAAGCATGATTTTCTATCATATTTTATCTTCTGACAATACCTTTTTTAGGTGGCTCAACAAGAAGCGCAGAGAGCGGTTTTTGTGGTGGAGAGAGCGAAACAAGAGAAGCAACAGAAGATATTCCAAGCTGAGGGTGAAGCTGAGGCAGCAAAAATGATATCCTTTTCCAATTTGATAGCTAATTTTATGAGTTCAACCCAAATTTATGGTATAATATTTTGTGATACCATCAATAAAATTAATAAATTAAAAAGATGGATTTGTGATATCATATTTCATCTTTTTTAGAACTGAGCATACTAAATAAAATGTAACTTATTTCCACCTTTTGAAATACCTACCTTTGCTCATTTGTAATACAACGTGAATGTGAATGGCTTGGTTGTATCTAATTCCTTAACCTCATTGCACTTGGGTCAGGCCGTAGGGCAGAATCCTGGTTATCTGAAGTTGCGCAAGATCAGAGCTGCCCAGAGCATCGCACGAACGGTAAGTTTACAGAATTTATTTCTGTTGTATATAATGCATTTTCTTACTGTCTACTCTACTTTTATAAAGAACGTGGTTTGTTCAAACGGGACCATTTCACAACCCTAAGTAAGAATCTGAGTACAGTCTGATCTAAAAGTGGGTCCACACTAAAAGCTAGTCAGCTGCCATGAGCCTGTGTAGCGCAGTATTATGTGCTTTGTAAGGCACTCGCTGCAGCAATTCTGTGTAAATGAAATTATTGATCTGATGACTTTCTTTGTACTGTTATAATATATTATTCAAATTGAGATCAAATTGCCCATGCATAAATGTTAAAATAGAAAATTATAGATTAGATTAGATTACAAATGTACATAAGATAGATTAGATTACATAAGTACAAATGAAGATTGAATGTAAGATGATTGTGGTGCGATCTTGTAGTCTTGTTACTGACTAAGGGTGACATGTTCCTCAGACAGGACTGTTAATTAATAGCCCAACAGCCGATGGCAACTAATGGACCTACAGTTTAACGTGGAATCCGAACCACGACCCCTGAATTACGAATTGGTCTAATTATGAGGATTGTCTTTGCGGATTAACGCGGTATTCAATAGTATGGATGTTAATCCACACAAGAGAACATCACATCCACCGACCATCTCTCACAACTATCCACAATTCGTGACCTCCAAGTAGCTGGATTACAGGACGTCGCCACCGTCTCAGTCGAATAAATAGGAAATAGTGAATAAAAACAATCGTATGCTCCAAAGTAGAGAGAGATTGATTGTCTGTTTTAGAACAATGTTATTTTCTTAGAAAAATTTAATTTTTTCTTGCCTATGAAAAATATAAATTTTGTAATAAATTACAGTACCGTATCCTATATGTTATTGAAAAATAATTTTTTATGGAGATCATAAACACAATTTTTTGGTTATTTCAAACCCTTGATTATGATAATATTAATGCAAACTCCAGATATTGTAATTTTCAGTTGCAAACATAAAAATGTTTGAATTTACTTCCTTGTGAGAAATGGGTTAGATCATGGCTATGTCTAATTTATTTATAGATAAGTGTGATTCCACAGTGTTATTACTAGTATCCGATTTGAACTTCATAAATCCAAGATGATTTTCCATGATAGATATGCATTACAAGTTTTTATCATTATATACTTGTCCAAGCACATGCTGATAGCTTGTGTGTTTACAGATCGCCAACTCTCAGAACAAGGTCTTCCTCAGCGGCTCTGCGCTCATGCTGAACATCAACGACCCTCAGTTCGACGACCTCAGTAATAAGCTTAAAAGTAAGAAGTAATGTAAACATGTATGCTTGTAGTTGTGTAAGTAGTCGGTCAGTGCCTACAGACTCGTACCAGTGAATGGGAATCTCACAGCCTACTTCTCATTGCGGCAGTAATGGTTCAGTACAAACATTCTGAGTTTGGTGCCATTCATACAGATGCGGTTCATTTACAATATAATGGTGATAAATGTCAGGGAGTTCTGTAGTTAATTTGTTTTGTTATATTGTCATCTATTGTTTTGCATTTCATTTCCATTAAGAATAGTTTGACAGCGATTTATATGAAGTTGTTAATAAACGTGAATCATTCAATTTCTGTTTATTTTTGCCACCATTCCTTGTGTCCTTTATCCAGGTTATAGGAGCAAGAGTGTGGTTTTATAAAACTTTGACTCTTTAAAAAAAACCTTATTTTTCTCTGTTGGTTTTGTAGTAGGCAGTGGTTTGATAAATTTCATATTCTTTATGTAAATCTTAGATTTCTATGATTTTCTAAAACCATAATCCACAAAATTAACTCAATAATTGTAGATTAGTTAATATTCGTTTTTATTCAGAAGTATCACTTGCATCAAAAGAAATTGACAGTTTTCATTTTTTCTTATACAATCCACCTTTTCTTTTAAAGCAAATGTACATGTATATTTTCCTGTACTGAACGGTAAAGGTAACATACGAGTCAATTTAACAATTAAAATGTTTTGGACGCTTTGCATAGTGATAAAAAACATTAAATGTTGTGGTTGGTTATAACATGAAAGAAATAATTGAATCCTAATAAATCTACAAAGTATGAAAAAATTAATGTCAAAGAGGTAATGTTGATACCATTTAGTCACAAGCTGAGCATGAATACCAACTAGATCAAGCATAAATTCCATAGACCCTGCCTCTAATTAGTGACGCTTACAATGGGTTTTCACAGCCACTCCAATGCAAATGGGTTTGTTGGATACAATGTGAAGCTGAAAGTAAAAAATATGTTTTCCATCACATATTATGATAAAGAAAATACTGAACATTCATCGTTCTTAACATTCCATACAAATATATATTATTAACAGACTGTGGAAGACTGTAAATGGAGGTGAGTTTATTTGCAGGCCGGCAGACAAGCTACGTCACATTCAGTCCTACTGCTAGCCCAGATGTTTCGGAGGAGTCTGTTGCAGACACCGTTCAACAAACAGCTGCACAAATTGTCAACAGTCGCTCTTAATTTCATGCTCTGCTTCACACAACATTTATATAATGAATAGCCTATCTGATCATACAAATGTCAAATTCCTGTTGAAAGTTACATTTAATTGGGAAAAAATTGTTTAAATCTTTTTTAACAGGTTGTATATCATTCCAACTCCTCAGTTAATTTTGATTTGACATCAGTACCTAAATAGTTTACTAAAGTACAGTTTAGTAGAAACAACTTGATGTAGTGAATGTTTTCTTAGGGAGCTTCATGTGGTGTTAAACTGCCTCAGAAGGCTGGTAGTCATTCAAAAATATTTATCTAGTCCACATAACGTAGATTTTATTTATATTGACTTCATGAATTAATGAATAAACAAATAATACTTGACAACATATCACCCTTCAGTTAGTATTGTTTTAAATGTTGAAAAATTAATGTAATTCGGTATTTATTACCCATCACTTGTATTTTGTACCACGATCCATTTATGTGGAAAGTTTTCCATTATACTGTGTGCTAAGGTCCATTGTTCATGGAAATTAAAATAACTTAAAAAAATATGGCTTGTTAACTCAATATGAAACCCCTTTGGTTCGTTAACAACTATGATTTTCATCATTCAGCATCAATAATGTGTGATGTAGCAATACTAACTAAGTATTACTCAGTTACTATTAGGGCCTACTATTCTCTCCTAAAAGGGCCCAGTAAGAATATTTTTAGGGAAGGAAAGCTTTGTCTCTTGCTTCAAGAAAGGGATCTATCCACAGGTGAATTGTGGTATAGAAATAGGTTGTAGCACCTGGTCTGGTAACGCTCTGGTCCGGAAATCAAAGGCTGCTAAAACAAAAACAGTGGCTGACGACTCCAGCTACATTCTTTGTTTGAAATTCATTATTGGTGACGGTGGATTTATGTTATTTATATTTAGATTTTTTTGCAGACATTTTCCATTACGATTTTTAAGTAAAACAAAGTTTCACAACATTTCGGGGTCTGGAATCTGACCTCATTCTCAAGCAAGCGAATACCTAAAACATAACACAATTAGTATATAATCCGGATTAAGCTAGTATAAAGCTGGAAAAAAGTTTAAAGCAGTCAGAAAACCTACAAACAATTTACTAACAATTATGTAAATAAGAAACATAACACTTCCACTCCACAAAGACAACTGAGTGAGTTGTCTTTGAATCTTGTAAGTTGAGTGTTTGTAAGCTTTTTGACTGCTTTAAACTTTTTTGTTTTCAGCTTTAGTCCGGTTATGTACTATTAGTGTTATGTTTTAGGTATTAGCTTGCCTGAGAATGGGAACAGACTCCAGATCCCGAAATGTCGAGAAACTTTGATTTATTTAACCATAGAAGTGGTATAGTCGTAATTCACAACGCATTTACAAATTCAATAAGAAGTGGCAGGTGGAGGCATCTATCGTCAATTTTAGTGAACTTATCACCTTTGTGACCGTGTTGCCCTCTGGGGGCAAGCAACCGAACCTGCACACGAAGTGCACTAGTCTTATAACCAAGTAAGCGCTTTCTACTCCTATGCACTGGAGGCTGAACCAGCTAAAGCGCTGCGCTGACGAGCGTAACGTTCTAGCCATTTGGAAGTGCTAGGGTTCAAATCCCAACCATGAGCAATCCCAATTTGGCTTGCAAATGTGTGGTATAGCGGAGTGGGGGGCCCACCTTAAATAAACGGTGGCTGGCCTGGGTGGAAGTTGTTGGAATTTGTAGGCTTAGTTGGGATTGCAGTGGACATGTGTTTTGCTTTTGTGGTTAGTGGTTATAAGTAGGGGGGGTATGTCTTATGTTTTTTTTGTTTATACTTAATATTTCAAGAAGATATTAGTAATTATTTTTATGTTACAGTAAAGTAAAAAGCTTACCACTTCTAGGGTTAAAAATCGTGATGTAAAATGTCCGCAATAAAGATCCTGAGCACTCACCTCTGGCTAACCTATGTGACATGCCGATACGGTAATTTGCTGTCTCTTCACCGCACAGGGCCACGGCCTGTTGATATGGACAGTTGAGGTTTTGTTAAAAACAAAATGTTCGAAACTGGATGAAATGTGAAGAAAATCCTAATTTTTTTAAATAAATGGAAATTATCTGCAGTACTTAATGTAAATTAGAATAGAATAGAAGTTTAGTTTTAGGGAGAAGGTATAACTGAAAACTAATTTGTAGGTTCAACGAATGGGATAACAGATGAGGAGAAGAAAACAGTTATGTCGGAATATGTACGACTCTTACAATCCCAAGGTCAATATTTCTGGTTAAATCAGATAAATAATCTCATATATTAATAACAGTTTTCCAAAATGTGAATTTATTCGGACAGAATCAAGTTAACAACTTGATTGACTCCTTGAGTTGTCGACTTGTTAACATACAATCTGATTAACAAAGTTCTAAAAAAATAATTTAAGCTAAAACTGGAACTTGGTAGGATTGGATTAGTTACCGTAGGGTTTATTGAGTTTTGACTGAGATCAAACTGTGAAATATTAATGCAAAGTTAATTATTTTAAAATTTAATGATGTTATGTGGGTAAACAATTTTCTCCGATTATTTAATTGAAAATTGTTCAACACTAGTATTTATCTTTGGATAAAATGTTTTTATTTCGTTCAATGTTGCCAATAAAAATCAGACAGTGCAAAATTTTTAAGTCATGTCAAAAACTTATTTTGACTGTTAATAGTTTTGAGCAGGCTTATAGCCTGGTAGGACCTCTAGGAGCTCCTGTAGGTTTCCAAGAATTAATAACTGGAAAAAGGCTTTTCTGACAAACCCATTCTGACAATAACGCTAATTTTTTTCTAACTATCCCCTTGGTTTAAAACAACACCAAAGCCCCGGTAATACGAAATAATTGGGACTGAACCCTGTTCGGATTACCAAGTTGTTTGAATTATCCGAAAATACAGAGTAGGTTCAATCAATCTTTATTCATATTCCTGCAGTAGTTCAAATGAATAGTGTCAGTGAAATATACAATGTATTATGTATAGAGGAAAAAGGTAAACATTAATTTTTAGTAAAGAACTTCTCAAAGCTATATAATGATATTTTTGATAGAAACTCCTTTAACACAAATTTGAGTTTATTACATCCTTTCTCTCTCAAAATATGGTCTGGTAAGTTGTTATAATATTTCATTCCAGCATAAAATTCTTTTTTATGTCAAAAGACGATAACTGAAATCTTGGGTTCCAAAAAGTAAGTTATTGTATTTAATTAAGATTGTGTACATAGTAATGTTTATACAGTACTACATTATAGTTATTAGTGATACTGTGCTGTAAATTTAACTGTTGTAATTCAGTTTACATTACTTCATTTTTAATATAAACTCAGCAACCTTTTAGCGAATTTCCCATAGGGAAGAAGCTATTAACGTAGGTCTCATGGTGAGAATTAAGCCCGGGACCATGTTATTTTTTCGTCTTTAGGTGCCCAGAGTCCAAAAACAATAGTCGTTAAAATTTATATATATATACTTTCAGTGTTCCTCACAGCAGCAAACCTGCATACTCTTTCCCATGTTAATCTATGGAGAGTAGGCAAATAATACTCATATTTATTGACAGATAATGATCAAACTAGTCATTTATTATTATTATGTTATTTATTTGGAAATTCGCAGAGTACGCAGGTCTGCTACGACGGGGGTATTTCCCCATTAGATTGTTCGGAGTACCGGGTTTTGGATTACTACGACTCTAGTGTACTTTTATTACAATTTAATGTTTATGTTAAGGTATACAAGACAATAATACTTCCTGATAGTGACTATAATACGTTTAATGTTGCAGGTAAACTTTTGCAATAGGTTATATCTCTATATAACCTTGGCTGATGATGTTAAGTACTGTAAACCTCTGAAGATGTTATTAAAGGAATCTGCAAATGAGTATTTCTGGATGAGGTGTTTTGACCTATATGAATATTATGACTCGAAATAAAAATGTGTTTATAATTATTACAGTATTGTTGAAAATTTAATATTTTTTTACAGTCGACTACCTCTAGTCCGGACTTGGATGTTTTGGATGCCGGATGGTCCAGACTACTTCTTGGAAATGAGTCGTCAGCGTGCATTTGCATTTATCATCGCATAAATTGACAGGATTGATTTCCGGTCTAAATATAAATGACATCAGATCAGTTTACAATCATGTCCGATAATTATAGAGTTCTGTTTTTTCATACTGTAAAATAATTTGTAAAGGTTCAATTTTCGGTGATTTATAACTTCATATGTTCCTTCTTTTTTATGGTGCTATTAGTTAATTGATCAACGGCACAAAAAACTACGATCGGGTAGTTGGAAACAAATTTTGGAAAGTACGCATTAAAGTCGTCTTGAAATGTGATTCATATAGATACTGTATAACAATACAGTTTGCAACTTATAATTTATAATAAATGCCGGATGGTTCAGAATATTTTTAATCCGGACAGGAGTACGGTCCCGAGGTGTCCGGATAAGAGGGAGTCTGAGGATATTTCTTACTTCTATGTTAAGATACATAAATCTTCTTGACATTACTCTAATATCTTAATGGTTTTAAACAAATACAGCTGTGTACAGTGTGTCTAGAAAACACGCTAAGGAATTGTATTGACATGGATATGTCTTAGCTACAGGTGATTCGTAAGATTAAAAATATGTAACAGGTTTCCATAGAACCTACCAGAGCTATTGTATTGAATTTTTAATTCAAAAGAATAAGAACAGCTGTTTGGATGAACTGAAAACATTCCCTTTAGACATATCCATGATCTAACCTATTTCCCACAGGGAAGTAAATACAAACATTTTTTTTACTAAAGTACTGTATGCAGTTCTAAAAACCTATTGACCTAGGCCTATTCAATTAGGCTAAAATAGGGGAAAATGTTAATCGTCAAGGCACTTGAGATTTTAACCATCCAAATGCCTAAAGATTATAATTAATTTTGATCAATCATTTGTTCTGATTGATCAAAACTTGTTCTCGATTAAACCTAGTTACAGGTTACTATTTGGTAATTTATAAATTATTTGTAGTCTTTTTCCATATGGCCATGATGTCTAAGCCTGGACACTCTCTGGTACAGACAAGAGTTGGTTCCAAGAAGTAGGAGAATCCTTTAAACCTATCAACCTAGGACAAATAACTATAGAGATCCTTTGCTTGAATCATCCTGTGTTACTTGGCCCCAGGACTTTGATTAATACTTTTCTCTAAATTGCTTCATTTTATGAACTGCTCAATATCATAATGGAAGACATACTGAGTGATTATAGCCAAAGGTGACACTGATAGGATGACGTGGGGTCGTCCTGTAATCCAGCTACTTGGAGGTCACAAATTGTGGATAGTTGTGAGTGTAGTGTTCTCTTGTTTAGCTTAACGTCCACGCCATTGAATATTACGTTAATCCACAAACACCATCCTTATAATTAGACTAATTTGTAATTCAGAGGCCGTGGTTCGGATTCCATGTTGAACTGTAGGTCACTTAGTTGCCATCGGCTGTTGGACTATTAATTAACAGTCCTGTCTAAGGAACGCGTTAGCCTTAATCAGTTACAAGACTGCAAGATCACGCCACAATCATCTTACACTCAATCCTCATTCATACCTGGCTTAATATACATATCTTGTAGTATGGTTGCCATTTCAATAATCTAATCTAATCCAACCTGAAATAAAAATACAGTGTTTCCAGTATTATGCTCACTTATATAGGAACGTTTGCATACCTAATCTATTTATAATATAATCTAATCTATATGAGTGACGGAACAAGTCTTCTAATTCAAAATAAAGGTTTAAAATGCTGAAACAGTTGTAAATGGGAATATTAAAAATGATCAGTCAAAAATACATAAATAGTGACAAAACTCAAATAAATTATGTTACATTAAATGACACTACACACTAAATGGTTAAGAAACTAAAATATTATTGGATTAAAGAAATAGACATTAAATATTCATATAAAATTCTGGATGTACGTTGGATAACTTCCCCTGGAGGATTAGTGTTTATATTATTCTTGATCTGCCAACCTGAATTATCCAGTTATATTTATTCTATCTCTTTTTTCTCGTAATCCTCTGTCATATAAATCCTGATTTATTTTGTATATTATTTTTATGTATTGTTGTATCAGTAGTGTGTGTAACTAACAGCATGTTTTCATGTTCTTCCCTAAGTTTTCCTTTCTTAAAATTAATAACTTAATTTATTTAGACTGCATATCTTGGTTACATTACACACAATGAACATACAGTCTTCATCAGGACATTAAAAAGATTTTTGTAGTTACAAATGAGTCATTGCAATTGATTTAATTTTTAACAAAAACAGCCAAACTTGTTGCCCAATTTTTTTATATTATTTGGGTAAAATCAGTTGATTAATATTTCATATTATATATGAAATTAAAAAGAACAGATGATATACCAAAACAAACAGGAAATAGCAGAAGATATCAGTTTGTCAACAAAACATACACTGTTTATAATGGGGGATCACTGCCCGGTAGAACTTAAACTCCAGGAATGTGATTTTCAGCAATATTGTAATTACCCTGAAACGTCTAAACCTGGCCCGAGAGTGTTTGTTAAAAATGAAGAACAATACTGTAATGATACCTCTTGCTCCAGTGGCCTTCCCAGCTGTACTTCTGCAGTTTCAGACACAAGTACACCTCGAAAAGAAACCCACACTCGGGATCAATCACCTTCCTTGGGAAACTTTCTCAAACTTTCTATTTCATCTAAGGAACAGTCAGGAAATGTAAGTATTACAATTTTTTTTAATTAATATATATATATATATATATATATATATATATATATATGTGTGTGTGTGTGTGTGTGTGTCTGTTAGCACGATAACTCTCGTAAAAATGGTCCGATCAAGACCAAATTTGGTAGAGACGTGTATTCCTATAAATGCTCGGACGAGTTCGTAAACCAGACATATCGGTCAATGGGAACGGGTAGTTTTGGGGGGTTTTGTACCCCAAAATGGGGGTTTTTGCGTTTTTCACATGTAATTTAAAAAATTTTGAATTTTATATTTCACCATTGGAATTAGCTTAAAAAACTACACAATTAAGTTCCTTAAAGTTTTTCTCTATCTTCAACGGTTACCGAGATATTAAAAAATCTAAACACAGTACGTTGTATTTTGGGGCTCCAATGTTAATCTTATGGAGGATAAGGAAAAATTAATGTTTCACTTATTATTCAATATTTTTTTATAAAACTTATTATTTAGCTTCATATGGTTGAGATCTATCCATTTATGCTTAAAAATCATAGTTTATGTGTTTATAATGGCAGCAAACCTGCATACTCTTTTCCCATATTAATCATATAGGGAATAGGCAAACTCCTTTATTTATGGACAGATGTTGATGAAACTTGGTATAATTGGTTAAAATAAAAATTATTTATGGTAGAAATGACTACTTTCAGTGTTCCTCACAGCAGCTAACCTGCACACTCTTTCCCATGTTAATCTTAAGGAGAATAGGCAATCAATTCTCATGTTTATGGACAGATTTTTATAAAACTTGTCATATATTATTATTATTATATTATTGATTTGGAAATTCGCTGAGTACGCAGGTCTGCTGCGACGGGGGTATTTAAATTTATTATAATTTACAATGAAACATTTTAGTAGATATCTAATTAAAATTTACAAATTTATTATTTTTTCCAAACATTTGGAATGAGTCACTTAAGTTTATGTTATGTCTGTCTTCTGATGTGCATTAAAACAAGCTGAAAATTACTTTTTTACAGACAAGTGAAGACTCACAGATTTATGAAGTACTTTCGACTGACGAAGAACAAATTGATTTAGAAGTGTCACATAGTAATGTACTCAACTGTTTACATCCAGAAGGATGGATAAAATATGCATCTGATCCTGATCCTTGGAATACAAAATTTTACACAGAAACTAAAAATAAAAAGCTTGGATTCGGAGATGGTATTTTGACAAGAGAAGATGTGTCTGAATGTACAAACCATCTTACCCAGTTACCTGATACCAAAGCATATGTTTACTCAAGACTTCATATCAACAAAATGGTTGGAAGATTTTATGCTAAAATCGTTATTTTTGTTTCTTCTTCTATTTATCGTTCATCACCCTTCTTATTTTGATGAAACTTTAAACTTACGAAATTGATATACATGAAACACAAATTGCATGTCTGTCAAAAATATGTGATGTATATTTTAATTAATTTTTATCCATCAGTCAGTTTGAGATTAAATAAGTGTGATTCATAACAATTTTTATCGTTTTTTTAGCATGGATATGTCTTACCTCTGGGGAAATATTGGAAAACTCGTCAGACCGAAATTTGAAATGGTGACGTCATATGGTTATAGGGACAGCAGTTTAGAGGAACTGACAAAAATCCCTTTAGACATATCCATGACAAACCCCTTTAGACATATCCATTTTACCTATTTCCGACAGGGAAATAAATACAATTTTTTTTTATTTAGAATCTTCGTCATCAAAATAAAGTAGTTGTAATAATTAACAAAAAAATATAATTTCATCAATTACAAACATATCTCAGACTTTAAATACGTTATATTAGAATCGCTCACACTTTGATTCGGAGCAATAATATTCACTCAAAGATATACTGCTAAAAATATCACACAAAATCTTCATGAGCAGGTTTAGATTACAGTGACATTTAAGTGTGTACAATTTGAGGATTTTTATACCTGAATCATTATTGCTGTGTATTTTACTGAATAAAACCTATTACACATTTTATTATTTAATAATCTTTTACTTTTATCTTATTCTCTTATGTTGAATAAGTTTCATTTCAAATGTACTTCCTAGGATCTAGAAGACATCTCTGTCCTGTCAAACTACCAGTATTTGATGTGTATTGACATGTCATGGAACCTGATATCCGACCTGAGTGGCCTGAGCAACTGCCGCTATCTTATTTACCTCAACGTATCACACAACAAGATCAGCAAAGTACTGGACTTCAAAGCACCTTGGTTCTTAACTCATGCAAATCTTAGTTGCAATGAAATAAAGAAAATGGGGACAGGAAATCTTTCAGGATGTTGGTCTCTAAAATATCTTGACCTTTCCTACAATCTAATAGAGAAAATCGAAGGACTCGAGGAGCTGAGGTAAGTTGAATGTGAAAACGTTTGTATTTACTTCCCCTTTGGGAAATACGTTAGATCTTACCCTTTTATGCACAACGTCGAGTGTCGAAAGACAGTCGTAATGAAAATGCACTGGCGTAAATGTGTCTATTTATGCACGACGCCCGACGGTTGGCGGGCGACTGTCCTCAAAAACACGACGTCAATAGTTTGAGTACGTGTTTTGGGCGCTCGTCGAAAATTTACCTTAATAACATTGTGGTATATGGAGCTATTTATGCACGTCGTCTTTCGTCGCGTGTCGAAACGACGGTCGTTGGGCACGCCTCGCCTCCCCTCCTCAACACGTGGGTTTATAGAGTGGGGGTAGGCAGTCCGACAGTGATTTACGCTGTTGATGTGTACTCTTACTCAAAGTTCATCAAATGAAACAACACTCATACGAAAATAATTGTTAAATTTATTACCATTAACTCTTAATTCTTTATATAAGATGTAAAACGCACCACTCAAGTGGCGCACATTGTTTATAAGGTGTGCTGCCACATCCTTCTCTTCCGAACTTTGTTTTTCATAGTTAAATACATATAAACTACACAGGGATCCATAACGGAGAACATTGTGAGTCCAACTGTGAGTGTGCGTGAGGTGGTGGACTGGTGGTTTCGTCCGGTCTAAAAATGGCGGTCGCCCGACAACCGTCATTTCGACGCTGTGCATAAAAGGGTGACATTTTCTCAGCGTCTCACGACGACCGTCGCACAACACCGTGCATAAAAGGGGCCTAAGTCAAAACTATCCAGCGGCAGACAACTTCGTCAGATCATGCATGAACCTCTGACTCACATCACTGCATTTCATCCTTTGATTTCTTTGACTTACCGCATAAGCTCTAATCCAATGGTAATGGGTAGTTGAGTTAAAAAATGAAACATAAAAAAAACAAATAGGATATTTTAAAAGGAATATTTTATAAATATTACCTTTACATCCGTTCATCTATGATATTACTAGCTTCAACAGACTAGAAACTATGAAAGTAATTTTAAAATACTTTTAAGTTCTTTGTACCAACTAAATGTAGGCTATACTGTACTCTTTACACATTTTCAGGTATTTGACATACCTAAACCTTTCTCACAACTTCATTAAGCAAGTAGAAAATTTACACTGTCCAAGTCTACTTGAGTTGGACCTTTCATTTAATAAAATCACAGGTTTTGCGGAAGGAGACAGTTGTTTCCTGAACTCAAAGGACCTGAGAGAATTAAATTTGGCTCACAATTTCCTAACTGGATTTCATAACTTTGAGGTCAGTTCCATCATGATTTTAAGAATAGTAAAATTAAATAATTAGGAATACTATTGTTTGAAAATATGACATTCAAATGAGCAGGCAGTTTTTTACATCAAAAACTGCCTGCACATACTACTTTGTACATACAAAGTAGATTTTGAAACTGATTCACGATAAGTATATATGGTAATACATAATCTATAAAATCCATAATGGTGTTGTTTAATATATTTTATTGAAATTTACGGATGTGTTTGTGTTTTAACTACACATCGTTTCTGGAGGTGGAGAAACTCCTCCTGTTTTCAAGTAATTACCTTAGAGTTTACATTCAATTCAATTCAATTCAAACTTCTTTATTCATTATTTTGTACAATATATATACATTGAATAGTGTCAGGTTGTACAACAACAAAAAACTAGCCTAAGTGACAATCTCATCCACTCCATACAGCAGATTTTAATATGATACAGAGTGGTTAATATAATCATAATTACTGTGATGGGTGGAAAAAGTCATCAAAAGAATATGGAGCTATTTTAATCAGATGTTCTTTTAATCTTTTTTTAAATCTGTTTTTGTTACTTTCTTTTTTAATTTCTTTAGGGATTATATTTAAAAATCTCTGGCCAATGTAGGAAGGAAGGTTTTTTTTCAAAAAATTGTGTTTTATGTTTAAAAGTTTACATTGAAATTAGTTACAGGTATAAACTTTATAACGTTGTCAATAATACTATACTTATTTATTATACACATTACAAAAACTAGATAAAAAAATAGCTTGCGCTCAGAACGAGATTTGGAGTACTACTGCTCCAACTCTTGTTCTGAGTGCATGCTATCTTGTGTCGCCGAGCTAGTTCGGAGGCGGAGTGTTGTGGTTATTTGTTGTGTTATCAATATAGTTTTTGTATTGTGCATGATAGATAAGTATAGTATTGACAATATGATATAATTAATATCTTTAACTAAAAATTTCAATTTTTAGTTTATATTTTTAGTAATCACATAAAAACTGATTAGTTTCTTCACCTCCAGAAACGTCGTCTAGATAAAAAAACAGGCGTTGGAAAAGTACAATAAAAGGTATTAAAAATAATACATATAAATTTTTTATAATTTTTATTTCTTAATTTTTTATATTCTTATAGCTGCGTCATGAGATTTGAGGTACTGAAGGATTTGTTCTGAGGTCACATTAAGTAGATTGTTTAGTGACAAAAGATTTTATAAAATAAGTTAGTATTCAATAAGTATAATTAATATCTTTAACAAAACAATTTTTAGTTTATATTTTAGTAATCACATAAAAATATTATATTTAAAAATTGTGGCCTTAAAAATGAAAAATTGTGTTTATAAAAAACATTGAAATTATTACAGGTACAACTTTATATGTTGTCAATAATCTATATTATTTATTATACAATTACAAAAATGATAAAAAAAAATTCGCTCAGAACGTTTGGAGTACTCTGAACTCTTGTTCTGAGTGCATGCAACTTGTGTCGCCGAGCTAGTTCACATCTTTGTGGTTATTGGTGTATCATATAGTTTTTGTATTGTGCATAATAGATAAGTATAGTATTGGCAATATGATATAATTAATATCTGAACTAAAACTTTAAATTTTTTGTTTATATTTTTAGTAATCACATAAAAACTGATTAGTTTCTTCACCTCCAGAAACGTCGTCTAGATAAAAAAACAGGCGTTGGAAAAGTACAATAAAAGGTATTAAAAATATAATACATGATGTATTATTTTTTTATAATTCTTTAATTTTGATATAGTTGAGGGAAAGCCACTATAGTGGTCTTGAGGGAAATGAGGATTGTGTGTGAGGTCACATTATCAATCATTTGTCAAATCAGACTTTAGTGGAAATAAAAGAATCGTTTATAAAACAGTTTTCACAAGAAGTGTATTTTCTATGTACATTCCATAATAGAAGTCTATTTTAATTTCTTAAAATAATTGGTGGCTTTAAAAAAATTGTGCCTTAAGAAATGTATGAAAAATTCCATTTTTAGTACATGCAGAAACTGACAAAACTCGATGTCAGCTACAACAATTTTATCGCCTTCTCAAGAATCTGCAGTATTGTTGGACTCCAAAATCTGAAAGAATTGAAATTTAATGACAACAAAATATGTTCGGCCCGTGGTTACCGGGAATCTCTTGTGTTCAAACTGCCTGGGTTGGAGAAACTCGACTCACTGTCGGTCAATCTTCAAGAGAGGGTAAGATGCAAAGTAACACGTGATCTATTGGTTATTGAGTACTCTATGACTTTCTTCTTGTATGTCTGTTGATAAAATAGGTATTGATTTTCATCAGAAAGATGATAGCTGAAATTTTTAACTGCATAAATACTTTTATCGAACTGTTTTTTAGTAAACTGTTATTATGAAAATATTCATGACAATACATAATTCTATATTATGGTAATATAATATTTCTTTAATTTTTTAGTATAAAATCAATTAAATTCATCATCGAAACCAAATATATCATTATCTATTATCATTTAAAGAAACAATAAACAGTTCAGATGAATACAAAATTGATGATGAGGAAACAGTTTAATTTTGAGTAATGAGCTATTATAATTTTTATTAAGTATATAAGAATCCAAATTCAGAGATGATTGTTTGATGAAAAAGAGAATACTATAAAAATTAAAAATACTATAAATGTGACATAATATAGATTACAGTACAGCTAAATGTATTTTGAATAGCATAGAACTGTACAGAGCTGAATTATATTATTTGAAGCAACAATATAAAAAATTATATTGGTGTTTCACAAACTATGAGAGTCTAAAAAAAATGGAATTTCTTTAAAAGTTAAAATAAATTAACAATATATAATTCGAACAATAATTCTATGTGAGCGATAAGGAATGCAACAATTACAAAAAAATTAATGTTTTTTTTTTTAATACAATTATAAAAAATTATTTATTTAAACTAAGCAAGAATGCTTTGGGAACCAGATATATACACAACACAAATACATTTACGAACAAAAATTAAACTGTGGAATGAAATTGCAACACAAACAATAGATCCAGGAACAGTGCCTTATGATGAGTCTCTGGTGCCATTAATTGTTTTGGTCGGGACGTTTAAAAGTAATAAAACCGAGATCGCCAAAAGATTAGCCTCAGAATTCCCTGACAAAGTAAGTTCATGTATCACTAATGAATTAGTGTAAATATCAACTTACATTAAATCCCTTCTCAGAAATGCATATTGTGGTTATAATATTGAGATGTAAGTAGGCTAATTAATTGTTTTGTTTATTGTAGGAACAGAAAATAAGTATATTTATATTATATTTATAGTTTTGGTGTCATTCAGCATTTATGTTAAGTAAATAAATTCAGCTATGTCAAATTCAAATTTCTAAATGCAAAACTCAAAATTATAAGCTTGAATGACTATTTCCCGATATTTTATGTCGGGAAAATGAAAGATATGCTACAAACACTTGTTTGTAATCCGTTGTTTTGGTTGTAGCTCAGTTGTGACATGAATTTTGCTGTTTAGTAAATAGTAAACTGTACAATTCAAATGGGAATCTCATCTTGATGTAACACCAAGAGGAAACATATTTTACGGTTTATGGTCATTATGGTAGATGCGGGACTCTACACGACTATTTTATATATTATTCTTTTTTATCATCTCTGCGAATAGATATATATTATTGTTAAAAGTATTTAGTATTCCAAAAATAATAGTTGTTAAAATTTATATATATATATATTATATATTATTTTATATTATAATATATATATATATATATTTTGAAAGATAACTTCGAAAAATCATCAAAATTAGAATATTTACATGCTCGAACAATGTAAACAGACATTCTTCAATAATATTTGGGGTGTGTAAAAATATGAGCTATCTCCAACTAGATAATTTTCAGTGATATGACAATTATATAAATATATACAACACACACACACATAAATAAAAATAAATATATATATAAAATTATAATATAATATACAGTATTGTAGTTCACAAGAATAAACAGACATATATTTTGAAAAAGAATCGAAACTCATTCAAAATGAGAATCAGTTTTATTCAAGCAAAATATAATTCTTCAATATGTGAATAATTACAAATAGGGAATTAAAGAGAATTGATTTATTGTACAGTATTATAGGAAGTCATTGGGGTACAAAAAAATTTGTTAGGTATAAAGTAGTTAACTAAATTTTTGTTTGGATAACAACAGTCCATAATGACTGTTGTCCAAAAAGTCCATGATTTCTTTAAATTGTGAAGGACATTAACTGACTCAGGGGTAGTTAAGGGAGACACAAGCTCAGTGAGTACAATATTCCTGGATCAAAACCAGAGGTGAACTGTTGCAGCTCTCTCCAACTCTGGTGAGCCTAAAGGGCTGTGCACACACACAACACTGCTAGTACACTACTCTCACTGAATTGAATCTACCATAAAGGCTCACCCATGGTGATAGGCAGTTACAAAATTATTCGATTAAAAGAATAAATTTTCAGGTTTACAGATTTACTCAAATTACCACAGAACCAACATGTAAGAATGACAAGAAAGATTCATTTTCAGTAGATAAGTTACGTGAAATCGAAGGTGGAAAGTACTTGTGCTGTTATAAAGAAGCTGGTTACGAGTACACAGTAGGTATGCATAAAGTTCCTATGTAAGTGAGCATAATAATGGAAAATTTTGTATTTTTATTTCAGGTTAGATTAGATTAGATTATTGAAAAGGCAACCATACCACAATGTAGGTATATTAAGCCAAGTATGAATGAGGATTGAGTGTAAGATGATTGTGGCGCGATCTTGTAGTCTTGTTATTTTTATTTTTATTTTATTTTATTTTTTACTTGCTTTAATACAGTTTATAACCAATTACATTAAAGCAGTACAATATAAATCAACAGTCCATTTGGAGGTATTGAGTCTTTTTGAGGCGATGTTCACTTCACAACAATAATTTAGTTAAATAAAACATAGATTAGAAGTTAATTAATTCTGACATTTTAACATCATCCAGGAGAAATAGCCTATGGCCAATAACAAATAATATAACAACAATAAATAACACAGTCATGAATAATTAAGGAACAACAAACAATTATACATAATAAATAAATAGCAAATAACAATAATAATAAATAATAAGTCTTAAACAACAAATATAAATAACAAGATATAAATACTCAACATAATAAATATTTAAATTGCAGTTGCATCAATTGGGTAGAAAATGTTGACATTTTGATTTGTAACAATTCAGAGTGTCGCCAAATATGTCTAAATCACAGCCCTTCTGAACAATAATATTATAATCTCTCATCACCCGGTATAGGGGGGGACGAGGCATGCGCATTAGTTCGGGATCGAGGAAGTGAAAAGAGAAGTCTGCTCCTACTATTAAAGTTGGGAACACGGAACGACAGGGCCGCCAGGCTAGCAGGGTCATCCGCCGCGCCACGCACCAGTTTATACAGGAACGCCAAACACAATAGAGTTCTCCTAGAAGCCAGACTCCGGAACTCAAACAGCTTAAGCAAACTATCATATGGAACAGTGTACGTATAGATGTTGAAACATTTAAAATATATAAATCGCAAAAATCTCTTTTGCACCCTTTCTAACGCATTGCGTTCAGTTATGTTAACAGGATTCCATATAACAGCCCCGCTCTCCAATCTCGACCTCACAAAGGCATTGTATAATTTAACTAACGTTTCTGGATGTGTAAAATTAAAACTTTGCCTGATTATAAACCCCATTATTTTAGTTGCTGAAGCTATGCATGAATTTACTTGGAAATTAAACGACAATCGAGGATCAATTATAATACCTAGATCTTTGACTCTATCCACTCTAGAAATAGACTTCCCATTTAGAAAATAATCGTTATTTATGAAAGCCTGTGATCGAGAAAACGTCATCAGCTGACATTTCGAGATATTAAAATGCATTTTATTTACTTCACTCCAACGGAAAACACTGCTCAGGTCAGACTGTAAATCAGCGACATCGGACCGTCCCCTAATGTGCTTAAATATCTTTAAATCATCTGCAAACAGAAGGGCTGTTGATGAATTAATGTAATTGCACATCTCATTGATCAAGACAGTAAAAAGACAGGAACCCAGATTCGAACCCTGAGGAACACCTGATTGAACAGTGAAAATAAAGGAGTGAAATCCGTTATAGGATACAAACTGTTTCCTATCAACAATGTAAGTCTTAAAAAACTCAAAAAGCAGTCAGAAACTCCATAATAGTGAAGTTTACGCAACAGAATTTGATGGTCTACTTTGTCAAACGCCTTTGCGAGGTCAAGAAATAATGAGTCCGTCTGAATCCCGGAATCCAGCCCCGATGAAACATAAGCTGTAAAATTTAGCAGATTTGTTGTGACAGATCGTCCTGGGACAAAACCATGCTGAGAGGGGGAAAGGTATGTTTTAAAGTGGCTAAATAAATGTTTATGTATAATCATTTCAAATATCTTAGCAGGAATTGATAAAACCGCCACCGGTCTATAATTAGTTATTAATGATTTTTTACCACTTTTAAAAATGGGGTTACTTTTGTGATTTTCCATTTGCTAGGATAAGCTCAAGTTATATAAATAAATCAAGGGCTCAATTAATATTTCTGAACAACCTTTAAAAAAGTATTGAGGGAGTAAATCAGGACCAGTGGTACATTTGGATTTTAGTTTTGCAATGGCGACCTCCACATCATGGCGACACAGTTTAGGCAGTGGAAGGCACGATACCCCCGCCACACACGGCCCCGCCGCCGCGCGCTCCACGCTGGGAATTGATGCATACTTCTCATATACTGAACCAAAATATTTAGCAAACGCGCCCGCAACCGCCTCTCCGTCATCAAACCTGGCTCCGTCATACTCCATTACCATCAATTTATTCTTATCAGATTTTTTACTTTGAATGAAATTCCAAAATTTAGTACTGTCTGTGTTTATACAATTCTCAATTCCATTAATGTAACTCTGATATGCTAATTTAATTTCCACCTTAACCACAGTTCTTTGGGATTTAAATCTATCATAGTCTTCCTGCGATCCACTTTTTTTCTATTTCCTATGTAATCTATCTTTAAACTTTAAATTATTAATTACTGAGCAAGTAAACCAGACAGGATATTTAGGCAGTTTATTTCTTTTTATAGGGCAAGATTTATCAATTACATTATATATTTTTTTATAGAAGTAATCAACAGCTTCATTTATGTCCTTAATAGAATATAAATAGTTCCATTCAACATGAGAAAGATCCTGATATATTTGATAGAAGTTAGCCTTCCTAAAACAGTAACGATTAGTACCAGTTGACTTAGTCCTGAATGATAACGGAGCCGCGATAACAATCCTCACCTCCAAGGCCGGGTGATAAGGATCCTCGATAACAAGCTTATCTTCGCTTCTTACACTTTTGATTTCATCAATGTTTGAAATTATTAAATCTAGTGTTTTATTTTGAAAATTACAGACATTATTGCATAAACTTAAATTATTAAAATTCATGAAATTATATAGTTCTTTACATATATTATCCCCGGTATTTAAGTCGTAATATTTCCCATACACATGCAAATTAAAATCCCTGATGAGTACTATATCACTGTTTCTTTCAAGAATAATTTGCTGTACAATATTTAAAACAGCTAGGTAAACATCAACAGTAGATCTTGGCCTAAAATACACTACTCCAATATATAATGGCTTTCCTTTCCTACAGGCAATCTTGACAAAAACATATTCACAACCAAGAATATTGACATCAAATTTATCTACTCTACTACATGTTAAATTAGAAGATATTGCTACGAGTACTCCTCCCCCACTAAGCTTCCCCGTTAATTCTAAATTGCGATCACACCTAAATACATTATAATCATCAGGGAAAAATTCATAAGAAGAAATATCACTTTGTAAGTTCGTTTCTGTTAGTGCAATAACTTCATAGTTACACGCTATGACGTTGTAAAAAAATGTACTACTCTTGGTTCTCAGTCCTCTAACATTCTGATAGTAAATGGATTGATTTAAGTAATTACTACCCATTAAAATAAATAACTAAGCTTATGGCAACCATTATAACTATTTCCTACACAAAATAGATATAACTATTCTACAATAATTTAAATAAATATTTCTGATTTCGCATAACAGATAAATATTCTATACCATACATGCAAAACTTAACTTACAAATATATTAAGCATGCTGACTAGAGTTCGTTCAGGTCGTCGGCTGACTTAATCCTCCTCGCCGGTGTACCAGGGCCTCGTCGCACATAGATCGCGCAGTTTGCCGTCCACACCTGGCTGTAGGACTTGGCCTTCGCCGCCTCCCGAGTCCTCCTGAGTAGCTCCCTATTTGCGGGTGTTAAGGATTCATTAACGTAGACTGAGTTCTCGCTGCTATAGCCAAATTCTGTAGCTTTGAGATTGCGATGCACCTTTCTCTTCCTCAGAAATTCTTCTTTGTCCAATTTGTTACTGACTAAGGCTGACATGTTCCTTAGACAGGAATGTTAATTAATAGCCCAACAGCCGATGGCAACTTAGGGACCTACAGTTTACATGGAATCAGAACCACGGCCTCTGAATTACGAATTGGTCTAAATATGAGATGGTCTGTGTATTTTTACAACAATAACATTTTTTATAAGGAATATTCCAAAATCTAATCTTGTTACTATCTTTTAATTTTTATGAGATAGGTATATGAGCTATATTACAAAAGGCAACTATGTCCAGAATCGAACTGGTAACCAAAGTCTCAATTGGCTGCGATGCTTGGACAAAAAGCCAATGTGTGATCAATTGTCATAATTTAATTTGAATTTAATGTCATAATGTAATTGATATAATTTTTAAGGTCTTTGTAAGTTGGCAATAGACTACTTTACAGTGCTGCAGACGGGAAATATACAAAATATGTACAAACCAACATCTTAAATTTTAAAATAAATGAACACGCCCCAAAATTATTTTTTATATTAACATTTTCTGGTTATTCTTGTCTTAATCAATTGTTTTATATATACGTGAAATTCTAGTCTTGTTAGATTTCAAAAACGAATGATTATTTGATCGGTACTTCAACTGTCTCCAAAACAAAACCGGATAAAAAATACAGTAGCATGTCCTGTAATCCAGCTACTTGGATGTCATGAATTGCGGATAGTTGTAGGTGGTGGTCGGTGAATGTAATATTACCTGGTGTGGATTAACATTTGCATTATCGAATATTATGTTAATCCACAAAGACCATCCTAATAATTAGACCAGTTCGTAATTTAGTGGCAAAAGTGGTTCGGATTCGATGTTAAACTATTGGTTCCTTAGATGCCATTGACTATTGGGCTACTAATTAACAGTTCTGTTTAAGGAACATGTCAGCCTTAGTTTAATATCCTTGAACTATTTAGTCATGTTTTAAAGATAAGTACTGTTATCTTTAAAACATGTGATTAGTGGAGTAAATTAAAGACATTGAGGTACCGTAGCAGTGTGAGTCACATAGAACAATAAAGTTCACAATGAACTCATATAGGAATTTAGCAAGTGTACAATATTAAATCTTATTAGACAATGATGAGATAATCAGTGGCTTTTTTGTCATTTTTTAGGCACTGATCAGCTAAGTAAGTGTATTTTGGAAGGAAAACTTGGTATAATAGATACAAATTTGGATGGAGCGTTGTTACTTCAAGCCTCAGGGTGCCGTCCTTTTTTGGTGCTATGTATTTATGAAGATACAGATGCGTATGAAAGTAAATTGCACAGGTTTTTTACGGAATCACAGAGAGAAGATGACAGCTTCAGCTCATGTAGTGGTGAAACACAAAACTCTGGTAGGTATGTAATGTTGATATTTATGAATTATTATCTTAATTTATGAATTAAACATATTTTAGGTTTAACATAACACCAAGTAATCTTTATTTACTTTTTGTCAAAATCCATAACATTAATCAGCTGATGACTGATAATTATTTAAAGATATATTACTAGACAAATATTAACAAATATTATAACAAATAACAAATATAACATTATAACAAATATTATTATGTATTGAACATTGTTTCTTGTCAAACTGACTCATTAAAAATAAATATACACAATATTGTTTTGTATCACTTCAAAACAGAATATAAATTATATTATTAATACCTTGCTGTTACAGTAGCTTTGGATGAAACTATAGAAAAGAAGTCAACATTCAAAACCCATAGTTTCAATGAGAATAGATCTATCCCACAAAACACTTCAGAAAGAAGTCTTAGTTATGAGATGGTTCCTGTAAGTACACAATTATATTAAGAGGTCTATAGTCAACCCATTTTATACCTTTTCTTTGTAATACCAATGACAAAGGCATGATAGAATTTTAGTGAGGAACATTTTGTGTTTTTTTTCTAGGTGACAGAACTACTTTTTCAAGTCGCAATCCGCGTTCATTATTTTTTGTTGTCCCAGGTTGACCTAGACACCTGGTGTAGGTCTAGTAATCTTGTTAACCTATTCATTGATTGAAATTCATGATAGCAATGGATTTTCAATTATTCATCTTACAACTAATTGGACTTTTCCTATAGCTCTTGTGTTTTAAGCTACACAACGTTTCTGGAGGTGGAGAAACTTCTCCCATTTAGCAAGTAGCTAAATTGCAAATCAAAATGCAAACAATAGGGAAAACTAAATTTATAGAAATATGAGACTAATTTTAATAAAATTTTGAATTTCTAGGGTTCAAGAAGTAGAATTGAAGTTAATCAATGTCCAACTTTCATGCCCCAGTGTACTGAAAAATCCAGATTAACTCCAGAACAATCAGGTAAAATGGAGATAAGAGTATCAACATAATATAAGATGTTTATTGACAAAGTTGGAGTAATGTGTAGAATTTATCTGTTTTTTATGATATTATTATTAGTAAAGATGTGTGCAAAGTTTGGTTTCTGCCGATTAAACAGTTTTTGAGATATAACGATTTTTGTAAAAAAATACAAAATGGCTGCTAGCGTCCAAACGAAAGATTTTTCGACATGTGTTTGTAGGAATTTTTTTGTTTATTTTAAAGAGTACTATCACCACTCAAAGTTTGTTCCCGACTTTAATGAACACCCTATAGCTCTGAAACTGACTTGAGATGTATACTCCAGGAGATGACGACTTTGTGTGGGAATGGACGTACGAGCCCAGTGTAGTTTACGAGCCAGAGCCCAGCGAGAGCTACCAGAACCTGCTCCGTAGCCGGGATACCATCATACGTAATGCCTTGCAGCAGCAGTCCTTGTATGTGGAGATGCATAACGCTCACCCCTCTCTGTTCTCAGCCACAGTGAGTAAATTGATAAATATCATTTATAAAGCATTAGACAACTACATCACTGGTTATATGTATGGGATATTGCTCATTGAAAGAAAAGATGTTTGATGAAAGGAAAAGGTAAGAAGTTTTTAATCTGTTCTCTGTTCAACAAGAGTGTGATTTACATACCAATGGATATTCGTGATCTGAAAGTAAGGAATCTTCCTTCAGACCAATCCAGGTCCTGGCTAGTACGATGTAACCCAGAAAGAATCAATTTTCAAGACTAATTTAACCCTAGAAGTGGCAAAGTCATAGTTCTTAACGCATTTAAAAATTCAATAAGAAATGGAAGGTGGAGGCATCTGTCGTCAATTTGGTGAATTATTAGACACTGTCGTTTTCGTGACCGTGTTGCCCTCTGGAAGCTGATACAGGAATTGTTGATACAGTTCACTTTAATGCCGGTAGAGTAATCTTTATGGACAGATAAGGGCTTTTCTTCGACTATGCAAGTTGCCCCAGGTCATTACTGTGTTACACTGATGAGTGAAACGTTGGAAGCCATTCGGAAATACTTGGGTTCGAATTCCGACAATGAACAATCCCAATTTGGCTTGCAAATGTGTGTTATAGTGAAGGGCGGGCCCACCTTAAATAAATGGTGACCGGCTCGGGTGGAAGTAGACAGCATTTTTAGGCTTTGGGATTGCAGTGGACACCTGTATAGCTTCTTTTACAATTGTATGGTTGGGGGGGCATGTTTTGTGTTTTTTTGGTAGTACTAAATATTTTAAGAAGAGATACATGATTATTTTTATGTTACAGTTAAAGGTAAAATACTTGCACTTAGTTGCACTAGAGTTGACAGACCTCATAAGTTTCTGTACTGTAGTTGAATGTCCTTATCAAAGAGTCTCCACTATCTTCACCAATGTTCAGTGTAGTTCCAGGCAGAACCAACCTTCCAGAATGACAAGGAGAACCCAGGATGAGCTGGGAGCACATTACACATCATACAGAATAGCTGAAAGGCTTCTGATGTAATATATATCAGAGTAAAGACAAGGTTCTTTTAAAATATGATTGTGAAGGAATAATGTCATATCTTTTCATTATAATCTTTTTAAACATCACTCCCTCCTCTCTGGATATTTGTACTGGATCCTAATCTAGAGTAACAAGTGTTTAATTTTATAAGAAATATTTAGACTTTATTATTATAAATATCGATAGAGATAAATGCATGGTTAAAATATTTTTAACGATTTTTTTAATTTTACTTATGCAAATAATGCTGATTTTGATATACAACGCCATCTTGAATCGTAGATATTGTGTCATTAGTGGAGGAGGAAATAATCTTCCTTCAATTAGAATAAAAAAAGAGTGAGTTAGTTAGAGTAAGATAGTAGTTAGATAGTGAGTTATAGTTAAACTATTCTAGGTGTCTTTATTCACTGTTAATAACCTTCTTCTTGATTTTTTCCAAGCTAATTAGAGCTAAAAGTGTGTGTTTTGAGTACATATAAATTGGTTTTTTATTCACCTCTAAACGTAAGCCTCTATCCAACCTCGTAACCTCTAAACGTGGACTTACTAAAAGGGGAGTTGTTCTTACTTGCCCCTATCTAAACATTATTAATTCTATACTACATTTTAAGACTTTATCTCTATCAATAAAAATAGTTTCTAATTTAAAAAATGAAACTCCTAGACCAAGAAAATTTGAAAGTACAAAACATTGGATATCCAAAGCTATACAATCAGTTATTTATATGTAGGCCGCATTTGCTTCCATATGATTTCTGCCTTGGTAAACAATTCTCCGGTGTCTGAACCAAAGAGAATGTATATTTTCCACCATTCTACATTTTTCTTCTGCCGGAATTTTTTTAATAAATGAATGAAAACATAGCATCCGTTTACAAATGTTATTGCCAGCTCTCATTAGCACACCGAATACCATATTTTTTATATTTTTTCTAGGTGTTCACTAGTGATTTAGAGGATGCCGTAAAAAAAGTTGGAAAAATCTGCTGTGAAATTTACAACAAAAGAGGAAAACTTAGCAGGCCGGAAACTGTACTAGATAGACCAGAGTCTAAGAAGTTTGTTGAAGCAAGGGTTCAGTCTTTAATGAAAGGCCTTATTAATGTTCCTACAGGGATATGAGACAATTTGTTATATTGTTAAGAGGTGAAAATTTATTCCTACATATTGATTTTGGGTATAAAATAAACGGTTGGTAATATGTGGTGTTACTTTTTACGGTTCCCCTGAGGAAAATGAGCAACTAATGTAAGCAGCACGAATAGCACAAATTTCAACAATTCATAGAGGACGACTTTCGTGGTCAAACGATAGAAAAAATTTAATTTTGGTACAAATTTATTATCAAGCTTAAATTACATATAAAAATATGCTGACATTTTCAATGTACAAACAACATTCACATAATCTACAAAAATTATATTCTATGTAATGATATGTGTGTAATTTTATATTGAGACATATTTTTAACTAATCAATAATAGTGGTTTGATTTTACAACAGTAAATTGGCATTATAACAATAGATGTATCCATATTTGAAATCTTTGACAATATTTTGGATGTCCAAATTTGCTATCAATTCTTCAAATTATTTTTTTCTATTTTTAAACACAGACACAGTATATTATTTTCAATCCATAACTATATCCCTATGATTTTTTGATTGAAAATCTTATTATCAGTTGCCAAAACTTTTACAAACTTACTGGATAATTTTTAGGTCATTATACATGTTGGTTCTATTTCACAGAAAAAATCATATATATTTTCTAATCATATTCAATAAATTTGTAAGTTTACAATTTTATGAAACTAAACCAAATAAATCTTTCTTACATTAAAACTTCTCCATATAAATTCCAACAATGGATAAAACTATTAAATTTACATAACAAAACTTATCACTAACCAAAATATACTATCTAACTATAAATATTTACATGTCTATGAACTATTTACAAACATAATTAAATTAATAAAATAAATCAGTCATGAGCGAGAACTATTCTGCTCGAATGGTAATAGACCAACAAGTAATTTAATATAACCATCAAAAGAGTCAGCAACAATATTGTTTTTAGTTTTTGTCCAAGACTAGCTCAGGTGCCAGAACGTTTTCATTTAAACATCTAATTATAATTATACATAAATATTACATATAAACACGGAATCACTATTTAAGTGTATTTTTTTGTTAAATATCACATTCACCTAAACATTTTTTGTTCCGTTATAGGTCTTTTGTAGGAATATAGGAGTCCTTGGAATGGAATCTGGGATGATGCCAACTTTGACTTTTGTCCTTTGAATTGGAGCTGTTGGATTTATCGTTATGGGTTTACCAGATTGTATCAGGGGCGATTTGCTTGTTGATTTAGTGTTATCATTAGGCGTATTGTTATTAATTGAATTTTTATCTTCAATTTTACCATTAGTTTCAGACATTGGTGTAATTGTTGGGGTTTCTTTCTCATTTTCATTAGATATGAGCTTTTCCGTTTCACTGGATGGTGGTTTTTCAGGATACTTTGAATTATTTTTCCTGTCTTCTTCTTGAGGTTTGGGTAACAGTGATGCCATGTCCTGCATTTCTGTATCTCGATTCGATGGTTTCTCTTTGATGATTCTCACAGTCTGTCTTTTCTTTTTTCTGCATCTATACACTGAGTACAGAATCAAACAAACAATGAGCACTCCGACACAAAACATTACCACTTCGGCTCCAGCGACCTGTTTGATTTTTTCCTCTCCTTTACTCCTAGTCATTGGTGATATCTCATGTTCGTGTTGGTCATCTGTGCTGAGCTCAGTTGTTACTTCAGGTTCGATTCTCGGTGCAACAAGTCCAGTAATGTTTGTTTCATTTCTATTATTTTCACTATATAGGTCAGGCACTGTTGTCGGCGATGGAACGGTTTCTTCAACTTCTTGCGGTGTCTCAGGGAACTCTATCATTGTCGCATTGTATGTTTCTGTTGAACTGGTAACATTTTGCAGCTCTTCCACTACATCTCCCTCCATATCTGTATTGCCGAAGGTAGGTGTTTCTTCGGTAGAAGGTATTTCTTCTTCAGTGGTTTCCTCCAATTCTGGAAGAATTGTTGACCCTTCTTCAGTACTGTTTGTTTCTATAAGTGTGTTGGCCTCTGCATGTAAAAGACCCTCATTCTTTAAGTCATCTGTGTCTGTGTTAGAGTCGTCTTCACTAAGAGTTTTAAATTCAACAGATTTATTATCAATCAGATTAACTATATCTGTTGGTGGTGTCTCAGATTTTGTCTCTAGATTTTCAGGAACATCAATTTCTTCTATATTTGGAATGTTTTCAGTTTCACTATTATGAGTTTGTGAAACATTAGTTTCTTCATTTTTATCAAGTGTGTTATCATATTTACCATTTGATTCTTCATTTACTTTATCTTCTAAATCTAACTGTTCAGCTTTATCATCTGCTTTATCTTTAGAGCCATCTACTTCTGTTTCATCATTATTTTCCTTATTTAATCCAGATGTACTGTCTTCATCTCTCATCATTTCTCCCATAGCTAAAGTTTCATCATTTTGAAACAAGACCTCAGCATCTGAGTTCAAGTTCATGTAAGGCTGCGGTTGGTCAGACTGGAAGTTTTCTTCTTGGTAACTGTTTCCATCATCAAAGTAATTATCTTTCATCAGTCTACCTTTAAAGAGTGGATTATAAATAGTATGGTACATCTGTTCCCTCCGTGCTTCGGCTAAACACAGGGTGTTCTCATTCACCTTACTCCAGCTCACCCCTCTATACTGGGGTGGTAAGGCACAAATTACGTCATCTTCAAATATCACTCCACGTCCAGAAAGCCAATCCTGCAAATTCAACAAAGAACAAGAACAATTGATTGGATTTCCTCCAAGACTAAGTCTTCTCAGGTTAGTCAGTGATGATAAAACTTCAGTCGGTACATTCACAATGAGGTTGTTCGAAATATCTAAATATTTGAGACCTTTTGGCAGAGAATTGTATTTTATTGACTTTAAAAGGTTTTTGTCCAAGGAAAGATATTTCAGTCTCTTCAGACCATAGAAAACTCCTCTTGGAACATGTTTTATTTTACAGTCACCGATATCCAAGTGCTGAAGGGAGTTAGAGATCAGAAAGGGCACTTTGGAGAGAAACTGGATCGGATTACCTCTTAGAATAAGAGTAGCAAGGCTCGTCAAATGTTGAAACACTGTCGGCTCAATCTCTTGGATTTGGTTGTACGATAAGTCAACTTCAATGACACTCTTAGCTCCATAGAAGGTCTTCTTGTGGATGAAATATATGGAGCAGTTCCGCAGGTTTAGGTATTTAAGATGTCGTGCAGAGTTGAACTGTCCGTCAACAAGCTCCAGAGGTCTGTCGGACGGAAGGAGAGTGAGAGCTTCAACTTTGCCTCCGTAGGACGGAAGAGACGTGCAGTTGGCAACGTAGAGCCCTTGCTCGTGGCGGCAGGAGCAGTGATCGGGACAAGCCTGCACCAGCCACCCACACGCCACCACTGCCGCCAGCGTCATCAACATCCTCCACGCCATCCTGGGCGTTCCTGCAACACATACAAAACTTATGATAATTACATGTAATCCTTACTATCATGGAAAATTGAAGTGCCAGAAATTTCAGATAAACAAAAATGCAGAGTTCATCAAAGCTTAATGTTATCGGAGATCAACTTTATCATACTCCATTATACTGCTAAGTAGATTATTACTAAAATATAATGTATAACACATTAATCATCACCAGATTAGATTAGATTAGATTATTTGAAATGGCGACCATACTACATGGTAGGTATTTTAAGCCAAGTATGAATGAGGATTGAGTGTTAGATGATTGTGGCGCGATCTTGTAGTCTAGTTACTGACTAAGGCTGACAAGATTCATTTCTGAGAAAATTTGAAAATAGTTTGATTGAATGATCAGCTTTCTATGATTGTAACAAATGAAGCCATTTGTTTTTGACAGTGACCATGCTACTTTTGATACCCATCAAACTAAGACTGAAAATACACACTAAAATTTAAAAAAAGTTTAATTAATGGTTAAGTTCATGATACAATTTACTGTTGAAAGTATTTATTTTACTTCCACTTCATGTACAATGAACATTGGTCAAATGAAAAACAATCAACTTACATAAATTATTAGTGGATCACAACATTACTGTACATTTCAATATGGAGTTGTTATTTACATGTGCGTATCTTGTTCAAGTATTTTATTGTTTTATGGTCGTACCAGTCAACATCCCACACAAACAAGTATCCTCCATAGTATGTTTGTTGCATTATTAATGCTATGAGCAAATACAAGAACTTCCCTTTCACCTTGGTTCCCCATCTTTGTAGTGTCAGGTCTGGATGGAATGTTAAATAGAAGACGACCGTTCTTAATTGCTGATTATTGCCTTCCTAACATGTCTAATAACGTGCTAATAGTAATGGGAAAGTAAAGTCTGCCCTACTGCTTGAATCTAATAAAGCATTTTTTATCGAAACTTGAGGGTTTGATGTTTTAAATTCATTGTTCTTTAACTCATTTGGCTTATCCATTAAATTCTCTCACCTCTACCACAAGAATCTTATACAAACAGATTTGATCCCATGTAAAATTTATTCATCACTAGTTTTGTCTTAGTCAGTTTTGTATTAAATACGTGGGCGGAGTTAGAGGTTACACGTTGGGGGGGCAGAGAGTTGGTGTTCTGTTTTTTGTCACAATACAGCTTAAAATGGAGAAAAAGATTAAAAACTAATATAATACCACAGCAAAAACCCATCAAAATATCTGTGTCCAATAAAAAATTATAACAGAACTGGTAAGATTGGTAATAAAATTCAAAAACTTTCAAGAGTTCTGGGGGGCATTCCCCCCATACCCCCACTTAACTCCACCCATGATTAAATATGCAATAAATCTAAAAAATTAACATTTTATAAAAATGTGGGATTCATGCAATCGACATAATAATCATGCGATAGCATTTTTCTCGTTATTCCTCCATGTTTTCTCTCTGAAAATACATTGTTGCTCACCTATAGAAATCAAGAAGATGGAGAAATAAATCAAATATATTATGATTATTTTTATTTAAGCGGGTAAAACATGGAGGAATGACAATAAAAATGCTATAAACGATAAACGATTGTAATATCGCGTACATGAAGTCCTCCCAAAAATGTGGATCGAAAACCTTAAAAGGGTTGATCATAAAACAAAGATTTTGAATGAGACTTTCTGCATGACAGGCTATTGGTAACAAAATCAAACAATTATGATCATTCCAGTAAACTATAAATTAATTTCACAAATTTTCTCCAAAAGTTAATTTTACAGTTTTAACAGTCAGGAGTTAAATTTATGATTTAACAACCTATTTAAATTTCTTGACAGACGTTAGTCATTATTAATTTCAAACTTTCTTCTCTAATCATCCAAACTCATAAATAATGAGTTTGAAGTTTTCCCTTGTTTTTATTAGCGGTTGTGAAATAAGAACAGAATCGTAAAAACAAGTCGGCCCTTGGTCATGGTCAAGACCGTCAGCTCTAGCAGTTCTGGTCTCACCAAATCTGGAGAAATACTTGCATGTTTACCAGCTGTCATTTATTGTCTAAACGTTTCATCTGGAATGTGGTTTTAAGACCTCTCACAACAAGTTTAACTGTACTTTCCTTTGTAGCAAAGCAAGAAAAAAATGTAAAACCAAAAGCAGTTAAAAGAATGTTAAGTTTAAGTGGAGGACTTTTGAAGTAGCCTATACTGATTTATCAATATGTGTTTTACATTTTCTGAGGGATCAAATGTGTTTTATGTGTGAAAGTTAAAATTACTGAGCCACGTCCTTTTTTGCAGTCTTTCTTGTAACTTGAATAATTGTTAGTCAGCTTTTACAGAATTATTTTATGAATATAAACTATTCAACGCTGCATACGCTAAAATTCCTGATGTCGTAATTTTAATATTAAATGCAATTGTTTCAAGCGAGGGTCACAATATAAACTCCTCTGGGCATTGCGTGTTTTTTTTCAACCCCTCTAAGCTGCCGTGTCTGACAATCAGAATTCGGTAATTGAATCACACCAGGAAGTTGGTGTAGTGTGGTGACGGTCACGTGATGAACTGTTTCTCTGTCTGTGTCTGAGGCTACACGATACAGGAGTGATCGTAGACACTCCACGCGCCCCGGGCGAGGCTAGCGGTGTCGCACAGTGGTTAGAGCGCTGACGCAGTAAACAAAGCCTCATTGACATGCGAGGACCGCCGCAGGGTGCCCAATTGTGCTAAATATAATCCGCCTGCACCCGACATCCGCTGCATGCCCAGGGCCCTGGACTGACGACATGATTGAGGCACACTTCCTTCTCGCCTGTGCCTGTCAAGTGTCTACCACTTGTCATTTGCCCTCTCAACACATGCAATAAGTAAGTTACTATACGTCTCACATTAAACCCTGGTCTTTTCACTTCCAATCATCTACCGGTTGCTAGATATGTACTGTAATGAAATGGACCTACCTATTTGACTACTAATGTCGACTGGATTTATGAAATAAGCACGTCACTTTTGAGCTACACAGCTAAACAGCTGTGACATATCCTTTTCAATATGAACATATTGAAAATTATATGTCTTAGCCCTGGGGGTGGGGTGGGGTGTTAGCAATTCGAACGACCAAAATTTTAAACATAAGAACAGCTGTTTAGATTAACTGAAAACATTCCCTTTAGACATATCCTTGATCTAACCTATTTCCCACAGGGAAGTAAATACAAGCATTTTTCAACACGTTTTTGTACTTTCTCGAGGAATTTCGTGAAAACGGAACAAATTTACGGTTTGCTTTAGAAGACTATTTTGACCAATACTTTACGAAATACTGTGAATACTGCAAGGAATCGTCCGAAACCTTGACTGCTTTAGGTTCACCGGAAAGGCTACAAATTTAGGACACATTTGTCGGAATTGGATTAAACGAAAAAAAATTGGATTTGACGAACGTATTTTTTAACTGTATCCAAATAAAAAAAACCTAAGTAGCCTTTACAAAAATGTATTGTTAAACATGTACATGAACTAATACTGAAATATACTGCAGATGTACGGTGTTATATGGTCATTTTTGGACCAATAAAAGAGAATAAAAGATTAGGCGGGTGCTTCAAAAGAGCTGGATTGAAAAAGTTGACGAATTAAATGTGTTTATATAAAGTATTGGAACTGGGTGTAGGCACTCGAATATTAACGATCTTATTTAGGACTTACCTAATCACATAGACGAAATCCACGAAGTGTTCGTATAATTGCTCATCATTGTTTAGCAACTCCTGAAGTACGTTCTAGATCATTAATCACAGTTTCTGAGACCTTGCGCTGGCCTTCATCAGGCCGCCTTGACTAGCGCAGTGGGAAATTAACTCATTAAAACGCGCGAATTGCGCCCTTACGTTATAATTACAAGTGTTTTTATGTACAAGATACTATTAGTGTCCAAAAATAGCCTGTCAATGGATTAGAACATATTTATGTAAGAAGTACGAATTCACGTATCGTAGGCTATACCACATAACAAAAGAATTCCTTTTGAGAATAAAAATTTGAACTCTTCGTGTTTTAACAGATATCTAATGATCTTGTGGTCTTGTTACTGACTAAGGCTGGCATCCTCTTTAGACAGAACTGTTAATAATTAATAGCCCAGCAGTCAATGGTATATCTAAGGGACCTACAGAGTAACGTGAAGACCGAACCACAGCCTCTGAACTACAAACTGGTCAAATTATGAGGATGATCTTTGCGGATTAACGTAGTATTTAATAGTGCGGACGTTAATTCACACAAGAGAACACTACACCCACCGACCATCGTTCACAACTATCCACAATTCGTGACTTCCAAGTTGCTGGATTACAAGACGACGCCACGGTCCCAGTCGATTTATTGTTCTATCTCATAAAATTTTATAAATTATTGGCTCACCAGCTTTGCTTTACGTCCCATCATAAACATAATTTGATATTGAAATATGCTGAAATGTACCGAAACAAAAAACGACAAATCATACACGTCTTTGTGTGTGAATTGTCAATCCTACGTAATGAATGAATGGTGTGAGTGAGGACTTAAAGTGAAACCAGAATGAACCGGTTTCAGTTTCCGCCCTTAGTCTTGTTAGTCTATGCAAAACCTGAATATACTGCGATAACCCTAGCTACTGATTAGGTAATTGGAAAAGAAATCGAGATGAGATTTAGATTACTATAAATGTGAGGGATAGCGGAACTACCCCTGTAGTAGAGTATTGGTGGGATATAAGTAAAGGACGACACAATTAATATTGTTCCAAAACATTGAACATTTAATGTATTTTCTGCTAGGGAAAAATGTTGTTTTAAGTTCATGGATTCATGTTTTTAGGTTATGATCTTTTCTATAGCATAATGATCTCACTCAAAATAATCTCTCTCTCTCTCTCTCTTGGGACTGGGGCGGTGGCATGTCCTGTAATCCAGCTATTTGGAGGGCACGAATTGTGGATAGTTATGAGCGATGGTCGGCGGATGTGATATTCCCAAGCGTGGATTCACAGTTCGTAATTAAAAAGCAAAATTGTGGTTCAGATCCTACGCTAGACTCTTAGTCTTAAGTCCCTTAGATGTCATCGGCTGATGGACTGGCTGTTAAGAATAGTCCTCTTAGGTACATGTCAGCCTTAGTGACGTGACTACAAGATCACGCCACAATCATCGTATACCTACACCTACCTGGTTAGGTCACCATTTCAAAAAGTTGCCTAATATGTAAAGGTGTAAGTAAAAAGATAATTGTAATTTATATCTGAATGATTATTATTTTGGTACGCCAAATAAATGTTGTGTGCATTTCTTTTAAAAACGTTTTGTTACTTAACCATTTTTTGCTCTAATAACAAAGATATATAAATGACGCAACGTGTCAATTAAATATTAGTTGGATTGTTTTTTAGAATTAGATAAAATTAGTATTAAAAAGTAGCGCTCCATCTCAATCAGTCCAACCTCACTATTATTTACTGTTATTTGACGGGGCTTATGTCTTTAGTTGAAAAATCACTCGGCCTAAGAAGTATTAAAATTTCTCTTATCTGAATAACTCCCCGTTCAACGATGGCGTGACTACAAAACTTAACTCGGCGTTAGTAGAGCACACGCAGCGCCTTCAACAATACGACACCGTCGGCGACTGTCTCTGTCAGCTGCCACCTGCCACTCACATTTGGCAGTCCGTGACGAGGTGAGAGGAAGAAGAAGACACGTGATCCATACAGACTCCGGGCGACGTGTCAGGTGAGGACTGCAATCAGCTGAGTTGAAGGTCACGGTCAATCTGACACGGCCTTGGGCATCGATCCCTCGTGTACGGCGCGGATTAGCCGCGAGATACGACACCGCGAGACACGCACACGCACACGCCACACGCGGCGACGGTGCCTTACCGCATCAAACCTTCGCCCTGAGAACTAATCTGCATTCGTTTTGAGTACGAGCGTTTCAAACAAACATCTACCGTGAGCACAATAAGTTGGGGATGACGGCTATTTATGTAATTAAAAATACGTCACGACTTTTAATTAAAGAGACAAAATATATCGCTTGTGTTTCGGTCGTTCATCTGATCTGAGATCAGGAAAAATATTCTTGCCAAACATACAAAACTAAAATCCATTGTTTTAGCTCCGAACTGTGTGTTAAGACTTAATAGTAAAAACTTACGTCATTCACAGTTTGAGTTCGTCTCCAGCTATGACCGCGATCGCGTTAAGTGTAGGCCTACAGACAGAACTGTTTTTATCGTTTATGTGTAGATGTGTTGTGTGTGTAATTTGTAGTTGTAATTGATATCGAGTCCTTAAAGGATGGAGCGTCCCTGCACTCCCGCTTGAAAATGCCGTCCAGGCTAAACATATAGTGGACATTTTATTAAATGAACTGTGAATGACGTAAGTTTTTACTATTAATACAAAACTAAGGTTTCAGTTAAAAATATTGTTAACGTCCGATTAAGTAGGTGATACGTTTCAGTGCACTTTTTTACATCCAAATCTTTTGTGCTTCAAGAACTTCATAAGACTCACTTGGGAGGAATCAAATGAATGATTTAGCTTGTATCTATTACTGTAGGTAAGGTTTGAGCGAGAATACTAAAGATACTTTACCAGGTTAAATACATGTCGTCAATTAATTGTGAGATAAAAATTAATCAAATTACTAATTTACCCTTTAGGGAAGGAATTGGACATTTTAAAGTTACAGTCAATCATAAATCAGGGTTAAATATTTCATAAGGGTTAAACGAAGGCTTTCCTATTACTAGGTGTAACGAACAAACCCGACTCCTGGGGCCAACTAGACTTTCATATTTATATTGATACTCCAGACAGTAATTTAACGTTTTTACTAGTTTATTATCTCGATTAGGCCGCGCATTTGTAGCTTTCTACCCCTTATCGAACAGCAGTTATCGCCAGATGCTAATTGTCGGCGAGTGTGAAGTGTGAAGTGGGTTAAGGCTGACATTTCGCTCATGAGCCAGAGAGAGCAAAGGAAATCTTGATCTCAACAATAAACCTACTTAACGGCGCCGAGAGCCATGACTCCATGAGCCACCTTGCAGCCTTGCAGTGTTGCAGTTGCAGTCTGCAGCAGATACGACCAGCTGGCCATGACACTCCGGCGCCCACCACGTCTCGAGTACAGCATTTGGCAAACCAATGGAAATTTGTTTAAACAAATCCCTAAAAATGATATTGCATTACTTGAAGTTTATCTTAGCTCTTTGAATGCAAGTTTTAAGTAGAGACTACATGAATAAAGGATAACCTCTAGCAGATTGAATAAAATTTTAGGTTTTACTAGCGGTAAGCCCGTACTTTGTACAGGTCGGAGGATTCAGTTTAAAGAAGAAAGATTATCATACCAAAATGTAAACCTGAAATCCTAAACAAATCAATACAAAGAAAATAAATCAATACCCAGCTTTATTATTTAGCATTACTTTACAATTAAATAGATTAGAACATTTATATCATTATTATTGTTAGTTATACGTTAAAATAACTTTTTAATATAGTGTGATTTCGAAATGGGTTTAAATCTATGACCGATATAAACGAAATAATATTGATTCAACAGCTGTTTGTTTTCCTTTCTATTAATAAATCTCTAAACTACAAAGACAGCTGATTATTGATAGTAGGTTATTCAATTAAAACTGAAGCAAAATGTGACCAATATCGCGTAAAAAGTGGGTTTTTATTTACTCGTTATTTACTTTTCAAGGGTCGGCGGACAGTTTTAAGCTTTTAAATCCTTCTCTGGAATGTAGAGAATGTATGAAATAAGTTTCATTGTTATCAGCTCTCCCGTTTTTTCGGAGAAGACGGCGTAAAATGGCTCCTGGAGCGTCACGGACACAAATTGAGATAAGACTTGTTTCGGCTTCTCTAACGCATGAAACGTAAAAATAACTAAAAAAATGTATAATTCTGATCAATGTACAGACAAAACTCTAATTTTATTTATATAGATTTTAACAAAATCTTGTTATATCAGCTGTCAAAACAAAATTGAGTCTTCGCCATTTTGGATAATACACTGTCTGTGTCAACTGGAATTTCCCTATGGATAAATAGATTGGTTAGTCCATGTAGCCTACCCTAAGACATCGTGTTTCTTAAAAATGTCTTGATTTGCCGAAGGGTGGAAAGGAGCGCCTGGTATGATGATCAATACAGGTATAATGATGGAAATATTAAGTAGTGTGTGAAATATGGATGTTTGGAAAGATAGTTTCATCACAGATATTTAGGAAATTAGAAAATATTTAAAAACTCCATTGACATGGCTGCGTTGTTTCGTTTATGAGAAGAGCTTGCTCCATTTCCATTCCAACTTCCATTTCTTCTTTTTGACATGGGTATGTCTCAGCTTTGGGGTGAGGGGGGTTAAGAAATTTGAAATATCAAAATTTTAAACATAAGAACAGCAGTTTAGAAGAACTGAAAACATTCCCTTTAGACATATCCATGATCTAACCTATTTCCCACAGGGAAGTAAATACAAACATTTTTGAAGTGAAATGTAACTGCATCAGGGAGCTCTGTAGACGCCATGACGTTGCAGAGATCTGGAGGTCCAGGCCCATCGCCATCCTGGATGATCTACCATAGGTGAACAGCGTGACCTGTCCAGCCTGACACAGCAATGCGTCGACACTTCTTACCTTAAGTTTATGTTTAATATATTTTGATTAACATCTGATATTTCACTTGCTCCGGCCTTGTTCTGATTTGATTGTTCTAGCCACTTTAAGAGGTAATCCAGCAGCTACAGCTGAAAAGCTAATGCTGTGATTCGCCCAAATGAAGTCCTTTCGCCCGTATGTAAATTGCCCATACACGTCTGTACGGATGGGGGAAGGTGGGTTTAGTTTGGGTATACACCGTTTAACGGTGGAGTCACCACATAACCCCGCAGGAGCGGGGGTACTCATAAAGAGTTACCACATGCCAAAAAAAAGAAATGTAGCTGCTACAAACAAGTATTCAGTAAACGATCTGTACACTATTGGCGAATTTAAAATTAGAATGCAAGTTTTTTTCTTAAGGGAGGGCTACAGCCCCTTTAGCTCCCCTATGGGTGCGCCCCTGAATGTCAGAATATCGCTGTGTCCCAGGTCAGGGTCTGCCATAGCTCTGTTAGTAGACACTAGCTGTGAGGTCGAGATAAGGCCCTGAGCCACGAGTAGGCACAACACTGTAACGCAACGCATCGTCAGCTTATCACCAGCAAGGCCGCGCGGATTGTTCTCGCAGCTATTCAAGTGGAGTTAATCTCTCCCCGCGATATTCATGGTTTATTTCGGTTTGCGAGCACCTTCGGTTATTCTAGCAATGCCAAACTGATCTTCAATACAGTCGGTCACAACAAGAGATAAACGCCTATAAGCTTCTTATTGAGGAACTGCCAAAAATAATGATGTCGAGGAAAATAGAAACTGAAACATAATATATTTTAGTTTTCGGTATATTATTACTATTTTATTTTAAACAGACGGGGCGTATACGTATTTTATCCATTATCACTACGAATTATCTAGCATTGATGTTTCATATTTCAATTTACTAGTAAAATTATAGAATTTAAAAAAATGAAACAAATATTTAATTTTTGACTAGAAATGGTCCCCGGAGCCCATTAAACTATAAACAAATAGATTATGGTACTGATCTAAAACCATTTAAATTTGACAAAATCATTCGATAGGGTGAAGATTTTAATGAGGGACAGAATGCACTCTGCTTTTGGCCAAACCTTCAGCCCGTGTGCGTGTGCGTGTGTGTGTGTGTGTGTGTGTGTGTGTGTGTGTGTGTGTGTGTGTGTGTGTGTGTGTGTGTGTGTGTGTGTGTGTGTGTGTGTGTGGGCGCACCACTCCCGATGTATATTTAGCCTCTGGACTATTGTTTAGCTGCATCTGACAAGGCCGCCTCTAGGCCGACTGACCTACACACTCTCTCTCTCTCCCTCAGACAACGAATCAAACCCACCGCGATAACATAAGCGATCCTTTCGCTTTCAACACTTTCTACCGAGGTTGAATAATTCACACTTGATTTAAACGTCCTGTAGTTCTGGTTGATAGGAAATTAATGGCATTCAATGACCTGTTTTGCTCTCAATACTAGGAGAATGGCGTTAGTTCTTAGTTCCAGCCTTCGTATAGCTTTTGACATGGATATGTCTAAGCTCTGGAGAGTGTTAGCAATTTTCGGGACGCAAAAGTGTAACGGAGGTGACGTCATTCATCATGTGACCGGATATTTTTTTACGGTAGGTTTATGTGTAATATTTCGTAAGCAAATTCCTTAAACACTGAAACGTTACGTTATAATCCATAAGTAATGAAGTTATTAGAAACTACAATGCTTATTGAAACATTTCATATTTAAAATTCAATAATAATCAGTGGAATAGAGATGGAATCCTGTTCATAAAATTCGTGCGAAAGACCTTCAACTTGACGTTGAACATAGCTTAAATTTCGACTACCAGAAACAATAAATCATGTGTCGACATAGAATTTCCACGTCACGTTGATCAACTAAAACTAAGCACTATAATATCTTAATTCTCATATCACAAACCTTCATTAAGTACTACAGTACTTTCTAATGTGCAATAAAAATAAACATGTGCATTGAAAACTACAGATGTATGCTCTCATTCATTTCTGGAAATAGTTTAATAATAATCATAATGTTTATTATTACAAGGAGCAGCCCCCAAGACATATCCATGATCTAAGCTATTTACCACAGGTAAATCGGTTTTTTGGTAAGAAATATCATTCTTGAGGTCCGTTTTCCCGAAGATTGCGGTAACGGTAAATAATAAACTCGACAGTTTAACAAATTTAATTGAGAACTGTCATACTCGTGTACAACGGCTGTAATTAATTGATAATATGACAACGTTCGAGAACTGAATCGTCAAAACCATCAGCTGAAACGTAGAATCGGCTGCAAAATTCAAAATTTCAAGAATTAAGGTAAGTAACCTAAAATAAAAAAGAAGTATGTTTACGAGTGATATAAAACAAATCAATGTATATTAAAATAGTTCTGTATTTGATTAAAACCTTTGATTTCATCCATCCGTAAACTTGATTCTTCGTAGTAAACAAATCGTCTGTTCAAAAACCATTTAGTGAGAATAAACGATGTTTACACTTCAAGCTTTCAAGAACAACTCACTGATTACCAACAGAAAGTATGAGTTGGTTTATGTGTTTAGTACAGACAAAAAACGATAAAAAATAAACCTTTGTCCCATTATTAATAATATACTTGGTTATTTACAGAAAGAAATCAACATGTGATGATATGTCAGATCCGGATGATGAACTCATTGATGAGATAAAAGAGTTGAAGAATAGAAAAGATGCATTAGAAGAAAGACTCATGTACCTCCAATCAAAAGAAGATATATTGAAAATGTCCCTGTTGAATCCAATTATAGCGTTAAGGCGTATCAGTGAAGATAATAGAAGAAGGAGTTCTTGGTTACCTAATGGAAGCGCTGGAAATTATTTACAAAATGTATTAATAGGTGTTCGTAATTGGGTTGTAAGATTTTTCAATAGAGATTCTAATCCAGCCGCCAAAAAGGAGTTCGAAGAATCTTTAAACAAAGTTATAACGTGGGCGTCAATATCCGACCCTTTGGAAGAAGATCGCGTATTACGGAAGCTTCTGGAGCAGTCGTTGTTGAGCACCTTGAACTGGGTGAACCGGTTGAATGTGTCAGATGAAGAGGAGTTCTTCAAACAACAGCTGAAAAATATTGTCAAGGAAGGATTAGAATGGACCTCTAAGCCCAAGGGAGACGACGAGCAACTGGTTCTGACACTGGCAGACTACATAATCGTAGCGAGCAACTGGACAAAGCTCGATGAAAGTTACGACAATTTGATCGAGACAATCGATAAAGAAGTAGACTCTAGCAGCGAGGGGACTGTAGATGAATTGGAAGTGCTAAGCAATGAAAGGAAAGCGCGAGAAGAACTGGATCAGTCTGTAAGAAATATCTACAACTGGGTTAAATCCATCCATCCGAAACCAGAGGAGAAACATTTACATTATGAGCTACTGAACAGTCTGATAATGGTTGTCGAGTGGACCAAGACCGCGGCAGCGACCTACGACGATGAGGTGGTGAAGGGTCTGCTGGAGGAGGTCTTGGTGATAGCGCTCACCTGGGCGATCAACGTGAAGGAGGACGTGGAGGATCAGACGAAGCAACAGCTGATCGATATGTTGATATTCGCGATCAGCTGGGCGAACAGTGACGACACTCGAGGGGACGACGAGGTCATGAGGAGGCTGCTGCGACGCACGCTCAAGTCTGCGATGGAGTGGAAGGAGGAGATGGACGAAAATGAGAAAAGGGAATAAAACACTGTACAGTATTAATAAATCATTCTGTTAAGTCATTCTCATTTTTCAGATCTTGAAAGGTCGCACTCTTAATGACGTGACATTATATCTGGGACGAGGGCTACTTCGGGTGAATAGGAGCAACCATCCAGTCATCTTAAGTAATTATTACTGAATCGCTATTGGTTGAAATAATTAGGGTTTGGGTCCAATTTTAATAATTAGTGGATACTTAAGTTCATTCGCTAATGGAATACTCGGTCTACTGAAACAAGCAGATGAAAGTAACTTATTAGATAAAGTTCGAAATTATCATTCAGTCTTAGCTCCCTTGAACATATAAAAGTAATCACATTATATTAATAGCACTATATTGTTTTGAAATTATATGACGTTTATTGCCTGGGGAAAACGGTTAAGTTAAAAAATACATCAGCTTCATGCGATGATATTTATTATGAGCTCTATATTAGTCAGTGTGTCTTATAAAACTTAAAATTTACAGACTACACTGTTCTTTAGAGAGAAAAATTAAATGAATAAGGCACTGACAGACCTTGGAAGTATATTGAAAATGACTATTAACTCCATTTAGTGTGTTTTGGTGGGGAGCAAACTCATATTAATGTTTTATTTTGGATTTTTTAAGCCAACATAGAGGTCACGAATTGTTGATAGTTGTGTGCGATCATCGGTGGAAGTAGTGTTCTCTTGTGTTTGTGTGGATTACTATTGTATTAGACCAGTTCGTAGTTCGGCCTCCACATTAAACTGTAGGTCCCTCAGATATGCCATTGTCTCTTAGGCTATTAATTAACAGTTTTGTCTAAGGATCATGTCAGCCTTAGTCAGTCACAAGACTACAAGATCCACAATCATCTTACACTCAATTCTCATTCATTTGGTTTAAAATACCTACCTTGTGGCAGGGTCACAATTTCAATTATCTAATCTAATCTAACACATCCATGACAGCTTATAGTTAATAGAACATCAATATAATTTTCTTAGAGAAGATTTCATGCTGAATAAAATCGCATAAAACATGTCGTTACCAGTAATACCGTAGTTTAGAAATTATAGCAGTTGTTTAAATAAAACGATTCATATATAACGGTAATATAGTCATAGGGTAAAAACTTCTGCGCCGGATACAAAGCGTTCTGGACCATCCTGAACTCCGCCGCGTCACGGCCCCAAGGTCTGCTCTCCTGATCCGCCTGTAAACGCCTTTTGTTGGTCGGTGCACAGCCCCTGCCCACTGGACCGGCGCGCAACGCCATAGATAGATAGCAGGACGAGTAACATCACCATCTGTGTTCCTCGACTCGTTCTTTTTGTTATTCGAGCGTAGGTTTAGTTGTCGAAATATTGCTGTACAAAGATTTGTATTCATATGCATAAGACATCGACTCACTCTGCTGGCTATTTTCATGGCGTCAGTGTAAAACAAGGTTTCGACGAATCCCGTTTTAAATCACTTAAATAATTGTATTAGTATTGAACGGTATTTTAATTTTATGTATTGTTGTACTAGTAAACGGGATTTGATAGAACACACAGATAGATATCACTCTAAAAACCACCTTTTTCGATTCAGGGGGCACTAAAATGGATATATCCACCAAAAAATCGAATTCCGGCGAAACAAAGTTTGCACCAACAGCAATTACAACTACATATAACAACTGAGATAACTTATCAGTGTTGAATTACTTAGGTTAAGCCTCTCTTCAACGATGATATTTGAGTAAAAATATGCTTCTTTCTTTCATAATTTTACGTTTACAAATTCTTTCTTTGAAAAGCTTAAAATGCTTTCATATGGGAAGATGAATTATTTGACAGTTATGTTTAATCCCCTTTTAACGCCAATGCACTTAATCATTCCAATAATAAGATTAAACATTTGAATCTGAATCTTATATTTATTGTGATTATTTTCCTTCTGAATTGAAAAACTAAATCGTGAAGAGTGTATTACCTCGTACTCGTTGTCTGCATAATCTTTTATCCAATGATACGTCGAAACCCCAAATTTTAAAATATACTACGAGATGAATACGAACTGCTTTTAATTTAAACAACTTAAAAATGTTAATTTTATTTATTAAAAATGTCTATCTCAGGTTATCTTGAGAAAAAGACAGGAGCTGGATGAATGGGTTTGATCTATCGACCTCAAACAGAGGGTGTATACCCAACCCAGTGGCCTACTATTGAAGGGCTCTCAGTGGCCTGAGATTCTCACACTCAACGCTGGAATTAATTATGGTTTAAATGTCAAAATTGTATTCATTCTTCAATCTACGGATAATTTATGTATGTACCAACGTTTATCTGGGGTTTCAGGTTTATTGAAGAATAAAGAAAGGTTTTGTTGATTTTGACATGGATATGTCTTAGCTCTGGAAGGGTGTTGGCAATCAGCGAGACGAAAATTTGAAACATTGACGTCATTTGCTTAGTTACGTCATAGTTTGGTTATAATTGTGGATAGTTTTGATGGTCGGTGGATGGAGTGTTCTCTTGTGTAGATTATCGTTCGCACTATTGAGTACTAAATTAATCCGCAAAAACCATGCTCATAATTAGACCAGTTCGTTATTCAGATTCCACGATAAACTGTAGGTCCCTTAGATATTGAAGAGATATACTGTTGGGCTACTAATTAACAGTTTTGTCCAGGAATAGTCAAAATCAGCATTGGTAGTAAGAACACTACAAGATCGTACTACAATCATCTTAAATTCCGCGTCAGTAAGACGATATAGACATAATACCAAAAAACGATAACGATTAAAACTAAAAATAAACTGAGTTGTGTTAATCTAGAGCTATTTTTCATTATTGTTTTAACATTTATATCAAAAGAAAAACTATAGACATTCCATGAATATATTTTCCTCTGGAAGCTGATTCACAGTGAGCAATAAAGGTGTATTAAGTCATCCATTGTCAAAATCTTCACGCGGTTGCAACAGCATCTTGAGCAACTCGGAATGTTTAAGGCCGGAAGTTTATGTTTTCATTTAATGGCTGTTTAGTTAAATCCTACAATCGCGAAGGTGTATTATGTACACAGAGAACTCAATCCTGAGACCACGTGCCTCACGACGTCAATATTACTCTATGGAGACGGTTATGAATAGCCCCTCCTCGCTACTCTATGGATGCCGGCTGGGTTTATGAATAGACTCGATCGGGTGACAGTCACGGTAGTCGGGAGTCTGGCTTTTGTTTTAAACATGAGGACTTTCTGTGTCGGTTCAACATGTTCGTTTAAATAATTCAGAACCACGACGGTTTCCGTAAACTTTACGGTTAGCTTGACTGTCCATATCTAATGTCTTAATCGTCAAAGAATGTTTTCCCTACTCGAGTCACGTGCTTCCTCTCTGTTTACCGTTTCAAACGAGATGAAATGTTATTGATTATCTATTTCTGTGTTTTGACTTCTTTTTATCCTATAGAAAAACTCTGGATTTTTCATAACAACATAAACAACACGTCAATTGTTATGTAATGTAGTTTATTTTCAATAAACATACCAATATTTGCCATCGTTGGCAAGTTTAAACTTAAGTGCAGTTCCGGTATTAAGAATTGTTTTTTTCCAATAATACATGCAATACAATAATAGTAAATACAGAAAGGTAAACCATAAAAAGGAACCACTAAAGGAGAATCTCAAAGCAGATAGATTAGATTAGAGCATTGAAATGGCAATCATACTACAATTTAGGTATTTTAAGCCATCTTGTTGTCTTGTTACTGAGTAAGGCGGAGATGTTGCTTAGACAGAGCTGTCAATTAAAAGGCAAACAGTCAATGGCATATCCAAGGGACCTATAGTTTAACGTGGAGTCCAAACCACTGCCTCTAAAACTATGAACTGCTCTAATCATAAGGACGGTCTTTGCGGATTACCGTAGTATTCAATAGTCCACCGACATCACTCACAACTATCCACAATTCGTGACCTCCAAGTAGCTGGATTACAGGACCACAGTCCCAGCCAACACATTCAAGTAAGTCACAAACATGCTCCTCAATCTGCATGTTATCATTACTCCGGGCCCGCTGTAATGATACTCGCCCAGTAATGATTACAGTAATGAGACTTGGGACCTCTGCTACCCCCAGCGGCGCCTTCGTTACCCTTATCTTATCTGACATGACCTTAGACAACACAAAAACAACAGACGACCAAACAAAGATTCGAATTAATTATACTAGTTCAGTAACCCGGTTAAAAAAGAAACGATTTGGTTCGTCATGTTAACAGTCATCATTTCCCGGGCCTTTCACTCACTTCTCAAAAGGACGATGCTAAATTTCAAAACAATTGTCATAAACTTGTTTCGTACAAGGAGAATAGCCTACTAGGTGTCATTTTAAAGGGCATTATAATGTCTAGGGATCTGTATGTTTAGAATTTCGATCGTCACTTATTTAGCAGTCTACATACAGTACATGATAAACTATATCTATGAAATAGTCCTACAAAAATATTAGTAACATATTACAAAAATGATTATGATCGGATAGATAACCCATAAATAGATTTAAGATGAAATAATCTTTATTCTAATTTGAAACTAATCAAATGTGTTTTTATTTAAAATTTCGTGAATGAATCGAGATTTGTTTCGGAATATTTAACATTGCTCTTTCGGGTGTGAAAATTCAAAATGGCAGAGATATTAAGGACTTAAAAATATTTCAATGTTTTATTATTGTATTTATAAAGATGATCGGTCCTATAATATTTCAAAGGACTCCAATTACGTGCCTTAAGTATGGTCAATATTTAGCTGATTCCTAGATGACTGTATTTATTTTCAAATAAAAAAATTAGACATAATTAGATCTTTACGTATATCTTCCAAGTTGAAGGTTATCATAAAATTGTAAACAGGGATATAAAATAAATTTAAAACACATTCAGACAACATAGATTTCAGCTATGCAACCGCATTATTACTTAATGCTGCCGAAAGGCCAGGGGAGAGCCTTAGGAATTTTATTTTTATTCATGTTTTAATGAATTACTTCTAAGAATAACTACTATTTTTTTTTAGATTTCGTTGTTCCAAGGTTGGTAACACCTGTAACATGTACTCTGTCAATTGATTCCGGTAGTAATTTCGAACGGGTTTGTTTGGATTACGAGTATACGACGTTAATTTTCCCCTAATAAAATCTCCCTGTTTGTTAGGCAACAGGAACAATTACATACGTTCTTCATTTATTCTACATTCAATAACTCGTATACATTCAATATTCGGATGGTAAAGGTTTATATCCTGTTGTCGTACATCAGCTGTTCAACTAAATAACCAATCCACAAGTGCCATAGAGAAATGAACAATCAATATAGAGCATGTCGTCTGAGCGGCGACGGTGATGCGATACTGATCACATATATCGGATCACATCGCGATCAAATTGCCCGGATCACTGCTCTCGATTACCTTTGTACGATCCTGTATCGATTGTGACATTCTCCGTTTCGAATGTTGCGAAACTGTCTCGTCATCCTCATCGTTTATTTGTCTTCAACAATCCATGTATTTATGTATATGAGTCCAATATACAATATGCAATGCAAAAAGAACAAATGCTGCACAGTGGTAATATTTAGATAGATTTTATTTTATTGTAGACAGACATCTTTTTCGATGAACCTGGTAAGTGTAAGTGGCCGACAGTTCTTTTCGTTTTTTACTTTGGTATTTGAATTTGATGGTGATATTTAGTAGTTTACTTGTGTTTTACGCACTCTTTATTACTATTAGTATTGTCTGCTCCTTGTAAAATAGACAATGGTATTTTAGTGAGGAAAGTAGATATAAAGTAGATATACACAACATTTTTCTTCATTTCTAGGACTCTAATTTGTTTGGCACAAACAAATTTACTTACTCTAAAATTAAGTAAACAATTCCACGGTTGGATTTGACGTTAAAAGTAGACTAATTACTGGACATTATTACTATAATGCAATTACTAGAATTGTTTTTAAAGTCGTACCAGAATTTCAAATATTCTACTGAACATTTTCTCTGAACTATTTCAAACATTCTCATGAGAAACAATGCAGCTAATATGCTCGTTCGATAGATTTTTCTACAAGCAATCTTGCCTGTCGAGACAAAACGTTATCGCAATTGATTATGCAAATTTCTGCGAAACTCGAAATCCAAGAAGCGTACGAAGACTGGTCAGTTTTTGTGAACACTCGGCAATGTGCAGCTACATCACTGACGCTGCAGTGCTCGATGCGCGTTGCTCATCGATGTGACAAGATTTAATCTGAGAAAAGTCGCTTGTATAGCCTTTCTAAACGAAAAAATACGTCCAACAGTATCGTTTATACGTGAATAAACCTTAGTATCATTATTTGCATTTAACTATAGGTGCTGATACTAGTATGTTGCAGTACAAGCGTCTAAAGTAATACTTTTCATACGAGCTCAAGGTTGTTAATTTGAGTGAGTAATGTAAAGACACTTTGGACGCGTTTTATGGACTATTTTACTCGTCAGACTGGATATAAATATTGAGGAAACTAACCCTTGGTTTCAGTATCTTAATGAACGACAGTTTTCATTCATAGGTTTCGTTAAATATAGAGTGATACAGTATTGCAAAGACACCTTAAACGTAATACTTTTTACGTGAATTTTACTCGTAGACTATTTATGTATTTTGTAATTAGTATTTGGCTACTTGGTTTTTTTACTTAGAGGAGTATGTAATATTTCCATACTTATAACTAAATTCGACACAACATGACTTGAGGACAAGTAATAGAATATCCTTTTTGTTTCGCTTAATAACTAGATATTAAACATATTAGCAAAGACAATTATAATTAACCATTTAATTATTGGTTGATTATTATTATTTATTTTTTTGTTTATAAATTAAGAGTTATGAAATGGGAGATAACAAGTAGATGAATTACATTATGATTTTACTGAGTGTAAGATGATTGTGGCGCGATTTTGATTTCTTGATACTGACTAAGGCTGACATGTTCCTTAGACAAAACTGTTAATTAATAGCCAAACAGCCAATGGCAATTAGTAGATCTACAGTTTAACGTGGAATCCGAACCACAGCCTTTGAATTACGAATTGGTGTAATCATGAGGATGGTCTTTGCGGATTAACGTAGTATTCGGTAGAATGAGAAATAAGTGTAAGTTGTGGCGCGATCTTGTCTTGCTACTGACTAAAGCTGCCATGTTCCTTAGAACTGTTAATTATTAGCCCAACAGTAATGGCACTAAACAACTTGCAGTTTAAAGAGGGATCCGAACTACAGTTTCGCCTCCGAATTACGACCTGTTCTATGAGGATGAAATAAGCGGATAAAGGTAGCATTCAATCCACACCAGGGAATATCACATCCACCGACCCTCACTCATTGCTATCCACAATTTGTGACCAAGTAGCTGGATTACGGTCACCGGCCATCGAATTGACCTTTTAGCTAAGACCAAAGGTGAGACGGTGATACAACTACCAATATATCCTGTACGAGATTAGTGCGATTCTGCCGGAAATGTAGATTAGTACGAGTCTGTCGGTAATATAGATGAGTACCAGTCTGCCGGTAATGTAGATGAGCTTCCTCGTGTTTATCAGAGCTTGTCCAGGTGTCACAGAGGAACCGGGTCTTTATCGATCATGCAGCACGGTAAGAGGGTCGGCGGCGGCGGTAACCTACATGCGGAGGTACACGCGCCACACCACGCCGTGAGATATTACACACGAGTCCACCTGGGGCGACCGGTCTGCGTCCAGAGGGAGTGAGGAGTCGTGGACAGGTGTGCGACCTAGAGGGTCCTCCAGGTCAACACATGCGTGTTAATTGGTACTATTTTGGAATTTAAAACGTTGTATGACATGTACGACGACCTGAAGATTAATACGTTCTCAGAGAAGAATAGAGGGGATGAATTAAGTACATTCACAATCTGTATTACATCTAGGTTCGGATTTGAGGATGGCAAAATGGAAAGAAACGATTCGTTCTCAATCGAATCGTTTATAAAACCACCGTCATGCATTTCTAACGGGCCGAGACACTATTAACTAACTTGGAACCTCTCAAATCTTCAAGTGATCATGGAAATCTCACCTGTCATGTACTGATGAAATCAAAACCTTCTTGGCGTTTAATTAAGGACATGATTACCTTGTTTGGAAAAGTACCATATAAAAATAGATTTGACATGGAAGTCCGATCCAGTAGAAGAACTCTCAAAATGTTAAATATAGAAGTTTTTCACCACGTATGCAATGAGAAGATAAAATTATCTATGACATCACCGAGAAGATTGCAAAAACATTTAATTTTATTGGTCCTATATACTAGCAGTAAGCCCGTCCTTCGTATGGGTTGTAGGAGACAGAAAGTATTGAGATAAGATCCATTTCGGCTTTTCTGGGTTATGGAACGTTGAAAATGAAAAAAATCGTTAGCCTATTGTTCCAAACATTTCATGGACAACACTTTAATTTTATTGAAATATATTCTTTATTTTAATAGAAATTTTAGAAAAAAAGAACATATATTACGTTTATAGGGAATGGTAAAGAGGCTTAACTTTCAAACTTCCAACTGTTTAGAAAATCTATTGACTCAGATCGTTTTAGTTGTTGAGATGATTAATCTACTCGTATTGTATCCCTTTTGTAGTTTTAATATTTCAAATATTCAATAAATTCTACTACTAGATTATACAGTCCAAGATTACTGGACCCCCCTAAGGAATGCATGCCAAGCGTTGGCGCGTCAGACCGACTGCGTTGCGAGATAGCAGATCATCATTACAGTCCAATCTAAATTCCCTGTCTGTATTACAACATTCATTGGATAATACAGGCTTGTAAAGTAGTCATACATACATATAATCACCAATTACTTGTTGTAATCAAAGACTTGCAATCTTCGTACTGCAAATAATGGTACTATGACGTACTATTTACTTTCAATCTCGTTATATAGGGTGGTCCAATATCAGTTTGCAATGTTGGCAACACTGACAGTTGAACAGCTGTTAATTGTTGCATGTTTTAGTACATCAAAGTCATTTGATAACGATATATTTACAACGAGTAGAATTGTTCAATTATTTAACAATTCTATTTCTATTCTAATTCTACAAGCGTATAACAATTGTTGTTCTACGCTTGTAACAATTCCGTTCGAACTGTGAATTGAAATTTAAGAGAAGGTCAATTTCTTACTTCCTTATTGAGTGAACAATTCACAACATAGTGAAGACATTTGAGGAAACTTGAAGCATTGAAGATAGAGCAAGGTTTGTCCATCATCGTCAAGAATATTACTAAAAATATTGCTGTGTCAAAAGTGCAGACTGCAGAGGTCGCATAATTTTTCGACACGGTGATGTTAGTTGGGCGCCAAGATCGTGTGATTCATCTACCGTGTGGATTTTCAGCGGGCTTTTGACATGGATATGTCTTAGCTCTGGGGGGGGGGGGTTGACGATTTTTAATATGGAATATGTAACAGGGTTTCATAGAAACTACCAGAGCTATTGTATTGAATTTTTAATATAAAAGAGTAAGAACAGCTGTTTAGATGAAGTGAAAACATTACCTTCAGACATATCCATGATCTAACCTATTTCCCACAGGGAAGTAAATACAAACATTTTTTAAACAGTCGTGTCCACGGTAACAAACCAGAAACGTTGGAGCAGCTGAAAGCAAATATTCGCCCTGTATCTTCTGAAACTTATAAAAAAGTCGTATAAAATTACTTTGAGAGGTTCAACTACTAGTAGGTCCAGAGGTGGCTATTTCCCTGTTGTAGTTTTTCAATAATAGTAAAATATTTGAAAAAATAAATTAAGAAGCAACGTTTTTGTATTTTTTCTTAAATTATAAATAAGAAACTAATGTTGGACCACCCTTCATTAAAATGAGTAGCTCATAATTCAATGTTCACGAGTAAAAATAGCTTTACAATTAGGACAATCAATCTTGGAGGGGTGCACGTGTAAAGGTAGTTGTTAAATAAGTGGAACTAGATTTAGAAACGATCTAATTTTAATCCCAACATCGTTAAACAAGATCATAAACGAAGAGCTCATCAACACAAACGATTTGGAGGCGTCAACACCAAAGCTCGATATTCTTACTCAGATTCCTTCCAACTTAGACATTACATTGCTCTCTACATTTTCTAAAATTTCCATCACTTATGTCATTTAATCTATTTTAATTACAACTCATACACCCACTTGAGTGGGAATATTTCTTAAACAAATATATGAAAATAAATTTAAAACCGAATTACAAGTGAGTTTAAAAACGTCTCAGGAAAAACGTCAGCTTCCCTATATCAAATGAATAGATAAAATTAGTTTTACGACCTTTCGGGGTCTGAAATCCGATTTCGTCCTTGGATGAGATAAAATTCGCTGGATATGTACTGTATTTCAACCATAGAAAAGTACTAATTATTCATCAATGGCCAAGTGTAGCATATGTTTAGTATTATAGTGTATTATTACCCCAAACCCCCTTTCTAGGGTACAGACCCCACCCTGAACCCCCATTCCGATAAACCGATTTACCTGGATTTCGAGCCTAAAACTCACAAAAAATTATCCTGTTCACGTATGAACCAAATTTAAATTCTAGAACGGTGGCGACGTCCACGCTATTGAATACTACGTTAATCCGCTAAGACCATCCTCTATACTGTGTTTATATTTTATAAAAATTTATTTTTACTAAATTAATTTAATAATTTATTTTTATTAAAAGTCTTTATACATATGCATATATCTAAGCTATGTTATTTAGTTTTGTTTTGTTTTTGCAACTGGCAGGACTAAGCTATGTGATTTTGTTTTTTGTTTTTTTGCAACTGGCAGGACTGGAGTGATGTGATTTAATTTTGCGGAGTGGAATAAAGAGTGGAGATGATCTGGCGATGTTGGCTTTTTATTTCGTCATGGGCGATATACCTATGAGACCTTTTCTCTAAAGTTTGGTTATAAATCAGTAAATCCATCAGTAAATAAATTATACATCCGATTGTGCTCTGGGTGTATACCTCATAATTAGACCAATTCATAATTTAGAGACAGTCATTCAGATTCCACGTCAAACTGTAGGTCCCTTAGTTACCATTGACTGTTGGGCTATTAATTAACAGTCCTGTCTAAGGAACATGTCAGCCTTAGTCAGTAACAAGATCGCGCTACAATCATCTTGCACTCATTCCTCATTCATACTTGGCTTAAAATACATACCTTGGTCGCCATTTCAATAATCTAACCTAATCTAAAATTTCATTCCGACCGGACCATTTTTACGAAAGTGATCGTGCCAACGGACACACACACAAAATATATAAATGTTTCGAACGACTCGTGTTTTTGACACCAGGGTGTAAAAAAGTCTCTGGGGGTCTAGGTTTTACCATTAGTACTATAAGTATAGCTTTCTTATCCTACCAGAAACTCACTTCACATGAACAACGTTTGAGATTTCTCTCCTAAACCTAAATGCATTTTCTTGGAGTTTCCACTACTGGAGAGCACCGCACCATAGTCATCACTTCGCTATAAACCAAGTAATTTTTTCGCACTAACTTAATAAATCGCGATAAAGGTTCATGATATTTCTAACTTAATAAATCGCGATAAAGGTTCATGATATTTCGTAGATAGATTAAGTATGGTACCGATTTTAATATCGGTTATTTTAGATTCGATTATCGCATCACTGGCCGGGTCGCCCAAGGCCGCGGGGCTGAGCCGGAAGCCTGGCTACCCTCTAATCCTCCACCTGAGTCCTCAGACTCCCCGGGTGGCACGGACGGTGATTTACCATCATAAAAAACTGACCCTCCCAGACTGGCGGGTATTATGATAATCACAGAGGCATCCCCGCCCCGCGCCGATACTGCTATCACACAGTCGTTAGATCGGTGATACCATTGTCGATCAAAGAGTAACTGAAGTTTCGAAGCTCACACTACGTAGCTTCGTCATCAAGTGCGGTCATTACGAACACGTTAGGTATAAATTACTAGGTCTAAGATCATTACGTTTTCGCGGTGATTCCATTTCATTCTTCCAGTAATTCTCGCACACTTTTGTTACTCGCAAAAGCTGGTGTTATACTTTGGCAAAATTATTACCTTTCTAAAAATGGCGACCTACCCAGGTAGGTGTTTTAAGCCAAGTATGAATAATAAATGAGTGTAAGATGATTGTGGCGCGATATTGTAGTCTTGTTACTGATTAAGGCTGACATGTTCCTTATACAGAACTGTTTATTAATAGCCCAACAGCCGATGACAACTAATGACCTACAGTTTAACGTTGAATCTGAATCACGGCCACTGAATTACGAATTGGTCTAATTATGAGGATAACCTTTGCGGGTTAACGTAGTATTCAATAGGACGTTAATCCACACCAGTGAATACCACATCCATCAGTCATTATGCACAACTATAAATAATACGTGACCTCCTAGCAGCTGGATTACAAGACACGCCATCGATCCAATCATATAAATTTATATAAATCATATAAAATTCAACTCTGCTACTAAATAACATAGTTAGGTAGAACGCACATTGCTGAGATTAAGGAGAAACCGGTTTCGATCGCATTATGTTAACTATAGGCATTAAACTAGATTTTTTATAGGATGGAATATTGTACACGTGCCGGTACGTATCGTTTTAATAAATAATTTGAGAGGCCTAAAAGTGAAAATTCCTCATCGTTTTAACTCTTTTTTTCGTTTTACATTATTTATAGAATATTGTAAATAAGTATTTTCATAGTATTACACGGTCTTTAGGTAAGTCATTCACTGAAAATCATATACTGTTTTAACGGTAGTGTTATAAATGATGTTCTAATAGTTTTAGTATCTGTAAGATTGTGTATTTAGATTAAACTAGATTAGACTATTGAAATGGAAACCATACCACAAGGTAGGTATGACTCATATGAATATTCGAAATCAAGAATATGTGTAGTATTTATGAATATATATGATATATGAGACGTCGACTCACCCTGGTAGGTAATACTTATTTTACATCATCCAAAGTCCCGCCATGTTGGATTTAAGTTCATAAGAACAATGTTTATTTGTGGTCTTATTCCTCATTCAATAGTCATAAAAGACAGTTGAAGTGTTAAAATAACGTAATTGTGTTTATTTTGTGAAATAAAATATTACGTATTTTATTTATCTGAAAATGTAAATATAACTAGATAATTGAAATACATGATGATTCTCGCTCAGTTCAAAGAAGAATCAGCACAGGATTTTCCTTTGATGCTTTATATTTCATTAAAAAATTATGTTTTTAAAATGATTAATTTTTTGCATTTTCAATTCATCCTCTAAGTTTTCTTAAGTAATTACTGATTAATCATAGGCCTTCCCCATCCTAACTTCAAAGGTAACTTTCAATTGGATATCTTTATATATCTACCCACATTAAAGTGGCACACGAGCGAACATGTATAATTTATTGATATATAGGGTGTATAAGAAAGGGGTATCTTTGCATGTGCGATTATAAATATTATACTAAGATTCAATTTTAAAGAAATATACTGTTTTAACGATAGTGTTATAAATGGTGCTTTAATGGTTTTAGTATCTGTAAATTTGTGTATTTAGATGATAAGTGTAACTCAAAAGTGTAACGGAAGTGACGTCATAGTTATGTATGATGTAACATATTTCCCGCAAGGAAGAATATACTTTACATTTTTCTAAAATTCTGTTACTATTTTAGTTCTACTCGTAACATGTCACGTTTTAAGGCAAAACCATTCAATAAGAATGAATGTAATAAATTACTGATTTTCAATTGTCAGGCTTTGATTGAAATAAACAAAAGCACCTGGCTATACAATTAACCTGGTTATTTATCCATGACGTGGTCGTGTTTCAAACCAGTGTTGCGAGTCGGTAAGTGTTAATACATTCGCAATCGATATGGCGTGTAGGTCCAGATCAGTTACCACACACTGCCACACTGCTGCAGAACATTAACACAGAGAATGTCATTAGATTAGATTAGATTAGATTATTGAAATGGCGACCATACCACAAGGTAGGTATACTAAGCCAAGTATGAATGGGGATTGAGTGTAAGATGATTGTGGCGCGATCTTGTAGTCTTGTTACTGACTAAGGCTGACATGTTCCTTAGACAGGACTGTTAATTAATAGCCCAACAGCTGATGGCAACTAAGGGACCTAAAGTTTTACGTGGAATCCGAACACGGTCTCTGAATTACGAACTGGTCTAATTTTGAGGATGGTATTTGCGGATTAACGTAGTGTTCAATAGTGCGGATGTTAGGCTACACAAGAGAATACTACATCCACCGACCATCTCTCACAACTATCCACAATTCGTGACATCCAAGTAGCTGGATTATAGGCCGACGCCACCGTAGATAAGGAAACTGTGCTCCAGTTGGGTCCCAAAATTCCCACAAAAAAACAAAGATTTGAGTGTGTGGCGGGAGAGTGTATTATGTTAAACATTTTGAAAGTACAACACAGAATCGTACAGGAGAATGTCTTTATTTATTTAATTGTTTAGACTTTTCCTTCCGCGTCAAGTATATAACTACACTACGTTTCGGGAGGTAAGGAAACTCCCCCCGTTATCACGTGACCTTAATTAGAATCTACATTACTCTACTATCCCTACATTTTTTTGGGAAGGGTGGTTTATTTTTCTATTATTCTACATCATCCATCCATATATTTATACACATGGAACACTCGTACAAAAATTCAATTCGATTTGTTCCATTATTCTACATCAACGGGAGGAGTTTCCTTACCTCCCGAAACGTAGTGTAGTTAAACGCTTGACGCGGAAGGAAACGTCTAAACAATTAAATAAATAAATACAAATCCTCCGCTATTAAGAGTTTTAAAAATACAGGAGAATGTAAACTGTAGCCAAACTCGAACTCGGACCAGAACAATTAAACAAGGGCGTTCTCGATGCCAACGGATATTGTTTGGAAACTCGACAGGTTCTAGCTGCCAGAAACTCAAGGTAACAAACTAATTTGCTAGATTGCAGAGCTGCATTTCATTAAATAATATTTCAGCTATAAAAGTGCTTGTAATACATTTGCAAAGCACTATTAACCTGTATGTAGGTTTAAATCTAATTAATTGTACAACACACACTACCTCATCATCCTAATTTGTCAATGTCGGTGGGTATTGGAACTAATTCATTTCTTATTTATCATCGTATTTACCCATAGTTCAATATAACTGAACAGATTGTGAATGAAATAAATACAATGTTTGTAATAATGTTTTCAGTTCATCTAAACAGCTGTTCTTATAAGCACAAATTTAATAAAACAGTTCTGTTAGTTTCTATGGAAACGGGATCTAATTATTTCCGCTGCACTTTTTCCGTTATAAAAATTCCCCCCCCCTACCTCCAGAGCTTAGACATATCCATTTCCAAAAAGTATTTTCATTATTGTATTGACAATAATTATCCATTCCTTCAATCAAGGGCGAACTTTTTTAATTTGACATCGTGTTATCTAACTATACATTTTTATCCTGCGATTAAGAACAATGTAAGCCGACACATCGCTTAAAATATAGTACTAGCTTAACCATTCTAAAATTATGTAAACAAAATTAATCCATCTATTATATCACGTTTGTGTTTTGCGTCAATTACACAATAGAACTGAAAATCTAGATAGAAAGATTGGTGTCCTGTATGACCTGTTTTGATATTTTAGCTGATAATCCATGTAAATATATGTCAGAAACATGATATTAACTTTAAAAAACAGCTGTCGAAGCACCAAAATTTTGCTTAGAACTTATAAAATACATATAGGGAAAACATAACGAATATTTTTTAAATACCACGGTGAAAAGTAAACAACTAAATAAAAACTAGCCATACCTTGACGGACTGTCAGAGGGGCGTCAGCTGTGTTTGAACAAGAGACTGATAGGTCGTCCCTGCCCCTCCTGATCTAGCTGTTATCACTGTTATCAGTATCAAGGTAGGTCGATGGTCGATGCCGCTCTTCGTGTCTGCTTATCAGTTATCACCCCCCTCCCCCTCCCCCACCACCCGGCTCCCGCTATCGAACAATGATGTAGGTTGTATTCTGAGTCAACCGTATAGATACTCTCCTCACCTGGGATTGGCTATGGCGTCATATATGGTCTCATCTCTCTGTTGACGTGTTCTGATTACAATACTTTTATCTTATTTATTATAAAGTCATAAGTTATTTAAATAAAATTAAAGTTTCGTCTGTACTTTTACATTTTATACCACAGAATGCCAAATAGGGTCTCAATTATTTCCATCTGTCCGTCTTTCTATGACGCTAAACAAGGTTTTTTGGCACGCTCTTTCGTGAACACTGGAACACCCTCTGTGATGAAACTTAGTTAAATTATTTTATACCTGTCACTCGTCGTCTGCTGTCATGTTTCGTCAACATACGTTTGAGGTTATGTCAGTGTTGCGAAGTATCGGTGTGTTAAATAAACCTTGTTGGTTTAATATTTCGGTTAAATCGTCGTCACAGCAATGGGAACCCAGTTAAAATAAACATCATTCAGTTTGAACCACCTTCCTTAGTTGGGCGTTTATTTACCTAATCTAGGCTAGCCAGGCCTAGGACCACCCGAAGGTCGCACAACTCAACTGAAATCACCAGGTTAGGTTTTAGGTTAGGCATATTTTATCCCCCCCCACAAAAATAGGCTCGTTACACCTTTTATAGAAGGTTTATGTTTACTTTAAACTGACTCACAACCTAGGAAACACCAGTCTTCAAAATACATTGAGTAAAAAGATTCTGATTCTGACAACAAAAGTACATAACCTTTGGCAGCCGTTATAAATCTGTCAAAACGTAGGTAAACATCATACACGAAGTGAAATAGTTTTTCTCACAGAAGTATGAGGGTAATTTTAGTCTAAATAAAGCGTGTTGCGTGTTAAGATCGCGTAAAAACCAGGTCAAGCGAACAGAGCTCGGATTAATGGTCGCGTCGTGTATGTTTTGCTGGATCAATGCGATGCGACTCGAATGACCTCCGCGAGGACGACAATGACTCGCGCCAGGTCATTTGTCATACTTGACACATCATAGAATTTATACCCTGGGTGCTGCTAGGAGAGCTTCGGGGCGTATTGTGACGAGGCAAGGCTGAACGGAGTGAAAGTTCTGCACCTGGTAGGCTTACTCCATATAAGACCTTTATTTTTTATATTGTCAGCGCCAGCTGTACTTTGAAGATTGTCCCAGATGCTTTCTGTTATATATATATTAGTTAAGTTACTTTAGAAGTTAAGTTTTGTTTGGTTGGTAGTCAATGACTTGTAATTTTCAAAGGCTACGTTACGTAGCAGAGCTGCGAGCTAAACTCGCTCTCTTTTAAAATGGCCTTCTTTGAGCAATGATGTCTGTAACTTGGTTCCTGTGAATTATTAAATTTAATATTTTATATGGCCATAATGTGAGTTCTTATTTAACAAGACCATCCTAATACTTTCAATAATCGAAATATATATTTTATTATTTTTTAATAGCGAAATATTTATTTTTAAGCCTAGATGTTAACTTTGTGACCCCATTACTGACCCCTCGAGAGTCTACGATGGCTCAGAGGTCAAGTTATAGGTATGTGATCATTTTAGGAATTATTATTTTTAATTTGTTGGAAAAATATCATTGCGTACCAAGCAATTACTACAAAGTTCCATTGTTCCAAGTTGGAACTACATAGTTCCAAAAAAAGGTTTTACGACTATTGTGTGTTCAAAAATGCTATCACAGAATTGACATTGATCTTATGGGCCTAAAATCAAAGACGGTGCAAATATTGCAGACTCTCATTGGAAGGCGTTACAAACCCTTCAATGGTTTTGTGGACATTCCGAGTGTCGAACTGGTGACGTGACCTCTTGCACAAAAATAAAATATGATAAGTTGTTATCAATAGTTTCCAATATGCTAAATATTTAGATAATTAAAAAGTAACAAACCTGTAGACCAGGGGTCTGGTTCCTCTAATAACCTCTACTTCCCCGTTTGGAAAGCTCTTCACTAATTGAATTGTGGGTCGAAGGTAGAGATGCCCAACACCGACGTATTTGTTAATTTATTGCAGTTGCTTCGCTCTATTTTCAAGGGTTTCCATACACATTTTGAATACATTCCACAAAGTTTACGATGTTACTCCAACAATAAACCCGATTCGTTACAACATCTAAGAAACCATTGCCAATACTATATTGACGTTTTGTCATCACACGTCTTAGTGAAAAGAAACATATAGAATCCTAAAATAAATAAACGTCAACTGAAATGACAGTTAAAGGAGGCGCCCTTTTAGTGGGCCAATACTAACAATCACTTAAGGAGCGGCCGAAGAAAAGATTTTGGAAAGGATATAGATCTTCAAAAGTAGAAACAAAAGTGAGATTGGTAACAGGAAAGCTTATAGTACCTAGTAAGATCATATCTAGGAACTGCTTTACCCTGAAACGGTTAGGCTAGTTCCATTAGGGGTATTCAACTTTCCAACACAATTATCTACACGTCCTGGCCTGGGACAGACAAGTGTCGCCGTAGCTTCCGCTGCGTTGTCAAACCGGATGTGTTGTAGACACATTTGTAATAATTGGAGTTTCAAGTTTTGAATTTTAATTTACCAACATAAATATTATAAAATTGTTTGGTAATTTCAAGTGATTCTTAATTGGGTATTTAAAACTATACCTACTCAGGTATTTTAAGCCAGGTATGAATGAGAAATGAGTGTAAGATGATTGTGGCGCGATGTTTTAGTATTGTTGCCGACTAAGGTAATTAATAGTTAATTAATAGCTCAACAGCCAATGGCATCTGAGGGACCTACAGTTCACAGAATCTCAGGAATGGTTCATTTTCACGTTATTAAGACACCAAACTAAGTTGAATTTTCATACCTAGAAAAAAGTTGTATTTTCAAGCACTTGAAGCCCTGAAAATGGACACAAACATTTACCACATTTTTTATATCTAAAAATTGTTCATACGGTTATTTTATATTTCTTTAAAATCAAATTACTGGAGAAACATTTTAAATATCAGTTTTTTCATGTAAACTGTTTGAAATTATGAATTGACTGTAGTGAGAAAGAAAATGTTTATCGTTGCTTGATAGTTACTTGAATTTATATTTAATGTGATCTTTACCTTTATTTTGTTTAAAAATACTTACACATACATACATAGGTGTTTAAGAAAACATATTCTTAAAATATTCATCTAAGAAAAGAGAAAGGTCTGATAGTAAACGATTAATCTTCAGTTATTGGCACCTATTAATATCATTCAAAATTGTTTACCTTTTTAAACTGCCTTGAGGTGTCTATCAATTACACTTTTACGCTTCAGTCCATCTTCAGCAGCGTAGCTAAGCCTATTATTCAATGGCTGTCGTTCTGGTTATAAAACACGCACGCATATATGAATAACGTACGCACAGTCACATTTGTACACTTAATTTTGTGTTGTTTAAGTGTACGAACGGTCAAATGTTTTACGTATAGAACTCGTCCAAAGGACGGACTAACTGCTGGTTTAAAATATTTAACTTCAAAGTACATGTCGTTGTAGAATCTGATAGTACAACAGCGATATGAAGGGAAACATTGTTAACTGGAGAAGTTAACTGATGATATTGCACCACTGCGCCATCTCGTGGCAGTGGCAGGAGTTATCGAATGACCTGCCCCAACCACATCTATCTCTACCGCACGTCATTCAGTTAATTAATAAACCACAACTTCTGACCTGACACTCTTCTCTTATAATCTCCTATCTCGGTATCCTTTCTTCAGCCACACTTTAAGTTGAACATGACTTGATACTTTTACTGTTTCTGAATCAATTAAGTATTTTTCCTGACTGAACATTTTATGATGCACTGTACCACTATCGTATACCGGTAGTATTTTGAAGATAATGTTAGCGTAACTCTCACGATGCAATATAAAAGTTATAACTGGTTTAAATACCTAACTTTAACGTGATCCCTCGTGCTGGGTTTTTTAACTCGCCACTGCAGTTTCAACCTACAGGGGAAGGTTTTCACCAGGTGTCAATTTCGTCCAAAAGGCTACACAAATTTAATAACATTACTGTCTGTACCGGGATTGACGCTCGACACGTATAAGAAGCTAATGTAGAATATCTTCTCATTCGCAACTCCCAGTACCGGTAGAAATGTTCTAAATTTTTGTAGTTTTGTGTTTGTTCTCCCAGTTTTTTGTAAAATGACGAAGTCCTTTGGACGAAATTGACGCTCATTAGTTCACTCCTGATGAAGACCCCCTGCGGGTTGAAACTGCAGTCGTGAGATAAAAAATGTTTGTATTTACTTCCCTGTGGGAAATAGGTTAGATCATGGATATGTCTAAAGGAAATGGTCTCAGTTCATCAAAACAGCTGTTCTTATTATTTTATATTAAAAATGTTAATACGATAACTCTGGTAGTTTCTATGGAAACGTGTTACATGTTTTCCATCTTAAAAATCACCGACACCCCTCCAGAGCAAAGACATATCCATGTCAAAACCACAGCACGAAGAATCACGTTCACAGTAGGGTATTTAAACCAATAATAAGTTAAACATGTGTTTCGCAAGGCTAACAACTTGGAGCAGTATAACAGTTTGTTATTAATTACTTATTAAACGTAATTCATAGCTTATCATCATGAATATTTATTAAAAAAGATTCATTCATTCAACGTGGAGAAGTTATTAAATTATTATTATTAACAAACAAATCTTATTTCGTTGTTTTTACAGTAACACACTAGGATTTACCTGACTACAAGACTTCTACAAATGCTACGAATGCAATCGCTACAATGTCCACTCAGCAATAGTGTACACAGTGAATGAGTCACATCAAAGGTGCTGAAAGTGGCAAGGTCAGGGGAAGGTCAGGGACTTGAAACCGAGAGCAGAGACCACATTCGTTGACGTCTGCGACTGCGTCCGAGGAAGAGCGACAGTTCAAGGGGGATTCCAAGAAATTCAAATCCGCTTCTTATAAAACCAGTTTGGTTGACTCACAAATGGTTGTGAGCGATCTGGAGTCAACCACTTTCATCCTACGCCGACCAACAATCACACAATCACTCTTCTCGCAGACTTCGACCGATCAACACAACCCAGTTTCTTAAATATTCACTGAATTCCGATTTGGTTATATTTACACAAGTGGCATTTGTAATTAGTTGAGTGATTGACGAACGTTTTTTGGAAACCAGTTCAAATGAATATCCTGCGATTTAAACCCGCGTCTTCATGTATCGAAGTCTAAGACCAGCCTAGCAAGAAATTTAAATAATTTCTGTTTTAAACAGACTACATTAGGAACAGGGTTGACTTTGGTTGTAAGGAAAAGGAGTTTTGGGCTGCTACTCAACCTTTGATAATCCAGTCAAACCGGCATCCGGAATCCACTGTGTTTATTACAACCATAAGTCTGTTTTACTGTCAAATATATTTTACAACTACAATACACTTGTAAGCCTAAAGAACGGTAACATAATTTCTTATAATTAATTTACAATCGTATTTATTATGACCTAACCTTTCAAATCACTTATTCCATACTAGCAGTAAGCCCGTCCTTTGTACGGGTTGTAGGATTCAGTTTAAAGAAGAAAGATTATCATACCACAATGTAAACCTGAAATCCTAAACAAATCAATACAAAGAAAATAAATCAAAACCCCGATTTATTATTTAGCATTACTTTACAATTAAATAGATTAGAACATTTATACCACTATTATAATTAGTTATAAGTTAAAATAACATTTTAATATAGTATGATTTTGAAATGAGTTTAAAATCAATGACCAATATAAATAAAGTAATATTGATATGACAGCTGTTTGTTATTATTTCTATTAAATGTTTAAACTACAATGACAGCTGATTATTAGCAGTAGATTATTCATTGAAAACTGGATCAAAATGCGAGTAATATCGCGTAAAAGTGGGTTTTTAAATGCTCGTTATTTACTTTTCAAGGGGCGGCGGGCGATTTCAAGCATTTATAAACCTTCTCTGGAATGTAGAGAATACATGAAATAAGTTTCATTGTAATCGGTTCTCCCGTTTTTTTCGGAGAAGACGGCGTAAAATGCCTCCTGGAGCGTCACAGACAAACAGACAAAAATTGAGATAAGACCGATTTCGGCTTCTCTAACGCACGAAAAGTAAGAATAACTAAAAAATGAATAATTCTGAGCAATGTACAGACAAAACTCTAATTTTATTTATATAGATAAATTGGTTCATATAGAAAAGTAGCAACAATCGATATCAACTCCCGATAATCCGAATTGTAACCGATACCAAGTCACTGCGCTTTACTCATGTTCACTAATATTGGTGTTTATTGTGTGTTACCAACTCATCGTTGTTTGCAAGTACAAAAACTCTTCATACAAGCCAATGAAACATCACTGTTGACAATCAAATAAACTCGCAGATGACTAAACTATGCAAATTGACACTCGCGTCATGCCTGTGAGTTTAACAGACTCGATAACTATGTGACCTGTGTATGTCCTCCCACTCGTGCGAACCTCAGTAGAAAGTGATGTGAATGTTACGGAAAACTACCCCCCCCCCAATGACCCCACGGGGGGAGGAGGTGTTTAGATTAACCGAAAATATTCCCTTCAGACATATCCATGATTTAATCTATTTCCCACAGGGAAGTAAATACAATCGCGTTTTTGTTAGGAGGATTATTTTGACATGGATATGTCATAGCTCTGGGGGGCGGGGGTGTTGGCGATTTTTAAGATGGAAAACATGTAACAGGTTTCCATAGAAACTACCAAAGCTATTTATTAAATTATTAACATAAAAAGATTAAGAACAGATGTTTAGATGAAGTGAAAACATTACCTTCAGACATATCCATGATCTAACCTATTTCCCACAGGGAAGTAAATACAAACATTTTGACATGGATATGTCTTAGCTCTGGCGGGGGGGGGGGTGATTTTTAAGATGGAAAACATGTAACAGGTTTCCATAGAAACTACAAGAGCTATTGTATTGAATTTTTAATACAAAAGAATAAGAACAGCTGTTTATGAGAACCATGATTTAACCTATTTCCCACAGGGAAGTAAATACACAAACATTTTTTGATGCGTTGATTAGAACAGAATGAAGAGGATTTCCTTGTAGACAATATACATAATGGTTTAATTTCCTGCGTATTTGTAATGGGACAGAATGTTTATTTTTATTTTATGCATGGAAGGACGATTGATTGTTTACTTTCTATGTTTAGTACTCGACTATAATGATCCAGTGAAAGCTCGTGAATGACCCAGCTTTTCCTGTAATGGTCGAGCTGATTTAGCTTGACTAAACCATTAATATTTGTATTTATTAGCAAATTTCTTATAGGAAATATACGAGTAGCTACCGCGATCTTATTGACAAGACATAGACCAAAACCATATATATATATATACGTGAGTGTGTGTGTGACTCCGGAACCGCTCGAAGGATTATAACAAAATTAAGGCATTATTAAGCATGATTGGAGGATGGTTTTGTGAATTTTGGCGCAAATCGGTGCAAAGGGCTCTGACTTAGAGGGCATATTAAGTGTTTACAAAGTTAACATGTGTGGTTAATGTAATTTAAAAGTATCTATAAATTGTTCATTATTGTTCAAATGTAAACAGTCATCAATATGCTTAACCATACAATGCCGTCTGAATTATTCATTAATGTAAAAATTGTCCGTACATAAAATACGTCATCCTATATACTATCGGGAAACAATTTACGAAAAACAGACTTCTCCATGATTAAATCACTCGAAATGGGACGGTGACGTCATCCTGTAATCCAGCTACTTGGGGGTCATAAATTGTGGATAGTTGTGAGAGATGGTCGGTGGGTGTAGTGTTCTCTAGTGCGGATTAACGTCCGCTCTATTGAATACTACGTTAATCCACAAAGACCATCCTCATAATTAGACCAATTCGTAATTTAGAGGCGGTGGTTCGGATTCCACGTTAAACTGTAGGTCCATTAGTTGCCATCGGCTGTTGGGCTATTAATTAACAGTTCTGTCTAAGGAACATGTCAGCCTTAGTCAGTAACAAGACTACAAGATCGCGCCACAATCAAGTTACACTCAATTCTCATTAATACTTGGCTTAAAATATCTATATTGTAGTATGGTTACCATTTCAATGATCTAATCTGATCTAATTGAATCTAATAGTGCACGATACTATTTATCAGCTCGTAATCTCTCCGAATACGGAAAGAACTGCCAGAAGAAGTGAGATGCCTCCCCGGTAGAAGTATGAGGGACTGCTCTCACGGAATGGTTGGTCAACAAGTCAACGTGTCCTGTAATCCAGCTACTAGAGGTCACGAACTGTGGATACTTGTGAGCGATGGTCGGTTGATGTAGTGTTCTATTGTGTGAATAATTAATCCTCATAATTAGTTAGACTAGTTCATAATTTAGAAGCAGTGGTTTGGATTCCACGTTAAACTGTAGGTACCTTAGATGTGACATTGACTGTTGATCAGTTGAAAGCTACAAAAAAATTAGGGCAGCGACGTGGCGCGGAGTTCCGCATTTCTGAGTCTCGTCGAATATAGGCATGGGAACTGAACTGGTGAGAGGCTCAGCCATTCATTTCATTACCTGACCTAGAACAATGGCCACCAGAACAATGGTCAGCATCGCCTCGTGTCGCCGCCGCACTGCGACAATAACAGGCGGATCCTAAAGTAAAATTAGAGAAAAAGTTAAGTTTTTGAACTATGAAGTACAATGAAAATAATTAAAAATATAAAATTATAAATCTGTGATTTAGTAACCTAAGTTAAGCACAATATGGCTGTCAATTTTTGTTAAGAGTCTGCATCAGTGGTAGGCATCTTGACTTTTAGCCCCGTAAGGGCAATATTAAATTCTGGCGGAACATACCTTCACTTTGGCGTGTGTAGTGGCGTTAATTATCAGTATCAATCAAGTATCAATGTAAATCTTTGGAAGTGCATTGATGAGATGTGGCTCAAGGGGCAGATATAAAAACAAAAATCCAGGAATATTTTGTTTTTGACTATTTTGTTTGTTTGTTTTGTTTTTATATCAAGTTGATTTTTTGAACATATTGAAAAGGTCATGCCCTTGAGCCACATCTCATCAATGTACTTCCAAAGTTTTACATCGATACTTTTGATAATTAACGCCACTACAGACGCCAAATTGAAGGTATGTTCCGCCAGAATTTAACATTGTTTTTACATGACTAAAATCCAAGATGGCTACCACTGATGCAAACTCTTAAAATATAAGTCCAGAAGGTGTCGTCATTTGTTATAAACACACACCTACAACCCGAATACACGGTTTCAATACAAAGGAATGTTAAGTCCTTTTTACGTATTTCCTATAGTAGGAAATAGAGGTATTGCCATGTTTTTCACGACAAAACACTATTAAGACTATTGACCTAGGTTTTTTTTAGTTTTGAGGTCCCAGATGGCACAAATACCGTTCGTGTACTCCCGTAAATACTACTGTTAAGTCGTGTAAATTAATGTGACATTATTTGATCAAGTTCCAAAACCAGTCAAATCGGTCTAATAAAAGGGTGCTCAGAGGGGGTTTATACCCTAAAATGGAGTTTTTGGAGATTTTTACATATGATTTAATAAAAAAAACTTAATTATCGATAACCTATAAAAAACCCATATTTTTCTGTTAAACTTATATTTTCTCATATTCAATGTAACCAAATCTCTTTTATTTCTAAAATTACTTCCACAATTAATTAGATGTGCTAGTTTGTAAATTTATGTGTGAAATCGACTTAAAAATGAACTTAAATACACCGACTATCCAATTATTATGTTAGTTTACACAATAAAAGATTAAAAAGTTGTATACATATAACGGAACAGATCCCTGTTTGGTTTAGTGTCCAGTCAGAGGAGTATCTCAGCATCAAAATATTACTAGATAAATATCTTTTAATGTTCACATTACGTATAAAGCCTGCGTTTTCTTACAAAATAGAGACAAATTACTGTAGATTTGCTTTACTCTCCACGCTCCGTTGGCTCGAGAAAGTCCCCTATAAGTTATATTTATCACAAGACCCGATTAGCGCTGCGGTAGGTATTCGCGGGGAAATAGGCTTCTAAACCCAACTTTCCACGTTGAAAGTCGGGTTTACCGGAAGGGCATTAGGGCTTTTATATTCAGACGCTTCCGCACTCAATACGTCTAACATGCTACGTGGCGATAACTGTTTGTTATCACCAAGCTAAAACTTGGTGAGAAAATATATGATAATTTGTTCGACTTCCTCAACATATTACTAAAGTTTTGTCTATACATTGGTTGGAGTAGTGATTTTTACACGTTTTAATCCTCAGAAACACCGAAATGGGCCATCTCACCTCTATATCTATATGTTAGTCTGACAAAGAAGACACTACTTTACTTGTACTTGAAGGTACTACTTGAATTATGATATAGAAGACACTACTTGACTTGTGATATAGAAGACACTACTTGACTTGTGATATAGAAGACACTACTTGACTTGTGATATAGAAGACACTACTTGACTTGTGATATAGTAGACGCTACTTGACTTGTGATATAGTAGACGCTACTTGACTTGTGATATAGAAGACACTACTTGACTTGTGATATAGAAGACACTACGTGACTTGTGATATAGAAGACACTACTTGACTTGTGATATAGAAGACACTACGTGACTTGTGATATAGTAGACACTACATGACTTGTGATATTGTAGACACTACTTGACTGGTGATATAGAAGACACTACTTGACTTGTGATATAGAAGACACTACGTGACTTGTGTGTAGTAGACACTACATGACTTGTGATATTGTAGACACTACTTGACTGGTGATATAGAAGACACTACTTGACTTGTGATATAGTAGACACTACTTGACTGGTGATATAGAAGACACTACTTAACTTGTGATATAGAATATACTACTTGACTTGTGATATTATGATCTCATTAAATAAATTTTAATGGCTGCCATATAGAAAATGTTAAGTTAAATCAAATTTGTTAATGCTTGCATCTTTACTCAATAAATTTTTATGTAAATTTATGCGTATTCCTTGAGTTTTAAATTATTTTGTTAAAAATACAAAACTGCGTCTAGCGGCTGAATTTGGGATTTTTAGCATGTTTATATGAATACAAACATTTTTTACCAACAGTGAACACTTTGTATATGAATTTTAAGGGTTTAGCGGCCAAGTCTGGAAATGAATAGGGCCATTTCCAAATGCGAACTCAGCGCGATTATTAATCACAATAAACCAAGACGTAGGGGAGTCTTTGTATTGCAGCTCGCAGCTCGCAGCTCAGCCCCATATATTGTTCTGCGGCTGAGATCAAATCTGCCCGTTACAAATCACTCCCCGGCGGAACGTTTATAGATCTGTCCCTAGGGCAGCTGCGAGACGGTCGCCGGCCGCCGTCACCCTCGTGGCGCGAAACGTTTGGCCACGCTGCTGCAAATCTTAATTGAAAGGGTTTATTTTGGGTTTAACTATTTTACCCTATGACGTACGACGTACGGATCGCAGTCACTGCGGTCAGGGCGGTCTTTGTAAAAAATTAATTTTGAAAACACCAGATACTATGTGACGCATTATTAAAATGTATTACCTATATTATATTGAGGCATAGTGACCTAACTAGCTAGGTATGAGACAAGCATAAATAAGAAATGAGAGTAAGATGATTGTGGCGCGATCTTGTACTCTTGTTACTGACTAAGGCTGACATGTTCCTAGGACAGAACTGTTAGTTAATAACCCAACAGTCAATGGGATCGAAGGGACTTACAGTTTAACGTGGAGTCCGAACCACAACTGTTCCTCTGAATAATTACAAACTGGTCTAACTATTAGATTGGTTTAGTGGACAATATAAGTGAATATCAAATCCACCGACCATCGCTCATAACTATCCATAATTCATTTTTGGTGAATTTAATCCTCTCAAGAATCAAGAATACCTTTAACAAACTCCAAAGATACGTAATCATTTCGTCATTTAAGGACCAGATACGAATCTTACTCATTTGAAATTTGGAATATCTAACAAGTAGTCGACATGGCCGAAGAACATTTTTAAGGAGAATTTGGCATTCCAGAAGGAAAAATAAATGAATAATGATTTTTTCACATGAAAAAACATAAATGATAGCGAATTTCCAAATCTATAAAAAAAATAATATATGACAATTTTTAAAAAATCTGTCCATAAACATGAGAATTTTGCCTATTCTTATAAGATTAACATGTGAAAGAGTGTGCAGGTTTGTTGCTGTGAGGAACACTGAGAGTAGGCATTCATACCTTCAAAAACATTTATTTTTAGCATTTATACTAACTTTCATCAACATCTGTCCATCAATAAAGGAGTTTGCCTATTCTCCATATGATTAACATGGGAAAAGAGTATGCAGGTTTGCTGCCATGATAAACACATAAACTATGATTTTTAAGCATAAATGGATAGATCTCAACTATGTGAAGCTAAATTAAAATTTTTATCCAAAAATATTCATTAATATGGGAAATATTAATTTTTCCCTATCCTCCATAAGATTAACATTGGAGCCCCACAATACAACGTACTGTGTTTAGATTTTTTAATATCTCGGTAACCGTTAGAGATAGAGAAAAACTTTAAGGAACTTAATTGTGTAGTTTTTTAAGCTGATTCCAATGGTGAAATATAAAATTAGAAATTTTTTTAAATTACATGTGAAAAACGCAAAAAACCCCAATTTGGGGTACAAAACCCCCCCAAACTACCCGTTCCCATTGACCGATATGTCTGGTTTACGAACTCGTCCAAGCATTTGTAGGAATACACGTCTCTATTAAATTTGGTCACGATCGGACCATACGAGAGTTATCGTGTCAAACATACATATATATATATATATATACATATATATATATATATATATATATATAAATATTTTTATGTTTTTGGACTCTCGTAAAGAAGAAAATAAACGGTCGCTTAAGATCAAATAGATTAATAGTTTTTCCTACCATGGGAATATCGCTCATAAATGAAATATTTTTAAAATAAAATCACTGGATTATCCAGTAATTTCAATATTTCCTAAACTTAATTTAGAAAAATATTAACAAATCTAAATAACCCCAAAGAATTGATTCTCTAACTTTTAAAAGTAACCACTGGTTAAATGTCATAACTCTCGGTCACCAATGCAAGATAAAAGGAGTAACAAAAATATAGTTCCACAACAGATAATTGTTTATATGAGTTGACGGATACCGTTACATATGTCATTTGTGTTATGTCGCAACACTGTACTTAAGCCTACCAGCAGTAAACCTGCATACTCTTTCAATTTATGTTATTGTTATGGAGATTCTTTAAAATAATTGATTATTTATAAAGAACTTTTAGAATTTAATAAAAATTAGTATATCTCATGGTAAAAACACTTTTTTCATGCAGACGATCAGAAAAACAATTTTGGGAAATTTTTATATAAATTGTCATATGTTTATAATATGTGGATTTTGGAATCGCTGAGTACAGTGACGATTGTGTTTTAATCTGTTTGATTATAACATTTAGATCGAAAGTTTGATCGGGAATGGTGTTTATTAATACATTTTTTTTTCTCTTTATTAGAGACCAAAAACAATAGTGTCGTCAAAATTTATATATATATATATATATATATATATATATATGTGTGTGCGTGTGTGTGTGTGTCTGTGAACACGATAACTCTCGTAAAAATGGTCCGATCGAGACCAAATTTGGTAGATACGTATTCCTGCATTTACTCGGATGAGTTCGTAAACCAGACATATCGGTCAATCGGAACGGGTAGTTTGGGGGAGGGGCGTTTGTACCCCAAAAATGGGTTTTATGTGTTTTTCTCATGTAATTTTTAAAATTTCTTATTTTATCTTTCACTATTAGAAGTACCTTAAAAAACTACACAATTTAGTTCCTTAAAGTTTTTCTCTATCTCCAATGGTTACCGAGATATTAAAAAATATGAACACAGTACGTTGTATTTTGGGGCTCCAATGTTAATCTCATGGAGGATAAGGAAAAATTAATATTTCCCATATCAATCAATATTTTTGGATTAAACTTGGTATTAACCTACCCGTTGATATCCACCCGTTTATGCTTAAAAATCATAGTGTTTGTGTTTATCATGGCAGCAAACCTGCATACTCTTTTCCCATGTTAATTATATAGGGAATAGGCAAACTTCTTTATTTATGGACAGATGTTGATGAAAGTTTGGTATAAAAATTGTTTATGGTAGAAATGCCTACTTTCAGTGTTCCTCACAGCAGCAAACCTGCATACTCTTTCCCATGTTAATCATTATGGAGAATAGGCAAATAACTCTCATATTTATCGACAGATAATTATAAAACTTGTCATATGTTATTTTTATTGTGTTATTGATTTGGAAATTCGCTGAGTACGCAGGTCTGCTGCGACGGGTGTATTTTTTACTTTCTCCCCTTATACGATACATGAAGAAAGTATTGTTTTCGTCAAACTTTTCGAATTTGAGTTGAGAGTGGATGCATCCACTTTGGTTTTTGGACGAATTAATATTTTTACTTCTATTTAACGAAATACTTGTGAGAATCGATAAATATAAATACTTGTATTATTAAAAACACATATCTCTCAGACGGGATGTAGAGAAATGTAGATGTACGATGTAGAGAATGAAACACTGTGATTTCAGAAACTAATCTCGCATGGCATAATGTTGTTTGTTCCTAAGTTAGAATTCAATATCGAAGTTGTTGTCATGGGAAGTTCGACTCGTTGAAGTTGGCTGAAGTTATATTATTTGACACTGTGAGGCGAACACTAGAGTAACTTGTGTGGCGACACTTCACGAGAGTTGAACTCGGCAAATTTCAAATCGTAATGTGATTTTTTATTTGAACATACATTTCAATAATTCAGGTTTTATAAAACAACAAAATGAGTATGTCGACTATTTAAAGTATGAAATGTCTCAGATATATCATATTTAAACGGTGGCGTGTCCTGTAATCTAGCAAATTGGAGTTCAGGAATTGTGTATAGTTATTTGTAAGTGATGGATGGAAATAACGATATTCCCTGGTGTTTTTGCACTATTAAATCCACAAAGACCATCCTCATAATTAGACCATTTCGTAATTCAGAGGGAGTGAATCGGACTCCACGATAAACGGTAGATCCCTTACATAATAATGCCTGTTAGACTATTAATTAACAGTCCTTTCTTATAAAATGTAGCCTTAGTCGGTAACAAGACTACAAGATCGCGCCACAATCATCTTACACTTATTTCTCATTCATACTTGGGGCTTAATATACCTACCCTGGGTTTCGACGTGATGTCTGTCCGTTCGTGCGTGTGTCTGGATGTGTACAGAGCCACAGCCTACTACGTTGGTCCGATTTAGATTACATTTGGTATGTAAGTATATATTCAACGTAGGCATATTTCCAGGGGGATTTTTCATTTTTTGAATTTTTGATTTCTAAGAGTAGTTCACCCCCAAACATCCCCCCCAAAAACGTAAAAATCCTAATCTCTAAAAAATGCCTCGAAGGATTTTGATTAAAATTTGATGGTTTATAGTGATTTAGATTGTGAACAATATTTTAGGATTGTGACAAATAATCAATTGTTGATTTATTGATGAACTGTTTACAATGTGGCCCTAATTATAACAGATTTCCGTACGGCCCTAAGATACAATCACCCCGTTCAAGCTTACATTAAGGGAACCTGGGTTTTGTGTGTATATTAAATATTGTCTTGAATGTATATTCATTGATAAAGTATTTACAAAATTACTAATTTCAAAATCTGTCTTGAAAAGTTAAGTGGTTTGTTAAACAATGAATTGAACAATCAATTCAATGGACGGTGGCAACGTCCAGTAATCCAGCTACTTGGAGGTCACAAATTGTGGATAGTTGTGAGAGATGGTCGTTGGATGTAGTGTTCTCTTGTGTGGATTAACGTCCGCACTATTGAATACTACATTAATCCTCAAAGCCTATCCTCGTAATTAGACCGATACGCAATTCAGAGGCCGTGGTTCGGATTCCACGTTAAACATTAGGTCCATTAGTGGCTATCGGCTGTTGAGCTATTAATTAACAGTCCTGTCAAAGGAACATGTCAGCCTTAGTCAGTAATAAGACTACAAGATCGCGCCACAATCATCTTACATTCAATCCTCATTCATACTTGGCTTAAAATACCTAAATTGTAGAATGGTTGCAATTTCAATGATCTAATCTAATGTTTTAGTTTAATGATGAAGCGATTAACGTAATTGTTAGAGGGAACATACAGGTGGATCGTAGATTATAAAGGACTACCGCTACTGTAGATTCTAATGATGCAAGACGGTCTTGCGAAGCAGAGACAAACAAACAAGGTTGATGACAATGTGTTCAGGTCGGGGCCAACAAACGCATTAGAGAACTGGGGCGGTTGTTGGTTGAACAAGATCAAATACTGTTGAGTTGCTTTGTTAATTGTTAGTTGCTAGTTGAAAGGGGTTCATAAAAGCAATGTTTTTCTATAGCGAGTTTATTAATTAAAAATATTACTAGGTACTTCAAAACATGATTTAGTTCTGTTAATGGAGAGTAAACAAAATTAAAGATTTAAGATTAATTACGGCTTTGACGGAGGATTTGAATTTATTTGGACTAATTTTGTTTACCTGAAAACAAACTTATCAAATATTTTACGGCAGAAGTAGTGAGAGAAAATTTAGCCTTTGTTGTTTTACGTCATCAATAGCTATCATTAAAAAAATGATAGGCCTGCAATTGTCATTATTAAAAACCAACTTTGTATTTACGTAGTGGTTGTCTTCTTAGCCTAGTCGTCATCGTCCAAGGTTAAAATCTGGGAATGTTCACTTAGGTTGACCGCTTTCCCAAAAAACCTTTGAGTAAAATAACTCAGTAAAAGATTTTGTATTTACTTCCCGGTGGGAAATAGGTTGTTAGATCATGGATATATCTAAAGGTAATGTTTCCAGTTCCCCTGAACAGTTAGTTGCCCTTATTACCAAATGACGTCACTGTTACAAAATTTTAGTCCCGCAAATCGCCAACACCCCCTAGAGCTAAGACATATCCATGTCAAAATGTCCTTGGCTTAAATAATAAGATGTGAGCAAAAAGGTATGAAATAAGTTGTTACTTATTATTACCTGAAATTACGACCTACCCAGGTAGGTATTTCAAGTCAAATATGAATAGGAAATGAATTTAAGATGATTATAGCACGATATTAAAGTCTTGTTTCTGATCTTAAAGTTTTTGTAACGGTTTTTGTTAATAGTTCAACAGTCAATAGAATTTAACGTGGGATTCGAACCACTACCTCTGAATTACGAACTGGTCTAATTATACGGATGATGTTTACGGATGAACGTAGTATTCAACAGTGCGGTATCCGCAATTCGTGACCTCCAAGTAGCTGGATTACAGGACACGCCAATGTGTCATACTGTTTTGACGCCGAGGTATATGCGAATCACGATACTGTACTCGACTTGAAATCTACATTGCACTTGAGAGAGAATAACAATCGCCTGCGCTGTTAAGTTGGTATCGCGTGGTTCTCGAGCAGGTCAAGTCATCAGCCATCAGCCTCTCGTGAACTACGGACCCGACATTGCAGAGTGTCAGTTTATCGTTGATAAGGAGGTGGTAGAGATAGCACGTCGGATTTATTTGCAGTTCACAATCTATTTAATTATAATTTGATGCAATTAATTCGATGAACCGAAAACTAGCTGAGCTTGCTGGTTTAAACAGTTAAAATGCTATTTTATGAATTTAAAAAAAAACTGTAAAACACTTTTTTTGTTTCCTGCTTTCCTGCTACGAAAGCTATTACCGTAGGTCTCATGCTGTCAAGGCTTAATGCCCATGAACCATGTTATTTTTTCTCTTTAGTGCCCAGAGACCAAAAACAATATTGAAAAATTTATATATATATATATATATATATATATAGTGGTTTCTATATACGATTATATATATATTTTTAGCAGATAACTTAAAAAAGGTGAACAGAAAATTGGTATTGTATCCTACAATGTGACATTAAAATATATTATTTTCAAAATTAGTTTGGGGGGTTTGTACCCAAAAATTGGGGTTTTTTGCGTTTTTCACATGAATTTTTAAAAAAAATTTAATTTTTTATTTCACCATTGGAAATCAGCTTAAAAAAATACACAATTAAGTTCCTTAAAGTTTTTCTCTATCTCCAACGGTTACCGAGATATTAAAAAATCTAAACACAGTACGTTGTATTGTGGGGCTCAAGTAATCTTATGGAGGATAGAAAATTAATATTTATTATCAATGTATATTTTTATACTTATATTTTTATGTGGTTGAGGTTATCATTATGCTTAAAATCATAGTTTATGTGTTTATCATGGCAGAAAACCTGCATACTCTTTTCCCATATTAATCATATAGGGAATAGGCAAACTCCTTTATTTAGGGACAGATGTTGATGAAAGTTGGTATAAATGTTAAAAATAAAATTTTTTACGCTACAAACACCTACTTTCAGCATTCCTCACAGCAGCTAATCTGCACACTCTTTCCCATGTTAATCTTATGGAGAATAGGCAAATAATTCTCATGTTTATGGACAGATTTTTATAAAACTTGTCATATTTTATTAAAATTGATTTGAAAATTCGCTGAGTACGCAGGTCTGCTGCGACGGGGGTATTTACGAAAATTAACAGCAGAATGACATTTTTGCAAACTATTCAAGGCTTAATGCTTATGAAAATTATGTTATGAAAACAATTTATAAAGAAAATCTTATATATAAAATATATCAATTATGTATTGAAACACTATTCGTGGTTTCTTAGTACGATTACAATTATTTGCTTAATCTTTACCCAGATTAACTTAATTAAGGTGAACAGGAAAATTGGTTGATCTTAAAATCCATTACATGTGACATTTAAAATATATTACTGTTTCAAGAATTAAATAAACGTAAAGGAAGCGAAGAAACGTCAACAAACCAAAAAAACTAACTTCGGACACGAATTCCCACTTGACACGAGAGACGTATTTTTTATCAAAGAAGATTTTATTTATATTTATATTTTTTATTTTTAGCGAATTTCCCATAGGGAAGAAGCTATTACCGTAGGTCTCATGGCGAGACTTAAGCCCGGGACCATGTTATTTTTTCTTCTTTAGGTGCCCAGAGACCAAAAACAATAGTCGTTAAAATTTATATATGTGTGTCGAGTTCGTAATCCAGACATATCGGCCAATTGGAAGGGGTAGTTTGGGGGGGTTTTGTACCCCAAAAATGAGTTTTTTGCATTTTTCCCATGTAATTTTTAAAAATTTCAAATTTTATCTTTTACCATTAGAATCAGCTTAAAAAATTACACAATTAAGTTCCTTAAAGTTTTTCTCTATCTCTAACGGTTACCGAGATATTAAAAAATCTAAACACAGTATGTTGTATTGTGGGGCTCCAATGTTAATCTTATGGAGGATAGGGGAAAATTAATATTTCCCATATTAATCAATATTTTTGGATAAAACTTGATATTTTGCTTTATGAGGTTGAGATCTATCCATTTATGCTTAAAAATCATGGTTTATGTGTTTATCATGGCAGCAAACCTGCATACTCTTTTCCCATATTATTCATATAGGGAATAGGCAAACTTCTTTATTTATGGACAGATGTTGATGAAAGTTTGGTATAAAAATTATTTATGGTAGAAATGCCTACTTTCAGTGTTCCTCACAGCAGCTAACCTGCACACTCTTTCCTATGTTAATCTTATGGAGAATAGGGAAATAATTCTCAAGTTTATGGACATATTTTTATAAAACTTGTCATATATTAAATTACTGATTTGAAAATTCGCTGAGTACGCAGGTCTGCTGCGACGTGGGTATTTACAACAGGCATGACATTTTACAAATTCGTTTCCATAAATGAAGAATAAAATTACAGAACAGAATTTTTAATTAATATCATAATTCGTGGATATCGTAGAACAGGAAAATTATGTGATAATTATAATACGCTATGTAATATCATGATATTATCTCAAGAAGAAAAAATAATTTGATTTCTGTTATAGTGTTTATTGGAAATGAAGTATATGCAATTAAAGAGACAATTATCCACTCAAATATTAAAATAAATAAATAAATTAATTAATTATACTACTAATTTGTATACAATACACATACTTACAAAATAAAATAATCGCCGGGAATAAGACTAATAATCAGGTCGTCACATGCTACACGAGGAGCTACAGGCACAATCACAACACGGGTCGCGCGGCAGACTGGCTACTAGCCGGTCTGGTGGATGTCTCGACAGTGCTGCAGCCCTCCCCTCCCCACCACTGTACTCAGCATCGCTGCGTCTGCAGAGCTAGCGACACGGTGCTACACGAGGAGCTACAGGCACAATCACAACACGGGTCGCGCGGCAGACTGGCTACTAGCCGGTCTGGTGGATGTCTCGACAGTGCTGCAGCCCTCCCCTCCCCACCACTGTACTCAGCATCGCTGCGTCTGCAGAGCTAGCGACACGGTGCTACACGAGGAGCTACAGGCACAATCACAACACGGGTCGCGCGGCAGACTGGCTACTAGCCGGTCTGGTGGATGTCTCGACAGTGCTGCAGCCCTCCCCTCCCCACCACTGTACTCAGCATCGCTGCGTCTGCAGAGCTAGCGACACGGTGCTACACGGGGAGCTACAGGCACAATCACAACACGGGTCGCGCGGCAGACTGGCTACTAGCCGGTCTGGTGGATGTCTCGACAGTGCTGCAGCCCTCCCCTCCCCACCACTGTACTCAGCATCGCTGCGTCTGCAGAGCTAGCGACACGGTGCTACACGGGGAGCTACAGGCACAATCACAACACGGGTCGCGCGGCAGACTGGCTACTAGCCGGTCTGGTGGATGTCTCGACAGTGCTGCAGCCCTCCCCTCCCCACCACTGTACTCAGCATCGCTGCGTCTGCAGAGCTAGCGACACGGTGCTACACAGGGAGCTACAGGCACAATCACAACACGGGTCGCGCGGCAGACTGGCTACTAGCCGGTCTGGTGGATGTCTCGACAGTGCTGCAGCCCCCCCCTTCCCCACCACTGTACTCAGCATCGCTGCGTCTGCAGAGCTAGCGACACGGTGCTACACACGGCTACTGGCACAATCACAACACGGGTCGCGCGGCAGACTTGCTACTAGCCGGTCTGGTGGATGTCTCGAAGTGCTGCAGCCCCCCCCTTCCCCACCACTGTACTCAGCATCGCTGCGTCTGCAGAGCTAGCGACACGGTGCTACACGGGGAGCTACAGGCACAATCACAACACGGGTCGCGCGGCAGACTGGTTACTAGCCGGTCTAGTGGATGTCTCGACAGTGCTGCAGCTCGTCTGCAGACTTAGAACGTCTGCAGAGTTAGTGGCACAGTGCTATGGTTTTATGATATTTGTTATGTAAATCCACTTTACAAGAGCTTTTATCCACATTTCTAGTGCTGAATTTTTTAATATCATGCTGCAATACTCTTTTAGCTACTAAAATCTGTAGCAACTAGAGGTTGTAGCTGGAAGAACCTACATAATATTTAAAATTCATAATGTCGTTGCCTATTAATTATTCAATATATTTTATTGGACTATTCCAACTCTGGAAACGTTTCTGGTGGAGGAGGAGAAATTCCTGGTGGAGCTAGCTCGGAGGCGGAGTGTTGTAGTTATTTGCTGCGTTATCGATATAGCTTTATGTTGTGCATGATAGATAAGTATAGTATTATTAACAAAATGATATAATTAATATCTGTAACTTTAAACATTAAATCTTTAAAGTATATTAATCACTTGAAAACGGGAGGAGTTTCTCCACCTCCAAAAACGTTGTGTAGTTAAACACAGATGCGTTGGAAATGTCCAATAAACGATATTGAATTGTATAAGCAGTAGGCTGTAGAAGGTTTAGCTAGTAATAGTTTGATCAAGGACAAGTGAAAGCAGCATACACTTGGCCACCATGGAAACGCTTCACACGCATGCTCTACTGGACGTTAGGGAAACAGCTGGGTCTGAAGTAACGCGTTACAGCTATGCGATATTCCCCTAAAAGTCGCTCGTCACCTCTCTAAAACTGCGGTTCTTTTACGGATGGCTGCCGGAAGTCAATAGCCTATTGTTGGCTGTTGAGCTTGGTTACTAATATGGGGACGAGTTCGTTTCTGCTGGGTTTTGTGACGAGACGATTATAGCCTCTAGGTTCTGGCAGTGGGTGATCATGGATGTCAGTAACGTCAAGTCATACCACCCAGGTCGTTGTATCATTTGGCTGCACCGTTATAGTATGAAAATATATTTTCAAGAATGATATTATCTTTTATTATTGTACCTTTTTTACTTTATACTTTTTTAACTGAAATGGCAACCATACCATAAGGTAGGTATTTTAAGCCAAGTATGAATGAAGAATGAACGTATGATGATTGTGGCACGATCTTGTAGTCTTATTACTGACTAAGGCTGACATGTTCCTTAGACAGGACTGTTAATTAATAAAAGCCGATGGCAACATATAATTACGTAATCCACCACCATGATTTTACTGCATTCATGAAATTAAAAGTTTCACGAAAATATGTTTTTCAATAGTCAGTCCAAAGCAAATCATGAAATGGATGTAGTGAATCCATAAAACGTGCAGTAAAGAACGAGCAAGTGCTCCATAAAACATTTATTTCTAAGGACATTCTGGCTTCTTTGTAAACAAGACATAAATTTCCCGTGTCGTACGATCACACAGCAGCACTAAAACGGCAAACACACCAGTCGATGCACTCGCCCCTCGCCCCATGCTGCAAGCTGCATTCGTCCAGTATGCATTCATATTGTAGCTCTAGATAAAAAAATCTGTTACCGTAGTGGAACTTAACCTTTATGATTAGCTAAAATAAAAAGTAAGCTCTTTCGTATTGTTTTCTCTTTATCCGACGTAGCGTCTCAAAATTTCGTAAGGTGGTGCTAGCAAAAAAATCGACTATCTTAAAAAAAACTTTAACGTTTATTTGTCGACTTTATCGTAAACTATGCTTTGGCATAATTTTTTTAAAGTTTTTATTCAGTCCTATTTGAATTACAGGGTGATTAATTCGGAAATTTTGCGTTTTTCTTGTAAGGAGTGTGGAAAAACTACTTATGCTTTTGAGCTGAAATTTTGGGAACCTGGTTAGTAACAGGTCTTTTTCACGTAACCTAGTGGAATTTTGAAATAAGAAAAACACTTCGTGTACAAATAGAAATGATTTTTAAAGCCACATTTTTATCCCTTAATCTTAGAAAATATGTTATTTTGGAGGACTACGAATGTTTTAAAATGAACAAAAAACAGAATTGTCATCTTTAATTGGTATTGACTTAGGAAGCTTGCATGAAAAAATCACATATGTGTGAAGAATAGGCAACACAAGCTCCAATCAAGCGGATTTTAGTTGTCCCTACCGCCGCTCGCACTGCCTTAGATTCTTGAAAATTAAATAATCACTCAGTAAAAATATGAAAATTATTGTGTATTTGGTTAGTTAACAAAATACACAATAATTTTGACCTGTCTGGTTTTTATTTTATTTTATGTATGTTCACTCTATGTTAGAGAAATCAAATAAACTCATGGGTTTAGGATTTGAGATTTTCAAGTTGAATCTCTGAATAAAATTAGTAGTATTAGGACCTCAGTCTTCAGTTCCTCCGCCATCTTCGAATTTAGTTATAACAATATGGTTTAGGTGTCAAATCAAAGGTAAATTAATAAAAAAGGTAATTGCTGAATTACTTGTTAGTCAGGTGATATAAATGCGTGGTTATTAAAAGTTAAACAATTAATAATGTAATTCCCTAGATAAATACTTTACCTTTATAAATACTTGACTGGGACGGTGGCGACGTCCTGTAATCCAGCCACTTGGAAGCTACGGATTGTGGATAGTTGTGAGCGATGGTCGGTTGATGTAGTGTTCTCTTGTGTGGATTAACGTCCGCTCTATTAATTAGACCGATTCGTCCTTAGAGGCCGTGGTTCGGATTCCACGTTAAACTGTAGGTCCCTTAGTTGCCATCGGCTGTTGGGCTATTAATTAACAGTCATGTCTAAAGGAACATGCCAGCCTTAGTCAGTAACAAGACTACAAGATCGCGCCACAATCATCCTACACTCAATCCTCACTCATACTTGGCTTAAAATACCTACCTTGTAGTATGGTCGCCATTTCATTAATCTAATCTACCTTCAATTTGACACCTCGACCAACTTTTTACGATTATCGTGTCAGAAAATTAACAATATTGTTGTGAGGCTAAAACAAAATATTCTAGTGAAGATCTCTTATTGGAAACATTTGCATACAGCGACATTCTTCAAAACAGTCCGGAAGCAGCAAAGACCCTGGAATTCCCGGCAAGACCGTTGGGAATTTACGGGCAATAAAATGAATCACTTAAGTATACCGTTGATCGTTCTTTTAGATTTAATTCGAACATTCCTGGTTTTAATATTTATCTTTTAATAGTATCGTTAAAACACCTATTGTCCATGTCTATAACAGATTAAATTATTCTGGTACAATAGATATAAGTTCCATTATTAGACAGTTCAGTCACCTTCAAGATCCCGTGGGACTAAATTAAAATATTTGGAAGAGCCCTGGAGAAAGTCTGAAGTTTAATTTAGAACTAGAGACGACGTTCTAACCTATCTAAACCACGTTTAAACCGCCGCGCCGCGTTTAACGGACATTGTGAGTCTAATCTACAGTTAGTCTAATAAAGAATCTAACACGCCTTGACAACTCCACATCAACGACACAAAAGATACCCTGAAACAAGAAAGTTGTCTTTACGACATTATTTAACGATTCCGCGGTTAATTGGGTTAACATAAATTTGGTCTTTTTAATCCAAGTAGACTATTTGGTTAGGTGGAAAAAAATACCAAACATTTTTTGGGAAAATACTCGTGAACATTTTACCTCTGCCGTCTTGGATTTTAGTCCCAAAATAACGATGTTAATTTTGAGACAGCATTATTGGCCACTCGATAGTCTCAACAAGTTGTCTAGGGAATTACATTTTCCTTTTTTATTTTTTATCATAAAAAATAATTAATTGTTAGTAATTTGATAATTATATTTTTCTGGAAAATTAAACAAAAAATCATAATGTAATTCCATAGATCCAACTAAAAAAATTATTTGGTTGAATATTTTTTAACATAATTATTATAGGCACACATAAAACATTAAAAAATAAACAAAATGGCGAATATCTGGTAAAAATGCGTTTGTAGAAAACGATATTCTTGATTTTCTTTTCATTTTGAGTTTGGAACGTTGCTTATGGGACACTCTATATACCTTGAAGGAATTATCCTGCTGTTATGCGCAGTCTATTCATAGTTGCGCCAACAAGAGTTGTTTATCGCATAGCTTACGTTTCTGGGGTTCGTTTTTTCACAAGACATCTGCTTCATCTCTCACTCAGCTCCCTTTATTACTTTGTTAGAATTAAACCCACTTTCTAACCCATATGTTTGTTTTTATTATTTTTGGTTTATTTATGCTTGTTGTTTGTTTCATAGTAAAAAAGCTAGTGCAGTCACTGGTTCTTTTTTTAGTATTCAATTACTGCTTTCCTGCTTATGGCAACAGCCTTTCTAGGGAGGATTTGGGTCAGATGCAAAAGCTTCAAAATAGTGCGTTTTATTTTCTGCTTGAAAAGATCCGACCATACAACCCCTACCGAGAAGCGGTCAAGCTGTCGCCTATGGAAACTGTTTGCAGGATTTTGACTTGCTGCATGACTCATAGAGTTCTGATATCTCGCGAGCTCGACTACCTTGCGAGAGACTCTCCTCCCGCGACGAGGTTTCCGAGCGTAGGACTCGCCATGGTGGGAGGCTTCACTTTCCTAGAGTAAAGCATGAGTTTGGACGAAAGAGTTTATCATACTTTGGCCCCAGCTGTACAATGAGCTCTCCGATAGCTTAAAAGAGATGAGCCTTGTCTCATCCAAAAAAAATAAATAAAGAAATGTTTTATAGATAAATTGTAAATATTTTGTATGTGTTTTATGTATTCTGTATTTTATGTGTTTTATTTATTACTAGCTGACCCGGCGAACTTCGTAACGCCTAACAGTAAATACGTGTTAACTTTCAGATTGGCCATGTTCTGAAGTCGAATAGCATTACGACTTCGTTGTGAAAAAATAGATATTCTGGGTCGCGCCTTAGTTAATAACAATACTGAAACAATAAGACATATTAATAACATTACCACAAAACAAATAGTGGATTGATTCACAATTTTTCTAGTCCAACCTAAAACTAAACAAAACCTAACTGTAATACGGCTTTTATAGGAAAGATATACAACAGCTGATTATTATAATAAACGTAATATGTATAAACCCCGTAATTATTTTTTATTTGGCATACATAATTATAAACACGTGACTTTTAATCAGACTAAAAAATAAAAAATATAAACACATAATCCCCAAAAACCGCAAACTATTAACGTGGTGAATAAATCTGTTCATTTTGTACAGTGCACATTTACTTCATAGTTTTACATTAATGAATGATTCAGATGGCATTGGATAGTAAAGCATATTGCTAATGGAAAGTAAAACAACAGCTGTAGCTTTAGAAATCAAATGTTTTGATTGTAGATAATTTGTAAACAAACTTATTTCCCATAAGGTTAACATTAGAAATTTAAAACGCTATGAAATGGAAACTAATTGAATTTATGGAAACTGAATATGCCTAAAGCATGACCGGAGCAGAGACGAATCCGAAAAATCAAAGATCATTAAAATCGGTCCAGCCGTTCTAGAGTTACTGTGTGAATGTTACAAATGAGTTTATTTCATAAAAAAGTCAATGAGTTAGTATTGAACTCTACAACTTTGTTAGCAGCAGTTTGTTTCATCGGTCAGGGAACGCCAGACATGTCTACCGACGGACGGACACACAACACAGCGTTGGTCAGAGGCAGCGCCTGGGTGATCCTGTCCAATTCAATCAGATCCGGTAGGATGCATTCCAATCTTGAACCAATCCAGCCATTTCAATTCTTTAGACATCCTGAATAACGATTACCTTCCAGAGGTTCTATTCATATCCGTATATCAACTGACGGCCTCGCATGGAAGAAGCCTCGCCTATTCAACCAGTCAAGTAACTGATAGATTGCTTATCCTTTGGTATCCTTTGGATTTACATTTAACAGTTCCTTCAAAACGATATAAAAATTGTCTAATATGAAGTAGTTGCATAAAAAATTTCACGTACTACCTTACAAAATTTTACCATGGAACGTTTTTGACATGGATATGTCTGAAAACAATGACGTCATTTGGTTAGTAACGTCATAGATTCTGGGGGCGGGGGGTTAACAATCCGCTTCATCTAAAAATTAATGGAAACATAAATAATGGTCATAAGAACAGCTAAACAGCTATGCTTGTAACCATGATGAACTGAAATTTTAAATTTTACCGTCAACAAAGTATTTTAGTTTTAAAATTTTAGATGGCCGCCATTTTTAATTTTGTGCAGGGATCATTATTTTTTTAATAATAGTAGTCTACTAGTGTAAAACACATACCGAATTTGAAAATGATCCGTTAAAAATGTTTGAATTAAAAAATATTTTGTGGAAAATACAAAATGGCGGATATCTGAGATAAGCGTTTCAGGCCATACCTCCATTGGAACTTTTTTCATCCTTTTAATGTACCTTATCAGTTATCACTCACCTAAGTCCTGAAACGTTTTTTTGACACCCTGTATACTCGCACATTTAACAGCCGAGGCGTCAAACATATGCTCGTACCAAAAACGCCCGTTTTGTCGTCTTAATGATGAAGTATACTATTGTTACCCATTATGCTATGATTAGATTAGATTATTGAAATGGCAACCATACTACAATGTAGGTATTTTAATCCAAGTATGAATGAGGGTTGAGTGTAAGATGATTGTGGCGCGATCTTGTAGTCTTGTTAGTGACTAAGGCTGACATGTTCCTTAGACAGGACCGTTAATTAATAGCCCAACAGCCGATGACAAATTAATGGACCTACAGTTTAACGTTGAATCCGAACAACGGCCTCTGAATTACGAATTGGTCTAATTTTGAGGATATGTCGTCTTATTGAAACAGAATTTAAAATGATTATAGTACGATCTTGTAGTGTTGTTACTGACCAATGCTAATTTGGACTATTCCTGGACATAACTGATAATTAATAGTCCAACGGTCAATTGAATATCTAAGGGACCTACAGTTTATCGTGGAATCTGAATAATGAACCGGTCTAATTATGAGCATGGTTTTCGCGGATTAACGCAGTATTCAATAGTGCGGACGTTAAGAGTCTGCATCAGTGGTAGGCATCTTGAATTTTAGTCCCGTAAGAGCAGTGTTAAATTCTGACGGAACATACCTTCACTTTGGCGTGTGTAGTGGGGTTAATTATCAAAGTATCAATGTAAAACTTTGGAAATACATTGATGAGATGTGGCTCAAGGGCATGACCTTTTCAATATGTTCAAAAATTTAACTTAATATAAAAACAAAAATCCAGGAATATTTTACAAAATAAATCATTATTATTTTTTATTGAGAGCGAAAATAAGAAGTTCTGTAAGGTGGTGTCCTGGAGGACTGTAATACCTTTAATTTTACACCTCTTCCGTTAATTTATGACAATAGGTCAAGGAGATGTAGGCGCCAGAATTTAACATTGCTCTTACGGGACTAAAATCCAAGATGGCTACCACTGATGCAGACTCTTAATCCACACAAGAGAACACAACACCCACCGACCATCGCTCACAGCTATCCTCAATTCGTGACAACATGGTTGCTATGCTCCTCACAGCGAACGATGATGAACGGCGCTGTTGGCCTATATTAGCAGGCAGCAGGCAGTGTGTCAGCATGTAGCCAGGGTCTGGGTTGGGGTCGATGCAATTTGCTCCCCATTAGCACAGTTGGTCCGTTCTATTGCAAGCTTCCTGCTCTTACCTTCCCCTCCCGCCGACGAGCTAATTTTAGTATCACATTTCAGCTTTCATTTATTGAAATTTATTTTTGACATGCTTCTGGTCGGTTTAGTAGACTATAAACTGCGTTTTTGACATGGATATGTCTTAGCTCGGGGAGGGGGGTTGTCTTGGTAATCTGCGAGACCAAAATTTGAAACATTGACGTCATATGTTCAGTGACGTCATACGGCTATAACGACAGCTGTTTGGAGGAACTGAAAACATTCCCTTTGACATATCCATGATCAAACCCATTTCCCACGGGGAAGAAAATAATAATTTTGACATGGATATGTCTTACCTCTGGGGGGTGTAGGTGATTTTTAAGATGGAAAACGTGTAACCGGTTTCCATAGAAACTACCAGAGCTATTTTTTGAATTTTCAATATAAAAGAATAAGAACAGCTGTTTAGATTAACTGAGACTATTCCCTTTAGACATATCCATGATCTAACCTATTTCCCACAGGGAAGTAAGTACAAAAATTTTTTAGCATAGATATCTCTGGTGGGGGTCGTTTGAAATAGTGACGTCATATGATTATATGGACAGCTGTTAAGAGGAATTGAATACATTTCCTTTAGTATCCGTTATCTAACCTATTTCCCACAGGGAAGTAAATACAATCATTTTTTAGAAATGAAGATTGCTATACTGCATGCTATATGCATGGTTAGGTAGGTTAGGCGTTTCATATTGTGAGTGTTTAAGAGTCTTTAAGAGTTCCATTGGTTGTTAAAAAATATATAGATTTTTTCTCCTAATTTTCTTTTGTATTTCTCTATTAACTACTACTACTCCAACTACTCCAAAATGTTAAATGTCAAACCTACTTTAACTGTAAACTATTGGTGGTAAATAAATGGTACAAAGCTGGCGGTGTTGAATTAACGGAAAAGACCCCATGCTTTAGAAATTTAATTCATATTGATACCTGACTAAAGTAACCTATATTAGGCCAGTAAGATAATTTTATCTATAAACCCCTCTTACATACTATCACCGCTTATAAAACCCATTCTTCAATTTGTCTCAGTCCCACGAAAGCTGTGCCGCTGAAAGGAACCGGTCACTCCAGACCACTTTTGGGAACCACTTGGAAGTGATTGATAATGTCAAGTGTGAGACTGAACCCGAAATCAATTTTACAAATGTTGAACTTAAAACAAAGATACTTACGTGTGTGCGTTGTTTTTAGTTAGTAATGTACCTTGAAACTATATAAGTTTGTGATGGAGACAAAAATTCGTATATGTAAGTCTAAATAAGTGCTGCTATATTAAGATAATTATTCTCTAATTAACAGGTATAACAATATATTTATAATTTTATTATATACTTTTTTGACACCATTAACATTTAAACGTTTTGACAGGGAACGTACAAAGCCTGATCTTGTTTCTACCTTTTTTAAATTGGTAATTAAATAATAGTCCAGTTACAACTGACTTCTCAGTTAAGCTTGACGAATAAAACGTAAAAATGATGAAAAATATTTCAATTCCAAGCAATGTACAGACAAAAGCCTAGTTTTATTTATGTAGATCATGTTTGGACTGTTCGTTTTATACACAGAAAAGCGAGAGATATTAATGAAATAAAAATTAAAAAATACTTAAAAATTACCACTTTGGACTTTTCCGTTCCTAAAGAATTGATATATTGATATTGATATAGTCTTCTCTACAACTTACAGTACCTACATTACGTAGCGGTCGGCCGATCTCTTCCTAAAATGGCGTGGGAGTTTTATTAGGGAAAGGAAAAACTCTGCTTCCACCGTATTTATCGCCCACTTCCCCACACAATGACCAGACTTTTTCTTTTATGTACTTCGGCCACTTTATATGCGCCGCCGTGACACAAAAACCTTCCTTTAGAGCTATGCAGTCGGTAAAAAGACAAGTTGCCAGCCTCTCATGTAGCCGTCCAGCACTCTCGCGTCTGGCGAATAACTCTAACACTACCAACAAAGTACTGAATAGATGACTTAACTAATTTGGCTGATTCAGGGGCACGCACTAGAATGTCTCAAAGAGCCAATTAATTTGCAACTAATTTTCCCGAGGGCCGCAAGCAGTTCGTTATCGCTTTTGGTGAGTGGTGGTGGAGTAGCCTACACATCCGGTGGTATGGAATATCCCCCAGTAAAATGGGGGGCTCGAGCCCCAGGAAAAGTTTTGAAAAATGCCTAAAACGTGTTTTAAGCTATCTAGACACATTTTCCATTATCTGTGACTAAGAAGCCCGCAAGTACGAGACATGTTAAACAACATAGAAACAAATGTTTGTATTTACTTCCCTGTGGGAAGTAGGTTAGATCATGGATATGCCTAAAAGGAATATTTTCAGTTGATCGAAACAGCTGTTCTTATAACCAAATGACGTCACTGACTAAATAACGTCATTGTTTCAAATTTTGGTCTCGCAAAATAAAATGCCATCCCACCCACCAGAGCTAAGATATATCCACGTCAAAATATGATTGCAGCGGAAGTTTATTATATAAATAAAATAAAAAAGTTGGAAATTTCTTTTTCGCTACACACTGTGAACAACTTGTTTTCGCTGTATTGTTTAATATATGAAAAACTAGATGACCCTGCGAACTTCGTAACGCCTCAGTAAATACGTGTTAACTTTCGTGTTTCTTTTTTTAAGCATATTGCTAATTGAAAGTAAAACAACAGCTGTAGCTTAAGAAATCAAATGTTTTTATTGTAGAACATTAGTAAACAAAATTAGTCCCCATAAGGTTAACATTAGAAATTTAAAACGCTATAAAATGGAAAATAATTGAATTTATGGAAACTGAATATGCCTAAAGCATGACTGGAGCAGAGACGAATCCAAAAAATCAAAGATCATTAAAATCGGTCCAGCCGTTCTCGACTTATAATGCGTGTAACTAACACGACTTTGTTTTACATATTTAGGTGTAAATGTACTATGTTTTTGGATTTTCCCAATATAGACAAACATGTGTTATTGTTTCATAAACTAAAATGTACGTGCAAATAACTAGATCTTATTCGTTTTGAATGTGTTTGTGTTGTTTTTGTAATTGTAATAGTTAAGTAACGAAAAAAGTTTGTATTTACTTTCCTGTGGGAAATAGGTTAGATCATGTATATGTCTAAAGGGGTCTCAGTTCATCTAAACAGCTGTTCTTATTCTTTTATATTAAAAATTCAATACAATAGCTCTGGTAGTTTCTGTGGAAACTTGTTACATGTTTTCCATCTAACAAATCGCCAACACCAATCTAGAGCTAAGAAATATCCATGTCAAAATCTCTTACTTCAAACATTTGGTTTCGAAAATACAATGACCCACTTTCGACACTTCTTATGAAATATACTATTACTTACTAAAAGTAGCCTAATTGTGTTCGGGCTCTACCGCTAAACAAATTATTACTGCTCATACAAATTAAAATGTTTTGCAAACAAATTAAGTTACACTGTGTTTACTTTTTGACATGGATATGTCCTAGCTCTGGGTGGGGGGGTTGTTGGCAATTTTTAAGATGGAAAACATGTAACAGGTTTCCATAGAAACTACTAGAGCTGTTGTATTGAAATTTTAATATAAATGAATAAGATCAGCTGTTTAGTTGAACTAAAACCATTCCCTTTCGACATATCCATGATCTAACTTATTTCCCACAGGGAAGTAAATACAAACATTTTTTGCTATGGTTTCAACGCATTCAGTCAACTCGTGACAGCTGATCTGAATCGTAAGCGTATCCCTAAATTGCTTGGCTGAGGCGTGTTGGGTTACTGCGGTCAGTTCTGCAATGATGGTCAGATCAGCTGACAGGCCTCGTCGTGACATGTGCCGCCAATGGTACATCAGTACACAGCCACACTAACCGGTAGATCAGGTCAATAACATAAGTTCAAATGGGAATTCACCTAGTCTTCAACAATAAACTTCCGCTTAGGTAAGTAACCGCGAATTTTTTCGGTGACTCCGGTTTAGTTGGTAGAGAACCTAATATCGAACCCACCTTTAAAAAGCAATTTTAATATCCTAAGCTACATTATTTCGGAGGTAAACATTTAAAAGTCTTTAGATACCTCCCCATCTTGGATTTTTAGCACAAGACAATTTCAGCTATTGTTTGAATTTAACATTGTTCTATGGAAAGTAAGTTGAAACACGCACAGGTACTGATGACGTATACCTTCCTGAAATGGCGTACGTGAACACTACCCAGGTAGGTGTTTTAAGTCAAGTATGAGTGAGAAATTAGTGTTTCGTAGTCTTGCAGTTTGGCTAAGGGCGACATATTCATTAGATAGGGTTGACATCTAAGCGACCTACAGTTTAACGTGTGATCTGAACCATAAATTTGTCTCTGGATTACCAACTGGTTCAACTATGAGGATAGTCTTTGTGGATGAACATATAGACTGGGATGGTGGCGTCATCCTGTAATCCAGCTACTTGGAGGTCACGAATTGTGGATAGTTGTGGGTGATGGCCGGTGGGTGTTCTCTTGTGTGAATTAACGTCCGCACTATTGAATACTATGTTTCCGTATTGGTGTGTAGTATTTTTTTTTTATACGGAATATAATATATTGAATCACTATTTAATTACTATATATAATCTGAATAATTTTTTTATAATTAGACCAATTCGTAATTCAGAGGCCGTGGTTCGGACTCCACGTTTAACCGTAGGTCCCTTAGTTGCCGTCGGCTGTAGGGCTATTAATTAACAGTCCTGTCTAAGGAACATGTTAGCCTTAGTAACAAGACAACAAGATCGCGCCACAATCATCTTACACTCAATCCTCATTCATACTTGGCTTAAAATACCTACCTTGTTCGCCATTTCAATAATCTAATCTAATCTATTCAATGGTGCGGATATTAATCTACACTAGGGAATATCGTATCGGCGCAACGTGAGACATCCCAGTAAGCTTGAAGTTCCCTAAGCTTCCACATAATCCTCACTCTCGGCTTCCCCGGTAGACCGTTCGTGACATTTGCAAGTGTCGCCTCCGCCGCCTTACCTGGAGACGGCCATCGGGAGGGAAAGCCCGCACCACAGCGTGCTTTCTCCGACCCTCATTATGCTCATGATGCGGCTTCGTCGCCACATGGTCCGGAGATAAAATTAGCGAAGCATTCACAAATTTACACCTCCGCCCGTCTAGTTGTCTTGGACTCTTCTCGTCCCACGTCTGCTGCTGGAACAGAGCGAAGACTACGCAGAGTATTTCTAGTTGGATTTAAATATTGATTAATCCAATGAGCTCGTAATTTTTAATGCTCATACACATTTTAACTTTAAAGAAAAATTTATAGGTTTATAATTATACGAGTTAGCGGGTATTAGCTTAGACCCATGGTCTAAGCTAATTCTCGCTAACTCTATTCTAATTCTAAGCTAACAGCTGTTCAGAGGAACTTCAAACATCCATGATATTCAACATGATGAACATGATGTTCAAACATCCATGATGTTCGAAGTTTCTCTGAACAGCTGTTCTCATAACCATATGATGTCACTTCTATTACAATTTTCAGATGAATTGAATTGGACTGTTTGAAAACTTTGTGGAATTGAGTATTAATTGTAATCAGCCTTCCGAGGTGTTTGCACATTCTAATCAATCTATTTGCTTGTTAATTACCAGCAAGAAACCAGTGTTCTGCAATTCCAGTCAAATGACGAGAGGTCGCCTCTGGCTAGCATATGTGACTCATGTCGCTATGGTATAACTGCATTTAGTTCACCGCAAGGGCCTTGTGCTAGACTTTTGAGAACAGTCATTTCTGAAATCCCTTACATTAATAGGCATTGCATCATATGCTTCACCAGTTAAGTAAACGCTAGCCAACACATAATGCAAAGATATATATATTCGCCATTTGTCATTGGGCTACTAATAAATGATGCTTCCTAACAACAGGTCGACGTTAGGTAGTAACAAGACCGGGGTTTGGACCGTTCCCCATCAAAACGTTAAAAATGCCACTGGCGTAGAAATACACAAAATAAAAAAAATATATTGCACAAACTATTGACACATATAGGCATTATGGTGTGATTCCATAACAAAGAATTGTTGGGAGAGAAACACTCCTCAATTCCGAAACATGTTAAAAATGAAACCTTATCTTGCGAGGTCGGCGTTAATCTCGCAACGGAGTCAGAAGGTTCGAGTATTGGCGACAAAAGTATCTACAAAGTCGACTAAACCGCGATTACATATCGCACGTCTGGTTGAAGGTTAGTTAAAAATATCACGTCTATAAACCGGGACAGTGATGAGTAATTCTGTGAGAGATATCAAGACTCAATATAAAACTGGCTTAACTTTATCTCTCGTTATCTATATAACACATTGACAGTTTATAATGGTAAATTATTGTTGGTATGTAGACCTATTCTAGAACAGCAAATTTTACATATTTTGTTCGCCTTTAACAAACAATAGGCCTACATAGGTTGAACATTGCATTATACTACATCATTACCTTTCTGAAATGGCAACCTACTCGGGTATTTTAACCAAGTTATGAATGAGAATCGAGTTTAAGGTGATTGTGGCGCGATCTTGCGTGGTCTTGTTCCTTAGATATAGTGTAATGTAAGTGTGGCAATTACGAGTGGATAGTATTAAGAAATGTATTAGAAGATTTACATAATAAATATCCTCATTTCCGAAACACACTTAACTTATATTGGAAATTAGCATATGTTGTAATCTATACCCTACTTAGAAGTCTTAGCAAAGAGCATAGTCATAGTGTAAACTTTTCAACGCCATTTGCAATCCAACAATTTTTCCTTGGGATGAATCGCAAAACAAACCATATCCTCCTAAGCGCCAAGTCAACAAATGGCCGGCATCCTGCGCGTTTCATGAAGCCTAGAGCCAAGGTCCCTTGATTGGTCTAATAGGGACGCGTCCTAACGCCTACCTCCTACGCCGGGTCCACAAACGTCGCATTTCTTTCTCTACAATATCGATGTGAACATGTAAAAGAGTAATGTCTTTTATGCTATCCACAAAGTTTAAATTAATTAATTGTTTTAAATGGGTATGTATTGGTCCTGAAGAGACACGACGTCCACTAAAATTCGTCACTTTTTGTAGAGCTAATGCTAGTTTGACCAAGCGTCTGAATGGCATCATCAAAAAAATGACCTCATCAAATCATCACTTTTATTTTAGCTTCTTTTATGTTAGGTTTATGACGTTTGCGTAAAATAGTAAAATTGGACAACACCATTTAACAATAAGAGGCACACACGTTCAGTTCTTTATTAAAGTTCTACCATTACAAACACCGTAACAAATAAACTCCACTTAGGGCTACACACCTGTGAACCCTTCTACCGGCCAATCAATTCTATTTAGGTTTCCCCTCGTAACATATTCATCCTGGCCAAGACTCATGCAGGAAACAGCAAGACCTTGACCATGACGTTGCCTTATGCCTACACGCTGCACATATCCAGCCTACATGTCCATGCACACGTCACTGGACGTGGGTAGCCTACGTCCGACTCCGACGTCCCACAGACCTAACCTAACCTGCCATTCATCAGCCACTTGTAATTCACTGCACGGCCACTGCAACGCCACCGACGTCCTGTGCTCGCTCATAATCGTCTGTTTTGAGGTGGGAATTATTTTGTTTTATTTTGACATGGATATGTTTTAACTCTGGGGGTGGAGTGGTGTTAACAATTTGTGGGATGAAAATTTGAAACAGGTTTCCTTAAAAACTACCAGAGCTATTGAATTTAATTTTTAATATAAAAGAATAGAAACAGCTGTTTAGAAGAACTGAAAACATTTCCTTTAGACATATCCATGATCCAACCTATTTCGCACAAGGAAGTAAATACAAACATTTTTTATATTAATTTTTAGGATTGCGATTTTTATTTTCTACTAACTATACTCTCAAGTTTTAGAGTGGTAGAGTAGGTTTTTTCTTTACAATTAATTGAACTTTTCCTATAGCTCTTGTGTTTTAAACTACACAACGTTTCTGGAGGTGGAGAAACTCTTCTTGTTTCCTAGTAATTCACATTAAAAAGTGAATGTTCAAGTTACAGATGTTATTTATATCATGTTGTTAATAAAACCATACTTACCTATCATGCACGACACAAATTCATCCATCACAAATGTTATTTGTTGCTTTATTAATATAGTTTTTTTGTTTTGTGTAGAAAAAGTTGAAAAAAATAATACATTCACCAGCATGGTTGAGAAACGGCCCGCGTTGACCGGTTTCCGGTTGGTATTTTCATAGACCATGTGTCTGTGATTTATAATCCTGAAACAAACAGTTAGTTCTGATTTGTTGGGAAACTAAATCCTACAGTTACTAAAGGGCTATGTCCTACCTACGATTACTATAGGCTAGGGTCTATAGTTATTATAGGCTAGGACATAGCTACAATTACTATAGGCTATGGTCTACAGTTACTTTAGGATAGGACCTAACTACAGTTACTAGAGGCTATGACCTGCAGTTATTATAGGCTAGGGCCTACAGTTACTATAGGTTAGGACCTAACTACAGTTACTAAAGGCTATGGCCAGCAGTTGTTATAGGCTAGGGCCTACAGTTACTATAGGTTAGGACCTAACTACAGTTACTAGAGGCTATGACCTGCAGTTATTATAGGCTAGGGCCTACAGTTTCTATAGGTTAGGACCTAACTACAGTTACTAGAGGCTATGACCTGCAGTTATTATAGGCTAGGGCCTACAGTTACTATAGGTTAGGACCTAACTACAGTTACTAGAGGCTATGACCTGCAGTTATTATAGGCTAGGGCCTACAGTTACTATAGGTTAGGACCTAACTACAGTTACTAGAGGCTATGACCTGCAGTTATTATAGGCTAGGGCCTACAGTTACTATAGGTTAGGACCTAACTACAGTTACTAGAGGCTATGACCTGCAGTTATTATAGGCTAGGGCCTACAGTTACTATAGGTTAGGACCTAACTACAGTTACTAGAGGCTATGGCCAGCAGTTATTATAGGCTAGGGCCTACAGTTACTACTGTATATGTTAGGACCTAACTACAGTTACTAGATGCTATAATCTACAGTTACTATAAGCTAGTTGCGTAACCAGTTGAGTCTAATTGAAACACTAGACAGTAACGTCCAGTCAACAAGATCATTACCGCTTGATCCCGCCGGATATAGGCGGGTCCTGGTACAGGAACAGGATAGGAGGGATATTGCGTGAGACGCTGAGAAGTATCCTGGCCATTCTGCCAGCTGCCCAGCACACAGCACACAGCAGGATACCTGTGTTTGGTCACGATTCACTGGTGGAGTGGCAAATTGATGTAACAATAACAGCACGCTAGGCCGTGAACCAGTAAAGGCTTAGGCCTACACTAGTAGTTGACCAACAGTTATTAATAGCTAGGGCTATATATTTAATAACTATATATAACTTAGTATATTATATATATTTTTATAGGCTAGGCGACACTAAGTTATTATATTTAGGACTAACTAATTTACTGAGTAGAAAATAAGTTCTAGATAGGGCTATGGCTTGCTTGTAATATTAGTTACTAAAATTTAACATTATAGGAACTAAAGTTACTATCAAAACAGCTGTTTATAACCTACAGTTGTTAGTTAGATGGCTAGGCAAACAGTTAATTAGGTTTTGACTAACTATTTATTTTAGTATGGCTATGTTATATTACTATTTGTTACTAAAGGTTACTAACTGTGCTATAAGCAGAGTTACAAAATCTGGAAAGGCGTCCTTCAGCTTGAACAATGTACATATTTACTAGGTGTAACTAAATTTCTCTTTTGCTTTTCAACCATTCCTTTTCTAGCAAAACAGTACACAGGATTATAATACAAACTGTATGGACATATAATTCAGTTAAGATTAGCTAAAACTTGAGGTTTGGCCTAACATTAAACGAGTCAACTGAGGCCAGCATACTAGATCTCACGTACGCAAGTTCCGTGATTGATCCCCACCTGAGGGCAAGTTCAGATGTAACATATAATTAGGTATGACACGGATTTAAACCACAAAAGCGTGGGTAAATTGTTTTTAATTTTGCTAATAATTGTAAAATACAGAGTATTCTATAGCAAAGTTCATGGTACTAATATATACAGTAACACAATTCACTCTAGATCGAGCGTATCAAATTAAAAATATATTTATCCTTTTTCTTTTTTTTCGTATATATGGAGAAAGTATTGTTTCGTCAAAATTTTCGTTTTATTATATAATTTTGTCCCCTGAACCAAAAAAGTGACGTGATGTCTGTCCGTCCGTGTGTCTGTGTGTTTCTGAGGTGTACAGTGCCACATAGTTGGTCCGATTTAGATGAAATTTGGCATGGATGTGTATATTCAGGTATCCAGGCGTTTTTTATTTTTTTGAATATTTTGATTTTTAAGGGTAGTTCACCCCTAAAAACCCTTAAAACGTGAAAAATCCAAATTTCTCAAAAATGGCTCTAACGATTTTATTAAAATTTGACAGTTTATAGTGTACAGAGTACTAAAATAAAAGACATCCCGCATATCTGTAAAAATGACGGTTCAAAAGTTATGGGCTTTTAAATGTCAAAAAAATCAAATTTTTAAATTTTCAGCGAAAACAATAAAAGTAAAGTATAACTTGACTGGTACCATTGAAACCAGCTTAAAAAACTAAACAAATTAGTGTTTTGAATTATTTGTCTACGACTAACGGTTCCAGAGAAAAGTTAAATTTACTGTCCATGATAAACACAGTACGTTGTCTGAAAGCGTCCAATGTTATTCTTATGGAGAATATTAAAAAATCAATTTCTTCCTTATTTTTAACCGTTTTCCATGAAACTTGGTATGAAGTGTAAGGTCAAATCACCCAAAAGAACCAACTCAAAAAGCTTGGTATTACCGGGGGGGGGGGTGTTTCCCCCCATACAATTCAAACAATTAATTTAACTTTGTCTCTCTTGTTTTATTTTCAGAAATGGGATGATTATTTTGAAACAATAAATTATTAAATGATATTTATTTAGATGAACTTTGGAGAACATGATAGTTTTATTATAGATTGTTTTCTAATTACTTATATAATATGTGAAGTTCACTGTCCTTTTTTTACTCAATAACCTTTTCATAGATGATTAATGGATTATGAAGAATTTATGGTTTTAAATTACTTAAAAGTTTTAAGTATGCATATAATTTTAAAATTAGTGAAATAAATTATAGGTATGAGATGAAACCCTGCGAGTAGGCCTAGGCAATAGAAAATTACGAAATAAGTTAAATACAAAAATAAAATTTTAGGATTAAATATTAAAGATTTGCGATTTTATTAAATAATGTTTAACATTCTAAGGGATGCCTTCGCAGGTTCGACCAAACGAATATTCACACAAACAAGTAGTGTTAGGCCTAAGTGAAAACAAAAACTACAAAATTGCCAATGAGTACGTTTTTGCATAGGCCTAACTCAGTATCTATACACTTCTAAAACAAGATCAATTCTTTGCAAATTTGTCACGTTTTCAATTAGTCACAGTGTCCATACAAATGAGGGCTCATACAGCTCAATACATCAGAGAATGAGGAGTTGCTTCATGTTTCTCTAATTTAATTTACATTTTTTCTAAACGATGAACCAACATTTGCATTTCATTTCTCGTATGAATTTCATTCAATAGATCGTAAGACTAGAAATACTGTACTTACCTATATATGTTATATATTTTCTGAAGACTATGCATGTATATGTATATTTAAGAAATGTTTACTGTAGTTCGAATATAAAACCACGCAAGGGAGTAAGAAATTAACAGTCTAATGTGTGTGTGTGTGTGTGTGTATTATTGATTTGTATATTTGCTGAGTACGCAGGTCTGCAGAACACTGTCGCAACGTGTGACGTGTGCAGACGACGGATGACCGCCCGGTAGCTACAATACCAACAGTGATATTCATCCTATGTTAAACTGCTCTGTTGTTCACTATTGATTAGCTATTGTCGGAGACAAAGCTCTCGTCACAATGGGCCTCGCTGTAATGTCACAAGCACAGATTCTAAACAGGGAAATGTTATCATTACTGCATGAATTAACCATGTTTAACAGTATCTGTACAGTTTTGTGTCATGAGTGCTACATACGGTTGTACTGTATTTGATATACTAATATTATCTTTTTGGACTTTTCCAACGCGTCTATGTTTTAACCACATAACGTTTCTGGAGGTGATAAAACTACCATTTTCAGGTCAATACCTCATAATTACATTTAAGTTTTATCTACTGTGTTGACAATCTATTACTATTGTCCAAAAATTAAAATATAACCATCTATCACTCAGTCTTTCAGGTCACGAAAAAAACATCGTGCGAACGGAGCGGGGGTTAGGGCAATACTGTACGTACTTCAATAGTAGCAATAGATTAGATTTGATTATTGGAGTAGCAACCGTACCAAGGTAGGTATTTTTTTAAGCCAAGTATGAATGAAAAATGATTGTAAGATGATCGTGGCGCGATCTTGTAGTCTTGTTACTGACTAAGGCTGGCATGTTCCATAGACAGGACTGTTAATTAATAGCCCAACAGCCGATGGCAACTAAGGGACCTACAGTTTATCGTGGAATCCGAACCACGACCTCTGAATTACGAATTGGTCTAATTTTGAGGATGGTCTTATGGTGTGAATAGTCGTAGTATTCAATAGTGCGGACGTTAAGACACACTAGAGAACACTACACCCACCGACCATCGCTCACAGCTATCCACCATTCGTGACCTCCAAGTAGCTAGATTACAGGACGACGCCACCGTCCCAGTCTACAATACCCCTATACAGTACAATACTGGGAAATAATTTATAACCAAAGCAATTATGAATTTTAAATATCCTGTATATTTTAACTCTTAAATTCATTCATTTTCATATTCGACCCAAACAATAAGTTTTAAACTCAATATGAGTGAAAGGTGAGTGTTATAAGAACCTTAGTTATTGATAAAGACCAACTGTTTAATTTGATATGTTCGTTAATTAGTATACCAATTAACAAAGGTAGCTGAGTATAGTTAAGAAAAATCACAACATTTTGTCAATACACGTAAACCGCTCAAGACCAGTCATTCAGATTTTGAAGCGGGTACTAAAACCACCTGTATATATTATTATTATGTGAAATATTATGAAATAAATTCGTATGCAGATTCATCTAGTTACAACTGTGTGAATGTAAATTCGCTGAGTACTCAGGTCTGCTGCTACGCTCGGTCCCTGGTTTGTGATTGGACCGGCGCTCGGTGTACGCCTAGACTCGAAGGTAGCCTACAGTAGTGGTACTGCAGTTACAAGCCCTGACGGCCGCGGCAATTATCACATTGTACTAAGTGAATAATTCTGGAGAAATTATCATGCCCTCTATTAACATCGGCTCACCATGTGACCACTGGCTATGTTACTCACGGCCAGGGTGACAGGACTTATACGCAGTTAAACGTTTAATTTTATATTACGTGCCATTCATGCGCCGAACTTTTTTAAACTTTACACAGTTTAGTACATTCTAAAATTATTCTGGAAAAATTTCATCTACCTAACCTTCGCAGAAACAAAATGGCGATATATTGAAAATGATAGGGCCTACTTTAAAAACATTAAAAAATCTGTTTTTAGTTTTTATTGTTACATTCTAGGGCAATATGACTTTTAAATAAAAAAAAAACTAGAATACAGCCTAATGAAAACCTTAAAGTCCATAATTATTCAAACCGTAACCCATTCACAGCAACACACTGATAATACACTTAAGAAATCATTCGTAAGCTCTTACAAAGAAACTCCGGGGAAGTTCCTCTTCTATTGGTCGTTTTTGATCCTTATTTATTAAAGCTATGCGCATAAACCTTTTCCTTCAAGTACCCCCATAAAAAAGTCACAAACAGTTTGATCTGGTGATCGGGGGGGGGGACAATCTAAAAAATCAATTGCAAGACCATTCCAACGGTCATGAAGGTTGCCATTCAGTAATTTCTTGACATGATTTGCGAAATGAGGTGGAGCACCATCTTGTTGGAAGACTGCTTGATCCATTTCTGGTAACGTCAAGTGGGCAAGACATGTTCATTTAAAACTCGTGCATATATATTCCCAGTCATTGTATTGCCTAAAATGTCGTAAGATAACTCTGCAGTACAACTGACAGTAAAGCTAATTGGTCAAATTTTAAATATGCCTCCATTTTGTTTCTACAAAGGCTAGGGAACTGAAATTTTCCCAGAATATTTTTAGAACCTACTTTGTAAGCTGTGTTAAGTTTTAATAAGTTCGGTGCATGAATGGCACCTCTTCGTGGGACACTGTGTATAAACAGTAGAGGACAATGATAGTTTTATCTACCATTTGTATTAATTGCATAAGTTCATAGGTAGTTATCGTATGTAAATTATTGATTCGATATATCAATCACTTATCGGTATACCGGTTGCCCAACCAAAAGTTTTCCAATAGCTAACTTTTTAGTTTTTTGTCTGTCAGCAAACTTCTTATGGGGAGCCCTATTTATTTTCTCTTACTTTTAGCTTAGTATATCAAGCTTTATTTTGGCTATAATAAATGGGATGCCCAAATGAAGTTTGCTGACGGACAAATAAATAAACGGTATCAGTGGACTGACACATACTTTCTCCCTTACGTAAGTTTTATCAAGACAATCTGTAATAAAGCTATCATGTTCTTCAAAGTTGATCTAAATATCATTTAATAATTTATTGTTTCAAAATAATCATCCCAATTTTGAAAGTCAAAACAAGAGAGACAATGTTAAATTAATTGTTCGAATCATATTGTGGGGAACCACCCTCCGTAATACCAAGCTTTTTTAAGTTGGTTTTGTTGGGTTATTTGACCTTACGCTTCATACCAAGTTTCATGGAAAACGGTTGGAAAATAAGGAAGAAATTGATTTTTTTAGTATTCTCCAAAAGAATAAAATTCATAAAGCGATTTCAGACAACATACTGTGTTTATCATGGATAGTAAATTTAACTTTTCTCTTGAACCGTTAGCCGTAGACAAATAATTCAAAATACTAATTTGTTTAGTTTTTAAGCTAGTTTCAATGACGAGGGTCAAGTTATACTTTACTTTTATTGCTTTCGCTGAAAATTAAAAAGATTTTTTACATTTCAAAGCCCATAACTTTTGAAAAATTCATTTTTACAGACATGCGGGTGGTGTCATATTATTTAGTACTCTGTGCATTATATACTGTCAAATTTTAATCAAAATCGTTAGAGCCGTTTTTAAGAAATTAGGATTTTCACGTTTTTAAGGGGGTTTTAGGGGTGAACTACCCTTAAAAAATAAAAATTAAAAAAAATGAAAAAAACACCTGGAGATACGGTTAATATACCCATAAATGCCAAATTTAATCTAAATCAGACCAACGGGGTATGCCGTGGCTCTGTACACATCCAGACACACACACACACACAAACACAGAGAGATAGATTGACAGACAGACACACGGACGGACAGACATCACGTCCAACCCACTTTTTGGATTCAGGGGACCCCAAAACGGATATATCCACTCTCAACTCAAATTCAAAAATTTTGACGAAAACAATACTTTCTCCATATACTATATATAAGGGGGAGAAAGTAATAAAAATGTTACAATCGATCATATGATTCTTGAAGATACAGGAAAATAAAGTTTTAAAAATGCTCTATAATCCGATTAATTAGTTTTAACCAAATAATACTAAGAATAAAAACGTTTTAAATCGTGTTGTCTACCTGAAATCGTAATCAAATACAGAGTGTTCTGTAAAAAAAGCAAAGATGTCTGCCATACAGATACAAATGGCGTGAAATTTCAAAAAATGAAGTAGGCCTACTTAACTAAAAGCAACATAAAAAATAATCTTACACAATCATCTTACACTCAATCCTCATTCATACTTGGCTTGAAATACCCACCTTGGGTAAGGTCGCTATTTCAATAATCTAATCTAATAACCTGAATATGAGTGTGATGATTTTGATGCAGCTCTGTCACAGTCTACAGATGTAGGCCAAAGAGTGAGAATTAATTGTCACCGGCAAGCCAGCAGCCTGCATTGCAAGGAATACCACTCTCATGACTAACGCGTTTAGCCGTCAGTATCTCTCTTTCAGCAGGTGTTGAAACAGCTGCGATGCATGTCCAAACAGCAGAAACAGTCAATAGCATGCTTACTCACTTGAGTAAATTAAAAAAACTAAAACCTTTAACAAATATTCTATATACAGTACTCATATTCTTTCAAGTTTGTCTAAATATCTTTTTAAAATTGCCATACAATTTCTGAGACAAATAAGTTAGGCCTTAAATTTATCTATGCTAAGTTGTGGTATTGTTTATTGTGGTAACTGTTCTCATGTTAATGAATTACTGCTAATACAAAAGAAGGTAAAGTTCATTATGGATGGAGCCAGTTATATTGAACACAGCAAACCTATTTTTATAAAATTTGAATTTCTTACTGTGATAAATTTATATATATTCAACTTGTTACAAATACGCTTTCTATCAAAAAACGGAATTTTTTGGAAATACTCTTTCCTGCTTTTATTTCACACAGTTATGTTACCCTTAAGTTTTTACAAATTGTTTAGTAACCTGATAATTTTACATTTATTACATACATAAAATAAATATTTATGAAAAACCTCTATTCACATATTGTACTTTGCCGTCTTCAATCAAGAACTGTCAAACGGTTATAAACAGCTGTTTTGGTTTGTATTGTTTACATTTTATTCTCCATAAGCGTAATGTTAAATTTTTAGATTTTAAACTTAATATTACAAGAAAACACGAATTTTCCTGGACATTAGACCTATCTAGAACTTATTTTATACTCGGAAATTAGTTATTTCCAAAATGTAAAGAAATTCCTTAGTGCCGTTTTCGAGATCCGTGTGCAAATATATATATGTATATATGTATACAAACCTTGCTCGTATTATAGTATTGGATTGGATTAAAAAATATATCACCGGCTCGTAAACCACCTCTTCTACTGTATTACCGAATTTCTCAATTTACCCTCTTCGGAGTTTCTCACTGACTGATTATTTGTACCTGCCTCACTTGATGCCTTGCTTAAAATTAGTTTAAGATTATTATAACAATGAAATACATGGTGATACTATGTGATACTTGATCATGGTATTGTCCAGGGTAGTGCCCTTGGTCCTCTGCTTTTTTTTATTTATATAAACAATTTAGACAAACTTCAAATTTCCGGCAACAATTTTTAATTTGCAGATGATACATCAATAATTTTCAAAGCTCCAACTTGGCAGAATGTTTTTCAGATTGCCTCAATAGAAATGTCCATAATCAAAAAATGGATTGATGAAAACATTTTAACTATGAATGTTTTGAAAACCAAGTGCATGCCAATAGCGTTGCGCCCAGCTAGTGAGCTGCCCGCAGACCTCAGGCTGGTGCTCCATAGGCCCTACTTGTGGCGCTGCACCCACTGCCGCCTGTCAATGTTCAGAGGTAGAGAGGGTCACTACAAGTATCTTGGGGTTGTATTGGATTCTAAATTGTAATGGGAATACCAAATCAATTACTTAAAATCAAAACTTAGAAAAATGATATACGTATTTCACCAACTAAGTGTAATACAAAATGAAACGGAAATTTGTATGGTTTATTATGCATATGTTCAATCCATTCTTCAGTATGGAATTATAAATTCATTATTTGTTGTCCAAAAATCAATCATCAAAGCTGCTTTTAAAAAATACAAGCGATTCCTGACTAATCAGTTATTTTAACAGACTAAATTACTTTCAGTCGGACAATTATATATTAAAACATTATGAATTTATACATATACTCATAAAGAAATTATGATCACCCCCATTTCTCATAGTTATAGAACCAAAAACTCAGTTAATGCAGGTGTGTAAGTGCCCAGACCAGTAAAATCAATTTGTTATACAAATTCATTTTTTATAGCAAATTTCATTTATAGAAACATTCCATTAGAGATTAGAAACATTCGGGTTTCTACAAAATTGTTTAAATTGTCTATCTCTGACTGGTTAATGGAGATCGGCCCCGAACAGGCTGAGACACTCATCCGCTCTGAGTACAGCAAATAACCCACTCAAACTGTTCTCACTGCGACCCACTTCATTTATTTTGCTTCATGTAGTGTAACTTTAATTTTTTTTCTTATTAGGTACACATGAAATGTATCGAAGTACAAGTTCCCGTGCACAGGCCAATATCGGCCCATGCGGGAACTTTTTTTTGTTACCGGTATAATATGTATATTATAATACTGTATATTTTGTAAAATTGTTAATATTTTTTTTTAAATAAAATGGATTTGATTTGATTTGGTGCCATTTCAATTTTTTTGCATATATAAATTTTCTGATGACGTGTATCTGTAATAAAAGTTGTGGTATAATTGGATTGCATTTAGATAATATATTTCTTATCCTCTATAGACCCAAAGATTTTATACTTACTATATCTTTAGAAATATATATTGTAGTGTGATTTATGTTATCTGCATGCATGTATATCTGACAATATCTACACACTGTACTGTGCCATCTCAATTTCATTGTCTGAGTTCGCTTACGCTTACGCTGAGTTAGCTCTCATGACATTTATCTGTGATATAGTTTAACTGCATGTAGATAATATTATTTTTTATACTCGTATACATCTTTGTACTTTTATATTCACTTTATCATTATAAATATTTTAATATGACTCATGCTATCTGCATGTATGAATCACCTGACATTATCTATACTGTGTTCTGGGATAGACTATTGTCTAATATAGGCAGGAGTTTAAGAATCAAACAATAAATTAAATGTCACAACAAACTTTATTTTTGAATATTCACAAAGATCATAACATACCTAAGAACTTTCTACAAATATTTGTAAAAATCACAGTCTTACCTCTAATACTATCCTACTATGAACTCAGTTTTGATTCCATCTCTTTAAGTTCTCTTCGCTCTCGTTCACGCCGGATTTCATTCAACTGTGCTCGAATCTTTCTATCAACTTCTTCTGACTCTGGAGGGTAAAGTTGTCTTTTTGTTTTTATGACCCATTCTTCATAGTACTGTGGCTGGTTAAAGTAGTGAAAGGTAACAAGTGGAAACATCATGTAGAGAGTCATCCTCCCGACTTCTAACTTCCACCCCATTCTCCCTCAATATTTTGACCTAAAAAATTTAAATATGAATAAAAATGCCAAGTGATACCGTTGACATATATTTATATATACATGCACAATTTGATCTAAATTGGACCAATAGTGTAGGTATGGCTTTATAGAGATCCATGTACAGACAGACATCACTAAAATATAATATATAAGCAAGATTGTCTGGCAGACCCGATAGTTGGGCACAGATTACAATACTGATTCTCTGAATCTTTCCTGTCATATGACCTCACATAAACAAGTGATTGTTGTTTATGTCTTTGCTATTCATCATTGTCATTTATGTACTCGGCGACCAATAATAATCCTGTAGAACCTCATTAATTCAAACCTCGATAACACAAATACTGCTAATATCTAAAAAAAAAACAAAAAAAAAAAAATAAAAAAAAACTAATCAAAACAGATTGGTCCGGGACGTTTATCCCAGGTTATAAATAAATGAAAAACTACCAAACTCATTAATAGAACGCTCTAGAAAAAAAAATCGTATTTTGAAGTAACAAAAATGATCTACCAACGTAAAAGTAAAAATGATCAGGATCTAGTAAATGACATCATAACAAGTATGACAGAAAATGCAAGATGCAGCCGGGTGAGCATCTCACAATATGCAGGTCCAGTATCATCCCCCCGATATCATATTAATCCTAAAACTGTATAAAAAAAAACCACATAAACAAAAAAAAACTAAAACTAATAACTATTCCATATTGCATCGGTACATATTCAAAATAAGCGTCACCAAATGATCACGTCACATAAAATGATTGATGGTCAAGATCATCATGTACGTACTACCGCAGTCCTGTATTCAAACCTCGATAACACAAATATTGTGGATATCTAAAAATATGATTTGTAAATAGTTTTTGTATTTAGCCTCTAAAATTATCTAATCTATCCATCTAATCAATTCAATCCATCCATCTATTCCATTCATCCGTCCAAACCATCCATCCATCTAAGCCATCCGTCCATCTAATCCATGTCTATCTATGTATCTTTCTTCCATCTTTCTTTCTTTCTACTTGATAATCCGGCATCATGGAATCCCACACTTCAATTCCACCAACCTAACTTAACTCTGATTAATAGAACTTTTAACTTAACTCTGTATTTTGGTAATGTATATTCCGGTATACAGCCCTCTGGGGAGTTAAGTTAGGTTGGTAATTGATAGTAAAAAATATTAACAGGGCTTAGTATGAAAGTATCAATATAAAAGTAGTTAATTTACCTTAACTCTACAGTGTGACGATGTAGAGTTAGTAAATGTTGGTGATGATAATGGTTACCAGGCCTATGATATTCATAATCCATCACTATATCCTACCATCATCCATGTCTTCAGTAACAAGTAATGTCAGCCAACAAAGTATAATGGTTGTAATTCAAGATGGGCAGCCTTTTAGTGGTGAGTTATCATTAGGAAAACATGACTTTAAGTATAACAATTATGTTAGTAGGCCTATATTGTATTAAATCCCTGGAAATAAAGAGAAAGTGTCTACTAATTCTAAGTAGTAAGTTCATAGTTAATCTAATTTTTACTTTATAAAAAGGTCTAAAGAACACATAGTATGGTCTAATAGTTAAAAGATTTTAGCTAAACTAATCCAACTCTAAATCATTTATTCCATATTGAATTACATAAACGGTACATTCAAATATACGTCTACCTGTGTGTTCCAATAAAAGTTATTGGTTCTTATGTGTATAGGTACACAATTTGATACATGCCACTAAAAAAAATACCGTGGCAAGTCCTGTAATTCAGCTACTTAGAGGTCACGAATTGTGGATAGTTGTGAGTGATGGTCGGTGGGTGAAATGTTCTCTTGTGTGGATTAACGTTAGTACTATTGAATACTACGTTAATCGGCAAAAACCATCCTCATATTTAAACCAGTTCATAATTTAGAGGCAGTGGTTCAGATGTTCAAATTCCACGTTAAACTGTAGGTCTATTAGTTGCCATCGGCTGTTGGGCTGATAATTAACAGTCCTGTCTAAGGAATATGTCAGCATTAGTCAGTAACAAGACCACAAGTATTAAACTCCATATTAACTTTAGGTCCCTCAATTATGCCATAGACTGTTGGGTTAAAAATTAACAGTTCTATCTGAGGGACATGTTAGCCTTAAGTTTACTCAGTAACAGGACTACAAAATCGCACCACAATCATCCCGCACTCATTTCTCACTCATACTTGGCTTATAATACCTACCTGGGTAGGTTGTCATTCCATTTAAAGGTATAAAGTAAGCATAAGTAAATTCAAAGTAATTTAAAAAAACAGTCTTTTGTGACTAAGTATGGAAGAAAGAGCTTATTTCTACATTGGACAGTAAAAATATTAAGGCTTTATTATCTACTTACATTAGTATGTAAAAATTCGGCTCAAAAATTAAATTATTCTTCTAAGTTTGTATTAAATTCACTACTGTAACCTCCAAAATAGATACAATCTCAAAACAAAAACGAAATAGAAAAAAAATAGTTCTTATTCTGTTGCTGTGGTGTTGACAGATAGAGCAAAAGCAGAAGACATTAGTTATTTCTGAAGTTTGGTAACAGTATCACATGACTCAAAGTCTAACATGAAGCCATGCAACTTGACTAGACAGATTTTATTGTTTTATCAGAGATGAACGGACTATCCTATGGTTTTATATTAGTACCATTGTTTGTATACAATGCTACTTACTTACTTCATCTATCTTGTTACTCCATATTTCCATGTCCATATTTCTTTATCTCTGCTCCTCTCCGATTTTAACCGATATAGGCAGAGATAAAAAATAGGGACATAATAAATAGCAGAGAGGAACAGATTATTGAGGAATGGATTACCATCCATTCATTACTTATAGTATTATCCGTTAGTTTATAATAGGTATACGCCAAAGAGTCATAAATTAACTATACCGGTAATTAGTTAGTTTATGATGATGGAGTCCAAATGAGATAATTCCTGAATGGTATAGTGTGTGGGTGCTGACTCAGCAGCATTGGATAAAATGCAGTGACTTTTTAAATAAATCTAGTAAAAAAGTGTATAAGTTTAAAAAAAATAATCTTAGTTACATGTAAGTTATTTTGATAAGATACTCGACAATCGTCACTATCAACAACACCCCCTTTGCCCTTAAGATGATCGGCGATTAACATTTATTAATTACAATATTATAATAACATTAAGTGGTTCAACAATTAACATCAATAACTGATTTCATAATATGGAAAAAGTTTTCTGTGCAACCCTTCTCTTATGCTGACTACACAACAAATAAAATTAACAATTACCCTTGTATATTTTTCTGTATAACATATGCTAAGGTTTCAACACTTCTATATGAGGCAGTTGTAAAGAGCTCGTTTTGAGCCAAAGAGCCATTTTGGGGTTGCTCAGTGTTTGTAAAACATCTAAGCATTTTCCCAGGTTTTATAGCAATAATAACTTTCTTAGTATTATTTGTAGGGAGGCAATAATATCTGACAAGGCGAAATTGGTAAGGAAGCTGCACGATCTGAAGAGCGCTCCCAAACCTTCTAGCAATGGCAATATAGCTGGGAGCACGACTTATTATACAGGTCAAACCATGGGTGAAACCGCAGCATGGCAATGTGGATTACTACCTGATAGTTCCTGACAAGGGTATTTCAAGTCATAGCTGCACTGGATGGCCAAGATCGGTTCTCTAGAATGCATATACCACCCGGTTGTTTCTGGCGATGCGGAAGACACTTTCTTCCACTGTCCTCATTGGGAATGGCCCTACCTGGAGTCTACTCAAAGACTAAAGAGTTATTTCGGTAGACATGGTCTTTTTCAAAATGATGGACAGTGTGAGCAACTGGGATCGTTTGTTTCATTTCATCCACGGCATCCTCCTTGAAAAAGAAAAGTGATCTGGTCTGCAAGATCCCATAACTGATCCTGGTCTTGAAGTGAGCCCCAAGGGCTTAAGCCAAATTTAGGCTTAACCTGATATAATGTAACAATTTCAGGTTAGAACCTTAAAGAGTAGAGGTTATTTTTAGCGGGAAGACCAATTACTTTTTTTATCCAGGGGAGCCACACTACAGGCTGGCCACCTGAGTGTGATTTTCCTGCCTTAACCTAAAAAAAGGTTTCTTGATCTTACCACTGAGGACTATTTTAATGTAAGAATATAAGAATGACAAAAAAAAACTATTCTTAAGGGCATTGAAGCTGGAGTCAAGAAAAATAAAACTGCAAACAAGTCAATATGTTTAATAACACAAGATATCCAACAACAATATTAAAAATATTGATAACATTACATCGTATTAGCAAAAGCAATACAAATTGAAAATATCACAATTTCCAAGCTATGTTTTTGTCTCAAAATTACGGTACGGTGCTTTCAACATAATCAGCAACTAATGACGGACAAGAAGCGATGGACGAAGCATGCGCTATATACAGGCCTACACACACAGTCTTTTGGTCAATAGCAACATTGAGCATTTGTGCAAAGCAAAGCCAATATTTAAATCCATTTTATTGTTACATTTTAATACAAAAGGTATTCATTTTTATTTCACAATTAACTACTATTTTTTCTACTATTAGGACAATTTATTGAGATACAGAGATGCCCAAGACAAATCCATTTATTGACCAAAATATGATGGGAGATTTAATATAAAATTTAGCCAGAAATAAGTACATATTACTTTTAAAACAAAATAATTTGAATACAACCTTTTTTTTAAAGATGTGAATAACATTTTGCATTCCTTAAATTATAAATTTTTTCTTAGTCGTGTTAATTCTTGGGAAAATTTATTCCATATTAATGCTTGAATTTTGAAAGTGAGTTCAAAACAATGTAGTAAAACAAATGCTTAATAATTGCAAAAACTATTTACTGTATTATTTTCTCTAAATGGTTATTGATTATGTTCTAAATATAATACTACGTCTAAATTCCCTATACTGCAATCTAAAGACAAACACTAACCTAACAAACAATGTATAAAACCCATTTGGAAACAGTAATCTCCTGTAATTATGAGCAGTGAAATTACACGTACATTACTTAAAAGTTTCAAAAGTTCACTTATTTGATCACAAAGTTGAAAAACTGGTTGATTAATTAAATAGTTTACATACAACACATCAATAAAAAGCTTTATATAATTAGAATTTAAAGAAATAAATGAACAGCGAGCTTATTTGTTTTGTACTGTAGCTTATAGTCATGGCTAAAGAAACTTGTTTATGTAATTTCTGTAATGTCAGTATAAGTAACACTTAATAAATTACATTTGTGTCACAATTTACAAAATAAATTTACTTTATGTGCGGTATGAGTTGGAAAATAATAAACAATTATGATTCCATGTAATTCAAATTTCATTCTGAAAGATTATGTTGGGAGATGGCAATCAAAAAAAGACATGCAGATGAAAAAGTAAAAAAATATAAAAAAATACATGAAAATGAGTATACATTCTAGAGTTTCAGAAACTATGGTAGTAATTATTAATACTTGAGAACTATTACTGTTTCCACAAATGAATACAAAATATTTTAAACTATAAAAAAGATTTGGCTAAGTAAATAAAGTTTGTCCTGCAGGACGGAATATGAACCAACTACAATAAATACTAGATATAAATCCTGACTACATTTAAAACTAATTTTTCATGGACTAGATACAAGAGCTAAGAGGATAATTTGTTTAACACTAGTATGGTAGATAAATAAATTAGTTCCATAATACTTTTTCACTATTATTATGATAAATAAAATAACATTATCTATGCGAAAGATTTTAAGAATTACCACTGTTTAAATTACCACTATAAGAATATGTTATGATGCAAGTTTATTATCATGTTTTAAATATTTTTAATGTTTTTTACAATAAAATATAAAACCACATTTCTTATGGTTAAATTTCAATCTTCTTTATTACTTCATCCAGGACAAATGTAAAAAACGATCATTGAGTTATAGCTTACTGCATGGAAATGATTTATATCTTTGTTGAATTTGTACATCTTTCTTATTACTAGTTTAACTATTTTGTGGAGGTAGTTTAACTATTGAATAAAGGTATAGAACCTAAATTTTTACTGACATGTTATTTTATTTAAAAAAATGTGTATCAGTTTTATAAGTTAAATAAATACTATCAAATATTTTTTAAACAGTAAAACATTTAATAAATACACAGAAAGTTGTCTCTTATCTTTCCACAATTTTGTTTTCATACTTACACCTATACTGTTTGACGACAATTTGACTTGTTGGGTCAGCATACATAAAAAGGTATCATCTCTCCGCTTACCCTAGATGTTGATTATTAACTTAATAATAAACTGAATGTTCAACTCCAGCAAATTGAACCTGTCGTTAAACGCTATGTAACTTATGATCAATCTCGTCTATATCGTCACATAATAAAATTTACAGAATACATATTTATTTATATGATTAATAACATTGATTATACTTATATTGAACAATTTTCCTTTATATTTTCAATTAAATGAATTTCAAAAAAGATTAATCGTGTATAAAATTGTCAAAACTTTATTTTAAAATTACTAATAAATAATTATGGACAGTATTAAAATTACTATCTTTTACATAACGTGACCTCATAGTTTTATATTTTATCATAATGTAACATTAAAAATATAAACTCACCTATAAATAAAATTAAAAATACTCTATAAACAATAATAATGAGCAATCATCATTCCACCCCGTGAGCAAAACTATCATTTTTAATGCATTAACAGGTAACAACATTATGTAACAACGTCTATTTATATTTATTTACAAATATTATACACAATAATAGGCCGTCTAGGTTTCACACGCACACATACAACTAATTCAACACGTAACACAAGTTACTTTCCCATCAACAATATAACAAATCCACTAACGCAATGTAAATTTTTAATAGAAAAAAATGGGTTCCATACAATATTCATTGTCATGGTAGCTCTTGATTCGACCAAAAATATTAATTAATTTATATTGCACAATTATTTTTATTTTGGTAAAAAATGTATTTCTAATTGATAATAATGAATCACTTAAATATATAACTGTATACAATTTTACTTCATCAGGCACTGTAATTATAGTGATCGATTACAAATGTTAAAGATTTATATAAAAAGGTACTCAAGGGCAGAGTTCATTAATTTTAAGTGAATATGTAAATTTGTAAGTTTTTTCATAGCAAATAAATAACCTGGTTCTCAAAGTTTAGTTACGTATAGCCTACAAAAAATATTTTGTAAGCCTACAACCAAGCCTAAATTATTAAAATATTTTGTAATATTACTTTTGCTGTTGTACCTGCGGCACCCCCTGGCCACGGTCGCCCCTCCTATGCGACGACCCTGCACACAGCTATCAGAGTCACTCGAAATTTTCTTTCTATGCGACAAAAAATTCTTAGAAACCGAAGCAAAAATACTCATTATGAGAATCAAAATCTATCTTCAGCCATATTCGAGCTTCACAAGTTGGGCTGAAGAGTTCCAGATGACTTAGTACTCTTAGCTGACTATACGCTACAATCCTGCAACTTATCATTAATCTCTTAAAAAAATTTAATAAAACCACTCAATAGGTAGGTGCTGTGACATAGCTTGGCTCTAGGAAACAACAAGTCAAGTTCGCATTGCTTTGAGTTTGTGACGGATACGTCTATCGTAGATGAAATGACCTGAGTATTGGTATTAAAAAAACTATCAGAAACTTGGACTTCCAAAATAATTAACCCTTACAGTGCTATGAAGAATATCACACGCTAGTTGTGACCCCGCATGTAAAAGAAGCGAAACAGTCGTCCACTGCAATTCTAACTAAGTGCAAATGCTGTCAACTCCTACCTAAGTCAGTCACCATTTATTTTACACAGGCCCTCTCACCACTGTATCACTCATTTGTAAACCAAATTGTGTAGTATCCATAAACATAACTCAAGTACTTATACTACCAGAAACTTCCCACGTTTCACTCGTCAGCACACGTTGAACACAAGTCAACAAATATAACGACAGATAAAGCTTCTCAAGGGGCAAAAGAGCAAAACTCCTTGAGATAGCTCCAGTATCTGATCATAGATAGCAGCACGGTTGACGACAAAAACAATCAAGTTCACTAAATTGTCAACAGACATCACTACCTGCCACTTCGACTTTTCGGGATAGATGTGGATAACCATAGATCGTTCCATAGCGCTGAAATGGTTTTAACTAAGCATTGTGTAAGTAAAATCGTTATAAATCTATTATTTATTTAGGTTACAGTGATAAAAAGGTTAATGTAAAAATATATAAAATAAAAAACTTTCGTCATACTGCTTCAAAAACAGCTATTTTAGATACATGTGTTACAGAGCAAAAGTTGTTGTTTTTCTTCCTAGGACTAAACTAATTATTATGATGATTTTTTGAGTCCTAGGCCGCAAAATATCATTATTGATGATACTTCAATAATGTTTGAGATCAGCATTTGCATAGCTTTAACAACCAAACAGGAATTAAGAAAGAACTGCTACAACGTAAGTAACATAACAGCTGATTAGTTTAAAGCGGCCAAAATGGTTGACAACAATAATTGATATTAAATCAGGTAATAATTTATGTTTTACCAGTTTGTTTCATTTTAATGCAGTATGTATATACTCGCACAAGTTTAACAGCCTAGGCTGTTAAACTTGTGCTCGTATCAAAAACTCCCATTTTTGGTCCTAATGATTGAATATACTATTATTTTGTTCAAAAGCTTGGTTTTTTAAAGACTTGTCCATAAGCCCTCTTGTTTCCAAAGTCACAAGGTTCTGATTTACTTTTGTACCCTAGGCACAAGGTTCTGTCATACACACCTCCATTAGGAATGTTTTAAAATAACTTCTCAACCAAGTATATGTAGAAAGTATATGATCAAACGAAAACATTGCCATGGTAAGAGAAACATTTTGGCTGTACTGCAAAACTTATACACTAAAAAAAATAATATATAATTATTTCATTTTTTTCTTATTGAATTACGGTCTTGCAAAGACAAGAAAGAGATAGGCCTAAGTCAGATGGTTGGTTAGTAACACATGGCTGACCTTGTTGACAGTGAAATGGGTAGACAAAAAGGCAAGGATGTCTTCAATATTGGGCAGTATTGTTAACTTAATGCTCAGAACATTTCTATACTAACCAAGTAGGATTATTTAAAATTAATGCTTGAACAGATCAAGTAAAATTATCATATCAAACAAACTTTATAAATTTTTAGATCCGTACATCAAATGCAAATGTAATTAATTAGATTCGGAGGTAACGGTAGTTCAAACATAATAAAATGTAGATAATTTACAAAATGTACAACTCAAGTATAAAGTAAAATTAAATATTAAAAAACTAATTTTATTTAATATAACAAGTAAAAATATTGTTCTAAATTATTACAAAACAATAAACAAACATGATAAATATATATAATAGTATGACAGCAAATAGAACATAAACATAATTAAATCAGGTACTTTTTCTACTACACACTAAATAAGTCCAAACAATTTTATTTCTAATAAATAATCATTTTCAATCAATAAAAAATTTGGGGAAAATTATTATATTTGCGTGTTAGATTCAAGTATGTGCTTAAAACCTTGTGGATTAGGTATTCTACAAAGCAAAAGATTTTGGAAAGAAGGTAGAATTCCCTTCACATTTATACTTAGTAACTCATAATACAAATGGGTAAAGATAATATTCCTCTAGAAAGCAATATTATTCACACGAGGAATAAGATTCATACAAGAAAGTTCCGCCACATTCCCACCCTCAGGCAAAAACAAAATATAGAAAAAAGTACAGCAGACTCCCGATTATTTGCGGTAATGGGTGGCTGAGCGATCGCGTGTAATGGAAATCGAAGATAAAGCAAACCTAACCTAATTTATACTGGAAATAGTTATTCCTATATATAGTAGAAAAATCTCCTATAAAAAAGATCCTATACAGTTATTCCTATTTATTCCTGGAAATAGTTATTCCAATTTCCCCAAACGGTTGTAAAAGTAAAATAAGAGCCTATTAACCTTAACTGAATGTTAGGTTTAATAATGTGAAAGACTTCAAATACAAGATTACCTAATAATAGACATATAATTTTGTAGAAAATATTTTCACATCGTTTAAAAACAGTCCAATACGTGAGACATGTGCACTATATTACTGATCTACAGTTGAAGTTTCCGTCTTTATTGACTGAGGGGAAAATGCTATTGTTGACTTTTTTATAGATCTTTGCTTCCTTTTTTTAACAATGGTTGACCAAATTTTTCTGAGACCTATGATATTGCACAGCGAAGTGTCGTCTTTTGCTTCCAGGAGAACCTTTGCATAATGGCGGGCAGTTGCGTAGGATCGCTCGGCCAAGGCCAAGTGTGTCAGGGGTGGTAGCAGGTAATTTGCAGGAGCGAAGATGGACCTTTATGCGTTAAACTTTGCATGCAGCAGTTCCTAATTTTTTATTTGCTGACCACGGATAATCGGGAGTCTTCTGTATAGTACAGGTGGGTGTGCTGGTGCTGAGATCCCAATGGAAAGACATGAACACTTAGTCACTATTCTTTGTGCACTTTAAAACATTCAGCAAAAACCTAATCAAAGACAGTCATAGTTGGAATGTAATGTACATATTTACTACGCCTAAAAACTCTTACAGTTCTAATGGATCTATTTGAACCTACACTATATATCGAGGAGTCTTAGATTATATAGGGGTAAATAAGTAAAAGAAAGAATAATAAAAATTAAAGTACTTGAAAATTTGTGAAATACTGCCTAAATGATCTAAAATGAATATTTCATGGACAATTTTTGGTTAAGTATACATTGCTAACCACCTAAACTAATGATGTTCAGAGGAATGGAGTTAGTAACATACAACCAACGTACATCTCTCATTTAGCCTGGCATCGTATAAAAAACCTCTGGCACTAAGAAAGGCAGAACTACTTCTATCTAATGCCTTTCGAATACAACTAACAGGGGTCTGCGGTGAACAATTCCAGAGATTAAGACAGTTTAAATCTGATGGGCATGAGTTCACATTCTTTTCTAAAATTTTGACCCTAATTCATCGATGAACTAGCTAAAATCATTTCATGCACTTTGTCATTTGGGAGAATTAAAAAAAACATACATTTGATTAACTCTTTATGTCGGGAAGGAGAAAAAGAATTGATGCAATATTAATAGACCAATAAATAATTACTCATCTGGTCTTGTTTGCACACATTGAATATTTGGAATTTATATGGAGGATATAATTACCAGTTAAATAAATAGTTTAGTTTCAACAAACAACTAAGGTTTTCAACGAACAAAAATTTAAACTAAAGAAGTTCCTATAAAAAGCTACGTAAAAAAACCAACAACAACTATACAATGAACAATTATATTATATTGGTTAAATATTATTAGTTGTTTTACATTGTTTATGGATTAATTAGAAGAAGATTTTTATTTATGAATGATGACATAAGGTACAAAAATGTGAAACAATATAAGTGACAGTGCAAAACAATGTTACAAAATGTAATTCTAAAACAATGAAAAGGGTAGATGAGTGATTTATTTAAGTTTAAAGAGTCAAAAACGATAATACATTAAAAACGACTAGTTGAGAAAATTTACCCTCGAAGATAAGAAACAAACACAATTTAAAATCATTGAGTATAAATGTATACAAATCACTAGATATGGCTTATTCAGATTCCACTCAAGCCAGAAAAAGTTATTTCTTTGTTATACTAATTAAGGAATTTAAAATTTACCCCATTTAATGACAGACTTACCTGATAATTTGAATATCTTGAAATGAAAATGTAACAATCCTTAAATACTGAAGCACCGCAGACCCCTATTGACTACCGACTACGACTGTAGCCTTAGAGGCACGCTACGCTACTGTCTACTCCGCAGCCGCAGGCACTATGATGACAGACGGCAGAGATATCAGCACTCCGCAGACACGGTATTCCCTGATGGTTCTCGTCGCACGAGACACAACGGCTTCAGCTCCTCCTTGGACCCTTCGCCCAACAGGGTGATGGCTGAGCCGTCCCTCACAACAGCCGCGGCGGTTGTGCAAGGATTGAACAGTGGAAAAGCTGAGGGCGGAGTCTGCTTAGTGGCTGGGGCAAGCGCTTCCACCAGAGACTCGCCGTGGTCACACATTGGCGCCGTGCCCAGGAACACCAAGAGTGGGTCCAGGTCTCGAGGAAGCGCATATCTGAAGAAAAAAACATATGGATGAATATCATAGAACTCTGAAAGTCATATTAACAAGTTTTATGCTGTAAATTTTAAAGGAAATTTATCCTTAAGCTGGAGAAAGCTTTGGTTCATTTAAAATAGTTTAGAATGTGAAAAAATATCCAAAAATATAACAACTTTTTTTAAAACATAAAACTTCATAATACAATCATCAAGACTACCTTAACCGTTAATACAAGTACACTTTCATTGGTACACACGATTAGTACAATAATCCGGTATAAAGCTGAATACAAAATAAACTAAAGCAGTCAAAATAACATTTTTTGTTTTCACCTTTATACCAGATCAGTCCAGATTATGTACTAATCTTGTTATGTTTAAGGTTATAGCTCACCTGAGGACGGGATCAGTTTCCAGATCACGGAACATCAACGAGATGGAATATTTCCGAAGTAAAAATCTAAATAACTTAAACTTACCATCACCAATAATGAATTTCAAACAAAGAAGGGATAAGTAATGTTGTTCACCTGGAGAGAGCCTTGGCCTCGTCTGGCAGTGTGTCCCACGAACAGCTGGGCAGTTGCACACTGACGGCTGGACACCTGGGGCGAGGCAGGGCGAGTCGCAACTGTAGCTGCTTCAGGGCGATCCTGTCCAGGTGCAAGTAGGTGTTGAGCTTGTGCGGCTGCGCGCCTTGCGGCCCGGCCGGCGACGCAAACACCAGGATGAAGTCCGCCTCGTTGAACGCTTTCATGTACCAGCGCGTTGGATCCTTCAAAAACATCAAATATTTACGTACTACATTCGTTACTGTTGATCTATTTCTCAATAAAAGACAAGAGAGAGGTTAATAAACTTTCTAGATATTGAATTTTTTAATTGAAATATGGAGGAACCTTTAACTAAATAGGTCTCTCCTCAGAGACCCTAAAATTTTCTCTAACAGTTTATTTTGTTATTCAAATTCATAAACCACTGGTAGTTAGGATTCTCATTACTTATACAAGTATTTGTATGTTGGCTAAGTTTTTTGCTCAGTTGATGCTCAGTCAGAACTGACTATTTGATTTGTTTTGTAACTGATAACTGATTATTTTTTCTCTGTACTGTTTTGTAACTGTTTGAGAAAAATAACATATTCATTTATTTTCACTATCTAATGTGAAGTTTCATCTCGTGTCAGCTTCTCTGGATACACTTCCACCTTGGCTAGGCTCCACTTTTTGAAATTAGTTGATCTTCCTAGCCTCCAAAGTCGCTGGCTGGACTTTCACTGAGAAGGTAACACATTATTTGTCATACCAGAATGACACAATGCTTACAGCTCAATGATCCATAATTATGGCAACAAATCAGATGATTTACACTGAATCTAGGATTAGAGGAATGCTGCACAAAACATAGTTTTGTCCCAATTTTCAGACGATGCTTAAACAAAAAAGCTTTGTTGTAACTGTTAACTTTTTAAATTTTTTGTATGACTTCAATTCATGTACATTTTCTTCTGTTATTATAGAAATGGTTATTTCCCAGTTTATAATTTTCATCTGTAGGCTTTTACATGAAACAGACTTTACCAAATTATTGATTAGCAGTGTTACAATACTTTATGTGAATTGTTTAATTCTTCATTTGATTCCCTTAGTCTTAACCAATCTGACAGTAAAGAGGTTGAAATAAAACAGCCTAAAAGTTTCAATGAACATAAAGTTAAAAAGATATTTTCATTACACTGTACCAAAACTAGCTGCTTTCATTGTTAGTTATGAATAGAGAACGTAATGTTTTTTCGGCCTAGACCGGGTAAATATGCTGGAGATTTTAGTTACGATTCCAGACACTAGTATCGCTCAGCGCTCGTAGTTTTAACAATACTGCCAGTGAAGGTTGTAAAAGCTCAGTTTACAGCTGAGAAATCAGCTGTAAAACAGTATGACTGATGCTTTTTTACCGGTCCTCAGTGAATCAAATGGGCAACTAAAGGTCAGTTTGAAAAATTATATAACTTTTCTTAATATGATAACAGTGTAATGAAAAATATTATTCATAACTCGGATTAAAAGCGTTATTCCGTGCCATGATTGAAGGTTCGGCTGAACGCCTTGCGTGTAAACTTGATCGTGGCCCGGAAACAACAACTTTCCATCCTTACAATGAAATATACTATTACCTTGGTTTCAGTGTTGGGAATCGCAAACAGATCGAACAGAGGATCAAGATGGCAAGACTTCTTCAGATAATGGTGAAACTCGATCATGACGTCAACATGGTTAGGGTAGTTGTGGTTGTATATGAGCAGAACTTTAGGAGGCAAACGAGGTTCATCACCTGGTTACATAAAAAAGTTTTGTTGATTAATAATGTTATGGTTCAAAATAATAATAATTTTATAAATACCTGCAGGAAGGTTGAACAACATAATCAACTCGGTTAGTAAGGGTTATGTATTTTCAATGTTTACAAACAATGCAACAGATGAAACGGCACTATTTTACAGTTTTAGCTGGTACTTTGAGCCCAAGTTTATATACAGGGTTATTCATGAAATAACGGAGAAATCATTTTCACTAGCGTTTCCATGATTTAAAAATACTGAATCAGTCATGTTGTGGCTGATGATATTCTCAGAGGATGACATCAGCCATAAAGTGACCAATCGGCAGTTCCAGGGTTGAAAACTGAAAGCTGTAAGCTTTTCAAAAACGTTTTGAATAAGCTAGGAAGGGAGTGAGAAACTTAATATGCTAAGCATTATTTACCAGTGGGTTTTTGGGCACAAGATCTTCTCCAGATGAAGTAAGCTGTTAGGAAGACAGGGATGAGGATGACTGTGCCGACGATGCCGATGAGGAGAGGCATTTCTGGGCTGGCAACTGCGGAAATACACATTGTTACCGGGCATCAAAGCAGCTTTTACACCGGAGTCAACAACATAACACTCTGCCTATTTATACTAACAATTATATGTTTGTAACAGTTCCAGTAATAATAACCTTGTTATTGATGTAATCTCAAAACCACTCAGAGATTTATTACATCTTCCCAAAAAACCTGAAATACTTTGTTCAATATATGTTATAGTAATAGTCTTTAATATGAAAAATGTAGATTATATTATCAACTACCAATTTCATTAACCCAGGAACTGGCAGTCGTCGACTAGTCGATGACATGCGAAATTTCAGAAACTACATAAAATTGTCCAAATATTGGCTTTCCCACTTTTCATAATAATTGTTTATTTCATAGATATAGTCTTATTTTTTTATTTTATATAATATTTTTTAGTTGAAAAAAATAATTTTATAGTTCTTCATAAACAAAGTGTCACATTACTCAGCAGAAAATACTGATAAAAGTTATATTTAACACAAAAATACAAAAATTAAAAGTATCAACCTTTAATTATTTTCTAGAATCGTACAAAACATGTAAAACCAGCCCACTATCACAGGATTACTGACTGACAATTCCTGGGCATTCTAATTTAATACAAATACGTAAAGTGAGACAAAACAAACACCTAGCCTAGAGTTCAATAATTATTTTGAAAAATAATATTTTAGGGAAAACCTAAAATTAAAAAAAATTGCGGCTAAAACATAAATTCTGGACCAAATTACGTAATCCGACCAGCTGATAACTAACAGTGATATTTATGTGCCTTTTAAAATCCACTCGGACAAAAATTAAAATGTTGGTCTATCTATTACGAGTTTACTATTTATTACTATTTCCGAACACAGCTAGTTTAACTTAAGTGATAATGTCTATAACTGAGTGCTTTGTTGGGTATTATCTAAAACCTAACATGGGTTAATCAACGTAACGTGTTCACACAAACATCAAATTACAACAAATACTTAGATTAGTAGAACCACGACTATACAATTCAAGTTTTTAACATTATTGAGCTTCACGCTGGATAGTAATTTGAAAACGGAATACTGCACTGAGTGTTGCACAACGCATTAATTGAAATAGTAAATAAATGGAATGGTTTTGTTTGCCCCGTTTAAACTAGGAGCATTAGCTAGTTTGCTGGAATGTCTATCACACATTACAAAAAAAAACAAAAACAAAAAAAACCATGATCCATTACCAAATTGGTGTTTCTCCTTGTCTTACAAGGCCAAGATTTTATATATTTTGTTTTAAGAGTAACTATTAGCGTTACTATTAACTATTGGTTAATAAGTGAAATATTAATTTATCCTTATCCTCCATAAGATTAACATTGGAGCCCCAAAATATAACGTACTGTTTAGATTTTTTAATATCTCGGTAACCGTTGGAGATATAGAAAAACTTTGAGAAACTTAATTGTGTAGTTTTTAAGCTAATTCTAATGGTGGAAGATAAAATTTAAAATTACATATGAAAAACCTAATTTTTAAGTACAAAGCCCCCCAAACTACCTGTTCCCATTGACCGATATGTCTGGTTTACGAACTCGTCCGAGCAAATGTAGGAATACACGTCTACAAAATTTGGTTTTGATCGGACCATTTTTACGAGAGTTATCGTGTTCAAAGACACACATATATATATATAAATTTTAACGACTATTATTTTTGGTCTCTGGGCACCTAAAGAAGAAAAAATAACATGTTCCCGGGCTTAAGTCTCGCCATGAGACCTACGGTAATAGCTTCTTCCCTATGGGAAATTCGCTAAAAGTAAAAATTTTTGATGGTATAAATGCCTACTCTCAGTGTGCCTCACAGCAGCAAACCTGTACACTCTTTCCCATGTTAATCTTACGGAGAATAGGCAAATAATTCTCATGTTTATGGACAGATTTTGACCAAATTTGTCACATATAATTATTATTATTAGATTATTGATTTGGAAATTCGCTGAGTACGCAGGTCTGCTGCGACAGGGGTATTTTTTAAAATTGCAACCTAATAAACCCCATGAGGTTTACTTTTTCGAAGTATTGGCCATTACCATTTGCGATAACCGTGATTCTTCTGTACTTCAGTATTCAAGTGATAAGACAGTTAATTAATTCTTCCTCTAGTCATACCTTAGCATCAATTTAAGCTGCAAATAGTTGAATCGTCAACAACATTAACAATTACTATTACAATATCAAATCATTGAGTCAGGTCAGTTAGATAGAATGATGCTTCCAGTCATAAGATTAAATGAGTAACAATGTAAAAAAACCTTTGCAGGTTCCTGTGTTAGATAACATCCTATGATTATCTAAATATATAAAACAAAGTCGTGTTAGTTACACGCATTATAACTCGAGAACGGCTGGACTGATTTTAATGATCTTTGATTTTTTGGATTCGTCTCTGCTCCGGTCATGCTTTAGGCATATTCAGTTTCCATAAATTCAATTAGTTTCCATTTTATAGCGTTTTAAATTTATAATGTTAACCTTATGGGGAATAAGTTTGTTTACAAATTTTCTAAAATCAAAACATTTGATTTCTTAAAACAGCTGTTGGTTTACTCTCCGTTAGCAATATGCTTTACTATCCAATGCCATCTGAATCATTCATTTATGTAAATCTATGAAGTAAATATGTGCTGTACAAAATGAACAGCATTATTCGCCACGTTAATAGTTTACGGTTTTTGGGAATTATGTACTGTATTTATATATTTTTTATTTTCTGTATGATTAAAAGTAACGTGTTTATATGTTTGCCAAATAAAATAATCACAATGTTTATACATATTAGGTTTATTATAATAAGCCGCTGTTGAATATTTAAAGCTTTCACAACGAAGCCGCAATGCTATTTGACTTCACAAAATGGCCAATCTTAAAGTTAACGTATTTAATGTAGTTAATGTATTTTCTGTTAGGTGTTACGAAGTTCACCGGGTCAGCTAGTTATAAATAATATTAAAAAACTGAATTACTTAATGTATTTTACATTTCAACTTTTATTTTCCCATAACCAAAAACATGAACTCTCTCTTTGATAGGAGCAGAGAAAGTTTGCGCAAAAGCGTTTGCGGTCGCCATGAACAGTTGAAAAAAATTAAAGTGCTTATTTCACCAAGCTTAATTTTTATCTCACAACTAATTATTTTTTCAGTTTATTTATTTGTGTAAATATTTAGTTTGCGCTTTTCAATTTTTTAAATACAATTAAAAAGGAACCAATAAACTAGCGACTGGTCGAAGTTTGGCTTAACATTAAGTCAAGCGGATTGACTCGTCGTAAATTTTATATTATAATTAATTTTTTATTGATAACTGTTTTCCTGCAACTCAGATGGACACTTGTAATTCAAATCCTCCCTCATCCAGTAAGAGAGTGTCGCTAAAATCCTTCATTTTAAATGATTAGTTTACAGTAGCTTTAAGGGTTAGTTTTTGTGAGATTTCTGGTGTTTAAGTCTGGTATAATAACACAGTAACTCAGGGGTAACGTGCTGGGCCAGTAAGTTAACAGTTGCTGGATCGAAACCAGTGGCCTACAACTCCAGAAGATTGTAAGTGGTCATCTCGGGCTAGCCTTTCGGCCTACGCCTACGGTACCTAACTGTCTGTTATTTATGTCACAGGCCTTAGGTGCATGGTGATGGGCAGATGAGGTTTTTTCTAAAAAAGTTAGCTATACCTATGAGGACCTCGGGCGCGCGGGACAACGTGCAGGGGTTGTGTTCAGTGCAGTGCGAGTGCAGGGGGAGGGCAGTGAAGTTGTAGACTCCGGGCTTGTACTCGCTGTTGTACTCGACAGTCAGCACCGTGTCAGCCGGTGCGCTGGGCCGTGTCGTCAGTATCTCTGAGTGGACCACCCAAGAGTTGCCGTCAGGTTGTCGAGAGCTGCGCCACAGGTGCACACGGTACCTTCGCACCACACAGGCACATGATAAAGGTACAATAATCTTTACACCTGCAGTGGACATAGACCATACAACAGAAATCTGTGAGCAATAAATGGTGGGGTTCAATCTAGTTCTGACTACGAGGAGTGCCTGCAACACTGCACTTATTGTATTGCATGTGTTATTTCTTGGATACTTCTTTTGTATTTTTCTGTGCCTTTCGGTATTTTCTAGAATTTTGACGGAGAACAGTCTAAATTCCGGTCTAATTAACATGTCGACCTATTGTTAGGAAGCACCATTAAATAATTGTTAAGTAAAAAAATGTATTTACTTCCCTTTGAGAAATAGCTTAGATCATTGATATGTCTAAAGTGGATGTTTTCAGTTCATCTGGACTCCTGTCCTTATAATTATATCACATTACTTCCGTTTCAAATTTCGGTCTGACGTATTGCCAATACCCCTCCACCCTAGAGCTATGCAGGATTTGACCTCGCGACTTTCAGTTTTTAGGATAGGGACTAAAACTACTCAGCCAATTCTTCTCTCTCATTTAAGTATGGTTAGATGGTTAGTGTATTGTTAGAAACCAAGAATTTTAGCAGAATATACGGAAAGACCAATCGTGGTGGAGCACTAGAGCAGTAGAGAAAGCTATTTCACTCTGGAACGGCTAACATGGTGAGCCTACCTGGTGATGTTATAGTGAGGCGGAGCGACTTGGACCCTCAACCTGATGATGGGCAGAGCCGACACATCCACCACCATGAACAGCTGGTACTCAGCCATGTGAACTGAGGGCACTGAAAATTGTAAACCGTAAGCTAAATCAAAGTCTTAATTAATTTTTCCTTCAACTCGAGCCCTACTATAAATTATAATGTAATGTATCTATCACTTTTAAAACACTCACTTCTGACAAACCTTTGACAACGTAGTTAACGAGTCTAAATCATCTAAATTTTTACTAAAAATGAGCCTAAGTACTAATGCAAAAAATACAGAACAAATAAAATATCTCAGTTTAATCACTGAAGTTGTTAGCACGCTAGTTGATAAGATTATGAAGATACTCACATCTTCGTCGCCCGTTTGGAACAAAAAATGCATAATTGAACGCTTGAGGTTTTCCAGCCCAAGGTGTGGCAATGTATTGAAATTGGTAGGTATGGCCCTCATACGACCTGTCTGACCAAAGACAGTCAAAATAGAGAACAGCGTCGTCTGCATGACGTCTAGACATCTCAAACTCCCGACATGCCTCTGGCAGCCTGGGCGCTTCGTCTCGCCCCAAAGACTTCCGCAGAAATCTTATCCTCGCTTCTGCAAGAAAAGTTTTCCATTATAATTAAATGTAAATATTATTGTATCACTATATGTTAGTCTCAGTGTTATTAATAGTGGTTTTTTGGTTTTGTGCGAGTGGAATTAATGAATGTTAGATTATTCGAGTGTTATTGTAAACAATGTCATGTTAGGGTTGCTAAGAGGAGAAAAAACTTTTCTTCTTTATTAAGTATACCTTAAAAAATTCTTAATTTAATACATAGAGGCTTACACAGTTATCTAAGAGAGAGGTAGTGATTCTTCTCCAAAACACAATAAACTAATAAATTCTTATTTAAAGCAGAGGGAAACCTCAGCGATACTCACTTGCCCATTTTATGTTGGTAAAAGAAACGTTAAATGCAGGAATTGGAAGACCATCATCTGTGTCAGTTATTAGGTATGATACAATTTTCATGTCTCCAATTACATCCGCCAAGTCATTGTATCCTTTAAATGCTAATGACTGACAAGCTGAAACAAATATTTCAAAAATCAACCAACTAAATCAATTAAATGATTAAATTTGCATGAGAAAAACTATGATATAAAAGTTAAATTCAAACAATGACTACCGGTATGTAGTTGGTACTAACAGGCTGTCATCATATTGACATGAATTATTCAAAATTTTAATGTCTACAGACGTTAGATTTAATTATAGACTTTAAGTTTATTAAATGAGATTGTGATTGGCAATGGCCTTGAAAGACCATCCTTAAAAAACCTTATTTTTATCCTAACAAAATAAAAATATAAAAAAACTGTTGTGTGTGAGTGAAAAAACTGTTGGTTGGTTTAACTATTACTAAACAAAATCTTTGGCATTCAAAATAGCATGGGTTATTAATAACTAAAATTATTTTAATGGACTTTTCCAACATGTCTGTGTTTTTAACTACACATTTCTGGAGGTGGAGAAACTCCTCTTGCTTTCAAGTGATTACCTAAGAATTAAAAGTGTTGGTTATAGATATTTTATTACTGTTGTTAAAAAAATAATATACATAGGCTATATGTCATGTACAAAATACAATACACAAAGTGTTGCCCTAACTCCCGTTCTGTCCACATACTGCCTTGTTTCCGCTCTGTAGCAAAGTTTTCTGGTTAATTTACATTATTTGTTAAATATAATTTTTAGGTAATCTCTTGAAAACAGGAGGAGTTTCTCCACCTCCAGAAACATTGTGTTCATTTTAAAGCCTGGGAAAAAGATTCAGGATAGTTAATTCTTCTAAAAGTACTTAAAACATAGTTGTAACTGAGTCTCCTAAGGTTCTTACCTTTGTTTAACTTACCTTCTAAATTTCTTGGAAAATATGTGATCTTACAGAATTCATCAGAATCATTTGATGCTACCTAAAAATTAAAATAATAGTATTAACAGTCACATTTCAGTTTAAAATTCAGTACATATTTTCATCACTGATTAAAGGTGACTTTCATCATTCCAAGGTGACTGCTACAGTTCTGATAAGAGTATTTGATCTGTTTATACAAAATACATAATAAAAAGTACAAGATAGATTTATAAAATTAAAAAAGGAATGTTCATTTCCTTACGAAGATATACCATTCCTATTCACCTTAAAATATAAACCAAGTCTGCTGGTGTCTCAAATAAGTTTAAATTATGAACAAACTTTCAAACTATGAATTATTTATCCAAATAGATAAAAATATATTGTAGCTTATTAGGTAAATTCTTTGGGTTTATACTTAATTATGCAATTATTTTTATAAAAATACCCAAGTTGCAATGGACCTGGGTACTGTGTGAATTTCCATTGCTTTAATGATTATTTTTGTGTTGCTAAATACCTCTCACTGTAGCATTTTAACTATCACATGTCATTAAAGTTAAATAGTCTAATTACAGCAAAGTTGGTAAGTTACTAGTCTCTTCTAATCGAATCTATCCTTAAATGAATTGGCCTAAGTAATGAAATGAAATAATCATCTATTTTAGACAGGGGATGCTGTAGCCTAACTGAAATCGTGGTTAAAGAAAGTAATAAAACTATAAATTTCACATTACAATGGTAAAACTCTATGAAACAAAACATGTAACCAAATATCCATAAAAAGGACATAACTTTTAAAACCTTAACACAGATAGGCCTGCAATGTAGTTACATATAAAATAACAGTAGTGATGAATCATAAATATTAAATTGAATATTAAAAAGAAATAAATTCATGTGTTCTTGAAATAAACAAAAATATAGAAAACATAATTAACACAAGAAATTTTTAAACAAAAATATGAATTTATAAGACTGTTATTTGAGGTGTACAACCTATGGATTAGAGAGTTTATAATACCAAAACAGGAATTGGGTGTATGCAAAATCAAATTTTGATGAAAATATTTGGTCCAACTATTTTAAAATGGAGGATGGACTTGTTGATATAATAAGGAGTTTAGGGATAAGAATAAGAGAGAGAGTAAGGTAGGAAAGCAAAGAGATACGTGATAGCTCATATAAAGGTTGGAAGAGAATAGGAGTCCATCTGCTAAGAAAGGGAAGAAGAAAGTAGCCTATCTTGGCAGTAACCATCGATACCAGATGAAAAAATTACTAATTGGGAGTCCAAGAGGGATTATTATTTGCTGTTTGACGCCAATGGTCAGGATAATCAGGTTCAGGAGCATTTTGGAGGAGCCCGATTCTGGGGCGGTTGGGGGAGTTGTTGGTGCGGTTAAAGTCCTCCTAAGACAGAAATGGCAGTGTGTGCGAGTATGAATAAAACCAGGCCTCAAATCACAAGAGAACAATGCAAATGTTTTTGCATTTCAAGATAAGTGACTCTTTTAGATAGTCTAAATAATACCTGTTAGTTGCATACATAGATTACCCTTATCCCCTAGATATTTTTTTCATATGTAACTGATGATTATGAATCAATTTGACGTATTTACAGACACAGTAGCTTAGGGCAAATGCGCTGGCCCAGTATGTCAAAGGCTGGATTGAAACCAACGGCCGGATACTCCTGTCAAATTATGAGCGGTCACCTCTAGCTAGCCTATGTGACTAATGTGTCGCTGTCTTCAATTCCAACAACAAACAATCCACGTACCGTACCTAACAACTCAGGGTTTGCACTATTCCCTAGTAAAACATTAAACAGTACCACTGGTGTCAAGATTAAACATAGGCCACCTAACATAAAAATGTCAACAATTACCTGAAATAATTTTTATATTCACATTTAATTGTGTGAATTATATTATTGTGCTACAACTGTTAAATTTGTAAATAGCCTAATTATTAACAACTAAAAAGTTCTAATCAAAGCACAAGATAGTCTAGAAAAACCAATACTATTTGAATGACTAATATTGAAAATTATTTGATCAATAAGTTTTTAAGATCTACATATCCAACAAAGGATCAAATCTACAAAGTAAATACACAAAAGGAATAGACTTACCTGATGAGCACATGAAGTACTGTGATTTTCACACATGTAGGGTTCAAGAAATATATTTCTCTCAAAGTCATTACAGTATATACTTTCAAAACACGTCAGCAGTAAAAGTAAACATAAAATAAATTTAACCCAACAAGATCTTATGATTTCTACATTGCAGGTATTAAAATAGCACATATTTGGCACATAACATTTCACAATGGATTAAAGTAATAATACACTGACAAAAAGATTGTCAGCCAAAAATCTGATAACCAATCCGCACTAACTTTTGTATACAAATTTAGCCATTATTATAATCAAACGGCAAGTAATTATACATTTTTAAGAGGTAAAGTAGAAGATCACACATCATTTTCAGTAGACAAAAAAAGATAATCAGAAAGAGCAGACGATGCGTACTTGACAAACAAGAAAAAAGACATCAGTGAATATGTATTGTTCTTTTCTTCAATATTTGTGGACAGCTGCAGTACACAGAGTAACCACGCATTTTCACTGCCAATATATTAAACAATTTATCTTCGGAAACAAAATATTATTAGTTATTGACTCTCGTCATTTTCAAATTATTTTATATCAAACTCATGCATTGAAATATTTATATAGACCCCAATGGATGAAATACTAATGCTTTATAGTTATAAGAGTGCATGTTATTACTTATCTCAAGTAAAAGCTTACTAAATTAATATTTATACTAGCATAACTGGCGCACGAAATCGTGCGCTGTCAAGGAGACAATCTGTCCACCAATGCGTGTAGGCAGTCAATCTTAAGTGTTGCTATTAAAAAAAATCAATTCAATTTAATTTTGATAAAAAAAATTTTATTAATAAACCTTATAAAATTTCTCTATAAACAATATTCAGATTATAAATACGGTTGTCTTGACGAAGTCGGCCTTGGTGTTTTCCAATTTTTATATAGACTTTGAGTTCATCAAATGATCGTGCTCTACTTGCTGCAACATACAGTTAGCCGTGACCAACCACCGATTCTGGGAGGACTACTCCAACCTTACCCAAATATTGTCCCTGAGCTTTGTTTATGGTCATAGCAAATGCCACAATAATCCTGAACTGTGTGGGCTGGTTATGTTTTGGTTTTGTGCAAATAAAAACTGGCGTTTTATTGCCAACTGTATGATGATGTCTTCATTAAACAAAAAAAAGAAAGAACCATGTCAACAACTTTTTTGATAAAATCTATAATTTTTGAGTTATCCGCAAAAAACCGATCAAAAACGTCGATTTTTTCCTCTAAAAAGTGTTACTTTCAATCGCGAATAACTTCGAGAATATTGATTTTACAAAAAAAAATGTATAGAACATTTTTTGCTTAGAATCACTTTTTCAATCGATTCCTGTGGTTGAAATGTGACAAAAAATTTCCACCCCCGAGATGGGGTGGCAACCACCCCCAAGGCTTTAGCGCCCTTCGGTTCAATATAGATTTTGATCCTTGGGCTATCACCTATCTTCAGTTAAAATTTAAAGTCAATCCATGCAGGACGAAAAAATTGCGAGGTTTTACCTTTTTTCGAGCTTCATTTCCTGGACTATATCCCTAATAACATCTTTGACTAACTCATGTTGACAAAAATATAAAGCTGGGTCCATTGATCCATTGGGGATAAAACCAAAGTTTGAGGCAAATTGAATGAAAATATATGTTATGAACTCTAAAAAACATTTAACAGCTTTTGCTGTTTACTTTTATACTGCAAACCTTTTTAACACAATCGTTTATAATCCGTGGAAAATTGAATTCGATTTAACATTCTTACCCTGGAATTCTGATGACCAAGTGGTAAAGTACTTATGAGTCTAGCTTGACAAAAAGCTCACTGGAATTTGCATGTAAATAAGGAAATCAACCAACGTTATACAAGACTCGCCAAACTTTTCCCATTACTAAACCGAATACCTTAATTAAAGCCAAATTGTACTATGATCATATATATGAAACCATTATTAGACCACTTGTCATGTACACTTCTATAGTATCAAAATTAGCCTTATCACAATGTAAAATCCGCAAAGTTCTGCAAAACAAAATTCCATGTGCGGAATTAGTGGTTATACACGTTGGGAGGGCAATGGAGTTAATTTACTAGTTTTTGTCACAATATAACCTAAAAATAGAGAAAAAGAAACATTTACCTAAGATTAAAATAAAACCAAGCCAAAAACCAAGTAAAAACTCATCAAACTATTGGAGTCAAATGAAAAATTATAATAGAACTGTTAAGGTTGGTAATAAAAATTCATAAAGTTTTAAGTGGTCTGTGGTGTATTGCCCCCATGCCCCCTCCCCCTTAACTTCGCCCATGCAAAAATTCTCAGAGTCGCTGTGAACGCCTTGGTTCATAAGAAATGTTCACCTTCATGAAGAGCAGGGGATAAGAAAAATATAAATGCTTTGCGTTAAGATTTAGAAAGAAATTTAAATTAATTGTTTCTAATGATGTTCTACTTATTGTATATAGTTATTTTTATTGTCATTTGAATTATAGTGCCATCCCATGGACCAATAGTAGCTATGCTAACTCCTTGTTTGTTTGTAAAAGAACTTAAGATTGAAAGGTAAGTTCACTGTAACTAAATTGTACAATGGATTACCTGATAAATTAGTTAAAGAATTGCCTTTAAAATATTTTAAAATGTTTATTAAGAAATTTCTCCTCGAACATTGTTAGCGAATTTCCCATAGGGAAGAAGCTATTACCGTTGGTCTCATGGCGAAACTTAAGCCCGGGACCATGTTATTTTTTCTTCTTTAGGTGCCCAGAGTCCAAAAACAATAGTCGTTAAAATTTATATATATATATATATATACTCTGGCATCTAAAAATGAATGATATATGGTCCCGGCTTAATATATACAAGGGTAATAGCTTCTTCCCTAAGGATATCGCTAACAGAATGTCGAGGAGAAATTTCTTATATATAATGTATAGGTAATATATATATATATATATTGTGTGTGTGTCTGTGAACACGATAACTCTCGTAAAAATGGTCCGATCGAGACCAAATTTGGTAGAGACGTGTATTCCTACAAATGCTCGGACGAGTTCGTAAACCAGACATATCGGTCAATGGGAACGGGTAGTTTGGGGGGGTTTTGTACCCCAAATTGGTGTTTTTTGCGTTTTTCACATGTAGTTTTTAAAAATTTTTAATTTTATATTTCACCATTGGAATCAGCTTAAAAAACTACACAATTAAGTTCCTTAAAGTTTTTCTCTATCTCCAACGGTTACCGAGATATTAAAAAATCTAAACACAGTATGTTGTATTGTGGGGCTCCAATGTTAATCTTATGGAGGATAGGGAAAAATTAATATTTCCCATATTAATCAATATTTTTGGATAAAACTTGATATTTAGCTTCATGTGGTTGAGTTCTATCCATTTATGCTTAAAAATCATAGTTTATGTGTTTATTATGGCAGCAAACCTGTATACTCTTTTCCCATATTAATCATATAGTGAATAGGCAAATTCCTTAATTTATGTACAGATGTTTATGAAAGTTGATATAAATGCTCAATAAATTAATTGTTTATGCTAGAAACACCTACTTTCAGCGTTCCTCACAGCAGCAAACCTGCATACTCTTTCCCATGTTAATCTATGGAGAGTAGGCAAATAATACTCATATTTATTGACAGATAATGATCAAACTAGTCATATATTATTATTATTATGTTATTGATTTGGAAATTCGCTGAGTACGCAGGTCTGCTGCGACGGGGGTATTTTATAATTTGGATGAATACTACAGCATATGTACCTTATAGTAAGTTTTAGTCTACTTGACACAGCATATGCACTATTGTAACTCTTGTACAATAATGTGTCTCGGAATAAAGAATATTTTATTTTATTTGAATAAAATATGATTGTTATGAAACCAATTCCTCTAAAAAAGATCCTCTAACTATAGACAAGTCTGCTAAAGACTATAATAATTATAAATTTATATTTATATCAGTTTATCTGTTACGAGATAGCATTTTTTTTAATTTTGATGATTTAGATCTTACTTTATAATATATAAGGCTATATAATATACATTTAATAATATATTGATAGAATATAATATGGAAGATTATTAAAAACACTAAACTTCTGATTTTATGTATTCGAACATAGTGTCCTGTAATCCAGCTACTTGGAGGTCACAAATTGTGATAGTTGTGAGCGATGATCGGTGGATGTGGTGTTCTCTTGAGTGGATTAACGTCCGCACTATTGAATACTACGAAACCCATTCTCATAATTTGATCAGTTCGTAATTCAGAGGCAGTGGTTCTGACTTCACGTTAAACTGTAGGTCCCTTCGCCATTGACTGATAATTAACAGTTATGTCTAAGGAACGAAGGAATGATAATGTGTGTTCATCTTATTGTAGATATAAAAATTCTGATTCGGTTTATGAGACATTTTAAAACTTAAATCTTACATCTATAATATTATAAAGAAGAGGTGGTTTCTGTATGTTTGTGGGTTTGTTTGTGGGTTTGTTTGTGGGTTTGTTTGTGGGATTGTTGTGGCAAGTAAACTATATTTTGCACTATATTTTGACAGGTCGGGGGGAAGAAGAATTAAAGTTGATTTTTCAGATAAACTGCTGGATCGATATTAGTGAATTATTAGCAGTGGTGTAGTGTTAAAAAAAGCTGTAGAGTTTTAAGCTTACTCTTTTATGGGTATCAAATCTAATTCCTCAATTGCGTGTTCGCGTAGAATTTGTCAATGAATTTATCTGTTTAAAAAAGAATTACATAAACGAAGTTTAATTTTGCTAAAGAGATAGTGATGCTCTGGGGTATGTATTCAAAGAAAGTATTGCAGTGGCAAACTGTTTTTTGTGTTTTTCTTTTTCAACCCAAACTGGCGACAGGTCAAGGAAGAAGAACATATTTGTAGATTTAACACAAAGACGAAGGAAAATCCTCAAATTTTATTTTATAGCCATCGAAATTAAACTGTTCTGTAGAAAGAGGGTGTGTTGAAATAAATATCTTAGATGGAGATTATGAATAGGATTTAAATTTGAAGTCTGAAATACAAATAATTCACAGTTCTTAATCAGCCTCAAGTTTTGTTGTAAAAATAAATATACTGTATTCGAATTAAAAAACTAGATACATAAAGATGTATGGTCTTAAAGTAAGCTAGTGTCTGATTCTTTTACGATGTCGTTAGGTTAATGTAGAACGCCTAAAATTGCCTCGATATTGCGTTTGATAACGAAAAACTAGCTATTTTACCACTCTCTATAAAAAAGAAGTAAGTATAAAAATTGAGTTTTTACGAACTGTGCCGACTGCTTCTAAAATGTGCCGGAGCGGCGCTGACCGCTGTCCACTACAATGATTATTAGTTCGAAATAGTGGAATGGTAGATTTTAAGTTTTTTTCCAATGACTGTCTCTATTACGTTAATCCTTATCCTCTCCCAATATTTGACAGATGTTACTTTGTCATGTTGTAGACACTCGTGTTTTGTCATTTGGTAAACAATGAAGAATTAATTAACAATAACTTAAATGTATCAGAAGAGCCAACACCCCTCAGCCTTTTTAACCCGTGCGAAGAACGGGTACTTTGGCTAGTCTATCATAAACTATAGATAGTTTCAAGTGTCTTTGTATCTATATAAACTCAATATAGGCGAGGCTACCGGTCGTCAGGTAACGGGCCACTTCCCACATCCTTCTACCGGATGATTCTAATCAGCAGAACATAGCATTATCTCAAGCATTTCCGGGCGGACGAGAATCCACCAATATCCCGTCCGACTAGTCCTACAGGCTCGGTCCAGTGATATGCGGTACGTATATCGCATCGGAATATCACAACACTTAAATTACGCTACGATATTTCGATATCGATACACGGGCAGTATTTTCAAATAAGAAAGACATTCAAGTTTGTATCAGCTACAAACGTATATACATAAAAATCTGTAACGTAATAACTGTAATAAAAAAGACTGGGATGGTGGCGAAATCCTGTAATCCAGCTACTTGGAGGTCACGAATTGTGGATAGTTGTGAGCGATGGTCGATAGATGTAGTGTTCTCTTGTATGGATTAACGTCCGCACTATTGAATACTACATTAATCCGCAAAACCATCCACATAATTAGACCAATTCGTAATTCAGACGCCTTGGTTCGGATTCCACGTTAAACTGTAGGTCCCTTAGTTGCCATCTGCTGTTGGGTTATTAATTAACAGTCCTGTCTAAGGAACATGTCAGCCTTAGTCAGTAACAAGACTACAAGATCGTGCTACAATCATCCTACATTCATTCCTCATTCATACTTGGCTTAAAATACCTACCTGGGTAGGTCGCCATTTCAGTTAAAAGTATAAAAAAAGTATGTTATTTAGAAACTTTTTCGGATATTTTCCAACACGATTTTAAGTAAAACAAAGTTACACGACGTTTCGGGATCTGGAATCTGATCCCGTCTTCAGGCGAGCTACAAGATCGCACCACAATCATCTTACACTCAATTCTCATTCATACTTCGCTTAAAATACCTACCTTGTAGTATGGTCACCATTTCAATAATCTAATCTAATCTAATGATATTGTTATTTTAAATTATTTATAGACATAATTAAGTGCATGAATATGGATATGAGAGCTCTGGAGGGTGTTGGTGATTTTTAAGATGGAAATATGTAACAGGTTTCCATAGAAACTACCAGAGCTATTGTATTGAATTTTTAATATAATAGAAAAAGAACAGCTGTTTAGATCGACTGAAAGCATTCCCTTTAGACATATCCATGATCTAATCTATTTCCCACAGAGAAGTAAATACAAACATTTTTCGCAGGTGAAAAGCATATTTTGTGACAAGTTTAATTACCTTGGTTAGCATTTATATTTTTAATACATACTAGCAGTATGACCGTCCTTTGTACGGTTTGTAGGATTCAGTTTAAAGAAAAAAGATTATCATACCAGAATGTAAACCTGAAATTCTAAACACAACAGTACAAAGAAAATAGATCAATACCCAGCTTTATTATTTGGCATTACTTGACAATTAAACCATTATTATAATTAGTTATACGTTAAAATAACTTATTAACATAGTATGATTTCGAAATGGGTTTAAAATCAATGACCAATATAAAATAACTAACATTGATTTGACAGCTGTTTGTTTTTATTTATATTAAATATTTAAACTATAAAGACAGCTGATTATTACCAGTAGGTTATTCATTGAATACTGAATCAAAATGCAAGTAATATCGCGTAAAAGTGGGTTTTTAAATGCTCGTTATTTACTTTCCAAGGGGCGGCGGGCAATTTCAAGCATTTACAAACATTCTCTGGAATGTAGAGAATACATGAAATAAGTTTCATTATAATCAGTTCTCCCGTTTTTTCGGAGAAGACTGCGTAAAATGCCTCCTGGAGCGTCACAGACAAACAAACAAACCGACAAACAGACAAAAATTGAGATAAGACCGGTTTCGGCTTCTCTAACACACGGAAAGTAAAAATAACTAAAAAATGAATAATTCTGAGAAATGTACAGACAAAACTCTAATTTTATTTATATAGATATATTTTTAATTTAGTTGCTCAAACCTATACCTGAGACAGTTCACATAATATACAGTATTTTTATGACGATTAGTCACATTTAAGAGTATTTCTAATCAAAATGAAGCTACAGTATGTGCATTATTTAAGTAACATATTTGTCATCCTACATTCATTTCTCATTCATACTTTGCTTAAAATATCTACCTGGGTAGGTCGCAATTTCAGAAAGTTAATATAGGTAATGTGGACCGTAACTATCTCGGATAGCCAAAAATTTGCACAATACTGTTACGACTTAAGAATACAATTGCACTAAGATGGGTAATATAATAATTAATAATTAATTTAGTCGATAGTCGTGTACAGTATGATCAAACTTAAAATGCGGTGTTACTTAATTGTTTTATGCATCCAGGGTAGGCTCTGTTAACCAAGACTCAGTTAAAAGGGATTCTACTAAGATAACAAAAACGACGTCGCTTATTCCGACGAGGGAATCGCGCCAAAACACGAACTATGCGGTGTGACTCCTCCCCTCCAGTGACTCACCAGGTGTGTCGGTCCCGGGTGCCGGGCTTCGCCCCAGCCGCAGCCAGTGAGCCGCGAGCATGTGTACCGCGAGGTGGCTAGGAGTGTTACTGTGGTGTGGGGTGGCCGCCGGGTCCGCGTCGTGGAAGTCGTCCCTGGAGCTGAGCCCCGACGGCGACGTCCGCCTCTCATGGACGCCCAGGACTGAGGGAGTGGAGTTTCAGGTGGAGGCACGGACCCGGGGATACGTGGGGGTAGGGTTCTCCCAGGACGGAAGCATGCGGGGTGCGGACCTCGTCATCGGATGGGTGGAAGATCATAGTCAGAGGGTGTTCCTACTGGTGAGTTTCGATGTATAAATATGTAAAAATCGTCAATAATGGTTATGCTTGATGTGCTGCATTATTTGCAGCAGATCGATTTATCATATGTTTACAAGATCATTATATATTTTTAAACAATATCAATCAGGTCTATTATAAACTCTTTAGGATTGTGTGTAAAAATTATATGTTAAAATAAAGCGTATTAATTATACTTAAGTTTATTTTAATAATACGTTTATATTGGTAAGATTTCTTAATTTTCAATATAACCTTTACTGTATTATTGTTCCAAAACTAACAAAAAACATAGTTATTTTACAAATAAGTAGAACCTTATTCTCTTTAATAGTGGTGGTTGTAAATCTTCTTTATGTTATTAAAATAAAATCGTGAGATCAAACCTAGTGTTCTAGTAGAGTTGGAGGGGACAACAGAACTCTTTAATTATTGGGACATTCTCATAAAAATAAAAAAAATCGTTTAAGTGAATGACAATACCAAGTAAGTTCAGATGATTGTAAATAAACATCAGTTTAAATTCATCTAAATAAATACCATTTAATAATATATGTTTAAAAAAATCTCTTCTTAAAAACACGTAAATTTAATTGTTAACTGTTACAAATATTACAAACTTTTTTGAGTTTCTTAGTGATTTGACCTCATTCATACGTTTCATAAAAGTTAAAAAATAAGGAAGAAATTGATATTTTTAATATTCTCCATAAGAATAACGTTGGATTTCAGACAACGTACTGTTTTATCATGGACCTTAAATTTAATTCTAATTATCGTAGACAATAATCAATTCTAATTTGTTTTAGTTTTTAATCTTTTAACGGTGACATCAAATTATACTTTACTTTATAGTCGCTGAAAATATTTGATTTCTACATTTAAAAAGATATTTTGAACCGAAATTTTTACAGACATGCGTGTCAAATATTAGTACTTTGTGATAAACTATCAAATTTTAATAAATTATGTTTTTTTTGGATAAATTTATTTTTTCACTTTTTAATATATAACTACCTTAAAAAATAAATTCTATGAAAAAAAATACAGGCGATATTCTTTATTAAAAAGACTTAATATTTCATGTTTAAGTTATATAAAAACTTTTTTTATTCAAAAATACTATTCAAAATGGGACAAATTTAATGTTTTGATTTAGGGGGCACTCAATTTTTTGGTTGTTTTTTTTGATTTGTTAATTCTAAGTTTCATGGAAAACGTACAAAAAATAAGGAAAAATTGATTTTTTAATATTCAAAAGAATACGATTGCGCTTCAACAACGTACTGTTTTAACATTAAATTTTAACCTCTAAGTTACGTAGACAAAAAACAATTATAATTTGTAGTTTTTTAAGCTTTTAATACAGTCAATATATTACTTTTATTGTTTTCGCTAAATTTATAAAATTTATTTTTTACATTTAAAAGATAATTTTACCTCTTTAAAATTGTTCATTATTAGTATGTCAATAACTGTTTTATATTAACCTTTTTAAAATTTATTTTTCAGTTTTAAGGGTTTTTAATAACTACTTAAAAATAAATTCAAAAAATGAAAAACATAGTATATATATATGTTTCATCTATCATAAAGTGGTATGTACTGTCATCCAGACACAAAACACAAAACGGAGACAGAATGACACTTTTTTGGAGAAAACTATAAATATAATTAATTTTGGACATTTTTCTCATATACAAAAAATATAAATCGTTTAATGCTCAGGAGCAATGCTGGATTAGTCAGATGATTGTAAAACGAAACAGTCCTAAGGTTTGTAAATTCTATAATATTGAATACGTAATTATATATAAAAAGTTCTATTTAACACACGTAAATTCAATATGGTTACCAAAACTCCGTTACAAACCATATTTAGCATTGATGAGCTTTTAGTTTTAATCTATTGTCAATATATTACTTTTCTAGTATACGTTCCAATACGTAAATAGTTCAAAATTTAAACTCAGTTCGTATTTTGCAGTAAACAATTCTTTGACCATTCATTCTTTGATAAGTAAAACAATTGGCTGAAATTTCTGTATCATTTTAGGATCTTCTAAAATATCAAAATTATAAAAATTCTAATATCGATAGTGAAATCATCATTTGAATTTAGCGATCGTACACGAGATTCCCAACGGCTCAACAGAATCGCGTTTGCATCAAGAGGGGCCACTTTATAGGGGTGTTTTGAATGCTTATATCGTACACTTGAAAGGGTGAGAGGGGATGGTGGCGGTTCCAGTTGAGTCGAAAATCATTTTTGAAACCATAACGGCTACTATTAGACTATCTGAAAAAGAGTAATCTACTCTTATAAAATTTTTGTTTGAATAGGAAACAGTTATTTGCTTTCCATACTCTTTCATAATGTACGTAAAAAATAAGGAAGAAAATATAATAATCACGTCATTGTTAATTAAAAGTTTTAATTACAGCAGTCTCCTTTATTTTGTATAAACGTTTAATATTTCGATTGTGTTGTTAAGTTTTTAGTATCGAAACTTTTCATATTCAAATATGAGACACCCACCCACATGATGGATGTGTTTGGGGGGAATTTAAGTAGGGGAGCCTTAGGCTGACTGTGTTTTGTTTCAGTTTGGTATAAGCGGGTAAATTAAAAACTCACGTCTTCCAACACTACTCAATATATTTACATTTATATTGTAATTATATACAAACGGTAAATATATTCAAAAGTTGTTAAATTGGCGATCGATTTCATCCAGTCATACCGGACATCATCAAACCCAAACGGAGACTGAAAGAAACAAGACAACAGAAATAATGCTAATCAACAAGTTAAGTTTGGCGTCAACACTTGTTTCTCATTACTAAGAAAACTCGACCGATATAAAATTGTTGCATTTTTACCTTTCTAAAATAGTGACCTACCCAGGTAGATATTTTAAGCTGAGTATGAATGAGGAATGAGTGTAAGATGATTGTGGCGTGATCTTGTAGTCTTGTTACTGACTAGGGCTGACACGTTTCTTAGATAGGATTAATAGCCCAACATTCAATGACATCTAAGGGATCTAGACGTGGTACTGTATTCGAACCACAGAATTTTGCGTCTGAATTACGAACTGGTCTTATGCGGATAGTCTTTGCGCATGGCTGTATTGTCGAGTGAAGGCCCAAAAAATAGTTTTAGAATTAGAAACTACATATCTTAAAAGGACATAAATGCCATTGATACTAAAGTAGCTGTTTAAGTATTTAATTTTAATTTTTAGGATTTACTGCGCGTTTTATTAATACATATTTATACATTTTTTAGGATATAATGATGAGAACTTCCGTTCTCACCATTATAGCGCAGCTCACATTCGCCGTTCAAAACCGGTGTAAACAACATTCGCTCGACCCAACCTTTCACGGCTCTAATAAGAGAAACCAGCGAGCAAACCCAATTCACCGGTGTAAAAACTTACATACTCTAATTATTGACAAACAGAGTTGTTCCTCAGGAAGTTGAAAATGAGGTTAATGTTACCGTAAATTCTCAAAATTTATACTAGACATTTCCATCTTTATGCAGTCCCTCAAATGTTTCTAATTCGAACTTAATTATGCTAACTTTAGATGAAATTATTCCAGTTGCTTCAATAACACAAAAGTTAATGATACTACTCTCGTATATGGTTGAAATTCACTATTGGTTATGGTGGATTTATGTTATTTAGATTTTTCTTTCGGATATTTTCCATCACGATTTTAAGTAAAACAAAGTTGCACGACGTTTCGAGATCTGGAATCTACTACCGTCTTCAGGCGAGCTAGTACCTAAAACATAACACGATTAGTACAATAATCCGGACTAAGCCGGTATTTGTATTTGTTTTCAGCTTTATGTGTTATGTTTTAGGTCGCCTGAGGACGGAAGTAGATTCCAAATCTCGAAACGTCGTGAACTTGGTTTTACTAACAATGGAAAATTCTCGTAATACAAATCTAAACATAGTAAAACACTCGTACAGTTTAAAATATAGTTAAATTTTAATGTTTAATAAATACATAACATAACAATCCTATTTTTTTGCCCCAAAACTCAACTAGAAAACAAATTGTTTTGGTTTCTACGATTGTCATGTATAAGTCTCAGAATTGACTCTTTACTGGCAATATATTATATAAGTATGAACGAAAAATCGCCACAAAGAAGATCAACACTTACAAAAAATACAAGGTTAAAAAATTCTTATAACCTAGTATTTGTTATGCTTTTATTATATCATTTGATATAAAAAGATTTTGAAAACATCGAGGCAAAACGTCCGCGACAAAATTAAATTAAATAGAAATCTATAAAAATTCTTGATTAAAAAATTAAAAAGTATAGAATTTTGTGTTACGAGCCAACGCAGCAAAGTTTGTGTTTGACTTACAGTAGGGCTCTGAAACCGTCTGGCAAAAAGGTTTCAGTGCCGATTCAAATCGAGCCCTTACTCCTCCCCAGGTTAAGTCACCCTTTTTACCCCTTCTTTCTCAATCATCCCCTCTCGGTAGGCGCTATGCGAACTACTAAGTTCCCGAACCTGTATCAGTTAACCTAGCCCAAGTTCCTGTCCTGTAATCCAGCAACTTGAAGGTTACGAATTGTGGATAGTTGTGATCGATGGTCGGTGGGTGTGGTGTTCTCTTGTGTTAATTAACGTCAGTACGATTAAATACTATTGAATACTACGTTAATCCGCGAAGACCATCCTCATAATTAGACCAATTCGTAATTCAGAGGCAGTGATTGGGACACGTTAAACTGTAGGCCCTTTAGATATGTCATTGACTGTTGGGCTATTAATTAACAGTTCTGTCTAAGGATCATGCCAGCTTTAGTCGGTAACAAGACTACAAGATCGAGCCACAATCATCTCACACTCAATCCTCATTCATACTTGGCTTAAAATGCCTTCCTTGGTAGGTCGCCATTTCAAATGGTAATCTAATTTATAGGGGTAGTTCCACCAGGGCTATATGTTAGTCCCATGTTGTCGAGAATATTTGTAACAAGTGGTCACTAAGGGGGGTTCCATGCGGTTGTGTTCAGTAGAGACAATGTGTCGCTAGGGGGGTAGGTGTAATTCTCGGTGGGAGTCAACAGGCGCGTAGTCGACGGACCATGGTTCTAGACAGGTGTTGTACTTATCTGTTTCCGGTGGCGCGGGCGCAGGTGCAGGAAACGTGTCTCACTTCCGCTCTTAATTATCACAACTACTACTCCACACAATGGTCGCCCACAACCCTTTGCGTTCGGCGTGAGAGGGGCAAGACAAAAAACAAAAAAAAACAAGACAAGTTAAAGCCAAAACTTTAGAGTATATTCAATGGTACTGCTCTAAAGCTGGGATGTACCAAAAACAGATATCAAAAATTGATTTTTGTGTCTGTTAAACCCAAGACGATTTTAATAGGTTTTACATCCTATAATGGAAATTTTGATGTTGTGTCTTTCTAAGCCTCTCACAATTTCTTACGTTTTGATGGGTAACTGTCAAATCCCCGGTCTTATTACTACCTAACGTTATTCTTGATAATTAATACTGATGATTTAATTCAATCTCTGAGTTACTGCAGGTTTAAATAATCATCATATTCGTATTAGAGGTCGTACTAGCGGTCTAAAGTTTGCAGACTCGCGTGATCGTACACTGCCGAATGCTCCCGGGGTCCGGGTGTCTCTCGGACGTGCCGCGAGTCGGGCCAGGACCGCGACGTGCCTGGCAGACCGACTACCGGCCCCGTGGGAAACCTGGAATCCAAAACCGGCACCGCTGAGCACCAAGTTCCAGGGAGTCAACAGGCGCGTAGTCGACGGACCATGGTTCTAGACAGGTGTTGTACTTATCTGTTTCCGGTGGCGCGGGCGCAGGTGCAGGAAACGTGTCTCACTTCCGCTCTTAATTATCACAACTACTACTCCACACAATGGCCGCCCACAACCCTTTGCGTTCGGCGTGAGAGGGGCAAAACAAAAAACAAAAAAAAAACAAGACAAGGTAAAGCCAAGACTTTAGGGTACATTAAATGGTACTGCTCTAAAGCTAGAATGTACCTGAAACAGTAATCAAAAATTGATTTTTGTGTCTGTTAAACCCAAGACGATTTTAATAGATTTTATATCCTATGATGGGAATTTTGGTGTTGTATCTTTCTAAGCCTCTCACAATTTCTTACGTTTTGATAGGTAACTGTCAAATTCCCGGTCTTATTACTACCTAACGTTATTCTTGATAGTTATTACTGATGATTTAATTCAATCTCTGAGATACTGCAGGTTTGAATAATCATCATATTCGTATAAGAGCTCGTACTAGCGGTCTAAAGTTTGCAGACTCGCGTGATGTACACTGCCGAATGCTCCCGGGGTCCGGGTGTCCCTCGGACGTGCCGCGAGCCGGGCCAGGACCGCGACGTGCCTGGCAGACCGACGACTGCCCCGTGGGAAACCTGGAATCCAAAACCGGCAACGCTGAGCAACAAGGTTCCAAAACATGAGGAAACTGATTCTCGGCAATATTTCGCGTTTGTAGCTGTTAAAAATTTACAACTCAAACATATTTTATCGAAACAAGATACTTTTTGACATGGATACCTATGTCTTAGCTCAGAGGGTCGTCAGACTAAAAATGGAAGTGACGTCATTTGGTTATAAGGGCAGCTGTATAGAGGAACTGAAACATTCCTTTAGACATATCAATGATCTAAACTTATTCACAAAGGAAAGTGAATACAATTATAGTTTTCTTTCTTCACATCGTTATTGAATGTAAGTATTATTTCAAAAAAATTTAAGCTCAGTCAAAATTATACATGGATTGTTGAACAAAAACGCGAGGACTTCGTGTACGCGACATGACAATCATGCGTGAGCCCCGTCCTTTCATGTATCCACTGTTAGGCGTTACGAAGTTCGCCGGGTCAGCAAGGCTAAATATATAAAACAAAGTCATGTTAGTTACACCACTTATAACTAGAGAACGGCTGGACCGATTTTAATGATCTTTGATTTTTCGGATTCGTCTCTGCTCTGGTCATGCTTTAGGCATATTCAGTTTCCAAAAGTTTAATTACTTTTCATTTTATGGCGTTTTAAATTTATAATTTTAACCTTATGGGGAATACGTTTGTTTACAATTTTTTTTACATATTTTTATTTTACAATCTGTTCATTAGAAAGAACAATAAGTAAATATTATAAAATTAAATAACATGAGTCAGAAACAAACCAGAGTTTGCACTAACATAGGAAATAAGTAAATGTCAACTTAAATCTTACTGAAATCGATAACTGAGCTCAAGGACATGGTATCTCTGAAGACGAAAAGTAGATTCACTGTTGTCCAACAGATTAACTGCTAGATTATTAGGATGATCTTCGAGTTTAGATTGATGTTTCCTGCTGTATCTCGTAATTTCCTCTTTGACAGTCAGCATTTTTGTGTCAGCATGGATAACTCTGTTAGTAACAAACCATGGAGCTCGTAGAATCATCCTCATAGTCTTTGACTGATACCTCTGGATAATATCAATATTGGAGTTGGAAGCAGTTCCCCATAACTGTATTCCATATAGCCATACAGGTTTTAAGATAACTTTATACAAAAGTAATTTATTTTCACAGGATAATTTTGAATTATTGCCGAAAAGCCAAGCTAATTTTCTAGTTTTCAAATTTAGTTGTAACCTCTTATTCCAAATATGAGTGCGCCAAGTGAGACGTCGGTCTAAATAGATTCCAAGGTACTTTACTGCGTCTGCTTGAGGTAGAGGGATATTGTTTAATGTCACGCCAGGGCAATTTTGAAGTCTCATTGTAAAAGTAATATGGAGGGATTTATTTTGATTTACTTTTATTTTTCAGTCATTCAGCCACAGGGATATGACGTCTAAGGCTGTCTGTAAGTTAAGAGATGCCTGTACAGGATCAAGGTCAGACGATAAGAGTGCTGTATCATCTGCAAATGTTGCAAACGTGATTCCTGGCGTTTGAGGAAGGTCAAAGGTGTACAAAATGTAAAGAATAGGTCCAAGAACACTGCCTTGGGGTACACCAGATTCAATGTTGTTCAGATCAGTGATATAATCTTCGTATTTTACAAATTTTCTAAAATCAAAACATTTGATTTCTTAAGCTACAGCTGTTGTTTTACTTTCCATTAGCAATTATGTTTTACTATCCAATGCCATCTGAATCATTCATTAATGTAAAACTATGAAGTAAATGTGTGTTGTACCAAATGAGCAACATTATTCGCCACGTTAATAGTTTACGGTTTTTGGGATTTATGTACTGTATTTATATTTCATTATTTTCTGTATTATTAAAAGTCACGTCTTTATATGTTTGTCAAATAAAAAATTATTACAATGTTTATACATATTGAGTTTATTATAATAATCAGCTGTTGTATGTTTAAAGCTCTCACAACGAAACCGCAATGCTAATTGACCAGGACATGGCCAATCTTAAAGTTAACAAGTATTTACTGTTAGGCGTTACGAAGTTCGCCGGGTCAGCTAGTTTTTAATGTAAAAGATTAAGAACAGCTGTTTAGATAAATTATGAGGATGGTCTTTACGGATAATGTAGTACTCATATTGTTGGTTTTTTATATAACTAAGGGAGAAAGGGAGAAGTGTGTCAGTCCATTGATACCATTTATGTTATTGGTGATAATATATATAAATCGGAAAAATCCGAAACGGCATCCACAAGAACGACGAAAGAAGGAAATCGACAAAACCGTTACGTTCTAACCGACTTTGCCAAGGTCAAACATCGTCCTGGAGTTATCCTTAGGTGAGGATTAATGTTAGATGTTGGTCGCGCTTTTTGTCTGTCAGGTCCGCGCGGTGCCTCTAGGCTACCTGGTATTGTGCGCTCATCGGGGCGTATCGCCAAGACCGAGGCGGGGCAGATGTCTGCTCCAGGAGGCAGCTGCGCGTGGCGGGCACGTGCCGTGGCAGCTGCCTCGGGGTCCGCGACAAAGGAGCCAGATGGAGGCGGAGTGAGGAAGGTGGAAGGAATCGAAGGGGTCGGATCATCTTTTGGGTTGACCCGGGGGTGTGTACCGGCTCCGCTTACGTTATGGGGTCAGCAGGGAAATAAAAAAAACAATTAAAATTGCAAAAAAGTGCTTCGAGATGCAATCAAACAAAATTTTCAGTGTTAAAAGTCAATTTATACGTCACAAACTGTTTAACAATTAGAAAATATAATTTCTTATGCCTTGCCGTAATGTAGGGTGAAAGGACTCACAGCAGTTTTTAACCTGTGATAAACCTCGTTATAAGGCTGGATTATTATAATAGACTAGTTATTTACTTTCAGCCTATTGCTTATAAGACAATCAAGTGGTCATAAATGCTGTCACAAGTTTAACATTGTTTTATAGAATAAAGAATCAAGAATCCTTACTTCCATAGAGACATACAGTGTATGCATTTGGACAGGTCAGATGTAAAGAAAATGTTGAGGAATCAACATTAGTCAATAAATTAACGTTAATAAATTAATAAAGTTAATAAATTAATGAAAGTACAAAATAGACATTTAAATAAATAATTATAGCCTAAAATCTAAGATTTCGGATTTCCGAAATCTTAGATTGTTTAGACTCTGTTAAGGGTCTTTGTAAGTCTATATAAGTTAAGAGTCTGCATCAGTGGTAGCCATCTTTGATTCTAGTCCCGTAAGAGTAATGTTAAATTCTGGCGCCTATATCTCCTTAATCTATTGTCATAAATTAACGGAAGAGGTGTCAAATTAAAGGTATTACAGTCCTCCAGGGCACTACCTTACAGAACTTCTTATTTTCGCTCTCAATAAAAAAATAATGATTTATTTTGTAAAATATTCCTGGATTTTTGTTTTTATATCAAGTTTAATTTTTGAATTTATTGAACATATTGAAAAGGTCATGCCCTTGAGCCACATCTCATCAATGTACTTCCAAAGTTTTACATTGATACTTTGATAATTAACGCCACTACAGACGCCAAAGTGAAGGTATGTTCCGCCAGAATTTACCATTGCTCTTACGGGACTAAAATTCAAGATGGCTACCACTGATGCAGACTCTTAAGACGTAAACGCTTATTCTCTCACTTTTGAATTTTAGGTGTATGTCATCTCCTGAAACTACTGGTAAATTGTTTCCCCACAAACCTTCAAGTATTATTATTAGATTATTTTATTAAACCGTTGCATTTGAAATGGTCTTTAGAAAATACCCTTGATATGATTTATGAGCTCAGTCTAAAATATATTCGTTCTAAAGGTACGAAACAAAATGAATCTATGTGTTTCAAAAGTTTTATCAATATCAGTTTGAAAAGCGATATTCTTATTCAGGTTTTATTCAAGAAAAGAACAACATCCTAAAGATAAACCATTAAATTAAACCCAGTGAACGAAAAAAGCAACCAAGGTATATCACCACTCCTGATCGCCGGTGAAACACGTTATCCGCGTTTGAATAACCGTCGGACAATCATGCGATGGTTGATTGTTATTTTTAATTTTATCCGTTGGTAGTTTTGAGTTTTTTGCTGTCGAGTGGATTCACTAACAAAATAAATAATTGCTACTTACGTTATGTTTGACATTATACTGAATGTGTTTCATTTTGTTAATTATTTATGATTAAATCATTCCAAATATTTATTGCATAAATTGACCTTCTCATAGCTTCCAAGCCAAATAATTCTGAAAGAACTAAACAACTTGTTCGTAAAAAATCCGACCGGAATTTGGACTTAAATTTTCCCATTACTTATTGGAACCAACATATTAAATTAAACTGGCAATAAGAAGTAAAATATAATTTACATCAAAGAACTGATTAGATAAACTCGATCGATCTAAAGATAAGGTAGTTAAATTGAAAAACAGCAATAGTTATTTTCTTCTCTAACGAATCAGAGACCTGTCAATTATAGTTTTCTTCGAGTTTCACATGGAGTAACAAAACCGCCGATTATAGTGGGTGGAATTCAACATCCTTAGCGTTTTACAAGAAGCAAACAAACAGCTTCGAAACTTCAGCTATTCTTTAAAAAAAGGAAGACTCGCTATCATAAATCCTTTCCCTCCAACCAAGCAAGTGGGTAGAAGAAGAAGAAACATCCGATAATGAGTTGGCAGGCCGGCCGGACGTGGCATGCAGCCTAATTAATCTGTTCACTTACCTCTACCGCCACCGTCGAAACGAAATTAATTGGGTGGAACCAGTTTGTCGGAGTAACCTTGAGCTGACGGCGTGGTCAGGTGGTGAAGTTGGAGCTGAAATTGCAGATGCGATGCACTCTCACTGGATGGCCTACTGGATGCCAGCGGATACGTGATCGGGAAGATGCGAGGTTGATTTACTTCATTAAAACATTATGGATGTACGCCTCTACAACTGTTCATCTCTTTTAATACACTACTATCGTCACCCTTTTTATATTTGATCTTTCTTGGCTTGCTAACACTTAAAATATTTCATAATCCTACTTAAAAACCCATACAGATGATCATTTTCAACTATCAATTTAAAACTGAAGGCTTCGATCTCCTCCAAAGAGTCAGTGTTTTAGTTGATATCAGTTCATTTAACAAAGTTTATCAAATTTTCATCCTCCCAGTTTTTTCAGCCTTAGCGGGGTTCAAATCTTGCATACAGACGATCGGTCTGTAGGAATTTAAGACATCGATCCACATTTTGAGAGAGTTGTTTGGTATTTTAAGGCGAATTCAGAGTGAATTTTTTTACAAATGGTTTAGTTAAAAAATCTTAACATTTTTAATTTTTACTATAAATGTATAAAAGTAGATCAACAGGTCTCTCAAATACAACTCAATAAGTGGTAAAAATTTAAACTTTGTATCTTTTGTAACTTCTGAGTAAATGGGGCATACAGGTTGCCTTATTTAACATTGAGCCTTAAGGAGTGTTCAAGTCCTCTTAATTCTTTCTATAGGTCCTGAGTAGTAGAAATATTCTATCAACAAAAAAATAAAACACGTCTTTTTCTAATTCTTTATTGTTCATTATTAAATTTTTTCATTTATTTTATTCAGAGAGAGATTCAAAGTTCAGTACAAGGGTCAAATAAGTAACAGAAACTTTACTTTTTTTGTTTGTAACACCTTTAGTAGCATTAAAAATATCACGAATAATAAATTAAATAAAATTGCAGGATTATCATGGGATTTCGAGAAACGCAGCGCCAGTGCTGGACTCGACTCAGAACTACGAGCTTCTGGGAGGCTTCCAGAACAGTACACACACAGTGGTGAGATTCCAACGAGCTTGGGACACGTGTGACCGTCTGCATGACAAGAAGCTTGGGGTAAGTAGAACTCTTCACCCATCAGTCACTAACTTGGTAATGTTCTGACGCAATTGTAAAAATTATCTTTGGGGAAATAGTATAGATTCATTGCCAAATCCTTTTCATTCATGTGCATAATTAGTCTCTTCCCTAAATAAAATATGGAAATAACATTTGAATTTTGGTTTATGTCAATTTAACTCCAACTGTATTTGATAACAAGATTATGATTTGCAAATATAGATTATCAAAAATAATATAAATATTAGTATAATTTGTTGAAATGTCGCTGTGGGGCAAATGTGAAGCATAGATTTCATTAATGGCAGCATAATAGCATAATATAAGGGTAAACCGAGAATTGATGAAATATCGAGAAAAATTTGTCGAGATGGTCTTTTTATTCACATAAAAAAGAATTGTGGATGGCTTAGCAATGAAGCTATGAATGTACAAGTATACAGCATTCAAGGATTACAAGCAACTGATTTAAAAATGTAACGAGGAATTAAACAGACCAAATGTTTAATAATAAATTGATAATAGAGTTTGATTGTTGAGTTTATGTTCAAACAAAGAAAGGTGAACATATTAATTAAAACAGTGTGAGTACAACAGTGTGACCCAGGTGGTCGAAAAGTACAGTATAGTTCCATTTTCTTTTAACTTCAAGGAGATAATACACTTGAAGGATCCTAAGAAATCTGATTTTCATATTACAGATAGAACATTTTGGCAGGTTTCAATTCCATAAAAATATAAATCAGCTGTTATAGGACTTATAAATCCATTAAAACGATCATTTTAAAAATTATCATCTGTTATTGGGTTTTGTTATATACAAACTTAATGTAATTTTTTACGGCAGAATGACACAGAGAGGATCATCTGGGCGTGGCACACACAGGATCCACAGGAGTCAGGAGTCCTGGAGTGGCATGACAAGATGCACCGTGGCTCGCGTAGCATCCACCTCATCAGTGGATCCAACCAATCCCCCAGCAGCAGGAGCATGCCTCATGTCAAGCAGTGGGACATCTTGCTGAGCAATGTGAGTGCGGAGTGGTACATTGTGGAAATCTATTACTGTAGGCCAACCCGCCTTTGGTTGAGGTCACTTGCCTTTTTATCGGATTATATTTCACCAATTTCAAAGAAATTACACCTTTAATTATATACAAAACTAAAAATAACTAATTTCACAATTAAAAAATCAAAAACTCAAACTATATACTTTGTTATAAATTAATTTAACTTTTTTCAATTAATTATTTAAAACACAGGATGCTATCCAAATGCTATGAGAGGAAATGTATATTATTATGTAGCATTTAGTATATAGCCATGACTTATAGACTGAATGGTTTTAATTTGTTCAGTTACAGACTGGTAATCTTGAGACAAATGAGTACAAGTTCCCCAATTTAACAGGTTTAAATTTAGATTACTAGTAATAGGGTTAAGTTTGTGTATTACCTTTCTAAGAATTATGTGAGCTCTTGCTTTAGGAAAAACTATGATTTAGCCAAGTCTCTGGTATTACAAGATACTATATATGCTGTCATTCATAGCATGGTTTTTTTATTTTGGCTCAGTTACTGTACATTTTATAGTAGGACATTTCAGACATGAAAATTGTGTACTCTAAATTTCTGAATATGGTCTCAACAAATAAGTTACTGGTTACAAAACAAGAAGTCTTAAACTTCTTTAGCTTTATCCTGGAACTTAAAGGTAATTTTTATCAAATGTTTCTGAATAGTTTCTGATACACCCCATGGATATATTTAAAGACCTAATTCTTGGCTGTAAACACCAAGAAGCTATGATTACAATTCACTTATAAAGCCGGAACAAACTCTTGAATGCAAACAAGTGAAATGAATATTTGTTGAATTAGGCTATTCTGAATGTTTTATTACATAATGATCATGTGATATTTGTGTTAATGTAGTATGGTACTAACTGCATTTTGTAAGTCTCAAACTTAAATTTTATTTTACAGTTTTCCGTGCCTGAAAACATGGATACAATGTACTGGTGTAAGATATTCAAAGCTCCTGCAATGGCAGGGAAGAACCATATTATTGGGGTAGGTAATTTATTTAAATATACATTTCATTTCTTATCAAAACCAAGAACATATTTTGAAAACTCTATTTCTAGAGTTGTGTATAGACTTTAAATAGAGAGAGCGAAAATAGTATATATATTTTTTCCAGAAGTAGTTAGAGATCATTTCACCAACATCCCATGACTATATTTGAAATATTCGTTAAGATAAAAAAGTAAACGATAAAACTAGAGATTTTGCTTGCATCTTGTTTCATATAAGGTATAGTTTATTAGAATTCATGCTAAGGAAGAGGTAAATTGACCTCATTAGTCCTCAAAATGAAGATATGAGATCAGATCTCGGGTCAGATATGTGTTCATTAGCAGTATCGGTAATTAGGTTGACCACGTATGTAGTTCATGCATCCATGATGTTCGAGGTGATTTGAATTGCATAGCCTTGTTAAAGGGCTTAGACCTGGTACACTTTTTACCTTAACCATTTCAGTGGATATGATTTCTTCATATTTTGTATTTATACTTAACAATTTGCTAAACATCTAACATTAACCCCTCCCCCTTAATTACACCAAATCGTAAGAAAAGCAGAACAGGTGTCCACTAATGTAAACCCAATTAAGCCTACAAACGCCATCAGCTTCCACCGAAGCCGGTCATCGTTTATTTTAGGAAGACCTTTCTTTACCATAACACTTATTTGCCATCCGAATTGAGATTATTATGGTCGGGATTTGAACACGAGTATTTCCGAATGACATCCAACTCGTCACTCTAAAGTCAATGATTTTCACTTATCAGCGAATGCCACTTACTTTGACAACATTAACTAATGGACCCAAGTATATCGAAAGGGCAGGGGCTTTATTTACCACTTACTTACTTTGACTAATGGATCCAAGTATATCGAAAGGGCAGGGGCTTTATTTACCACTTACTTACTTTGACTAATGGATCCAAGTATATCGAAAGGGCAGGGGCTTTATTTACCACTTACTTACTTTGACTACTTTAACTAATGGATCCAAGTTTTTCGAAAGGGCAGGGGCTTTATTTACCACTCACTTACTTTGGCTAATGGACCCAAGTATATTGACAGGGCAGGCGCTTTATTTGTCACTTACTTATTTTGACTACTTTGACTAATGGACCCAATTATATCGACATAGCAGGCGACACTTACTTTGCCACTCACTTACTTTGACTAATGGTCCCAAGTATATTGACAGTTCAGACGCTTTATTTGCCACTTACCTCCTTTGACTACTTTGACTAATGGACCCAATTATATCGACATAGCAGGCGACATTTACTTTGCCACTCACTTACTTTGACTAATGGTCCCAAGTATATTGACAGGGTAGACGATTTATTGGTGTATAAAACTTCTCTAGCGGCAATACAGCAAACTCTTTGAGATAGTTCGAGTATCGCCTAATAGATGGCAGCCAAGCTGACGATGACGACTGCTAACAAGTTCACTAATCGTTGACAGGTCTAGACTTTTCTGGATGGAGGCTAACAATGAGAGCACTCAAAGGGTTAAAATATGATAATTAATGAATTATGAACGTCAGTGATAAAATACTATGTAAAACTTTGAATCAGGCCTAGAAAAAGTGACCATTTTCACTCCAGGTATGCTCAATGTGTATAAAAAAATTGCTATGTCTGTTTCATTTGTATCCTATTCTTACTCACATATGTCATGGTGTCCAGTACGAGCCAGTAATCTACCCAGGGTCGCAGGGTCTGGTCCACCACATGCTGCTGTATTCCTGTGCTGGCGGGGCCTCTCTGGAGACCTACTCCGACCCCCACCACAGTGGGGCCCCGTGTCATGGCCCCGACATGCCCTCAGCTTGGGAGTCTTGTGTGGCCCCCTCAGTAGCTTGGGCTCTCAGCTCTAAAGGTATAATTGCAGTTTTATCTACAATTTTTTCCAGCTTTTAAATTAAATACATGATTGAAGTTACAAATTAACCATCATTCCTATCCTCTTATTTAACCTTACAGATTGTTCTCATGATTTTATCGCAGATATGAAAGACTTGAAGGAATTTAAAATTTTAAATTGGGACAGAAAATTATGAGGGGCAAATATCATTTATACACACTTTAACAACACCTGAAGGTTATTGAGAATATTGAGATAATAAAGAAAAACTGTCTTAGCATTGAACATGATTATCAATGCAGTGTTCAATGCATGATTAGATTAGATTCGATTATTGAAATGGCGACCATACTACAAAATAGGTATTTTAAGCCAAGTATGAATGAGGATTGAGTGTATAATGATTGTGGTACGATCTTGTAGTCTTGTTACTGACTAAGGCTGACATGTTCCTTAGACAGGTCTGTTAATTAATAGCCCAACAGCCGATGGCAACTAAGGGACTTACAGTTTAATGTGGAATCCGAACCACTGCCTCTGAATTACAAATTGGTATAATCATGAGGATGGCCTTTGCGGATTAACATAGTATTCTATAGTGGGGATGTTAATCCACCCAAGAGAACACTACACACCAACCATTGTTCATCACTATCCATAATTCGTGACCTCCAAGTAGCTGGATTACAGGATGACGCCACCATCCCAGACATGGAAATCTGTTACCAGAACTTTCGGTTCACACCCGTTGTCCTGGAATTGTTTTGTTGTTAGCTATTAACCGCCCTCAAATTTAGACCAGTTTAAGGTAAAAATTGTGGGTTTGAGCACTCGTTAAACTGTAACCAATAGTGTCATTGGATATTGGGGCTATTAATCGTCCTGATATAGAGAATTAAGTCATGCCCAATCTACAACTATGACAAAATATATAACATTCTGGCCCTCATAATAACAACAGCCATCTTATTTCACACATCATAGTTAAGGAATACAACTTGTACTTCACAAAGATTTTTTTCACATAATGTTTTCATAATTTTCACTGACACATATATTTTTAATTTTAAATAAATATTTCAGGAGAGTTTCTTCCCGAACATGTTGGAATCCCAATTGGCGAAAATAAAAGATCAACCTATTTCATGTTGGAGGTTCACTACGACAATCCAACTCTTAAAAAAGGTATTTATTTATGTTCTGAAATGTTACATTATGCTTCGAATGCCACAGTTTAACTTTTAAATTTTCGCTGCACGAATTTAATTAACTAATATAAGGTAAACCAGTTTTACCCCAAAAACTAAGAAATAGCTACAAAGGATTGTGTAAATAGTATATTTAGTACTATAATAATTTAGAATTATATTACATAGGTTATATTTTTCTTTAAAAATAAGCATTCCTCAAAACTTGTCCTCATCTTGATGTGTGTTCTTATTTTAGGTCTTTATAATAACTGACCAAACTACACAATCAAAAAATTAATCCAAATTAAAAATTATTAAATTAACTACATGAACTACATGAACTAGATCAACTAAATTGACAAATGAACTAGATAAACTAAATTAACCAAATTAAATAAATTAACGAGATGAACTTTAGGGAGGTAATTGAAACTATATGATATGTGAGTTACAATAATCTTAAAACCATAGAAAACGTCACAAACTGTGCTATTTTTATTCATTCTACTTTCCCAAAAAATACTAACAGTTTAAGTGCAGTGGTTAAAAGTATTAGTATGTATAAATACTTTCTTTGCAACCTATACACTGAGACTTGTATGTTCACATGAAGTGGAGGGCATTAAAAGCAAGGTGAAGCAGATATTATAATATTGTGGTCTCGGTTGGAGAGATGGATTTACTCCACAACAATTAAGCTATGACTCATATAATTTCTAGGTTTCAGTAACATCTAACATTTTTAAAACACCATTATCCACTTATTGCAGTGGTAGATAGCTCAGGGCTGAGGCTATTCTACACAGACAAGTTGAGACAGAACGACGGAGCTATCTTGGTCACAGGAATCATTATCTCACCCCTGCAGGTGGTTCCCCCACACCAAACTGCTTACAAAACTGCCGGCTATTGTGACTTTGACTGTACTCATTCCGTAAGTGTGTATTAAATGTTTTAATTTAGAGAAATATACTTAAAAAATGTTTAATACATAAACATAAGGAATTCTACCTCATAGAATATGAATAAAGGTATTGTTAGCATATTACCTTTTGCTGTTTGTAATTATTTATCAAGAGATATCATCATTAGCGGAAACCATAGAGCCTAAAATAATGATTTTGCAGTACCTGCGTATGTTAAACCGATAATGTTTAATGATGTTTTGGTGAAAGCTTTTGACATGGATAAAGATTTGAATGGTTAGAAATACTAAAGAAAAACTTTTTTTACCATGCTATTTAATTATAAAAAAATCTCACTTACCCTAGTGGTAACTGATCAGTGAAAATTTGAATTTTGAAAAACTCAGACTAACCGAACTATTATATAATACTCATACATGTATCAGGCAAAGCAGTGAGTGAACACAATGGGACAGTAGAATTGTCCACAAAATTGATGAATCCATCAACCAGAACTGGAATTGAAATCCGTAACAGTACAAATAATTGAAATTTTGTTCACAGACCTTGCCTTCTGAGATCAACATCGTTTCAGCTCTGCTACATTCTCATCGTGCCGGTCGAGAAATAAAGTTGAGACACGTACGGAATGGAGTGGAGCTGTCTCCAATTGCACAGGTAGACACTTCATCTTATTATTTCATTGATTGGTGATTAGGTACCATGTTGGATTCAAATAGTGATGACACCATCAAAACTATGGCTAACAATTTTATTGTTTTGTTTGTACCGTGCTTTTCATTTTTTTCATCTGCACATTGAAGTAGAAGTGTGAAATAGCGCTTGGACAACTGCTGTCTATCAGCAGATCCCCCTAAATTATGACTATCACAAATGGTTACAGTTACAGGCCTTATACATGTCATGACAGTGGGTCATAATCTATAGGGACGAATACGTATAACGATGACTAATGATTTACTAATCGGAATAATTGTGATTTGACTCGAGCATCTTCTCATGCCTACATCATAGTTCGTGGCTTCTGATCCATCTGTGGTTGACTCCAGTTTCATTGATTCCTTTAGGCTGTATAATCTAAAGGGTCATTCAAAACAACTGCACTTTCTCTTATAGTGTACCCTGGACAGGCTTCTAGCTATATTATCCTGTAACATCTTTGCCGTAATATTGTTTCGGCGAATACCACTGAGGAAAATAACAAGGACAAACCACTCTCTGACAAAATGACCATACACAAAGAAAAAGAAAGCGTATAGCACATAATTATTCTGTACCGGGTCAGTTGACTTAAACGATTCGGTAGTTGTAGGACTACCTACAAAAGTAAGTAGTGAAGAACTGGATGAGTTAACAATTTATTTCACCTGGGCTGCGGCTAAACCATAGTTACAGATTTCCTGATGAGACGTGATGTCCACCTTATACTTACTCCTTCATCCCACCAGCGCTGCCATGTAGCGATTGTTACGTACTGAGAAGTTCAGCACCCTTGTACTGTGATAGTTCACTTCATTCTGTACTTTTCTGGATGAGCCTCTGCATAGATAATGGATTAAAAATAAACAAAAATTTTCACTCACATATAAAATATTGTGTTTTAATAGATAGATGTCTTTAAAAAAGTAGTAAGGAATAACAATATAAAAATACACTTCTAGTAATAAAAAATAAAAAGAATAAAAACTTCTGAATAATATTTTTATATTATAAGTTTTATTTCCATAACATTTGATAGTAAATCTTGCAATAATACTTACACAATCATCCCAAATAATCAGTAGATTTATAAAATTGTACTTTTAGTACTTTAAAATATAAAGAATGATATTATCCAATTATCCATATTAAAATATAACATTTTTCACTCTAGGACAAAACCTACGACTTCAACTACCAGCAGGCCAGAATTTTGCTGGAGGAAAAACAAATATTGCCAGGAGACGAAATTATTACTGAATGTGTGTACAACACTGCCTCTAGGACTGCACCCACAGTTGTGAGTATCCACTTAATCAAGACTAATGGGGAGAAAACTGAGGAAGTACAGGGATATGCAGCTTGTAAAAAGGATCATTAATGAATACCAGTTAAATTATTACTCATCCAAAATGTTTATGGGGTAGTTTCAGCTTTTGTTACTTAGATTGTTATTACAGACGTTTTTTTTATAACGAATAGTAAAACAAAGTTTCAAGACTTATCGGGATCTGGAATCTGATTCTGTCCACAGATGAGCTGGAACTGGTAACTACTTGAATAGACAGTAGCATGTTCTGTAATCTAGCAAGTACGAAGTCACAAAATGTGGATAGTTGTGAGCAGGTGGGTGTATTGTTCTCTTGTGTTGATTAACGTCCACACTGTTGAATACTATAAAGACCACCCTCATAATTAGACCGGTTCGTAATTCAGGCAGTGTTTCGGTCTTCATGTCAAACTGTAAGTTCCTCAGATATGTCATTGACTGTTGGACTGTTGATTAACAGTTTTGTCTAAGAAACATGTCAGACTTAGTCAGTAACAAGACTACAAGATCGCAACAAAATTATCTTACTCTCATTTTTCATTTTTACTTGGCTCAAAATACCTGCCAGAGGTTGCCATTTCAGTAACTAACTAACTAAGCTGGAACCTAGAACATGAGATGATTAGTAAAATAATCCAGACTGAGCTGATAGAAAGATGAAAACAAAAATGTTCAAAGCCATCAAAAAACTTACAAAGACACCAAGCAACCAAAGTCACACACACAAAACTAGAGCACCAACAATAAAGCACATCTTCACTTCACAAAATTTGAAAATGATTATAAAATATGCCAAAATAAATTATAATTAATTAAATAAATATAAATATTAAATAAATTATTAATAAATAATAAACATCATGTAGACACACAAGACAGTAGCAGCGAGTCCACTTTTAAATGACAGATTAATTTTAAAATTTATATAATTAATAGTCTATAGTTAATAAAATTAATTAAAATTAAATAATTAAATATAGTTGTAAAATTAACAGTTTATAAAAAATAGTTAATCAATAAAATTTATTAATAAACTATAGTCAGAATTGACAATGACATGTGTTTATATGAACCATATGACTTAATTCAAATTTGAGCTTGAAGCTTCTATTGATTTAATCCTAGTTTAGTGTTACGAGGGGGTACCCAAAAGTAACCGGAATTTGTCTGCCGAGGTTGTAGCTTTGGTAGTACGGGTGAGCGCCACTAGTGCGTGTCTAGCGCAACTCTTTGCCAGTTCAGTCGTTGAGCTAGCACATTCTGTTCGTCTGTAGTGTCATTTTTTGCTGTAGCTGTTTCACCGTTGCTTCGTTTTTTATGATGGCAAGAACAACGTGCCGCTGTGAAATTTTGTTTTTTACTTGGTAAAAGTGCTGCTGAAAGTGTTTTAATGTTGAAAATTGCTTACAAAGATGATGCTTTGGGGATAACTCAAGTGTATGACTGGTTTTCTCGATTTAAAAATGGCGACCTTTCGATTGATGACAAACCTCATTCCGGACATCCATCAATTGTCCGAATTGATGAAAATATTGAAAAAATGAGAGAACTTGTGCTCACAGACAATTGACCAACTGCCAGAAATTAGTGCAATAACTTGGAGCTCGGTTCAGCGAATTTTAACTGAAGATTTAGGAATGAGACACATTGCTGCCAATTTTGTTCCTAGGGCTCTGACTGACAATCAAAAATAACGTCTAGACGAAACATGTCATGAACTGAAAGAACAGCTCAGAATCGACCCAGATAATCTTTCAAAGGTTACTGGTGATGAATCATAGAAAAACAACATTTCACAGCGGCGCGTTGTTCACTTAAACTTGCCATTATAAAAAACGAAGCAATAGTGAAACAGCTACAGCAAAAAATTACACTACAGACAACAGAATGTGCTAGCACAACGACCCGCACGGGACTGAACTGGCAAAGAGTTGCGCTAGACATGCCCTAGTGGCGCTCACCCTTGCTACCAAAGGTCCGAACTCGGCAGACAAATTCTGGTTACTTTTGGGTACCCCCTCGTAGATGCTTAATAAAAAAGTCATGATAGAGATGGTCTTTGTCCTCCATCAGCAGAATTTGCAGGATTTCATATGATGGCATGTGTTGCAGGGCGGATATTCCACCTCTCAAGAGATGTGTCTCAGCTTCCTCACGTACTACCCTCGCTCACCCCTCGCCAGCTGTCTCAGCATGACGCCTGTTGACTTCTTCTTCCACACCTTCGGAGTCAAAAAGTTCTATCAGTACAACATGAGCACTATTGAGAAAATGTTCCTAAGACTGACTGATAGCCAGTGAGTTCAACATTTAACATATTGACCTACTCTTCTGAGACCTTAAGGAAGTACTAGACTGACAATCATTTTGGTCCAAAGCTTTAGTAAAATTGATTCAATCAAATATGATTGTACCGTTGTTTTTTCTGTTTTTTTTTCTCCCGGAGGGCAACCAATGTTAGAAAGGTTTAATCCGTATTCTGACTTTTTGAAGTGAAGAGTTTCTTTATAGTCAATTGAGATTATTTGACATTCCATTCCCCATTAGCCTACTCCATATAAATGAGTGTTTTGAATGAATACTACATAAATAAAAATTCCTTATAAACTTAGTACTAATTTTCTTATTAATGGATGGATGGATTGTGAGGTTTCAGTGGGCTGAAGGCCCACTGCGGCTGTTATAGGACTACGTCCTCTTCAGCCAAGGATAAGTTTTGAGGTTAGGTTTTGGTTGCGGGTTGAGTGAGGTTTTGGTTGCGGGTACTGTGGTTATGGTCAGTGAATGGATGGTTTTCGTTTAGGAACACATTAAGCTATGGTGGGAGGTTGGCTAGGTGGTGGATGGTGAGGCTAGGACGGTCGGTGAAATAAGGATCGAAGAAGGGTTGTAGGATGTCAGAGGTTCGGGCTCAGTCGAGGTACTTTGTGTTGAGGTGATGGAGGAAGTCACGGAGGGGTGGGATGGAGTGGGCGTCGTATACCGAGGCATTGCGGGCCCAGGGGGGGAGATGAGAAGCCAGGCGCAGTGCCCTTCTCTCGGTGGCTTCCAGGCTGGAAAGGAGTCGATCTGGGGTGGTAAGTAGTAGAGGATGGGCGAAGGTGATAACTGGACGGATTATGGATGAGTATAGGGTTGCTAGGGTGGAAGTGGAGCAGGGGCGGGTGCGGTTATTTAAAATCCGGAGGGCACGTAGACGGGAAGTGGCACGCTTTTTTGCGTCTAGGATGTGGGAGGAAAAGGTAAGGCGGGAGTCGAGTTTTACCCCGAGGTAAGTACATGTCTGGGTAAGTGGGAGGCGGACATTATTGAGGAAGATCGGATTGGATTGGAATTTACGGAAGCGGCGGGCACGAAAGTTGAAGAAACAGAGTTGGGTTTTGGATGGGTTGATTAGGATACGCCACCTGTTGCAGTAGGATAGGTAGTCGGAAAGGGTTTGGTTCATGCGGCGAATTCGGTGGGAAGTCCAGAAAGCCGTGTCATCAGCGAACTGAGCCAGGCCACTGTTGGTATCGGTGGGACCACGTGGGATGGGGGCGGGGAGGTCACGGACATACAGGATGTACAGGAGGGGACTAATAGCTGAACCCTGGGGAACCCCAGCGTTCAGGGTGAAGGAGGTGGAGAGGGAACCACGGCAGCGGACTTGGGCGGTGCGCCCGTCAATAAAGTGGGAAACCCACCTTATGACGGGTGCGGGGAGCTGGAGGTCAAGGAGTTTTGCCCTAAGGCCATTGTGCCACACGGTGTCAAAGGCCTTTTGGACATCCATTAGGGCGAGGAGGGAGGGGTTGTGAAGGGAGTTGTTCGTCTGGAGGCATGTAACGACCCGCAGAAGCTGATCGTACATGTTTACCCCAGGGCGAAAAGCCGGCTTGGGAAGGCGGAAGGAGGCTCAGGGAGTTTAGGTGGAGGTGGAATTCTCTGGGATAAAATTTTTTCAAAGAGTTTTGAGAGGGTGGAGGTAAGGCTGATGGGACGGTAGTTGGCTGGGTCACGGTGGTCTTTGTGGGGTTTGGGGAAGAGGATGACGTGGGCATGCTTCCAGGATTTGGGAGAGTATCCTAGGAGCAGGATGGAGGTAAAGAGGGTGGTCAGGAGATTGATTAAAGCTGGGGGGGCTTGTTTGATGAGGAGGTTGGATATGCCGTCGGGGCCAGGGGCGGTGTTTCGGAGGTTTCGCCGTTTCCGGTTAATCTCCTGGGAAGTGATTGGGGCAAGTAAGGCGTGGTCGGGGGGGTTGTCTGGGATAGTGTTGGCTGGTGTGAAAATGTCAGGATTTTGGGTTATGGTATTGTTGACGGAGTTGAAGTGGGCTTCATCAAAGTCGGGGTGCATGGGGGTGGAGTGGATGGAGGAGAGAGTATCCCTGAAAGCTTCGGACATGCCTTGGCTATCAGAGACCAGGGTGTCATTGATACGGAGGGGTACTGGTTGGTTGGGGGGGTTATTGTACCTTTTGACGAGGCGCCAAAAGCTACGGGGATTGTTGGAGAAGTCGGAGTCTGCCTTCTCACACACCTTTAGTGCTCTGGCATCCCTGAAGGAGCGCATTGCTGCCTTCACACGGTCAACCAGAGCTCGGTATGTGTCGTGCAGATAAGGAGAGGATGGATCCTTGAGTAGGAGGCGGCGTGCGCGGCGTTTGGCTTTGATGAGGCCCAGGATTTCGGGGGGGAGTCGAAGGGGGGTATGTAGGACCTGTTTGGTTGGTATGGCTTCTGCTTTAGCAGATAGGATAGCTGTGGTAATGGAGGTGTGAAGGTTTTCTATTTGGTCTTGGGTGCGGGGGGGGGGTTTTGGACTAGGGGGGACAAGGCGGTTGTTAGGGAATTAGAGAACACATCCCAATCGGCATTTCGATAGTCTGTGATCTCTAGGGATTGGTGGGTTTCAGACTTGTAAGGATAGGGGTGGATTTTGATATCAAACAGGAGCGGGATGTGGTCGGAACCTAGGTCATATCCAGAAAAAATGTTGGATAGTTTCCTAGTTAGGGAAGGGGAGGTGAGGAGTTTATCAGGGGAGGTCGGGAGTTCACGCTCGTGGGTGGGGAATCTGGTTGGGGGGGTGTGGTGATGGGCTAGGCCCGTGTCGTTAAGGAGGCGAACTAGCAGCCTTCCCGGGGCCGTGGTCGTGCGGTCACCCAGGGCCTCATGGTGAGAATTGAGGTCTGCGGCTATGACCAGTCTTGGGTGGGTAGCCGCAGCCTCAACAATAAGATCTGCTAGTTCCTGGGAGAAGGGTGTGGCGTGGATTGTTAACAGGGCTATAGGGGGTTGTCGGGGGAGGTGGATGGTTGCTAGGAGGGCATTTGGGGGGTCACCAGGTAGGGGGGAGGGGCGGACGTCTAGGTCGGAGCGGTAGGCTATGGCCAGACCCCCTGAGCGGGGGAGATGGTCACGCCTGATTAGGGAAAAGCCTGGAATGTGGGCGGTGGTTTGTGGCGTTAATTTGGTCTCATTTAGGGTTAGGATGTCCACCTGGTAGTCCCTAATGAGATCAAGGAGGGGGGAACGTTTGGTGCGAAACGTTTCTTATTAAAAGTTTCATATCACTATTACTTTGCATCTGCCTGTTATTCAATAAAAGGTAAATAAACTCTTCAATCAAATGTAGGAGATGTACTAAAATATGTAATAGTTAATAATTTGTATTACTTAAATTATTACCTAAATGTTTTTAAAAATACCTCAACATTTAAAACAGCTATTCAACTTTTTCTAGGATTATTAAAAAAACAGTATCAACAACCCCTCCGACCTTTCCCAAGCTGTCCATGAATGATGAAGTGGATGAAGCGCTGAATGAAGAAGCAATTTCAACTTTGAGAAAAATGGCTGACTTCTCCATCGAGGGAGGAGGAGAGCCAAGTCTGTTCGATAACTTAATCATCGAGGAACCAGAAGAGTTCCGGAATCGCAGCTTTGTTGCACATTTGCACAAATTACCATGGAGTGAACAACTGTTAACAGACTCGATAGAGACCACCGTATACCACGGAAAACACATGACGTTCTGTCGACTGTACAACGATTCTCTACAAACGGTAAGTCATTATAGAATTTCATAATCAAAATGTATGAGTGTATGCTGGCTATGCACTGTAACCATTGATGGTTTATTTTAGGCCAACATTCGTTGGAAATAAGGGGTTTGTAAGGATTAGATATTTAAGAATAGACAATGGTATGAGGGAAAAGGATGTCACCCTGTCTCAACCTGTGCTCAGTCAAGAATAACATTAACACAGGCACTGGGCAACCAGATAACATAAAGGTACTTAAGTTCAACCCATGAGTGAACACATTAATTCTGAAGAGTCTGTAAAAGAGTTTCAGCATTGATATGTTTTTTGATCATACTTTTTGACATATCCATGTTGGTTCCTACCTTTCTGGGAGTCTAATCACAGAATGGGCCAGGACTGTGTATCCAAACTTCCAGAAACTTCTTGCAAGGAAAGACTTGACTTGATAAACTCATTAAGTCCATTGAATTAGTTCAGGGATTCTCACCATATAGACCATAAATGACTTGAAACGATTTTTGTGGACCTTGTTAAGAATTAAAACAAAATTTAGAGCCATTAAAGACTTTGTAAATTTTTTTATCTAAGGAAAATACATTTCTGATATTTTTATTGTATTGATATAATATTTTTGGATCATATTTTTTGTAAGTTATTTTACGACACTTGTACTCACGTTCTTCTTGATCACATATAAAGACAAATGTACCCTGATAGCTTAAGAACACATTTTAGGCTTTTATATTCAAAAACTTTCCTGGCGAACTCCTCTTTTACTAGGGGATATTTGATACGTTTGGATAGTAGCTACCCACCCCCCAAAATGATCACGAGCCGCCACTACATGCAGCCCTTGAAAAATTTTAATGTGAACTCTTAAGTTATATCCTAGACCAGGACTTACTTATTACATAACATTACGTTTCTGAAATGACGACCTACCAGAGGTTTTAGTCCAATTTATGAATGATTAATGTGTGTGATATGATTCTTACACTCATTAAGATGGTGAATCTTGTAGTCTTGTTACTAACTCAGGCTGACAATGTTCTTTAGACAAGATTATCAATTAACAGCTCAACAGCCAATGAAATCTAAGGTACCTTACCTTAATATGGGATACCAACCAAACTTTTGAATTAAGAACTGGACTAATCATAAGGATGGCCCTTGTGGATGACATCGTATTCAATATTGAGTACACTAATCCATCTAGCAAATTTTTCATCCACAGGCCATCACTTATAACTATCCACATTTTGTGAACTCCATAGCTGGATTTCAGGAAACACCTTATTTTTAAGGTTTCTTTTTGATGCTGTGCAACGTTTGACACTACAAATGGTCAAGTATTTGGCAAGTACTTGTCTATTTAGATGAAATTTGGATTGGAATATACACATTTAGAATAATAAAGATTTTTTACATAACTGTTTTCCAGCAGTTCAATCATATATTTTTCTTACTGTACGTTTGTAACACAAATATTATTTTACAGCAACCTCAAGTATTTAAATTTCCTAACTTTACTGAGCTTGAAGTTTCTCCGCCCAAAAGCTGCCCACAGAGCAAAGAACATATCAAAGGATCATCAGCTCAAAATGGAATCGGGCCCACCACACTTACAAGTCCATACTTATTTTACATTTTTGTTACCGGGTATTTTCACTTGATTTTGAGATAATTCAGAACAATGTCTCAGTTAATTGTTTTCAAAAAAACTTTGAGATTACTATTAGAAGTTCCTACCAAAGAACAACTTTGTGATATTTTTACCATTTTGTTTTATTTACTCTATTGTGTCCTTGTGTAAATATATAGTTAGGTTTTGCTTTCTCTTTTTATTTTGGCTTGTAGTAAAGTGCCTTAGAACAAATTGTTGGCTATTTTGATCCATTAATTGTAATTATGTGTACTATTATTATTTAATGTTCTTCGTTATGTGGTCCATGCATTTTATATCATATAATGGAATTAATTTTGTTATTAGTATAAGTTTTTTTTCATTTCCCATTGTTTTTCCTTGAAAAATTATGCACTGCAACAATCCATTTCTTATCTGATTATCAAAATTATCTTTGAAATACCTTTGTTTATCTTTGAGAATAAGACTGAAACATAAGTGGCAGTTAATGTATAGTACAAAGTAGGAAATTCTTGCATCATTTTGCTTAGTCTATTATAGAGAGTTGTGTTTTCATTAGTAATAACTTACAATTAAAAATAATGAGAACAATTAAGTAAATTGTTCTGGACCTCAAACTCTGTGTTTATATGTTATGCTTATATGGATTCAGTGGTTTCCAAACCCTCAAAACATCATTTGAGTAGATTTTTAAGTGAAACTACATTGTGAAACACTTATTTTCTAACTGTGACACCGATTTTTGTAAAATGTAGCACAAAATCCATCTGCTGTGTTGATTTTTAAGAATTAAAAACATTAAAATGTATTTTTTGTTTCCACTCACTGTAAAAACACTTTTGTAATTTTTATTTAATGATTTTATCTGTAGTATTTTAAAGGGTATTAGTCTACAAAGCTAGCTTAGGATGTTGATTACTATTTTGATAATTTGAAATAAATAAACAAATTAGTAATATGCTCTTTTATTTCCTTCTTCCTGTAATTTGTAAAGTAATTTGTGTTATTCTTTTTCGTATGCAATGTAAGTCTATCATATCAAATTAATTTTACAAAATTATAATTTTTTGACATGGATATGTCTTAGTTTTGGGGGGGGGTGTTGGCGATTTTTAAATTGGAAAATATGTAACAGGTTTCCATAGATACCACCAGAGCTGTTGTATTGAATTTTTAACATAAGAATAAGAACAGCTGTTTAGATGAAGTAAAAACATTACCTCCAGACATATCCATGATTTAACCTATTTCCCACAGGGGGGTAAATATAAACATTTTTAACAAAGGTCTTCCACTGGACGACGCTAAAGTGTTAGTGACATTTGGTTTTCCATGTAAATAGCATAGTAGTTTAATTTATAAAAATAAAATAAACGTTAGTAAGATTATAAAATATAAAAAAAGGTAAAATAAAGATCTAAGTCCAAATGTCATCTAGTCGGAAGACAAAGCAATGGCCTTTATGTGTGTGTTTTTTTCGGCATAAGTAACATCATGATTGTAAACTCATATGTTATTTACAGCTGTGAATAAAAAGGAGAAAAACTACTGTCAAGATGTCAGTACTGAAATCCGATCGGTTTCCTGACCAGAAAAAATGTCCTTGAATGGTTTCGATAAACAGTTATTACCAGGACATGCACAAGAAGTCAATTGAAAGAGAGTGCAGTTGTAGTGAGGCGTAGATGAATATTACCGCCTTCAAGATGTATGATACCATTACTAATACATTGGTGTATCGTTGGTCGGTCCGAAGTTCTTCTTGTGAATCGCGGCACTACTGTTTTATAATAATTGTGAGAGTAAGAGATTGGGCTGCCGTATTAATAATGATCATGACGAAATGAAATTTTAATTTTTGACTATTCAAACTAAACCGTGTTACTGTGTCACTATAATCATCTCACTTATCTTTCACTTAAACTCAGGTTAAAATGATCTGACAAGTTGGATCCTAAGAAAGTACACGATATTAGGCTAATGATGTTAATGACATGTTTTGACGCTCCAAAAAAGTTTTTTTCAAATATTTTGACTCAAATGCTAAAAATAATAATAAATATAAATAATTATCCAATGAAGTTTTGAAAATTAAAATTGTATTGATATTTTCATGAACAGAATAATTTTATTTTTACAGACGACTAACAACAAAACTTGCACAACTTTTCTACACTTTGAATAAAAAAAAATTACCCTACAAGACTGTCCTCAGAGCTATTTTGACATATAGTACTGTATTTATTTATGAGGAACAGCAACTAACTCAAAGACATATTACGAAACCGAAAGTTTTAAGATTTAGTCCAAAAGTAGGCATACCATTCACAATAACTGCAACACGATTCAGTTAAAGGTCTAAACTAGGAGAAGTCCATCCTCTTGGCATTTAAGCTCCTAGATAAGTCAACATGTAGCCTACACAGGCTCATGAGACACAACGTTCTAAATCTGCCGATCCGTTTTAGACTACCGAAACTGTGAAGTTTTTCGTACTATTAGTGATATTAGCTAATAATTCACGTTTCTCACAGTTCATAGCTTGATATAATTTTACTTCTTTTGTCTTTCATACAAAATTGACTTTGAAACCAGTGAAGTCTTTGACAACATTTTGTGTACAGTAGAAGTAAACATTGTTAATTATCTATAGCATCTGTTTCTACTACCGTTTATTTATTGTAGATTAGATTAGATGATTGAAATGGCAAACATACCTCATGGTTTTTAGCGAAGTATGAATGAGGATTGAGTGTAAGATGATTGTGGCGCGATCTTGTAGTCTTGTTACTGACTAAGGCTGACATGTTCCTGAGAAAGGACTGTTAATTAATAGCCCAACGGCCGATGGCAATTAATGGAATCCAAACCACGGCCTCTGAATTGTCGGTATAATTATGAGGATGGTCTGGATTAACGTAGTATTCAATTGTACGAACGTTAATCCACACAAGAGAACACGACACCCACCGACTATTTCTCACAACAATCCACAATCCGTGACCTCCAAGTAGCTGGATTACAGGACGTCGGCACCGTCCCAGTCAAATACTGATATCTTATCTACTGTAGTATCTTATAAACGTGGCGTGTTTTGCTTTGTTGTGTACCCTTTGTGCAGGGGTGGATCACATCCATGATATAACCTATTTCTCACAGGGAAGTAAATAAAATTTTCTCATAAATAACACTTCGTTTCATGTTCTTGCATATACAATCCTTGAATGAAAAACACCCTTAAAACTCACAATTTTAAAAACATTTTCTTGGGGGACACACCCCCCTAACTCCCCTTGCCTACCGAATACAAAATCCTAGAGCCGTCCCTGTCTACGTGCTTGTAAGTAAACTTAGCTCTCGCTATTGGAGTCATCAAACCAGTTTCACTGTCGTGTTGATGAGTGAATCACCATTCCATTCTCCAGTGGGGGTTCCCAGACGATCCTTCCACTCTTCCACCGCTCCCGTTGGTCGCCTTCCGTGACAGTGTAGGTCAAGGTTGGTACCCTTGCGCCTCAGTCTACGTCCGCCAGTGTCCCGCGCGACATGGAGGTTCCGGCGCTGGCGCTGCTGCTCCTCACATTATCAGCTGTTTCCTCAGTCAGCTGTGACAGCGATGTGACAGCCAGGGCTTCCTTCGTAGACAGTGTCTGGAACATGCTGCGAGACGCCTTCTCCTACCTTTTCAAGCCTATTATGAGCAAAGGTACATTAGAATGGTGAACAATGTTTTATAAATCTCTATATATAAAATTGAATGTGTGTATGTATGTATGTCCTTAATGCGTTGCCAAACTACTCATCCGATCGCCATCAAATTTTAGGAAGTTGCTCTATTTGTGCTCGGGAAGATTTTAGTGAAATTTTTTTTTTCTAAAACACCATAAAATGGCGTTTTTAATTTCTAATGTTAACCTTATGGAGAGTATGTTTGTTTACAAATTTTCTACAGTGGAAACATTTGATTTCTTAGCTACAGCTGATTGGTTTGCTTTCCATTAGCAATTTGCTTTACCATCCAATGCCATCTGAATCATTTATTAATGTTAAAACTATGAAGTAATTATGTACTATACAAAATGGACAGCTTTATTCGCCTCGTTAATAGTTTTACGGTTTTGAGGATTATGTATTTATATTTTTATTTTCTGTCTGATTAAAAGTCACCTGTTTATATGTTGGCCAAATAAAAAATAATTACAATGTTTATATATATATATATATATTACGTTTATTTTAATAATTAGCTGTCATATATCTTTCCTATAAAGGTAATATTACAGTTAGGTTTCGTTTGGGTTTGGATTGGATTTGAAAATTGTGAATTAATCCTCTCAGATTTATTTGTTTTATGGGAATGTTATTAATATGTTTTATCATTTTAGTATTTTTATTCACTATGCCACGATCCATAATATATAATCTTTCACAATGAAGCCGTATTGCTATTCGACTTTAGAACATGGCCAATCTTAAAGTTAACATGTATTTACTGTCAGGCGTTACGAAGTTCGCCGGGTCAGCTAGTATACAAATAAAACTATAGTTTTGTTTTTTACATTGCTTGGAGTTGTAACATTTTAATTAGTCTTATTTCGATACAAGGTTTTTTTCTAAAGTTTCTACGTGAAAACAAGAGCGACCACTAAGTTCAAACTTATTTTCGATGTTCTTTTGTAGAAGGTTTTTGCTTGCTTTAAACTGACCTACGACAAATAGAAATGGTATAGTTACCTTCCAAAAACATATATTAGCAACGTTTTCATGGGTTTTCCTAAACATGTGATTTGTTAAAGCAATTTTAATCAGTCTTAGTTAAAATAAATTATCAATTACATTGATAAATTTATTTGAAACCTGAACCTGTTGGAATGTTATATTATGTTTATAAAATAAGTATTTTGCTTAATAACGCTGAGCCATACAACCCGTCAAAGGCTTGTCATCAAAGGCCCATCAGCTGATGTGGAGGAGGTTCTATTAAAGTGACTCCCAGATATCGAATTAAAACCAGTTTTAGGAATTTATTTACTTTGATTAAAATATATTAAAGTTTATCTTAAGGTAAATCAATTTGACTAATTATAGACCTCAAGAAATTTAAAATTAATAGCCTTAATTGAGCTTAGCATTTATTATCTTCTATTTATTTTAATTTCTGTTAAATGTAATTAGTTCTCACAAATTTAATTAAATGAATGAATGAAAGGTAATTTATTTATTCAATAATTTTTTATTTTAGAGTGACAAGCGGATATTTTCTTACACAGGATAATGTAGTACGGAAATTAGGGAAAATCTTAAAATATTGAATGGTACTGCAGGTATAAATTATGTTTTCTTTGTTCTGTTGTTGCGTTATAACCTCCAATAGCGTCAGTGAAGTAAAATTATTATTTTATCCCACAATAAAGACGCTACAACTAATTTTAAAGCTTAATAAAAAAGATAATAGAATTGTAACATTTATGGTTTTTTAAATATACATTTTTTAGCGATAGCCTACTTTTTGAAACATCAATTTGATTTCCAATGATGAATAAATATGAATTCAAGAGGAATTACCTTGTTTGTTATTAGTGTAATTTTAGTAGCTAATATATATTCAAATTTGAGAATTAAAATAAACCCTAGTATCTATACATTCATAAACTTAATCTTATTGTTCCTTGTCCATAGGATTACTCTGTTATAATTATTGCGTTTAAACAGATGTATCACTCATAAATCGCTCACTAAGCAAGCCTTCACTCACTCAAACTTCATGTGACAGACAATTAGTTTCTAAGAGAAGTTTGAATTACAAGAAGTCCGAATATTATAGAGGCTTACTGAGGTTTACATTTTTTAACCAATATATTAACGAATACAATGACTTGAAATAAAAGATATTTCATTATAAATGCAACGATTTTAGTAATGAGTTCTGAGTTCACTGTGACCACATATGTTCTATACCACATAATCTCGAATCATGGATCTTATATCTCTTGTGAATAGTAAAGATGCTAATGGGATGCGTGTTATAGAAGGCAATTTTGTTGGATTGGTGGGTTAATGGTTATTGGTAACGTGTTTTTTTTTAAATTTATGCAATAAATCTTCCAATGCATGCCCAAAGCCATAAAATATTTGCTATTGGTTTTTTCTGACGGAAAACTTTTACATTAGTTTACATAAAATCAAGTGCATAATGCTCCAGCACACAAATAGAAAATGCTCAAGAAAATAATGCTCAAGCACCTATAACCTATTACACTTTAAAATTGCGACTTATCTAGGTACGTAATTTAAGCCAAATATAAATGAGAAATGAGTGTAAGTAGATAGTGGTGCGATCTTGTAGTCTTGTAACTGACTAAGGCTGGTTATGTTCCTTAGACAGAACTGTTAATGCCCAACAGCCGATGACATCTAAGGGACCTACAGTAACGCGGGATCCGAATTACTTTTGCCCTCTGAATCACGAACTGGTCTAACTATAGGGAAGATCTTTGCGGATTAACGCAGTATTCAATAAAGCGGACGTTAATCTTCACCAGAAAACACTACACCCACCGTCCATTGCTCCCAACTATCCACAATACGTGACCTCCAAGTAGCTGGATTACAGGGAACATAAGTATCCTTTATCGGAGCACGCTTGGATTCCAGCTGCAAAACGTTGCATTGGTGGGATAATTTACGTCAACAATTTTTTGACGCTCATTTAAAAATCAAGAAATCATGCGTCTGAAGAATAATTTTATGAAGATCTGTAAAGTAGTGAAAGTTCGTCCTACCTTTGTTCAGCATAACTGTCACTGACAAACACAAAGTGCTTGATGTAGACAAATGTGCTGAGAAAGCTGACGAGGCTTGAGACTCATTAGGCAACTGAGAGTAGCCGCTGACTTGAGACTGAATGTTATCCGCTTTCTACTTAATTCGGCTCTAGGAAGATAAATTTGAAGTAAATATATGAAATCTTTGTAGCATAATCAAATGACTTTTGCATGATATGGTAATGATATTTTACAACTATCTAAGAATGCGTTAAAACAATTTACGTTGTGGGTAAAGAATGGTAGTGGTATGTTGATATCGAATGAAAATAACATTGTAATGATATGTTAAAGTAGTGGTCCATGTCGATTTCCAAAATCCAAGATGGCAGCAATATCACCTCCCGTACACTTTATACTAAATGTTAGCTTTTCATTGTCTCGGACTTTAGCATTCGTGTAAAATTATTAATAGTTTTTCAATGTTGCAGCTCAAATTTTTCATTCTTTATCTTATGACATCTGTTCAAACTACTGGTTATATATTTTTGTACTTTACCATTCTAACGACGGATCCTGAACGCGAGAGATCAGAGCAATCTGTAGGTAGTTCCCTGAACTAACTACAGAGAACGACTGGTCTTTAAGGACGCCTCTTTGAAAAACATTCAAAGTTGACACAGGTGCATTGTTCTAGCGGGCACCATTGTGTACGGGCGGTCCAACGAGCGGCAGTCCTACCGACAGTACCAGCTACTGCGAGCTCTACCTCAGAGACCCGAGGACCTGGAGGAGTTGGAGAGCCTGGAGGAGGAGAACGGCGTCATGTTCTGGGGTACTCCCGCCGTGAACCGGTCCCTGGACATGGTGGTGGCTCCGAGCGTCGTGGACGACGTCAAGCAGTTCCTTGTGGACAGTGACATCGACTACTCCGTGCTCAACGTCAACGTGCAGGTACTAGGTCAAGGTTTAGAAATGGCGACCTACCCAGGTAGGAATACTAAGCCTAGTATGACAAATGAGTATAAGATGATTGTGGCGCGATCATGTAGTCTTGTTACAGACTAAGGCTAACACGTTCCTTAGACAGGACTGTAAATAATTAATAGCTCAACATCCGATGGCGTCTAAGGGACCTACAGTTTAACGTGAAATACGAACCACCGACTTTACCTCTAAATTTCCAACTGGTCTAATTATGAGGATGTTTTTCACGGATTTATTTGGCATTCAATAAAGCGGACGTTAATCCACATGAGAGAACACACTACATCCACCGACCATCGCTCACAACTATTCACAATTTATGACCTCCGAGTAGCTGGATTACAGGACGACGCCACCGTCCCTGTCGATTAACACTTGCCCTCCCTAAACCACCCCTGAAGTATTTTACCGCCCTATTGACCCCTTGATTATTCTGACCTATTATTTTGTAAAAAGTACTACCATCCAAGGAATACTTTATCAAGATAACAATAAATAGTCCAATATTTTATTATTACGTGATGTATTCCCCTTGAATATGTAGCATTAAAATACAATTAGAGGAAAAATCACGGATGGGATGGTTAGCTGGGCTAGAACTTATAATATCTCAATATTCGTGAAAACAACCATAAAATATCAGACGTTTGTTTTTGTACCAATTATTTTTAATAAAGCTCTCTAGCCTACGGTCCCTTAAAACCATTTAAAACTTCTTTAGTATTTTTATGTCTCGTGGCAATCAAAAATAGATGTTTTGCAGTCTTTGCAGTTCAAATAAACACATCGAACGACAGACAGGACAGATTAACAGGATTAAATGGCTTGCTCAGTTAGCAAGCCATATAGTTTTACTTTTAGTGTGGAATTAAAATTTTGTAAAAATAACTATATATAAGCCTATGTACAAACGATTAAATAACACTCATATTTAAGGTTAAAGAAGTTCTACAATAAATGCGATCATACAGTTCGTTGTTTACTTTTTACATTATCAAATTTAATACTAGAGAACTGGATAAAATGTTTGGATAAAATTTTAATCTCATGAATTGGCAGTGAATTTTTGTGATGTAGATATTTTAGTTATATTTTGTAAAAAAATCTGTATTTAATTAAATTACAGCGTACGCATATGCAACAAACGTCAAGCGCCGTGGATTAATACATTAGGCAATTTAAATACAGTATTCTTATTGCGTTTTCAGTTTTGCAGGCGTTAATTCTGAACCTATAGAATGTCTCACCAACAAAACATGTGGGATTTATTATTTATTTATTACAACACCTAATACCATATTATACCATTATCCTGATAGGGAGTTCACCAATACTAAATAATTCGTATGTGTGTGTGACTTTTTGATACTTTAATTCGGAAATAGTAATCCACTGGCCAGACTACTTCACTTCCGTTCTATTTTAACTTGTTTTATCAATTCCCTTTCTCCACGCCAAGAGGTTTGTAGAATAGTTAGACAATGTATTTAAGCACTAGTAAGTAAGTCAATGGTTACAGAATTTTTTTTATCCTATTATAGTACAATTTTTTATTTTTTCCGCGGAAATATTTATGGAAAAAATGTTTGTATTTACTTCCCTGTGGAAAATAGGTTAGATCATGAATTTGTCTAAAGGTAATATTTTCACTACATCTAAACAGCTGTTCTTATTATTTTGTATTTAAAAATCAATACAATAAATCTGGTGGTTTCTATAGAAACCTGTTACATATTTTCCATCTTAAAAATCACCAACACCCCCCCCCCAGATCTAAGACATATCCCCATGTCAATATTAATAATTTATTACATATAGGAATGCCTAGGGTTAGAATGGGAAACAATTCATTATATTTTAAAGAAATATTGGGTAATAAAACATATTTTCACAAATTTTGGTGTGTGAAAATATTACTCGAGTCTGAAGCTTCAATATAATTAATTTATGTAATTTAAATCCACGCTTGGATTTAAATTAAAACTAAACCGAAAAAAAACAAAAAAAATCGTTGACGGTTTGTATAACAGTCATAACTTTTCAACAGATGTCCACAAAGGTTTTAAAAAGTAAATGTATCTCTTTGAATTGTTCCTTTAATGATTGACTCACATCCAAAGATGCAAATGCAATTATGAAATTATTATTATTACCTTCTGAAATGGCGACATATTCAGGAAGGTATTTAAAGCCAAGAATGAACGAGAAATGAGTGCAAGATGATTGTGGCGCGATCTTGTAGTGTTGTTACTGACTAAGGCTGACATGTTCCTTAGACAGGACTGTTAAATTAATATCCCAAAAAGCGATGACTTCTAAGGGACTTTACATGGGATCCAAACCAATTTTTTCTGTGAATTATGAACTGATCTAACTATGTGGATAAGATTTAGTCGATGAATGGATGAACGTTGAAACGTTGTAATAGTGTGGATGGTAATATACTCCAGAGAATATCTCAGGGATATTGCAGTAATTAAAAATATATTTACATCAAATTAATAAAGTTAATATTATCATTGTCCTTCACAGATAATCCAATTTATGCAATTAATTAATGTATTTGTTTACCTATACCAACACAGTACGTTTATTAATAGAAAAAAGAAACACAAATCTTAAACGAAATTCTAGCCGACCGGCTACGGTGGCCCGCTCTAGGCGGACGTTGTTTCATGAAACCCAACAAACGGGAGACACGTTGGCCTATAGGTGTAGGTCTAGGACCTGTGGGGAAAGTGGCCTAATCAAGTGGTCACCCGACGGAAGAGCGGTACCGTTGTCTACTCTATAGTTACGCTCTATAGTTACACTATATAGTTACGGCTCTGCCCATCACTGTTATTTCACCCACGCCACCGACATTCAGAGCTCACAAGGCGGCCTACTTGCTCCCATTCTATTTTTATGTTATTGCACGCGATCTACTCTGAACGTTAGATACTCTAGGGTAAACGTGTTTAAAATAATGAAGATGATCAAGTACCTGTTGTCAGTTGTGAAACGAATATTTGAGATTTGTTTGAGCAATTTTACGTCAGACTTATGGGGGAATAATTCCGATCAGTTATTCACTTAATGGGTTTAATGAGCTCAGGAAAACCCGCCGAAGTCAGTAACATACTGATTTGTTTATGGTGTTAGTAAGTCGTACGGTATAACGAAGTTTGCATGAAAAAACCTTAGACTAAACAGAACAAGTAACAGATCTGATATTTTAAAAAATGAAATGCTAAAATTTTAGAGTTTATTCAACTATATAATGTAAGAAATATTAACCCCTACTGGTACACTAGGGTCTTTTGGGACAACAAACGATTTTCTTTTAGCGAATTTCCCATAGGGAAGAAGCTATTACCGTAGGTCTCATGGTAAGACTTAAGCCCGGGACCATGTTATTTTTTCTTCTTTAGGTGCCCAGAGTCCAAAAACAATAGTCGTTAAAATTTATATATATATATATATGTATATATATATATGTATATATATATATATATATATATATATATATATATATATGTCTGTTAGCACGATAACTCTCGTAAAAATGGTCCGATCGAGACCAAATTTGGTAGAGACGTGTATTCCTACAAATGCTCGGACGAGTTCGTAAACCAGACATATCGGTCAATGGGAACGGGTAGTTTAGGGGGGTTTTGTACCCCAAAATGGGGTTTTTTGCGTTTTTCACGTGTAATTTTTAAAAATTTCTAATTGTATATTTCACCATTGGAATCAGCTTAAAAAACTACACAATTAAGTTCCTTAACGTTTTTCTCTATCTCCAACGGTTACCGAGATATTAAAAAATCTAAACACAGTACGTTGTATAGTGGGGCTCCAATGTTAATCTTATGGAGGATAGGGAAAAATTAATATTTCACATATTAATCAATATTTTTTTATGAAACTTGATATTTAGCTTCATGTGGTTGGGACCCATAAGTTTATGCTTAAAAATCATAGTTTATATGTTTATCATGGCAGCAAACCTGCATACTCTTTTCCCATATTAATCATATAGGGAATAGGCAAACTCCTTTATTTATGGACAGATGTTGATGAAAGTTGGTATGAATGTTAAGATAAAAATTATTTATGGTAGAAATGACTACTTTCAGTGTTTCTCACAGCAGCTAACCTGCACACTCTTTCCCACGTTAATCTTATGGAGAATATAGGCAAATAATTCTCATGGTTATGGACAGATTTTTATAAAACTTGTCATATATTATTATTAAATTATTGATTTGGAAATTCGCTGAGTACGCAGGTCTGCTGCGACGGGGGTATTTTACCTTTAACGCTTTAATTGTTTTTATCAGTTTTATAATTTAATTATCTAAGTGATGATAAATGGTGCTAGATGTTTCATGATTCAGGTGTTCTTTTACGTTTGGATGGTGAATGAACAGACATAATTCGTGCTACAAAAAGGTATTAGTTTTCTAAAAAGAGTTTTTGGGTTCGTGAAAGACCCCACTGTACCAGATACGGCAACTTTCTGCCACAGGAATTATTTTCTTTGGCTGATGAAGACATTTTTTCATTGTTAACCAATGATATACCTATTAGTGAGCCAAGTAGACTGGAAATTTCACTTACCGAATACGAAAATAAAACTAAGTAATCAGTGAAAGAAGAGAATGATTAATCGGATGCTGATAGTGAAGTCAGTAGTCACTGTTGTTTATTTTAGGTATTTATTTCATAAACTCTGTATTGAAACCTTAATTAAGTTTAACAATGATTTTTAATCACATAAAATCTTTGACAAATAAATTTTAAGCTGATATTTTGGTGGTGTAATTTTATCTCAAATTAATTATACCTAAAACAAAAATGTTGTAGTGCGTTGTATAGCGCGCAAAAATATTGTATCGATAGATTAGAAGCGATATTCACGTGTAAGCTCGTTTTAAACTTAAAACGGAAATCTCAGATTTTTCTAATTCAAGTGGTAAATACGGATTTGCAAAAAAACACGGGTTTTTTGTCAGGGTAAGATATGCATATAACATATGACATATAAGCATTCAAAACAGCACCAACTCAAAAATAGTTACGTTATGATGTAGCCATCTTTCGATATTTAGTCTATGTGAGTTGAAGAGATCTACGAGAAAAATAAACAAACAGTAAAAAGAAATCTGATTAACCTATTAGTATGAAATAGTAAGCCCGTCCTTTGTACGGGTTGTAGGATTCAGTTTAAAGAAGAAAGATCATCATACCAAAATGTAAAACTGAAATCCTAAAAAAATCAATACAAAGGAAATAAATCAATACCGTACCCAGCTTTATTATTTATCATTACCATAGATGAACGGATAGTAAAGTAGATAGTGCACACCCATGTTAAGGATGACAATTGACGTAGTAGGTACTGCCATCCTCAGGTAGCGCTAGTGTCGCAAATGACACTAAATGACAAATGACACACCTGACGGCGTCACAGAGGCCTAGTTCACCGCTAGATCCGACAACACGAGAACGATGGCAACACTTGTCCTGAGATTTTATCGTCTTCACTAAGTCCCGTAAGGTGCTCTCCTTATAATCCGTTCCTCTCTTGCATTACTTTACAATTAAATAGATTAGAACATTTATACCATTATTATTATTATTATTAGTTATACGTTAAAATAACTTTTTAACGTAGTATGATTTCGAGATAGTTTTAAATCAATGACCAATATAAGCTAACTAATATTGATTTGACAGCTGTTTGTTTTTCTTTCTAATAAATCTTAAAATTACAAAGACAGCTGATTATGACCAATAGGTTGTTTAAAACTGAAGAAAATGTGACCAATATCGCGTAAAAAGTGGGTTTTTATAAATGCTAGTTATTTACTTTTAAAGGGTGGGCGGACAATTTTAAGCCTTTTAAAAGGTTCTCTGGAATTTAGAGGATTTATGAATTAAGTTTCATTGTTATCTGTTCTCCCGTTTTTTTTCGAAAAAGACGGCGTAAAATGCCTCCTGGTGCATCACAGACACAAATTGAGATAAGACTTGTTTCGGCTTCTCTAACGCATGAAACGTAAAAATAACTAAACAATTAATAATTCTGAACAATGTACAGACAAAATTCTAATTTCGATCATATAGAAATTTATACCGCTCAGTTAAAGACATTTTATAATATTTTTTCTGAAGTAATGAATCACAAAACTGATGAGAGTCTAAGAACGCACCCATGTAAACGTTAATGTGAGGTAAACAAAGACAAAAAATAATAGAAAGCGTGGAGAGAAGAGACTGAGGTGATGGCCTTGATATCCAGTCATCATAGCTGCAGTTAATCTGCATGTGTTCGACGTCACTCTACTTCATGACGTCACATGTCTTGATTGATCGGTGGAAAGCTTAACAACCATCCGCAAAGCATGATAGAGATTAGGCACCCACTGTAATCAATGATAATCAGAACAGAATCAGAACTCTAAATGTCATTTGCTTCAGGCGAGTTGTATTAGACTGAGTATTAAGAGTCTGCATCAATGGTAGCCATCTTGAATTTTAGTCCCTTAAGAGCAATGTTAAATTCTGGCGGAACATACCTTCACTTTGGCGTCTGTAGTGGCTTTAATTATCAATGTATCAATGTAAAACTTTTGAAGTACATTAATGAGATGTGGCTCAAGGGCATGACCTTTTCAATATGTTCAATAAATTCAAAAATTGAACTTGATATAAAAACAAAAATCCAGGAATATTTTACAAAATAAATCATTATTATTTTTTTATTGAGCGCGAAAATTATAAGTTCTGTAAGGTGGTGCCTTGGAGAACTGTAATACCTTTAATTTGACACCTCTTCCGTTAATTTATGACAAAAGGTCAAGGAGATATAGGCGCCAGAATTTAACATTGCTCTTACGGGACTAAAATCCAAGATGGCTACCACTGATGCAGACTCTTAACTTCGTTCAACGTTACAAAGAGCCTAACTGGTGTTTGAGGTTTAGGTTTAGATCAGGGGTTATAATTGGATAAATCATAAAGTAGCTTCTTCAGAATGTCGTTTGGCTATTCTGTGTGACACGACTCCCTTCACATTGGTTCCTTTAACTTTTTCTCCTTTTACATAGTAAATGGAGAAAGTATTGTTTTCGTAAAAATTTTTGAATTTGAGTTGAGGGTGGATATTTTCGTGTTGTGGTCCCCTGAATCCAAAACAGTAGTTTTTGACGTGATGTCTGTCCGTCCGTGTGTGTCTGGATGTATACAGAGCTACAGCCTACCCCCTTTGTCTGATTTACATGAAATTTGATATGCATTCACCGTATATCCAGGCATTTTTTAGAACTTTTTATCTTTAAGTGTGTCGCCACTAAAAACCCTTAAAAACGTGAAAAACCAAAATTTCTCAAAAATGGCTCTAACAGTTTTAATTAAAATTTGATAGTTTATAGTAACTAAAAAACATACTATAACATACATAAATAACATAAAGTACTAAATAATATGGCACCACCCACATGCCTGTAAAAATTACGATTCAAAAGTTATTAAAAGTAAAAAAAACTTTTTTAAATTTTACGCGAAAAAATAGAGGTAAAGTATAATTTGACTACAGATTCAAACGTTACAAACTGTTGTTTTTTGTAGGTTTGTTGATGCCTTTTATTGGCTGTAAATAAGGGCCAGTTTAAATGATAATTTTTCACAATCATAGGCTATTTAAGTTTTATTAGTGCTCTTTAAGAGATTACAAATTTTTACTTTATTTTGTACATTAGCTTATTAAAATCTTGAGAGGGATAATTAACACAGGACACAGGAATTATTAGGATAATTGACAGGATGGGGTTATAATTAACTGGGATTTTATGGAGGAAAATAGACATCCATAATCATGTATCTGTAGAAGTACGTACTTGTAAGAAATGATAAAAACAAAACGACTCAATTACAATTTTTAGTTTTCTTAAAATTATAATGAAGCAGGGCGACGCACGCTTCTAATAACAGCTAGATATTAGAAGTCAAAGTTTTAGTAAATTAAAAAACGTAACGTAGCGAACATTGCATCAGTTAATGTATGACGAGAGTGGAGCATGTGTGTTTAGGTAATCAGACAGGTGTTGATGTTGGTTCAGTGGCGGTTGTGAAACAATTCTCTGGGTGAAGTGGTCTACAAGGGTTTGCGACCGTCATGGATACCTTGGTACTGCACCTTCTGCTAACTGTGTTTGTAGTTGGGACTTCAGACTTCGTGTGCGGGTGGTGGTTTAATACACACGATATTTTTGGAGAGATTGAAGAAACGATAAAAACTGATAAGACTAACCCATGGAACACCGAAATGGCAAGGAACACGGATGCGCAATTAATAGGGTGTTGGGAAAATGTTTATTCAAGGTTCAAACTAAGCTGTGGCAGGATGACGAACACTAAGGGTGAATTTCACAGAGCAATTCTCCATGACTATAGCTTAGTGACACCGATTATTATGGCTTGGAACGTCATGTCGTGTGGTGTGAATCTGCTGAATTCAGTTTCTGTAGTTCAGTATTGGCATAGTAAAAGAACACTGTACGCCTTGTATATCATAAAAAAAGACACGTCCTGCAAACTGTATCATTATATTGGAAATGACAAACAAGAATGGGGTTTCAGCACAGAAGTGATGAATTGCCCATATCCTTTTAACAGGCGTAAGAGATGCAACACAACACCATACAGGAATGGTTGGCTCGCTCTAGATACTAGAGAGTGTCGTAAAACGTGAAAAGACATGTAAACCATGTTCAGTGAAGTGAATCCCGTACTTTAAATCAATAGACTAGATATAACTGGAGTTCAAAATTAATTTCTTCAATAATTTAACCAAAATCTGTTCAGATTAACCCCACTTGACCACTACAAGAGTAAGCTATAAACCTAAACAAACTGACATGTCTTGTAGTTTAATCATTTGAATATTTTTATATTGAGATTTATCAAAACTAATAATAATATGTGCTTTCCGTAATATAGAAGTTTCTTTGGCTTTAACATAGGAATTTTACTGGCTGAAATGTTTACAGCTAGGATCATGTTACAAATACCTGCACATGTATTTCATTTTAGTAAATAATCTTTCACCTAGTAAGTAACCTATGTTAATAGATAAATAGTTATCTATAAAATAAAAAGGATCTGAGATAAAGACTATTATTTTTATCATGTTATAGCCCTAAAATTCATTTCCAAGCAAAATGTTTAAGCTGTTATGATTTAAGGATTTAATGTAATTTTAATAGTTTAGTGTAAAAATCATATTAATTTAAATTTATTACTGTTACTAATTAACAGAAGGCCAAAATTAATCGATGAGCGATGAAACACATCATGGCTCTAATGTTTTTTGAGACACAAAATGTTTGTAATTACTTTACCAGTGGGAAATAGGTTAGATCATGGATTATGTCTAAAGGAAATGTTTAAAGTTCTAAACAGCTGTTCTTATTAACAAACTATGACGTCACTAACCATACAGTGCCTCTAACCAAATGACGTGACCGTTTCAAAGTTCGGTCTCGCAAATTGCCACCAACCCCCTCGGAGTTAAGATATATCCATGTTTTGAAATACTAAGAACACACAAAAAATTTGAAATACTAACTTTTGATTTACAAGAGTGGATTTTTTAATTTGCATGCCTAACTCAGATGTTTCATTGAATCATTGGGACTTTGGGATTAGGACATAAATAAAGAACATCCACCATGATAACTTTCAGTTATCTATTAAATCTCGTTTACTATACGTTTCTATCATCAAATGAATATTCAAAACCTCCGAAATGCTCGTTTTGATTGTCTTAGCAATCTGTAAATGAATATTCATAACCTCTGAAACGCTGGTTTTGCTCGTCTTATCAATCCCTAAATGAATATTCATAACCTCTAAAACGCTCGTTTTGCAATCCCTACATCAATATTCATAACCTCTAAAACGCTCGTTTTTATTGTCTTAGAAATCAATATTCATAACATTTAAAACGCTCGTTTTGCTTGGCTTAGCAATCCCTAAAGAATATTCATAACCTTTGAAACGCTTGCTTTGATTCTCTTAGGAATCCCTAAATGAATACTCATAACCTCTGAAATGCTCGTTTTGCTTGTCTTAGCAATCCCTAAATGAATATTCATAACCTCTGAAATGCTCGTTTTGATTGTCTTAAAAATCTTTAAATGAATATTCATAACCTCTGAAACGCTCGTTTTGCAATCCCTACATGAATATTCATAACCTCTGAAACGCTCGTTTTGATTGTCTTAACAATCCCTAAATGAATATTCATAACCTTTTAAATGCTCGTTTTGCTTGTCTTAGCAATCACTAAATGAACATTCATAACCTCTGAAACGCTCGTTTTGCAATCCCTAAATGAGTATTCATAACCTCTGAAACGCTCGTTTTGCTTGTCTTAGCAATCCCTAAATGAATATTCATAACCTCTGAAACGATCGTTTTTTTGCAATCCCTAAATGAATATTCACAACCTCTGAAATGCTCGTTTTGCTTGTCTTAGCAATTCCTAAATGAATATTCATAACCTCTGAAATGCTCGTTTTGATTGTCTTAACAATCTTTAAATGAATATTCATAACCTCTGAAACGCTCGTTTTGCAATCCCTACATGAATATTCATAACCTCTGAAACGCTCGTTTTGATTCTCTTAGAAATCCCTAAATGAATATTCATAACCTCTTAAACGCTCGTTTTGCTTGTCTTAGCAATCACTAAATGAATACTCATAACCTCTGAAACGCTCGTTTTGATTGTCTTAGCAATCCCTAAATGAATATTCATAACTCTGACACGCTCGTTTTGATTGTCTTAGCAATCTCTAAATGAATATTCATAGCCTCTGAAACGCTCGTTTTGATTGTCTTAGCAATCCCTAAATGAATATTCATAACCTCTGAAACGCTCGTTTTGATTGTCTTAGCAATCACTAAATGAATACTCATAACCTCTGAAACGCTCGTTTTGATTGTCTTAGCAATCCCTAAATGAATATTCATAACCTCTGAAACGCTCGTTTTGATTGTCTTAGCAATCCCTAAATGAATATTCATAACCTCTGAAACGCTCGTTTTGATTGTCTTAGCAATCCCTAAATGATTATTCATAACTCTGAAACGCTCGTTTTGATTGTCTTAGCAATCCCTACATGAATATTCATAACCTCTGAAACGCTCGTTTTGATTGTCTTAGCAATCACTAAATGAATACTCATAACCTCTGAAACGCTCGTTTTGATTGTCTTAGCAATCCCTAAATGAATATTCATAACCTCTGAAACGCTCGTTTTGATTGTCTTAGCAATCCCTAAATGAATATTCATAACCTCTGAAACGCTCGTTTTGATTGTCTTAGCAATCCCTAAATGAATATTCATAACCTCTGATACGGTCGTTTTGATTGTCTTAGCAATCACTAAATGAACACTCATAACCTCTGAAACGCTCGTTTTTCGTCTTAGCAATCCTCAAATTGTCCTTCAAAATATGGATGGCTTAAGATATGGATGGATTATCTACCTCAGTTCATCCCTATTTCGTACCAACAACTGTTTGATTAGAGATTTAGGAGTTGGTAGAAGAAGGGACAAAGAATTTTGATTTTTAAACTATACGTGATGTAAACTCCTAGTAGGACAACAACCTACTCTTGGCCCGAGATCCTGTACAAGAATGGCTAATTTATTACTGTTTATAATAACAAGTGTGACGAGTGGTTCAGAATTTCACCGCCAGGGTTGTTACCACTCATGACATGCGATACAAGTGCTAAAACAGCGCTATTAGGAACACAGCACCAGGTAATGGAAGCTGCGTCATCGCAGCTATCAGTGTTCCCATCACAAGGGACACTTTCACGCTATCCGCATCTGGGGAAAATCCACATCTGTGTCTCATCTGTTTTACAGTCAGTCGACGAAGTGGTGAAGATCCGCTTGGAAATGTAGTATCATGCAAATTATGACCGATGTACTTAACTGTGGATAACATAGTTATTAGTGATATCCTATAGATATGATGTTCCGATGTGTTGATTAACGTCCGCATTGAATAATTTGTTTACCCAAAAGACCGTCCCCGTAACTAGACCGGTTCGTAACTCAGATGCTTTAGAAAAAAAACTTTAGGTCCCTTAAATACCATTGCCTGTTGAGATATTAACTAACGGTAAGATCGAGCCACAATTATCTTACACTCTTTTCTCATTCACAAATGGCTTAAAAGCCTACCTAGGTAGTTTGCAATTTTAGCAAATGGTATTGGTTATAAAACTTAATGACATGTATTAAAACCTTTAAATTATTAATAACCTCTGCACAAACGAGCGATTCGGTTCGTTGGGATTCAGAAGAAACAAGGAGGGTAAGTAAGCCTTGTAACTTTACGTGGTATGTTTATAGTAGGTTACACAATCATCACTCATAAACATAAACTCACTTTTCAAACTAAAACAATCACGTTTTATGCTACAAATTACACTAATTAGTTGAGTTGAACTTGACGCGTGGACAATTAGCACATTCCACGAGGGAAACTGACTCTCGCTCTGATTGGTTGGACGGAGGGAACAGTGAACACAGGTGCATGGAACCTCAGACGACCTAACCGATATCTAAATCACAGACAGTTATAGTATAGTTGTTATTACATTACTGGGACGGTAGCGACTTCCTGTTATCCAGCTACTTGGAGGTCACGAATTCTGGATAGTTGTGAGCGATGGTCGGTGTATGTAGTGTTCTCTTGTGTGGATTAACGTCCGCACTATTGAATATTACGTTAATCCGCAAAGACCATCCTCATAATTATACCAGTACGTAATTCAGAGGCCATGGTTCGGATTCCACGTTAACTGTAGGTCCATAATGATCTAATCTAATCTAATCTAATAATCTTTAGTTATAGTTTAGTTAGTTCATGATGGAACGGTGATCTCGAACTTACAGGCATGAATGGGTTTAGAGTGACGAATTGTTGCGCGATGGAATAGTTTATGTCGTAATATCTAGTACTGGTGGCAACTATATAAAGGGGTTTAAAGGAGTGATGGGATGGACGAATGTATATAAATAAAACTAGAGTTTTGTCTGCACATTGCTCAAAATTATACATTTTTTAGTTATTTTTACGATTCATGCGTCAGAGAAGCCGAAACAAGTCTTATCTGAATTTGTGTCTATGACGCTCCAGGAGGCATTTTACGTCGTCTTCTCCGAAAAAAACGGGACAACTGATAACAATGAAACTTATTTCATGCACTCTCTACATTCCAGAGAAGGTTTTTCAATGCTTAAAATTGTCCACCTACCCTTGAAAAGTAAATAACGAGCATTTAAAAACCCACTTTTTACACAATGTCAGTCGCATTTTTCAGTTTGCAATAAATCACCTACTGGTAATCTCTCAACATAAGAATCCAAGCATAATACTAGTTAAAAAATACATACCTATAGGCTATAACTGGGGGGCCGTCCAACACCCGCCACGCACAAACACAAAGACATCTTCGCACATCATTCACCAGACTAGACTGTAAAAGATAGTAAATTTTAAGTAGAGTAATGTAGATTTTAATTAGGGTCACTTGATAACGGGAAGAGTTTCCTTACCTCCTGAAACGCAGTGTAGTAAAATACTTAAAGCGGAAGGAAAATTCCAAATAATAAAATAAAAATAATAAGTCTTACTTCATAATCATAGAGGAATTATATACTCTGTGATTACATCTGCAATAACAACACGTGACGTTGGAAATCACAAGATTTGCCATAAGTTACATAGATTTACAGATATGTTCAATTTTATGATAGGAAACTCTTATGACCTCTCGTGATAGAAAGCTCTTAAAGGGGTGGGCCCATAAAATGGAAATGAGCATGCAGGATTCTTTCAACGAGGTTTACAATATGCAAGGAATGTGTAATAAAACTGTGGATAACCAAAAAGCCATATATCAAGTGTTAGTAAAGTACAGTATATATAAAATTAAGTATAATATCTTATGCATTTTCCATCAATATTTCATGGGGATTGAGTAAAAGATTCTGCCACAAGAAATAATAGTTTAGTACCTACTTACTGGTGTGGTCCTCTCGTACCCCACGAGACGTACGTACGTCTGTCTACGTACGCACGTACCTCAGTCTGTCTCATCAACACAGCCTCTCCAGTAGGTCAGTCAGCGGACAGCAGTATCCTCCTTCTCAAGGCCTAACTTCTTCACGTCTCTTTGGACTTTTCCCATACTTTAGTTCTGGGTCTTCCAGCTTGTCTTCTGCCTTCGGGATCATTTCTCAATACATAAGTCACTAGCAAGAAATGTTACCTATAAGAATGCACGTATATATCATTGTAAAACTGCATACAAAATACTGTAAAGTATTTTCATTTGCCATTTTGTTTATTCCCATATTGATAAATTATACGCACATAAATCAAGAAATTAATGTTAGTTTTTGAAAGATTGTGATATCCATTTTGTTCCAGAAATTAATAAATGAGCAAAACCCAAAGCCTGACAAAAATGAGATCGTCGAGTTGAAATCCAGCAAAGGGCATCTGATGACTTGGACCAGATATCACCGTTACTCCGGTAAGAGGGTATACAAAGTACTTTTGCAATAATTTTTAAGATTTTTCAATATTTGTTATACTTTGGACCAAGAAAATACATGAATTTTATATACACATCTTTCATTAGCATGGTAATTAAATTATAAATTGCGTAACATAATTTGGAAGAATTTTTCATATACATTTTGAGGTCATATTGATATTGTGATCACATTATTTTTTGAAAAAAGTGGTAAACAACTGTAACCAGTTAAACTGTTTACTGGTTTTACGGTTCCTAGTATATTTTACTAAGATTTTGAGAAATAGTATCATATTCTGACAAAATTTTAAACACGATCCCCTTAGTAAATTTCGAGCAAGCGCAAATAAAAAAAAATCTGAACGATAAACTAAACTTTCTAAGACTTCGTTTTCTTTTTTTTCAGAAATAACTAGCTACCTGGAATATCTTCAAAGTACCTATCCCAATTTAGTAGAAATATTTACAATAGGAAAGTCGTCGGAAGGGAAACCATTGAGAGTATTGAAAATTTCATCTCCCGTTTCAAAAGACAAGAACAAACCTGCAATATGGATAGATGGAGGTACATGTATGCATATTTTAATTGAATAAGTATGTTTTATAAATTACTGCACAATCGTTTCAGAAGTATGATGACTTTTGACATGGATATGTCTTAGCTCTGGGGGGGTGGGGGTAACAATTTGCGCCACCAAAATTTAAAACAGTGACGTCAAATGGTAAGTGGCGTTATTTGGTTATAAGGACAGCTGTTAGAGGGAATTGAAAACATTTTTAAATCCATCGTATTAGCCTCGAACTGTGTGTTAAGACTAAAAGTAAAAATTTACGGTAATCACAATTCATTTATGGGGATGTCCACTACATGTTTCACCTGGAGGGCATTATCAAGTGGTGATGCAGGGACGCTCCATCCGTTAAGGACTCGTCATCTATTGAAAATACAAATTACACAACACAACACACCTGGGCATCTGCTAGCCTAACGGTTAGCGTCTTGGACTTCGTTGCAAGAAGTGACGGGTTCGATTCCCGGGATGGCCACAAAATTTAGATGGGAAAATCCATAAAACCAGTGTACTTCGAGGCTGCATAGCTTAAGCTGAGCGTGCCTTTGGAAAAACAGAATAAAAAAACCACAAAACATAAAAACGAGAAAGACAGCTCTGTCTGTAGGCCTACTTAACGTGATCTTAGTCATAGCTGGAGATTTATATGGATGTAATAATAAAACTTAACTAGATGGACCTGCATACTGCACTTTCAAATTTTGGAAAAAGATTTAAATAAATAAGAGAGTTAATGTACTGTGTTTACCATTTTAGATATCTCAGTAACCAAAGTGAAAACCCCATTTTTGTAATACAAAACATCCCCATATGTAGGTAGTGTAGTCCGATCGTATTGCCAAGCGAACTTGTCTAAGATATTACAGAAAGGAACAATTCCACCGAATTTTGAAAAAAGAAGACAATAACTGCGGCCGTTATTCTCTTGACACACATAGGCCTATATGAAATAATGTTCGCACTAATACCGTAGATTACAAGAACTCTTATAGTCTATAAAGAAGAACTTATAAATTGTCAGACTTGACCTTAAATTTGACACCTCAACCATTTTACTACTATCGTGTAAACAGTAATGTTGTCACAAAATTCACATTGTCCTTTTGGGTCTTAAATAAGTAGTCAGTAAAGCAGATCTTAACTGTGATGTGAACTTAAAAAATCCACTTGTGTATTATAGAGGTTTAAATTCAAATAGACTTGTACAAAGTAGCGTTCAGTGAGGTTGATACGAGCGTCCCTCAGGGGTCCACGGCAGGGAGTGGATCTCGCCAGCGGTGGCCCTCTACTTCATCAAGCAGCTGGTCGAGAACTACAGCAAGAACCTCCACATCGTTGACCCTCTGGACTGGTATATCATGCCAGTAATGAACCCGGACGGCTACGAGTACTCGCACACCCGTGACAGGTTCTGGAGGAAGTCGAGGTCCAAGAACAAGGAGGACGATGGAGATGACTTGAATGGGAGAAGAGGACGGTATGTTGATTATTATTTTTTCCTTTTCTTATTTTATATTTTTCCATTTTTCTTCTTTTTTCTTTTCTTTTTTTCTTATCCCCTTCTTTTTTCTCATTTTATAATTAAGTGTGATTGGATTTTGAGGATGAATACTATTAATGTACATTGGAGATTCGGATAAATCTAGTGTAATTTCTTTTTACTTTAAAAAAGTCAATCCCGAAAAGAATTTATGTAAAATTAGAACACAAATCCACTGTGTTACCTTCAGAAAAGGCATATTTTGCTAACTGCATTGAATTTTATTCTCTTTGAATATGGTTACCGGTACTGGATTGACTCTTTTTAATGACACTTCAAACTGAATATCTATATTTCTTACCCAACGTTAAACTTGGCGTTCACTAAAACCGTGCAGTAAGAATATAATTCACAAATTGCCAATTTTTTATGATTCAATTTTAACTAACTTCAACAGTTTCAAAGATTACCGTTAAAACATTATGAGTTTGAAATAAGAAGGTTCATAGGTTTTCAGAGGTAAGGGTTGTTTACAGAGATTGTATTCTATTCCTTTTATACATACCTGCGCGTAATAAGGTCTATATTGGTATCGATCTGAAGGAATAACTGTTTTAGATTATCGTGAAATATGCTACTCACGTTTGTATTTTTTTATTTGTAAGGCAAAGAAAATTATAAAAATATTTTGTTGAAGATTTTAGTTTTTAGATCGATTATAGCAATGTTTCATTGAATAATAATCTATTTCGGATTATATCGAAAAAATTAGTAGGCCCACGAAGTTACAAAAGTCTAACCTAGATAGTAATAAGTAGTAGATAGTAATAGATAGTATTTCTTATGGGTCTTGAATTAAATTTTTTGTTTATATGCAATTTTCTGGGGCTTAAATGCTAATTATCTCAGTAGATACAGAGAAATTAAAAAAATGTACAAATTTAGTGCCCTGGATAATTACTTTACCTTTAATTTGACTCCTCAACCATCTTTTTAACACAATCGAGTGACCTGTAATGCTTGTTCAAAATTAACATTGTTCTTATGGGAATAAGATCCAAGATGGCGGAGGTACTGCAGACTCTTAAATTTAACTTGCAGCTTCTACTGGGGCTCATCCCAGAACTGTCAGGGCGTCGACCTGAACCGCAACTGGGACTTCCACTGGGGCGAGCGAGGTGCGAGCGACGACCCCTGCAAGGAGACGTTCTCAGGCGCCAGGGCGTTCTCGGAGCCAGAGACCCGGGCGGTGTCCGAGTTCATCCTGGACCTCAAGGACCGCCTCCTGGTCTACCTGACGCTCCACTCGTACTCGCAGATGTGGCTGGTACCTTGGAGCTATACCAAGAGCAAGGTGAAGGATTATGATGACCTCGTGTACCTGGGGAGGAAGGCGATCGAGGCGCTGAAGAGGGTGCATGGGACGGAGTACGACATCGGGACGTCCACGGCGCTGCTCTACCCCTCCTCAGGTAGGACCAGGACACACATTAAAATACCCCGTGGGTGGTATGTAGGTCTATATCTATACAAGAGCAAGGTGAAGGATTATGATGACCTCGTGCGTTAGAGAGGAAGGCTTATCTCGGTCTGTGACGAGGTGGCATGCCGTCTTGGGGGAGACGGAGTACGACACTGGGACGGTGGCGCTCCTGTAATCCTACTTGGAGGTCACGAGTTGTGGATAGTTAATGGTCGGTATGTAGTGTCTCTTGTGTGGATTAACGTATATTGAATACTATTATATAAAATCCACAAATTAGTGTAATATTGGTTCGGATTCCACGTTAATTATTTAGTTATTGTTTTCTATTAATTTTCCTGTCTAAGCATGTCAGCCGTAGTGAAGCCGACTACGATCGGACAATCATCCTACACTCAATTCTCATTCATACTTGGCTTAAAATACCTACCTCGTAGTATGGTCGCCATTTCAATAATCTAATCTAATCTAATCTAATGAAACTTATTTCATACATTCTCTACATTCCAGATAGGGGTTTTAAAGGCTTAAAATTGTCCGCCGACTCTTGAAAAGTAAATAACGAACATTTAAAAACCCAATTTTTACGCGATATTCGTCGCATTTGGCTTCAGTTTTAAATGAATAACCTACTGGTAATAATCAGCTGTCTTTGTAGTTAAAAGATTTAGTAGAAATAAAAACAAACAGTTGTTGAATTAATATTAGTTAGTTTATATTGGTCATTGATTTAAACCCAATTCGAAATCATACTATATTGAAAAGTTATTTTAACGTATAACTAATAATAATAAAGCTGGGTATTGATTTATTTCTTTGTATTGATTTGTTTAGGATTCAGGTTTACATTTTAGTATGATGATCTTCCTTCTTTAAACTGATTCCTACAACCCGTACAAAGGACGGGCTTACTGCTAGTTGGAAGTATAGTAACTATAGTACCTTTTCTTAGTTACATTTTACTGTACAACGATATGTTTCGGGTTATAATCCCATCTTCAAGTGTAAAAATGTTTGTATTTACTTCCCTGTGGGAAATAGGTTAGATCATGGATATGTCTAAAGGGAATGTTTTCAATTTATCTAAACAGCTTTTCTTATTCTTTTGTATTAAAAATTCAATACAATAGCCCTGGTAGTTTCTATGGAAACCTGTTACATATTTTCTATCTTAAAAATCACTAACCCCCCCCAGAGCTCAGACATATCCATGTCAAAATATAACCTTAAAATAGAAATATACTGTCAAAATTTAAATTTTTAAAACTATGAGTTTAATTTTAATGTGTAGTGCAGTAAAATATACTTGTTAAACTTTTATTTTACATGAATCAATGATCACGTTTTCTTCAATTCTAGAATTTTGTCAAATATTGGGTTGATTCTGTCTACTTGCATGATGTTCAGTATATTTTGTGGTTCTTGTTTGTGGTGTGAATAAACTTGAAATTTTTCTAAAACGTTCATTCTGTCTCTTTTTTGAGATATTAAAAAACTCTTGTTGTCTTCAATTGTTTTGCATTCATGTTGTGTTTTGAATATGTTCGCGCAAATGTAGATTTTTGGGTTGTTCTGTTTTTGGGTTTATTTTTGGGTTTTGGGGGAATGTGTTCTTTGTATCGGAATTTAAAATTTCTTACTGTTTGTCCAATATAAATTTTTGGAAATTCATTACGAGTAATTTTGTAAACTAAGCGAAATATGTCGTGGTACAATAAAATGTAATTATGAGAGGGTACCATGGTTTTCATTTATATTACAATACTACAGTAGCCCTATGATTTTCTTTACATAAATTGTATACCTTCTTCATATTAGTACAGCAAATATGGAACTTTTAGAAACTCAGCTCTGCTTCCTTCAAATTCCAGTAACAACCACTTTCCCGACTAAAGACGAAATACTTTATCACACACACACACACACATCATATTCAACAGGAAGAAACTAACCCAATTTTTTACAAATAATTAAAAGTAAGTCGTGACTATGCAAGCTGCAGAACAGCAATTAATGCAGCATTTAACTTTCACAAGCATAACTGCATTCTACCGTTGCACTTTAATGAAACGAAATGACTTCTTGATGATAATGAGAGGTTTGCGACCTATAATTTCACCTTGATGGGTATCGGAATAGATTTTATGATATCAAGTTGGACATTTCAGCGAATTCCATGTATAAAATAAGCTATTATCGTAGTCCTCATGATAAGACCTCGACATTGGCCCGAATTCGTTAGTTTTTCGAGGTCCTCAGATGCCAAAAAACGTAATTCTTTCAATACAGAAAATATGTAAGTATGTATAGGCCTAATATTAAACAATAAAATAAATTCCTGAGACGAAATTTTGTGCAGTTTACAAAGAAAACCTTTAGCAAGATGAACTTAAAGACATACTGAAACTATCAAGACACTAAATAGAAACGCAGGGCAAACATTTTCCAATACATTGCCAGAATGGACAACAAGAAATTATGTAAGAGAATGTTCAAACAATCAGAGTGACACTGGGTTGTACTGGAAAACCTTGTACTGTACTTGGTGACAAGAGCTTTATATATATTTTAGCGATCCAACCGATTAGAGTTTCAGTTTTTTCACTAATTTAGTAAGGTCTAAAAATAATGTAATAAATACAGGTAAATTGCTGATAAATATTTTTGATGATTAACATATTTTGGGTTTCAAACCAAACTCATATGTATTTGTTGCTAAAGTCGCGCTTGCTGGAATGAAATAGGCTAAACATGTGGCCATGAGGCTAAACATCCAAAATGGTGGAGTTGCTGCAGACTCTTAATATGTTTTCTTTCATTGATGCAGGTAGTTCCGACGACTGGGCGAAGGGCAAGGCTGGCATCAAGTACAGTTACACTGTGGAGCTCCGGGACAAGGGTAGCTACGGCTTCTTACTTCCTGCAGCCCAGATCATCCCCACGGGCAGGGAGACGTTCGCGGCCGTCCGGGCACTCGCCCGCGCCGTGCTCAAGGAGATGGGGTGAACTGTGGACAGGGTTGACTACCACGACCACGTGCCATGGCGATCACCAAAGACTGGGAGTACTGGAACTGGTGGACTGGAGCGAATACTGTGGAGTTGCTCAATAGGACCAAAGCACAGCACCACTGTCGGTGAGGCAACGAACTGCAGTGTACATTGTACAAGTGTCATGTGACTTAAAAAAAATTATATCTTTATAGACATTTTACCTTGTGGTAAATACCGCGTGAATAGTACGGTATTTACCACACTATTCACGCGGAGTAGAAGAAAAATTAAAGCACTAAACAAATAATCACGATAATCAAGTTTGAATCTAAAATCTATGATGAACTAGTTTTTATCCAATAGAAGAATATAACCATAGACTAATGTAATTGACGTAGACATAATATTGTAAACAGTGAAGACGATCAGGAGGCAAAGACCCCCATAAATAGATTAAATTAGATTAGATTATTGAAATGGCAACCTACCCAGGAAGGTATTTTAAGCCAAGAATGAATGAGGATTGAGTGTAAGAAGATTGTGGCGCGATGTTGTAGTCTTGTTACTGACTAAGGCTGACATGTTCCTTAGACAGGACTGTTAATTAATAGCCCAACAGCCGATGGCAACTAATGATCATACAGTTTAACGTGGAATCCGAACCACGGCTTCAGAATTACGAATTTGTTTAATTATGAGGATGGCCTTTGTGAATTAACGTAGTATTCAATAGAGCAGACGTTAATCCGCACAAGAGAACACTACATCCACCGACCATCGCTTACAACTATCGACAATTCGCAGACCAGTTACGATATGTTTAGTTATATAATCCAGTTATTGGATTTCATAATTAAACCAGTTTGTAATTCAGAGACAAAGGTGGTTCAGATCCCACGTTAAACTGTAGGTCTCTCAGATGACATTGGGTGTTGGGATATTTTAACAGTCCTGTTTAAGGAACATGTCATCCTGGTCAGTAATAAGACTATAAGATCTATAGTAGGATAAGATCTATCTAGAGCCTCATTCATAGGTGGCTTAAAATACCTACTTGGTTAGATCGCCATTTTAGTTAAAAGTATTATCAGTAATGTATAAAGTATGTAAATGAAATACCCAGTAATGTATTAAAAATACGTATGATCGGTTACAACTGTCATTAAGCGTTTTGTTAACAATCTTGTTACAACCGGTTTGCCGTGTACATTGTACAAGTGTCATGTGACTTAAAAAAAATTATATCTTTATAGACATTTTACCTTGTGGTAAATACCGCGTGAATAGTACGGTATTTACCACACTATTCACGCGGAGTAGAAGAAAAATTAAAGCACTAAACAAATAATCACGATAATCAAGTTTGAATCTAAAATCTATGATGAACTAGTTTTTATCCAATAGAAGAATATAACCATAGACTAATGTAATTGACGTAGACATAATATTGTAAACAGTGAAGACGATCAGGAGGCAAAGACCCCCATAAATAGATTAAATTAGATTAGATTATTGAAATGGCAACCTACCCAGGAAGGTATTTTAAGCCAAGAATGAATGAGGATTGAGTGTAAGAAGATTGTGGCGCGATGTTGTAGTCTTGTTACTGACTAAGGCTGACATGTTCCTTAGACAGGACTGTTAATTAATAGCCCAACAGCCGATGGCAACTAATGATCATACAGTTTAACGTGGAATCCGAACCACGGCTTCAGAATTACAAATTTGTTTAATTATGAGGATGGCCTTTGTGAATTAACGTAGTATTCAATAGAGCGGACGTTAATCCGCACAAGAGAACACTACATCCACCGACCATCGCTTACAACTATCCACAATTCGCAGACCAGTTACGATATGTTTAGTTATATAATCCAGTTATTGGATTTCATAATTAAACCAGTTTGTAATTCAGAGACAAAGGTGGTTCAGATCCCACGTTAAACTGTGGGTCTCTCAGATGACATTGGGTGTTGGGATATTTTAACAGTCCTGTTTAAGGAACATGTCATCCTGGTCAGTAATAAGACTATAAGATCTATAGTAGGATAAGATCTATCTAGAGCCTCATTCATAGGTGGCTTAAAATACCTACTTGGTTAGGTCGCCATTTTAGTTAAAAGTATTAAGTAGTAAAAGTATTATCAGTAATGTATAAAGTATGTAAATGAAATACCCAGTAATGTATTAAAAATACGTATGATCGGTTACAACTGTCATTAAGCGTTTTGTTAACAATCTTGTTACAAAGTATCGTAATTAATTATTGTTGAATGAAGAGTTTTACACTTTATCTTTCACGTAACACACAATGGGTTATCTAATTATATCCTACCAGCCACCATCACTTGGGCAATACGAATGTTAAGTTTGGAGTTGCAGTGTTATCATAGTTCAATGTTTCACAGATATTTACTATGTTTTTTACCTAATTGTAAAAAACCCGTTAGTATGAAGTTGCCTACTAAGAAAATAGTTTGTCTTTATAACCAATAGTGTTTGTGATATTATGGAAGACTGCAAAAAGTACGAGTTACAATCGAGTTAATGTTTGTACATAGTGATTATGTTATTTTTAATTTAAATGTTTACGAAACAGTTTTCACACTAGTGAGGAGTTATTTTCCAATAAGTAAATAAGCACAGTATTAAATTATTCGTAGTTTTGCACTTACTGTATTTATTTATTTATTTAGATTAAAGTTAAATGTAGTTAGTGTATTTATCGATAGAATGGGTTCTTGTGGAACGTAAAAGTATGATCGCTTTAGGGATCAATAAATGAAGATGTTAGATTTGTTAAATATACTATTGTTTATATGTATGTCATTCTTATTCTGATCTATGAGAAACCGACCCAGTCTAGTGAGTACTTAGCCATCAATATGAGTGAAGGATGAGGACAATAAGTGTAATGGATTTGTTGATTTTTGTGACTGACAAACGCCAGCTCAATTATTAATTTAATTTTGTTAATTTGGGTTATTATTTGCCGAATGAGAAAGTTATTGTATTTACTTTCCTATGGGAAATAGGTTAGAACATGTGTATGTCTAAAGGGAATGTTTTCAGTTCATATAAACAGCTGTTCTTATTCTTTTACATTAAAATCCAATACAATAAGCTCTAGTAGCTCTAGTAGCTTCTGTGGAAACCTGTTACATACTTTTCATCTTACAAATCACCAACACCCCTCCAGAGCTAAGACATATCCATGTCAAAAAGAGCTGAGTTCAGTATTGAACCATCGCGAAATATATTGAGTTTTAGTTCGGTATTGCCAGATCACCCTATTACATTATACAAGTAGTATATTGTTGCGTCAGCTGATAGGCTAAAAGAAAAATGGCAACACTGCTGGGCAAGAGGGGGTGAGGGGGGAACCAGCTGTCCTCATCGGTCCATTTTCGTGCGGTTTACTCTACTCATTCCTTGGGTAAAATTCTATATAATCAAAGATATAATTAATATAAAATATTACATGTAGGTAAACCTATATGTTTTAACTAATATAATATTGATTTGATGTAGTTTTGGCAAATTTCCCATAGGGAAGAAGCTTTTACCGAAGGTGGATTCAAGTCGACTTCTTTTCGACTTCGATTTCTTTTCGACTTTTCGTTTTGAGGCCTCTAGAGTTTACATACATATTACATAGTACATTCATTATTAAAAATACATGTGAATAAGGGTGTGCGTGTGTGTAGGTGTGTGTGTGCTCGCGCGCAAGATAACTGTTGTAAAATGGTCCGATCTAAACTGAATTTGAGGGGGTTATATTGTACCCAAAATGAGGTTTTTACATTTCAGTGGAATTGGTACAAAAAAGCACAAACAATTAAGTGTTTCCTGAGATATAGAAACTGGTAATCACAGTAAGCCGTCTTTTGGAGCTCCGATGTTAATCTTACATAGAAAAAAGGTTCAAATTCATATATCACTTATTACTATTGAAATACAGTACTGTGATATAAAGTTGTATGTAGTTATAGTTATGATCTAATAGCGTGTGCTGAAAATGATTTCTGAATGAAATTCATTTCGTATTCGGTCTGTAGCTAAGGGGGTATTTATCATTGCTGAAAAAATTAAATTGAAAAAAAGGAAAACCTTTAAAGAGTTAGTAGCGAAACCCTTTATTATGTGGTAATAAAAATTGGTGACATATCATCAGCCGTCTCTCATTACGAATAACAAGCAACAGGTAATAAGATGATTGGTTGTTGTACCAAGGGCGGGGTCCCGGTGTGGTCATTAGATAAGAGCTCGTGACAACGAGTGCTGATAACAGAGATAAGATCGCGGTGCGTGCCGGACAGGAAACGCAACGCGACCTACGAAAGAATTGAGATCGGCCTCTATATCCGGATTGAAAAGAAGACTCCTAGGTCCTATTTTCCCATAGGAAAATCTAAGGATTTCTATTCGCCCTTCTGAACCAGATCGTAATGTTCCAGTTCAATTAAGTTGATTTTTTAATTTTTAACCAGTTCAATAAAAAATAAATTAGGAAATACCTATACATTTTTGGCTGTACTGAAATTTTCAAATTCTTTCATAGGGTTTCGAAGGGTAGGAATTATTTCCCCCGCACTCATCCTCAACATAAGTTTATCTTCATCTCTTGAGCCGTTAACTTAGTAAGTTTAAACAGTTTCAGTAAGTACTGGTACGACCCACTGGGCGACTAGTGTGTTCTGACGGAGAGCGCAATCATCTAGGGGTAGAGCGCGATTCTTTGGTACCCAAGGCTCCGGGTTCAAATCCCGCCAATGCCAATGGATTTTCGCAATGTGTAAATTGGTTCCGGACGATGGTCCAGACTAGGTCCTGAGATGGAGGTGGGACAGTTAAAAAAAGGTGTATCCTGACGAAAAGTGAAATATGTCACCGCTCAGCTGCTGTATTATTCATAGAGTTCCTTGTTGCAGACAGCTGTTGCTTAGTTAATGCCATTTTGAGGTCAGTTATCTTGGATTATCAGTGCCACGTGCATCATATTCCTTTTGTAAGAAACATGTTTCAATCACGGGGAGTATTGTTTGAGGAAATGAGGAAAAACTGCCACTGCAAATTCAGCTAGCTATGTGGGGATGATTAGCGAATTTCTAGTCCCTTGGTTAGGGGTTTTAAGAGTCGATATCAAATCTATACAATAATCACGGAAGTGACACAATAATACGAAGACTATCACATTACAAATTAACAATAATTTTTTCTTTCTGTCTAAAAAAATGGGCACACCCTACACTGTTGCCAGTTTTCGTCCGTTGGTAATTACGCTATAAAAACCAGCGATCGTCGGTGGTATGAGAATATTTACCCGTCCGTCGCCGCCACGATATAATTAAGCGTGAGTGGAGCCTACTCTACTACGGCAGGGGGTGGTGGTGGGGGGTGGGCGCCTGTGGTGGGCCGTAGTGGGGGGATGGCGTCTGTCCCACTTGTTGCCTGCGGCAGGCGTCGCCCGCGTCACGCAGTAAGTACATTGTTGCCGTCGTTTAGCGTAAACAACACACCCTGTATACGAGCGGGTTGATTACACAATATATTTTAAATTTTAATACGCTATTTTAGAAAACTACTTACCGGTACATGTTCATTACAATTATTATTTCAATGATTAAACGATAGGATTGCCATATACTATTGTTTTGGTTGCGATTTTTAAATACTAGAAATGCTAAATAAATCTTTTTTGTCAGATATAAATTGTATTTATATCCGCTATTTTTGCAATGTTCGACCAACTACGATGTCTACATATAGGATTGCTACAGCCACTTCACAAGATACAAGATGTTAATTGAAAATTCACATATAACATTATGTAGAGTTCATTAATTCAAACAATATATTAGTACTTAATGAAATTTTGTTCCTGCTTGGCATCCAGTAATAAAATAGTCCTCCAAATAACCTAGAACCTAGTAAAAATAAATAAACAATAAATAGGCTAATTCACATTAAATTAAGATTAAAATTAACAGGTGACGTAAAATATTTTACTAGAAAATGAATAGCAATCATTCCATGAGACTTACGATATATACAATTAAAATAAATAGGACTAACTACGTCTAACACGCAAACATACAATATGACTATCAGCATTAAACCCAGCGTAAAACACTAAACAAATTAGTATTTTGAATCGTAAGTCTACTACAAACGGTTCCAGAGAAATGTTTAAATTTATGTCCATGATTAACGAAGTACGTTGTCTGACAGCGCCCAATTCTTATGGAGAATTAAAAAAATGTTTTCCTTATTTCTCAATCGTTATCCACGAAACTTGGTATGCAGTGTATGGTCACATCACCAACAAAACCCACTCAAAAAGTTAAGAACTTCCGGTGGGGGGTGGTTATGGCCTTAATCATTTCTAACAAATATTTTAACTTGTTTTCTATTAAGGAAATGTTGTTTAAGTTTAAGGAAGTCCATGTTAATGTTTGTAATATTTTAAAATGATATTTAAATAAATGTTAAATAATATTATAATATCATTCAAGATGTTTTTTATTTACTTGTACTTCAGTCCACTGATTCTGATTATTTTTTCTTCTTTAAAGTACCAAAAACATTTTAAAATTTATAATATTATGATAATATATAAAATATATATATTATATTATATATTTGTCTGGAAACGTAATTGTAAAAATGGTCCGATCAACCCAAATTTGGTAGAGCTTATTCCAACAAAATGCTGCTCCCAGACATTCAGTGCATGGGACGGTGAACAATTTGGAGACCCCAAAATGGTGTTTTTTTGCGTTTTTACAAGAATTTTTAAAAACAAGTTTCACCATTGAACAGCTTAAAAAACTACACAATAATTCAAAGTCTCTAATAAGTTACCGAGATATAAAAAAATCTAAACACAGTACGTTGTATTTTGAGGCTCCAATGTTAATCTTATGGAGGATTAACAAATTAATGTACATATCTAATATAATGTAACGAAACTTCATGTGGTTAGACCATAATTTGTGTAAAAAAATCATAGTTTATGTGTTTATCATGGCAGCAAATTATCTTTTCCCATGTTAATCATATGGAGATTAGGCAAACTCCTTATTTGACAATGTTATAAAATGTATAAATGTAAAAATAAAATTTTTGATGGTATACTTTCATTGTTCTAAACAAATACTCACTCTTTATTTTAATCTATAATAAAATATTCATGTTTATCGTAATTTTAAAATTTTATTTAAAATTATATAATGATAAAACCATACATTTCCATTATTTACTTGTACTTAGTTATATTCTGATTATTTTTAAAACTTTTTGGAAACTGTTATAGTCACTACTATAACATTTTAATATTTCAAAGAATCCTATATACAGGGTTATCATAAAAGAATGGTGCGGTTTCAGTAATTCATAAGAAGATTGTAGGGAAATTTCTGAATGTTATATTGGCATCTCTGGAAGCCTCCAACCCAAAAGTTTGTTTATAATCTGAAGCTTTATAGCTTCATTTCCAACAAGATGCTGCTCCCCCCACACTTCAGTGCATTGGTGACGGACACTTTGAACGAAAAATTTGGAGATCGATACCTATTCTGCGGCCTCCAAGGAGTCCAGACCTGACACCCTGTGATCTTTTTCTTGTGGGGTTAAATCAAGAACATCGTTTATTCACAAAAGATTCACGACCTGAACCACTTAAGAAACAGGATTAATGAAGCAATCACAACCATAACCGAAGCAATGTTAGCGAATTTTTGGAGAGAAATTGATTATCTTTTGGACATTTGTCGAGCGACTAAGGGCGCACATATTGAAATGTATTAATTATGTAAAAAAACTGTTTGAGACGACAAATTAGATGAATAAACAAAATTAACTGTAAGTAATTTGGTTTTTCTTTAAACCATGTTCTAAAACGCACCATTCTTTCCTGATGACCCTGTATATTTCAGGTGTACTTTTTTCATAATCTACGGTTGATTTGTAAAACACATTCATTGTAGACGTTTTTACGTGTATTATGAAACTTAAGATTGTATACATTAATTAAAAATATTATATTCTAAGAAAACACGAATTTATAAACTGTAGAAACGTCAAGTATAGGTTTTCAGCCTGTAGTTTTATATGAAAAAATATATAGATGCTATTTTACTACTTCAAATAAATGAGAAAGACCATTAACGATCCTCCATTATGTCCTTTAAATAGGTTAATTAATTCTGAAAAAAGATTTAAATGTGTTCTTTGTTAATTTATAGAGCGTATTAAAACTCATTAATACTGTTTTCTACACAAAAATTCAATTACTAAGTAACCCCAAAATCGTAAATAAAATATTGTTTGCATATTGTATTCAGTTTAATAATAATGCTTGGTTATAAAGTAATGAATTGAACGATTTTTCCAAAAACGTAAAAAAAATTTAAGAGATTTTTTCTTTCAAGATAAGTTAGAAGGTATCTAAAATTTTCTTAGGAAATATATCCGTATAATTATTATATTTTACTATGAGGAAAAGTATAGGGGAGTGAAATAAATTTATAACGTAATAAAATTATTGTCCATTTAAAGTGTTTGTGTGTTGGTGGTGGATAATCATTTCTCACCCCTACCACCCTAACGCCCCCTCCAAACACTTATCGGCCACAATATAACCCTGTTTGTCACCAAGATCCAGTATTGCTTCTCATTAATGTAATGGGGATGATGTAATTAATGTACAGGGTGTGTAAAAAATAACTGACGGTTTTCAACTGGTAATCACTTGAACGATTGTTTATATTTTGAACAGTTTTTTCTCGTTATATTTGTCAAAAAAGGAAATGAAAAAACACATAAAAATAATCAGGGTTCACACATAAACACATAAAAAATAAAAATTTTCATGAATACATAGTTCATATATCGAGTATTTAACACAAGTATTGTAGTGTTTTTATAAATATGTCACACATAGCAGGGTTTTGTAGCGTTATTGTATTTCAAGGTCGCACGCGATTGTTGATAAGTGCGACAAAGACCGGCCGTCACACGCGACCACGATAGGTTGGAATACTTCGTCAATAATTACCTACGTGAAAATAAACAGCGTTCTTTGAACCCAGTTGACCTGCCGACTTTTTCCAACATTAGATTAGATTATTGAAATGGCGACCCTACCACAAGGTAGGTATTTTAAGCCAAGGATGATTGAGGATTGAGTGTAGGATGATTGTGGTGCGATCTTGTAGTCTTGACTAAGGCTGACATGTTCCTTAGATAGGACTGTTAATTAATAGCCCAACAGTCAGTGACATATCTAAGGGACCTACAGTTTAACGTGGAGTCCGAACCATGGCATCTAAATGACGAATTGGTCTTTATGAGGATGGTCTTTACGGATTAACGTATTATTAAATAGTGCAGACGTCAATCCACGCAAGAGAACACTCCCACCGACCATCGCTCACAACTATCCACAATTCGTGACCTCCAAGTAGTTGGATTACAGGACGACGCCACCGTCCCAGTATTATGATCTATGGATTGCATATTAATTTTAGGGTATAATAATGAAGTCTTCAAATACGGTACAGGTATGTATTATTGGAAATCCATATTTTACATAAGCGAGATGGTGAAAATATATTTTTTTGTTGAATTTGAAAAATGAATTTAGTTTCCTTCCGCAACATCTATAATGCTTGTTGTACTTGGTCCACCATATTGAGACACTGACTCAAACATGCTTTGTGGTTATTTTAAGGCAAGTATGTCTGAATTGTGGGTATGAGGAGTTTAATGGATTTGACGAGCTGTAGTTTTATTAACAATAAAGACTGATCAATTTGCCAGGCTTATTAACTAATAGCCCAAAGAACAAAGGCAATTGAGTCCAGTATCAAAGTATAAAAAATTGTGTCAAGATTTTGCTCTAAGTCAGACTAGTGGCCTTCATAGTTTGTGTAGTCTATATATTTAGATTATATAGTTCTATGTAATATACTGGTTTAACAAATACAAAAGTCTCCTGTAAATGTTTTAGAGATTGTTCAGGGGTCAAAGAAACACAATACAAATTCATATTAAAAAGTTTCAATTCTCTTTGGTAACTCAAATCAGCCCAGGACTAAAAATGTATATCACAAGTAATTTCTTCTAGTGACAAATAAATTTTGTATTTGAATTCAATTTAGTTTATTTTATTTGGAATTATCAAATATACAAGATATGGCATATCCTATTTTCTTCTTTCTGGTGGTGTGCAGCGGCGTAACTACAATGTGCACCCGGGCAATGCCCCGAGCCCCCAAAGAAAAATAAGTTTTAGAGAGGGACTCAAGGTTTTCCCCTGGTGCCCTTCTGGCCTCACTACGCCACTGACAGGGTGTGACCCTTTTTAAGAACCATTCCAGCATTTCCAGCAGGACTCCTCTTGGAATGGCTGGCCTGGGATAAATCCACAGTCCTACCGAATGTAAGGTACAATTTTTAAACATTGCTTCCCCTTTTGGAAAAATAAATAATCAAACCGATTTCCTTAAATGAAGTGTTCTTTTAGTTGTGAAAGCTTGATAGTAAAAGCAAAGAACATAGAAGATAGAGAACGGCAACCATATGGGACGTTTCGTTGGGGTCCGCTCTCCTGCCCTCTGTTGGAGATTCGTCTAAACTAGGCCCTAGTGCTGCCACACAATGACATACGGTGTCAAAATTCAGCGGCCCGAGTTGAAATCTCCAACACTAATTTTATATTTTTATACTCATTTTTTACCTTTAACGCTTTAATTGTTTTTATCAGTTTTGTAATTTCCTTACAAAGAATATAATTTTAAAAATTAATATAGATTATTTGTTAAAGCTATTTCTGATAATGGTTTTTTATTTGTAGCGGGTGGCCTGAATCTCATTTCGGGCCGCCCGATAACGCACTAGAGTCTCTTTTAAAAGACTTTTAAAATACACAACTAGTACACTCAAATATTCGCGTTTATGAGTCTCGTCATTTCGTCTGCAACCCTATTGCTTATTTCCCTTGATATTTTTAGGGTCCGTATGCAAATAAAAAAATATTTACCAACAATAGCTTTGAAAAATAATTCCTATTTATTTTAAAATTGTATTCGGCACAATAACAATTTAAAATTAAAATATAACAACAATTAAAGCATTGAAGATTCAAAATGAGTATAAAATTATAAAGTGAGTGATGGAGGTTTGAACCGTGTTCTTCAATTCGGGCCACCCGCTACCGACAACGACAGTGGCGCACTCGACGTTCGGACCACCCGACTAGATCTGGTGGTCCTAATAAATCTCTGTCACTGTTATATATGGGCCTGCCCTTCTCTATCTTCTATATTCTTTGGTAAAAGGCTCTTAAAAGACGGGTTTAATGATAAAAGCGGTTCGACAACACTGTCAATGTGTATTTCTATTTTACAGTAGGAGATGAAGCGGTACGATCTAGTGCTGGATGACCCTGACAGGGTGTATTTCTCCGGTGATGATGTCAAAGGGCATGTAGCCATATGCTTGGACACCAATTTGACTGTTCAAGGTAATACAAAGCACTTGTGTTCTAATCACTATATTATTTCTCCTCTTTCCAACTTTATTAGTCTACTGGGCTACTTTCCTAGTTTTATATAACTCGGTTTCAACAACATTTTCAGTTTGTGGGAGGGGGGGTGTTGATGGCAATATGCGTGACAAAAATTTGAAACAGTGGCATCATTTGGTTAGTGACGCCATAGTTTGGTTATAGGAACAGCTGTTTAGGTGAACTGAAACCATTCCGTTCATATCCATGATCCCACAGGGATGTAAATACAGTACAAACATTTTTTAATCAGATCAGTATATCTCACAGAAAAGTGATACATAAAACTAGAATAACTATTTGTGTAACTAGAACGCAAACGATGTCATATCGCACGAGAGGTTCATACGACAGCACGAAGCGTCAGCTGAGTGTTGCCAGGATTTCGAGGGCGACCATGACAGTTTGCACTCGTATTACACACAAGATTTTTCCTTCAATAAAAAAGTAATTTAGGCTATGTTTGATTTTCCTATTAGGATATATGTAAACATAACTTTTAGGTTTCCGGTAACCTCAGTTTCATTGCGTAAAACCGGAAGTTAGTGATGTAGGAACGACTACCGTCTACCAGCGCTTAACGCATGCTATTGGTTAGTTTAATTTAGAGTTGGAGAGTTCCACCCTCGTGATTGGCTGGTTTCTTTGCCGCACTAGGGTGGTAATGAGATCATACCCACCCTAGTGCGGAAATGTACTACTTATACATTCTGCCAACAGTGCGAAATGCGCCTGTTATGTACGGTTGTAGGGAAAAATACTAATTTAGTTTTAGGCTGTGTTCTTTCAAAGTGCAAAATTCCAAACCACTAAAATATACAACTGTACTGTGTCTTTTAGCAGACTACTGAAACAAATGTATGTAATTCAGGTATAACTATTCGCCTAGTGGGGGAGGCATGTGTAGCAGTTCCTGACAACTTCAAAACTACAAGAACTGTTGGTAGAAGAAAGCCTTTCAACAACAAAATGTAAGTAGCACAATTATAAAGGTAATGGATCCTGAATATATGGCTACAGCCACTGAAGCTGTGTCTAACAATGTCACAGATGGAATTCCAGTATTATCATTGTTGGGTAATGTATAAGAATGAATGGGATGAAAATTATGACTGCAATTTTATTTCCCTATTCCCGGGCCCTATTCTGTTATAGCATATGGTTATGTCAGCTGATAGGCTAAATGGAAAAATGGCAACACTGCTGGGCAAGAGGGGGTGAGTGGGAAACTAGCTGTCCATGACTACTTTCGTACGGTTTACTCTAGACCATTACAAACTGGGTATGTATGAGATTATGGAAAAGATTTGGACCTTTAAAAGATGTAAATGAATAATGGGATAACATGAAATGCATAAGAATGAGAAAAAAGTGAAAAATATTTATTGTACATGTGAATGTTTTGGTCAGATCATTATTCCTCAACAATCATCGTAAATATGATGTTGACATTTTGTTATGGCTGTTCACTTCTTCCTTTCATGACTCCTTCACTCATAGATCCTTCACCCTATATCTAAACAGAATCCTGTAGGAGCGTTTGGCATCAGGATTCTCCAAACAATATTAGTACGTGATACGTTTTTTATTATGATTACGGTAAATTTACATAGTTGTGTTTAAAACGTTTCGTTTATAACACTGTTTGGTTGTTGGAGGAAACATAAACTACATACACATGTATAGTACTAGAATAACTTTTATAATTCTGTAGAGATTAAAAAATGGTTCACCGTATGTTTTGACATGTATATGCGTACTTTGATGAGATAAAACTAGATAATCTCTGTGGTATTTCACCATTAATAGTTAGGAAGATTCTGTTGTGTCTTTAGACATAGTAGATATAAATTGGATCACTCCAATAGTGGCAACCATGATGCAAGTTATTACGGTTCCATGTGTTTTGACTCACAAACGTTATCTTGATGGACCAGTGGTTATTGACGGTGTGTTGCTGGTTGCCTGTTAGCAGCCCGAGCCCTGCAGTCCACGGAGAGCGTCCTCCGCGCAGGCTGGGGAACACTAGCGCACTCTTCCGGCAAGACAAGGTGTACAGGTTCAGTGCTACGGAGCGGTACTTCCACTTCAAGGAGTACCTCTTCGGCCATAAATACAGTAGTAAGCTCTTAGACAATAAAACCTATTTTTGTGTTACGGTACCTCAACCTTTCTATAAATAAGAAAAAAAATCAGTTAACTGACACATACTTTCTCCATAAAAATAAAGTAATAATACTAAATTAAATATACTGTACTAAGTAAATAAAATATTGCATAATTTTACACATATTAAAATAATATGTAATAAATGTATTGTTAAAAAATTCTTTAACCAGCCTGTTATTTTACAACTTGAAATATATTTTATGATGAATAGCCATATATTCTTCTCCACCTTACCAAGATAACAAAAAACCTTGTTGAACATGGTTTATTGGATGATCATGTCACTTTACGCTGCAAACCAAGTTTGATGAAAAACTATAATATGATTTTTAAGCAATACTAACAATGGAATTTTAATATTACACCAGGTTTTTTTATATAAAAATTGAATCATAATTGCCTTTTTTGAGAAATTTGGATTTTCACATGTATATGGATGAACTACCTTTGAAAATAAAAAAAGTCCTGGAGATATGATGAAAATGTATGTACATACTAATTTCTACCTAAATCAAGACCAAAGGTGTAGCTTGTGGCTCTACACACAGACAGACACACCGTTTTCTGTGGTTCAGGGGACACCAAATTTGAAAATTTTCCTGTAAACACTGCTTTCTCTTTTCTATACTTTCGTATAGGAGGCTTAACATAAAAATATATTTATACAGCTTAACACCAAAAATTGATGGTTAATATTGATAGTTTGTTGACGATTAGGTTTCAAAGAACAGCTTTGGAAGGGCTCACACTGTTTCCCATTCCAATACAAATTGCCAGCCCAGCTGCCGTCATCGTTCAATGGTCGCTTCGGCTTCATCCGCTACTACTGCGAGTCTTCCTTGGAGAGATGGCGCAACAAAGACACCAAGCGCATTTATTTCAGCGTATCTAGCCTCACAGACATCAACCATGTGCCTAAAGCTGACGTGAGTACTTGTATAATGCAGTTTCAAAATCTAGTGCGACAAGGATTCATTAATCTCTAAAAGTCCTTGAACCCATCAGTGAGTCCAATTCCTGTCTCTTTTCACTACATTAGTAAAATAATTCAAATTAAAAAAAACAATGCCCCCTCCCCTTACAACCATTAACAACAAAAGCAAAACCGGTGTCGATTAAGCCAAATGCCGTCTACTTCCACCCAAGCCGGTCACCGTTTATTTATGGTGGGCTTTCTCACCTCAGTACCACACATTTGCAAGTCAAATTGGGATTGCTCAAGGTCTGTGTTCAGACCCTAGCACTTCCGAAAGGCTTAGACGTTTCACTTAAATGTTCTAACATAAAATTTAAAATGTGCAGTGTTCTTCAGCAGATGAAAAGTGTACCAACTCCTGTTTCTTCTGTGTTCCACGAGGCACCATCATATCCTCTTGCGAGATCCGCCACAGAGGGTTTGTCCCTGGAGAAACTGCAAACATGACTGTTGACATCCACAACATGAGCAACAAAGACATCATCAAGACAACGGCGTCTATTGTACAGGTGAAGCGGACTATATAGGTTCTCTTGAACATTTGGTACGAGACTTAGTCTCCTGAGTAGTGGAAGGCAGTGAAGTCTTGAGTAGAAGAAAGAATGAAAATATCCAAAGCTTTAACTTTTGGAATGAATTAAAAATGTCTCATGGTAAGACTTAAGCCCGGGACCATGTTATTTTTTTGTCTTTAGGTACCCAGAGTCCAAAAACACTAGTCGTTAAAATTTATATATATATATGTCTGTGAACACGATAACTCTCGTAAAAATGGCCCGATCGAGACCAAATTTTGTAGAGACGTGTATTCCTACAAATGCTCGGACGAGTTCGTAAACCAGACATATCGGTCAATGGGAACGGGTAGTTTGGGGGGGTTTTGTACCCCAAAATGGGTTTTTTTTGCATTTTTCACATGTAATTTTTAAAAATTTCTAATTTTATATTTCACCATTGGAATCAGCTTAAAAAACTACATAATTAAGTTCCTTAAAGTTTTTTTCTATCTCCAACGGTTACTGAGATATTAAAAAATCTAAACACAGTACGTTGTATTATGGGGCTCCAATGTTAATCTTATGGAGTATAGGGAAAAATTAATATTTCCCATATTAATCAATATTTTTGGATAAAATTCATATTTAGCTTCATGTGATTGAGATCTATCAATTTATGCTTAAAAATCATGGTTTATGTGTTTATCATGGTAGCCAACCTGCATACTCTTTTTCCATGTTAATCATATAGGGAATAGGCAACTCCTTTATGAACAGATGTTAATGAAAGTTGGTATAAATGTTAAGATAAAAATTGTTTATGGTAGAAATTACTACTTTCAGTGTTCCTCACAGCAGCTATCCTGCACACTCTTTCCCATGTTAATCTTATTGAGAATAGACAAATAATTCTCATGTTTATGGACAGATTGTTATAAAACTTGTCATATATTATTATTATTATATTATTGATTTGGGAATTCGCTGAGTACGCAGGTCTGCTGTGACGGGGGTATTTTAATTTTATTTAACTCATTAACAAATTTGATAAATACATAAACTGAAGGCAAATTGTATCTTAATTATTATTTCTTAATTATGTTACTCTGGATTCAAATAGTATGCTCATTTCACTTATATTTTTCAACTTAAAAACGTTTTTGAAATAAGGGATAGTTTCTTCGTAAATATATTTTGTTACCTCCCTCTGGTCTGATTTCTTTTGAGTCAAACAGAAGGACAAATATAAAACCCTTAATTGTTTTTTCTTGCCTATTGCATTGCAAGTACAGTACTCTTATAAACATAATACATAGGGATATAACATAAACATCTTATAAACATAGGGGATACTCCCTGTCATAAACATAATCAATGTCTCTGTGGACATAAAATTCTTTTTTTAGTTGATTGTTCATAATTTCTCGAATTGGCACTCGGAAGATTACTGATTTGCAGGACTACACAACACATGATAACGGGATTCTAACTTGTTACAATGTCAGCAACAGTTTTTGTTGGGAGCTTTGCTAAGAATATGCACAGTTCTCACTGCCATAACATTACAGGCCACTTTAATATAATCTCGTCATTCAGACAATGAAAGACTTTTTTTGTTACAGTGCAATGATTAAATTTTTAGAGTTAAAATTGACATTTCTGATTTCTAATTTAATGTAGACCGTAACATACTCGTGTTCACAAAATCTCCGCCATCAAGAGAACGAGAGAACAGTGTTGAGCTACGAGATGAACGCTGTAGCCCAGGGAGAGTCGGACCACTCCGTCGTCAAACTGAAGCTGCCTCCTCTTCCGCCATCGTCTCTCAGCCAGGACATCTGCAAGCTCATTAACATCCAGTACAGATTCCAGGTAGAGCTTCTCGTCGATGCATTGATTTACTACAGGATGCAGCATATAAATCTGACGATTTTTAGATCATTATAACTTTAGCATTTGTAAACATGGTTTCACATATATTACATTTTATAATTCACAAAAACATTCAATTTGATAAAAAACATAATTGTAACGTTTAGTAGACACTTAAAACTTTTATAGTTATATTTAAAAATGACCTTGTTCAGTAGCCATTTCTCAGTAGCCACGTCTTCAATCTTGCAGTAAAACTGTCAAACACTTTACCTAGTACAGTATCACAATAATTGTAATCGACCAAATCATCAGTCTGAGGTTTAATTTAAGTCTCTAGATGTACAGAGAACAATTAAGGTTTGAGGTAGCGCCACAGAATAAAAATCACAAACTCTGAGGTCGGATGAGCGAGCGGGCCAAGTAATGTCACCGTAGTGAGAGATGACGTACCCCAAATACTGCACCGTAATATAATTTAAAAAGTATAAGTTTTTCATTTAATTATGAATGTTTTCGAGAACTATAAAATGGAATTCTAGTTAACAAACCATAACAAAGTATGAACATCGTTATCTGAGTACAGAGATAAATAATTATTTAGTATGAGATAGATATTTATGCATGATCCCTTGCTGTTTTGAGTGAGTGTTATTTTGGCCATAAATAATTAATATGATAGAAGGCATGAATCTTATTGCATGCTTAGATACTTAGATTATTGAAATGGCAACCTACCCAGGTAGGTATTTTAAGCCAAGTATGAATGAGAAATGAGTGTAGGATGATTGTGGCGCTATCTTGTAGTCTTGGATACAATAATACATAATACATCAGCAACTTTCCACTTCATATTATAATAGCTATCAGCACATATACACAGACGAATGTAGAAACGTTTTCAATATTTAAATGTAGTACTACCAATGTTATAATGAAATAAAGTTTACCAGTTCAGTAAATGAAATTGTTTATTAAAAGATCAATATTTAGGAACGATACCCCAAAATAAATTCTAAAACCATTTAGATACACTGTATTACTAAAAGAGGGTGAAATGATATACAGTTTCTTTTAAAAAGTATAAGTTTTTCATTTAATTATGAATGTTTTCGAGAACTACAAAATGGAATTCTAGTTAACAAACCATAACAAAGTATGAACATCGTTATCTGAGTACAGAGATAAATAATTATTTAGTATGAGATAGATATTTATGCATGATCCCTTGCTGTTTTGAGTGAGTGTTATTTTGGCCATAAATAATTAATATGATAGAAGGCATGAATCTTATTGCATGCTTAGATACTTAGATTATTGAAATGGCAACCTACCCAGGTAGGTATTTTAAGCCAAGTATGAATGAGAAATGAGTGTAGGATGATTGTGGCGCTATCTTGTAGTCTTGGATACAATAATACATAATACATCAGCAACTTTCCACTTCATATTATAATAGCTATCAGCACATATACACAGACAAATGTAGAAACGTTTTCAATATTTAAATTTAGTACTACCAATGTTATAATGAAATAAAGTTTACCAGTTCAGTAAATGAAATTGTTTATTAAAAGATCAATATTTAGGAACGATACCCCAAAATAAATTCTAAAACCGTTTAGATACACTGTATTACTAAAAGAGGGTGAAATGATATACAGAGTTTCTCATACAACAACACGATAAGCATTCTGTGTAAAAACAACAGTCAGCCTACTAACATAACCACCGATATTCCAGGTTAAAATGGATATCCATGACACAAAGGAGCGTTTGGTACTTCAGATGCCCTTGGTTCTAGGCAATATTCCCCTCAGGAAGAACTTTGAAAGTCTCGATTACGAGTCACTTTACAAGATTGAAAAGCAGTTTCTGATACCGTTTAGGCATCATAAGCAAAAAGGTCTTCGTAAGTATGTCTTTTATTATACCGCCATCACACACTTAAAATACCCCCGTCACAGCAGATCTGCGTACTCAGCGAATTTTCAAATCGATATGGCAATAATAATACAAGTATATAACAAGATTGATAAATCAATGCCTGTTGATAAATTAGAGTATTCGCCTATTCTCCCTATCATTAAAATGGGAAAGAGTATGCAGGTTTGCTGCTTTGAGAAACACTGAAAGTGGGCATTTTTACCATAAACTATTTTTATTTTGCCCATATAGGTACCAAGTTTTATCATTATCTGGACATAATTAAAGGAGCATGCCTATTCTAATGCTAATCTTATGGAGGATAAGGAAAAATCAATTTCCCTTATAAACCAACAGTTTTGGATGAAACTTTGTATTTAGCTTCATGTAGTTTGGATCCATACGTTTATGCTAAAAAATTCATAGTTTATGTGTTCCTACAGCAGCAAACCTGCACACTCTTTCCCATTTTATCTTATGGAGAATAGGCAAATAACTCTCATATTTATCGACAGATAATGATAAAATTTGTCATATATTATTATGTTATTGATTTGAAAATTCGCTGAGTACACAGGTCTGCTGCGACAGGGGTGTTGTTAATTACGGTAATTAAAATAAGGCAACACAATGACAGCATAAGACAAACCATATTTAGTTTGTTTCCTTGGTAAATTTAAATTATAAAATCACAACATTATGTATAAACACAAATTAAAAATAGTTTGGTCACCATAAGTGTGCGAAAACGTGTACTATGTGTAGAAATTACACTTGTTTAAAATGTTTTCAGCGTTAGTGTGGAGTGAGCCTAGTACAAATCCACAGCCTGAGGAGTGTGTTTATGAAATTGGCGAATTTAGCCCAGCTTATCCATTCTACAGAGAGAAACAAACACCAACCCTTCCACCCAAAGAAACTAGGGTTTAGGACCACCATAATGTATTCAACATACCTGTCTCAAGAAAAGAAAGTCTCTGGACCATCGAGAAACAATGTGGCTTAAAACGGCATTGCTTTTGTGATATCTTATACTTGTTAAGGCTATTTTTCTAAGCTTATTTGTATTTAAAGTTTATATATATACCCTATCAACCATAAAATTATGTGATATACAATGTGGCTTTATTGTACAATCCTTTTCTCAACAATAGTTTAAGTGTTTTAAAAACAAGTAACAAACTTTGTGTCTGCAACAAAGGTACATATATAATGAAATCCATTACTCATTACACTCGCCCTTCTTTTATATTCACCTTAAAATACTCATCAGAGTGGGTCGGTATATTGTCTATGAATATGAACAACAAAATAACTAATATTTGTTAAGCATCATTAATAGCAGAGCGTCACAGTTTTTTGGCCCCCGGAGCGAAATGTTGTAAGGCACCCCTATCTATCTAAAAAAAAAAACAGAAATAAATGGGCAATTGAAAATGTCTTGAGACTGGAAATGTCCTCATTCACCAACCATAACACTGACATAGGCTATAGGTTGCTAGAGGTGACCACTCATGATCTGATAGAAGTTGCTGGTTTCAATCCAGCAATGTTTGACTTGTGTTACGCCCGAGCTACAGTGCTAGTAAAGCTACATATACGAGTATCATAAAATCCCCTCTCATATTTCATCATCTTCTCGTACTGGATGTCCTTAGCAGTGCTGATACACCAGCTTCACATCTCTCAACAAACCTTCTTCCATCTAGTTTCACTGAACTTCCACTTTTCACGATTCTTTCAATTTATCTCCTCAACACTGCATTAGCAGTGCTGATACACCAGCTTCACATCTTACAACAAACCTTCTTCCATCTAGTTTCACTGAACTTCCACTTTTCACGATTCTTTCAATTTATCTCCTCAACACTGCATGAATTATGGCAGAAATTTATTTATTATTAGTTATTAAACTACTCATAACTAACTTTCCTTTATTTTTAATACTTTTAACTAAAATGGTGATCTCCAAAGGTAAGTATTTTAAGCCAAGTATGAATGAGAAATGAGTGTAAGATGATTGTGGCGCGATATTGTGATCTGGTTACTGACATGTTTCTTAGACAGAACTGTTAATAGCCCAACAGTCAATAGTATCTAGGAACCTACAGTTTAACGTGGGATCCGAAACACAATTTTACTTCTAAATTACGAATTTTTCCTACCTTCAAAAGTATGTTTTTGTTTTATTTATGTGTTCCTCGTTTACCGTTCTATCCACCGACATGTTCTTTTAGTTTTACTTTGTTTTTATCACAGATAGTATAAAGCACACCAACCTACAATAAGCATGATGTCTTATTCTATGTAAGATGAATTCTTACTTCTCTGAAGGTCTATGTTATACTTGGGAAATTGCATGACCTCCTCTCCGATTGTAAACATTTGAAATGAAAATAGATAAACGATTGATACCACTTCTCGTGTTATAGTCATAACTATGTCCATCTCTTTGTAATAAAAAAAGGTCATTAGATGGTGACAGGCTTCAACACACTAAAATGGTGTCATTTTCAAGCTAGATGTATGAACTTGTTCAATTCTATAAACTGTTCAAAATTACCTCCTAGGAAAATTTTACACATATAGCTTGAGAATGACAACATATTAAAAAGTTGAAACTGGTTATCAATATGGATTTTTTGGATTATTTGCAAATAAGGTTAACCTCTACATTATAAAATAGTATAGAGGGAAACACAAAAAAAATAAAAGAAACAATTACATCCATATTGCAATTACACACTACTATTTACAAAATAAGTGTAATTTCAGACATAAACAAGTCCTGTGCAGACTATGGGGGTCAGAGCAATGAAAAGGAAATTAAATGATTGTACTTTTATTTATTCAGTCATATATTCAATATTTCCATTCCAGATAAAACTAAAATTAGTGAAAAAAGTTTTATAAACTAATATTAATTATTAGTACTGTATATATATATACCATAGAAAATATTTCATACATTAGTACCTCGCTAAAATGACTATAAAGGACATCTGCAGAATATTCTACTCATAAAAAGTTTAAGGAATGCCATTAGTTTATAATAGAAAATGCTTTGCGCTCGTTAACCGTTAATATTGTAATACAGAAGTTCCCTACCCCACAAGGATGCTTTAAGAAGAGTGGTTTTGTTTTTATTTTACAGTATTTTACAGAACATTGATAAATATAACAAATACATAGATATGAACATAAAGTAAGCACAATATGATTGATTTCAATGAAACTGTCAGCAAAATTTGCTGTTGATACTGATTTTGAATACAGCCAAACCTTGATATAACGAATCTTAAGGGACTGAATAAAAAATATGTTATATCGAGGTTCGCTAAATTGAGGTTAGGTCAGCTAAGATCTCGATATACTGTATAGAGGTTCACAGATGTACTTTGCACTATACATACAGTACACAGTATTTTATGATCTCACAACGGAAGCGAAAGCAACAGGATGTAGACTCTTCTGACAGATGATTCAGGTTGGAAAACATTTGTTTACATCATACCGAAGTTGAGTCGTAGCCTATACAGAGGTGAAATACATTATATAAAGGCCGGACACTTCACAATATAGAGGTAAATGTATGTTTGCCAGTACTACTAAAGATTTGTAATATCAAGGTCTTGACCATAGTTTGTAAAATATGCATAGTGTTAAACACAGGTCAAGGGAATTTTCAAATATTCATTAAATTGTGGAATTTGTTATATTGAGGTTACTTCATTCATTTCAAGGTTTGGCTGTAGTAGTTTTTGATATATTTTTTCAATTTTAAGTGCATTGACAGTCCTGTAAATTGGAAAATAACACTCGATTTGTTATAAGTTCTGACTTGTTATCGAGGTATTTAGTACTACGGTTCTGCAAAATATCATTATGTAGATTTTATAGGCTATAAAACATTCTAAAATATACCACTTAATAAACTATTACTAGGCATACCAGTAACGTTAGACTGTTAAGAGCATCTAAATAAAAATATTTATTTATCAAAACAGGTACTGCTTCGTTGATTGACAGTTTGTGACAAATTTGTAATAATTAGCACTATAGATAATCATTGTACTAAGGATTTGGAAGACAACTCACAGCTCTAAATTACCTTAAAAAAATGCAAACACTAAAACATTTCTAATATTTTAATAGTTAACTTAAAATATAAATGCTTTACATGTTTTACCTGAACAATTTCCATTCACAACATAATCTAAAAACAACTGCTGTAAACGTCACTTCCAATAAATTAACTAATAAAGCCTATTATTTAACAAAAGACTTTTCAATCACTCAATAGAGCAACTCATAACAACTTAATGTACATTTAAATATATTTTTCTGTTTAGTATTAAATATAACTATGACTTCTCCCCCTTTCATGTACTGTGTAAAAGTCATAGAAACATTTGTGACAACTAACAGTAATAAGAAAATAAACAGTAAGCTACAGTACTGTATAATGATATATTAATTTTATATAACAATTTAAGTTGTAGTTTTCTGTCAGTACAGTATTTTGTATGTACAAAAATGAAGTAACTATAAAGGAGCTAAACAATGGAGGAATGGATAAAAATCTATTACAAATTGATTTTGTCAACCACATATAATTCATGGCTTTTCTGATTAATAAGATGATACATTGCTAAGAATAACATTTTATACGGTCTCGTGAATAAAACCAATTAAAAATATAAATATAAATACAATACAATATAGAAAATTTGCACTGCACTTTTGATTGAAGTACTATTTATTACGATAAATAAGTCCTATATGAAATTAAATATTGATTACACTGGCTAATTAAGGTACTAATTTCTGTCATTAATAAAAATAAACAATTTATTATTATTATTATTAAAAGTATCATACAAGAAATAAAGGGAATGAACAAATTCTAATTGTAAATTAATGGTATACCGAAAAAGGTAATTTCAGGCAAAGAAAGTGATGTACAAAACTTCTCTATCATAGAAGATGGATAGTCACACAAGGATTAGGTTTGGAAGTACAGTAAACCCTCTCATATCCGGATCTCTCATATCCGGACCCTCCGATATCCGGACGTGATTTTGAAAGAATGCAAAAAATTAAAATTACTCTAGGAGGTCAATGTTTGTTAAACCAGTTGTCGCGAACGATGTTTGTAGGCCGGTTAGTAGCGTGCCGATTGCCGAACGCGGGGTTGAAGCCATGTTGACAGCGGTAATGTTCAAAAGCGGAATGGGGAAACGATGAGTCACCCTAGTCCCGAGTGCCTGAGTCTCTAGGGCTACTGTCTGTATTCTGTGCTATCAGGTGCAAGGTCACTGACTTACGAAACAATAAACCTCCCCACCACACCTGTCCGTACCCACCCCAATCCAAGCAAACGCATCACGTGTACTGTAGTGACAAAACCTGCCTCCGTGGTCAGTGTCGTCTTAATTTTGCTTCAGTGACCTTGTATTTCTTGTAACGGTTTGTTTGAGTTTCGGGTGGAATAAGTTATTATGGCCGGAAAAAGAAAAAGGGTTGTCATTACAATGGAGGAAAAATTGTATTACTCTAGTACTGTACCACTTTGTACTGAATTACGTGATTTTTTGAGTTTTGATATTATTAAAGTGGTTTTTTTTATTTAATATCCGGATGTTTTATTCAACTCTCATATCCGGATTTTTTCCTATCCGGCTCGGCCGTCGCCACATTAGTCCGGATATGAGAGGGTTTACTGTATTTTGACCTCTGATGGACTATTAGGTACAATCCATTAATTAGAATAAACTATTGTAAATGTTTATAAGATTTATTATGTCATCGTATTATTGAGAAAATATATCTGGGTCTGTTTTTAACTCATTTTGTTCAATTATTTTTAACAAAAATTGTTATTTTATCAACAAGTTTTTTACTACACATGGATTTTTCTATGATTATAGTAACTAACTAACAGTTTGATCTTGATAAAATTTTTAACGATTCAATAATGGACTTAGTTGCCTTTATTCATTGAGGTAATAATTGATAATTCTAGAAAAAAAGTAACAATGCAACAGATCATCAGATCAACAACACTTATCACACGCAACCTTCACTCACGTTCATATGAAAATACCCAAGATTATTGGGTCGGTGTCTCATGAATGAGAATGAGATAAGAAGATCAGCAAAGATACCGCAACATCATAGTGGGCCATTTTTTACTTGCTCCCCTTACACATAGTATATGGAGAAAGTATTGTTTACGTCAAAATTTTCAAATTCGAGTTGAGAGTGGAAATATCCATTCTGAGGTCCCTTAAATAAAAAAAGTGGGTTTCGACATGATGTCTGTCTGTCCGTGTGTCCGTCTATCTAGTGTGTGTGTGTCTGGATGTGTACAGAGCCACAGCCTACCCTATTGGTCCGATTTAGATGAAATTTGGAATGTATATGAATATTTACTGTATCTCCAGGTGTTTTTTCCATTTTTTTGAATTTTTTATTTTTAAGGGTAGTTCACCCCTAAAAACCCTTAAAACATATGAAAAATCCAAATTTCTCAAAAACAGTTCAAATAATTTTGAGTAAAATTTGATAGTTCATAGAACACAGAGTACTAAATAATTTGACTTCACCCGCATGTCTGTAAATATTACAGTTCAAAAGTTATGGGCTTTAAAATGTAAAAAAAATTAAATTTTCAGCGAAAACAATAAAAATATAACTTGACTGGCACCATTGACACCAGCTTAAAAAACTAAACAAATTGGTATTTTGAATTATTTGTCTACGACTAACAATTCCAGAGAAAAGTTAAATTTATAATACGTTGTCTGAAAGCGCCCAATGTTATTCTTATGGAGAATATTAAAATATCAATTTCTTCCTTATTTTCCAACCGTTTTTCATGAAACTTGGTATGAAGCGTAAGGTCAAATCACCCAACAAAACCAACTCAAAAAAGCTTGGTATTATCGGAGGGGGGTTTCCTCCATACAATTTGAACAATTAATTTAACTTAGTCTCTCGTGTTTTTATTTTCAGAAATGGGATGATTATTTTTGAAACAATAAATTATTAAATGATATTTAGATAAACTTTGAAGAACATGATAGTTTTATTACATATTGTCTTTTTTTACATTTACTTAAGGGAGAAAGTTTGTGTCAGTCCACTGATACCGTTTATTTTAATTGGGCATTTTTAGCTTTCAAGAAGGGTCATGCAAAGTTAGGGATGAGTAAACTGGTACTAGGTAAGCAAAAGTGTGAAATCTGACCAGTACCACAAGGATCTGGTACTGGAACCAAATACTCATCACTTCTAATATATCTGAAGGCATCAGATGACCTACTGAGGTAAAAACACACCAACCTACCAGACTATCTTTTGAATCCTATTATCTTTTAACCCATGATTATATACACCCTTCAGATACAGGCTCCCTCCGAGAGGTTATGTTGGATGAGTGTTATAGGGCATTTAGTAAAAAAACTGATTTTTATTTCATGAATTAAAATTAAAATCCAAAATATCTATGGATTGTATAGTTTGTGAAAGCAATACAGAGTTAGGAGCTGTGAACGTTCCAAATTTGTACCAGTTCAGGAGTTGGTATCATTTTTCATTTGGCCATTAAACAGTAAAATTCCACACTGGGAAGACAGCCATAGTGTAGACAGTTACACTAACACAAGCGCAGAAAATAACACCATATAAATATATAATAGAAATAGAAAATACTAGCCAAAGTACCCGTTCTTCGCACGGGCTAAAAAGGCTGAAAGGTGTAGGCTCTACTGATACATTTAAGGTATTGTTAATTAATTCTTCATTGTTTACAAAATGACAAAACAGGAGTGTCTACAACATTTCAAAGTATGTTGGCCATATGTCAAATATTGGGAGAGGATAAGGATTAATGTAATAGAGACAGTCGTCGGAAAAAACTTAAAATCTACCATTCCGCTATTTCAAATAATTCACTAATTTCGATCCAGCAGTTTATCTGAAAAATCAACTTTATTTCTTCTTCTTCCCGAACTGTCAAAATATAGTGCAAACGGATGTTGTCATTAGAAAATGTAAACATTGAAACCTAGGACGGTCACGGCAGCTCTTTCTTCTTCTTCTCCTTCTTCTCGAACTGTCAAATTTTAGTATTCACAGCTGTTGACATTCAAGTAATTTTATGTTTTCATTCTCTAAAAATGTAAACATTGAAACTTAGGACGTTCACAGGGCGTAGCCCGAGAGGATTTTAAGGAAATGAGTATGCCTATGTGTTGCATGAGTTTAAGATCTACCTTTGCCTAAAATTTCAAACCGGTCGGTTCAGTATTTTTCGCATTCACTTGCCACAACAAACCCACAAACACACAAACCCACAAACAAACATACAGAAACCACCTCTTCTTTATAATATTATAGATTAAGTCATAGAATTTTTATAAAAATGCAACTGAAGATAAATAAATTCATTCATAAATACATAACAGAATTGTCTTCTTAAGCTGGGTCTCCACCTATTGAACATGTTTGCCGAACATAAAAACAGACAGACAATACACATTCATCAAAGACACATCATTCATCACATAGGTCTGACAAACATTTTTAACAGTTCACAGACAGAAAAATCAATGATGTTTTCTGGAACTAAAATGTTTGGTGTCACAGACAAATTTTACAGTGAAACAATTGTCCACTAATACTCTTATCACAACGATCAAAGTGTTCAAGAAGGTGTTTCCACCAAACCAACACCGTACAATGTTCAGCAGGCTTCAAAATGTTCGGTTGGTGGAAATGGGTCTTCAGCAGTAGACAATTTAAAGGAACTAATGCACTTCATCGCCAAGCAGCCTTAATGATCTGCCAGAAACACAGTGACACTAGATAGCCAAAAGACTAACTTATTTTATTAATTCTACGATACATAAAGACCACCAAAAATATAGGAAAAATTTGTTTCATAGCAAGAAGCAGAATTCTTACCTGAACAACTTGAGCAAAAACACTTACAGCCAATAGTTGATCACATTACATATATGGCAACACGTGATTAATCAACAAGTAGATCATGTTGTTATCCAGTGCCACCGTGGATCGGTGCGGTAGAACTCTTTCCACACCCACGGAAGGTGTCTTGGCCGCATCACTCGCCAGAACCTCTCACACCAACGCCATCGTAGCTCTTTTAACCCTCCGCCGTAAAGAGTGAAGTAGTCATGTATGAATCTCCCGTGTTCAGTATCGTACCTAAAAATAACAAATTGATAGTCAACAGTTACTACACTACATAATGGTGTTTAAAAACTTAAAACTGGAGTATTGTACGCCTAGTCTAGAACTTAACCTATGCCTCAGGCTTCTTCTTTAATACGTTACAATATGAAATGTATCACATTATGGACTTAAAAACATATTAATTTTGGCTTAAGTATAAATAGTATCTGACAACAACCTTAAAAAGAAGAGGCCATCCCTAAATTGTACAATCATAAAGTAGGCCCATTCAATATTGATGCCATCTCATTTGTAAATAATCGGCATCAATGAACTGACACATACTTCCGCCCTTTAAAAGTAAATTAAATAATATTAAATCTTTCACACCATTTAATGTGTATTAAAGTAATATAAAAAAATCTAGCATTTTAAAAATTGTCATCAAATTTGTTTTATACAACCTCTTACTAAAAGTTGAAAATTTTGAAGATTTTTGACCAAACCCAACCGTTTGGACCAAACACAACCTTTTCGTTTAAATATTATTGGGGGATTGACTGGGACGGTGGTGCTGTTCTGTAATCCAGCTACTTAGAGGTCACGATTCATTCTTTCTTGATAACCATTTATTATTTTTTTTTAGGCCCTGTCTGCAATCGTGACACGTGTGAATTCGTTCAAAATGTGAATAAGAAACTTCTAATTTTATTTTCTTAAAATTAACCATTTGAAAATTAATTACCAGCAATCCATTGATAAAATGGTTTCCATTGTTTTGATATTCAAATCATCTTTATCATCTAAAATAGGAAGTAACATTTGTAGATTGGCTTCTAATATTTTGATCCATTCTTTCTCTAAATCCTTTGCACCATAGGATAGAAGCTGAGTTGCGATTTTCTTGGCTGTTTCCAACTGCAATAATACCGTATCATAAGCTTGGGCAACAAATTCTTAAAATACACAAATTTTTATAAGTGAAAACCAGACCAGAATTTGTTAACAAGTTTTATGTTGATATAAATAAATACCCCCGTCACAGCAGGACTGCGTACTCAGAAAATTTCCAAAGCAATAATATAATAATAATAATAATGATATATAACAAGTTTGATCAATATCTGTCGATAAATATGAGAATTATTTGTCTATTCTCCATAAGATTAACATGGGAAAGAGTATGCAGGTTTGCTGCTGTGAGGAACACTAAAAATAAGGATTTATACCATAAACAAGTTTTTATTTTGACAATTTATACCAAGTTTCATCAACATATGTCCATAAAATAAAGGAGTTTGCCTATTCCCTACATGACTAATATGGGAAAAGAGAATGCAGGTTAGCTGCGATGATAAAAACATAAAGTATGATTTTTATGCATAAATGCTTGTATCTCAACCAAATGAAGCTAAATACAAAGTTTCATCCACAAATATAGATTATTAAGTGAAATATTAATTTTTTCACATCCTCCATATGATAAACATTGGAGCTTCAAAATACAACGTTCTGTGTTTTGATTTTTTAATACCTCGATAACCATTGGAGATAGAGCAAAAATTAAAAGAACTAAATAGTGTTTTTGAACTGATTCTAATGGTATAAGATAAAATTTAAAAAAATTTTAAATTTCATTTGAAAAACGCAAAAACCCCTATTTTGGGGTACAAAACCTCCCAAAATACCCCTTCCGATAAACTGGATTAGTGTATCACAATAGATTTGATTCTCACGGTCAGACTGTTTATAAAAAAAAGTAAGTTTCGTGTAACCTTCTGGCCAAGGTCTGATGTTAGAGTTTTCAGGTCGCACTACTGCCTCTAACGTGACCTCACGACTACTTATGTAGCCGGGACCAACGGCTTAACGTGCCTTCCGAAGCACGGTGGCAGTCTGAGAAATTAAATTTCATGTGTCATGACCGGGAATTGAACCCGGGTTTTTTGGGTGGTAGGCCAGTACTCTACCCACTCAGCTATGACTGCCACGCTGTTTATAATCGCTTTTCCTCAAACTACTTTTTGAACATTCGAGTTCATCTCCAGCAATGACCGTGACTGAGTGAAAAGTAGGCCTATAGATGGCACTGTTTTATTATTGTTCGTTTTTATGTGTGTGTCGTATTTTATATTTCTAATGACGACTGATGAGTACATAATGGATAGAATGCCTCAGCAAGAACACTTGATGCCGTTCACGCCAAACATGTAGTGGACAAATCTATATGTGAACTGTGATAAGGCGTAAGTTAATTGCTCTCAATACACCGTTCGGGTTTAAAATAATGGACTTTTAGTACTCCAGTACTTTTAATGAACTTTAGACTGACATCTCTGGAAAATCCAAACAACTCAGTAATCCGAACAGGGTTCGGTACCAATTAGTTCGGATTACTCTGATGTATAAATGTTGAAAAATACCCCCGTCGCAGCAGACCTGCGTACTCAGCAAATTTCCAATTCAATAACATAATAATAATAATATATGACTAGTTTGATCATTGTCTGTCAATAAATATGAGTATTATTTGCCTACTCTCCATAGATTAACATGGGAAAGAGTATGCAGGTTTGCTGCTGTGAGGAACGCTGAAAGTAGGTGTTTCTAGCGTAAACAATTAACTTTTTGAGCATTTATATCAACTTTCATCAACATCTGTCCATAAATAAAGGAGTTTGCCTATTCCCTATTTGATTAATATGGGAAAAGATTATGCAGGTTTGCTGCCATGATAAACACATAAACTATGATTTTTAAGCATAAATGGATAGACCTCAACCACATGAAGCTAAATATCAAGTTTTATCCAAAAATATTCATTAATATGGGAAATATTAATTTTTCCCTATCCTCCATAAGATTAACATTGGAGCCCCACAATACAACATACTGTGTTTTGATTTTTTAATATCTCGGTAACCGTTGGAAATAGAGAAAAACTTAGAGGAACTTAATTGTGTAGTTTTTTAAGCTAATTCCAATGGTGAAATATAAAATTAGAAACTTTTAAGAATTACATGTGAAAAACGCAAAAAACCCCATTTTGGGGTACAAAACCCCCCCAAACTACCCGTTCCCATTGACCGATATGTCTGGTTTACGAACTCGTCCGAGCATTTGTAGGAACACACGTCTCTACCAAATTTGGTCTCGATCAGACCATTTTTACGAGAGTTATCGTGTTCACAGACACATACATCTATATATAGTCTATATATATCTATATATATATCTACATATATATATACATATATATATATATATAAATTTTAACGACTATTGTTTTTGGACTCTGGGCACCTAAAGAAAAAAAAATAACATGGTCCCGGGCTTAAGTCTCGCCATGAGACCTACGGTAATAGCTTCTTCCCTATGGGAAATTCGCTAAAAATGAAATCAAAGATGCTCAAATTTATAAAATTGATTAAGATATAACTGTAGTTGGCACTTCAAATCACTATCCTCGTCTAAACTCAAGTCGCGCACGATGGAAAAGACCGCACAATGGGCAAGGGTTGAAAAATCAGTCCACAAACAGTGCCACATACCAACTAACCCCCTAAACAGGTGGTGGAATATGATACAATGAATTGGAGAAGGAGTAGAGGGGTAGGAACAAATCTTTCGCTAGGTCACAACAGTAAATCTAAAAATAACCAATAGTGCACGCAAAAAACCCCATTTTGGGGTACAAAACCCCCCCAAACTACCCGTTCCCATTGACCGATATGTCTGGTTTACGAACTCGTCCGAGCATTTGTAGGAACACACGTCTCTACCAAATTTGGTCTCGATCAGACCATTTTTACGAGAGTTATCGTGTTCACAGACACATACATCTATATATAGTCTATATATATCTATATATATCTACATATATATATACATATATATATATATATATATAAAAATTTTAACGACTATTGTTTTTGGACTCTGGGCACCTAAAGAAGAAAAAATAACATGGTCCCGGGCTTAAGTCTCGCCATGAGACCTACGGTAATAGCTTCTTCCCTATGGGAAATTCGCTAAAAATGAAATCAAAGATGCTCAAATTTATAAAATTGATTAAGATATAACTGTAGTTGGCACTTCAAATCACTATCCTCGTCTAAACTCAAGTCGCGCACGATGGAAAAGACCGCACAATGGGCAAGGGTTGAAAAATCAGTCCACAAACAGTGCCACATGCCAACTAACCCCCTAAACAGGTGGTGGAATATGATACAATGAATTGGAGAAGGAGTAGAGGGGTAGGAACAAATCTTTTGCTAGGTCACAACAGTAAATCTAAAAATAACCAATAGTGCGGCCATTTTTACCGTAGAAAGAGTTCTCAAGGGTTTATGATGTTCTCCTGTATTATTCACGAACTAGGGGAATCTGAAATGTATAAATGGTTTTTAAAAAAAGATAATAATATCCAACTCACCTTGGGATCTTCGTAATCAGGATACGGCGCTTCAAACTCCTCAGTCAATTCGTTGCGTAGCTTGTAGTCTACATTAGTTCGACAATCATTCATACAATCTTTACATAAATATATGTATAAGAGTGAATCATCTGCAAACATAATTATAGTTCATTTTTACAAAATAGTCATTTGTGTGACAAGGGATTAAAGTCAAACTTTTCGTCCATGATGGAAACTGTACTCATCCGAGGTGTAGCTGAGGGCCACAGTTTCCTAAGGGCGTAATATTCCTGATATGTGTAAATAATGTACAAGTACCAGGAAACAGAGTTTCGCTTGGCTTTGTTGAATTAAGGACTAAAAAATAAAAATTACATCATTGACATAAACAATTTTCTTACTGACTTGCATAAACTCTGAACAAAAATCCTCCCTGGTCGGGAAAGATCTCATTACCTACCACACCTGTTTCTTTCGTGCCAGCACTGAGCTACGTCTGCACTGCTTCGATATGGTTGTTTGACATCATTTTCACTCAATAACCGTCAATTGGTTTTAAACAAATGTTTTGATTGTATTGTTACCATTTGAATTTCCATAAGCCCAGTAATAATTTTTTAGATTCAAAACCTAATATTACAAGAAACACGGGATTTTTATGGCTTGATTGGAGGTACGGAGAGCGAATGGATAGTATGACTATGGGTTGGAGAGCGGAAGGACAGTGTGAATATGGGTCGTGTAAATGTTGGATGTGTATAAGTCTGGGTTTGTGTGCTGAATCAAGCTTCTGTAGGTATATTCAATTTTGTATTCAAGCAATTTTTTTATAATTATTACAATTTAAATAAAAATGTTTTCCTAGTTCCTGTTATACCTTAATTGTAATTAAACCGTGAACTGTAATTTTTTCTTTAACATTTTATTATACATAATTATAAAACGTACATGGTTGTAAGTGACAGCATAAAACGTGAACAATATCCAGGCAGTGGCATCTTATCAAATGTGAACTTTTGGACTGACAGTATTAGGAACTCAACCTCAGGAACCTAAGCCTATGCGACGTTAAAAATGTGTTTTTGCTCTATAAAGTCTTTTTTGTACTTTAATATGTTGTGGAATAAATAAAGAATTTGAATCTGACATTTCTGGCTTCTTCACTAATGTTGGGTGGCGTTATGCCTAAGTCATCACTGCCACTGTCCATTTTATTTAGGTAAATGTCAACAAACAAAATGGCTGACGCTCAGGAAGCGCTGTGTGGACGTAACAGTCAGTGGTACCACCACAAGAAACTGTACATTGCTCAACCCTACATTTACATAACTTGATATAATTTCACATTCAGAGTAACTATGTAGTTTCACATCTCCTGTGAAATTACATTCACAGTTTACTTATGCAGGGACAGTTATGCAGGAGATGTGAAACTACATAATTACTCTGAATGTAAAAATCACATCAAATGATGTAAATTTAACATGAATAAGTATCAATTTTTTGAATTGATAACATGTTGACTGCAGTATTTGATACTTCTGTTATTTCACACATTTTTATTTATTTTGAACCACAATCCCATAGGTTTGGTATGGATAAAAATGAAAATCCCCCAGGGCCACCCTCCAATTAATATACTACTCGGCTAGTTAATTCGGCATGCTGCAAGTTTGTGTTTTACTTTGTTTTGTTAATAGTGTTTTTAAGTTTCATGAAATGTGTGTGTACTTTTTTCCTGTGCTCAACGAACACATTTTACAATCATCTCAAAAACCATTGAATAATGAATAATCTACACTGCTGAATATGGACTGTTATAAGTCTGAAATACGATCAGCGTAAGATTATTAATTGACTTCAAAAGCCATTTACAAGGTTAAGTAACTTTGAATAATAATGTTGATTGTTAGTGCAGGCAAACCAAAATTATACACCGTGAAGGAACAGATTCACATAAAGTATCTTGGGTGGTGCATACGATATATGGGGCTTCATTTAAGCACATCATTATGTAACAAATCTTTAGCAAATTCAATGGTAACGGTATTCTTGCAATATTTTTATATAAATCCATTAAATATTTACCTTCGAACGCAACGTTGTAATCCATAGGAACCATAGGTTTAAGTAGTACGTTCATCTCAGCACCAGTATCAGGGTATCCACAAACGTAACATAATCTTTCAGGCAATGCAGATTCAAATATGAAAGTTTGATATTTATTGAGTCCATTTCTGCAAAGTAAACATGATATTTAGACTAGTTGAACCCAGAAAAGTTGTTTGTATTAATCCATAATTTGACCAGTAATTTTAAAGTAGATGACAAAGACGGACAGGACACCGTTTTCAGAAAAAATTAAGAGCCCAAACTGAAAAAAAATCTTGGTGGGAACTCTAAAGTGAGGGGAGGATGATTTAGAGTTGGGCTAAAAGCAGATTGTGGTTTGAGGTGAAGCAGATGAGTTGTATAGGTATACTGAAAAAATAGAAGTAAGGGATAAGAGAAGACACTGTTGCTGAAGCCATGTACCAGCTGTGTTTGGCCTATAGATGACCATGACTGTCTCTAAGGGTTATATTACCTATTCAGTTTATTGTTCTTTTAAGGCTAGTTTAAAAGGTGTAGGGACATGAGTCACATCTTTTGTAATGTTATATAAGGCAATTGGCAAATAATAAAGTTAATTTTTGTTACCTCTCACCTTTGAAATGATTGCAACCAATGAGGTCTTGAGATATGTGCAAACCAGTTATCTTTAATGGTTTTATGTTGATGTTTTGATCTCGGAAATACAAAATTCACCCCTATATAAGGCCTACAAAGTTTAAGTGTGTATTTCCAGTATGTCCTTTCATCCCAAAACAACCTTCTCCACCAGGAGTAAGATCGCTCAACCTAGAACAATATCATCATTTTTGCTAATTTTACAGCAAATGTATTGAATAATAAGTTACTTAACTGTATGAGTAAAACTTCACTCAACACTCACCTGGGATGAAGCAGTCTCACACCACAGACACCCCACAGAAAGGATTTTGACAAAATCTTGAATTACTTGAGTGCATGTATTGACATGCACTCAAGTAATTACAGAATTTTTTGCCCCAGCACACTAAATTGCACTTGGTCGAATCAATTATACTTCCCAACTTTACTTACTGCAACTCACTGATCAATGACATGACTGTAACATAGGTGAGTATGCTCCAGTGTTCTCAAAATTATTGCTTGAGATTTGTTTATTGTCTTGAACGTTATGAGCATATCACGTGATACTACCTAGATGCAAACATTTTGAAATTGAAAGATCAAAGAGCAATCGAAATTCTGACATTACTTTTCTCAGTATTAAAACAGGTGTTGCAAATTATTTTAGAGGCGACTTTAAATTCATATCTCAAGGTAGTTCCTAAAATTCATGTTCTTCGTCGATCACATTACGAATACCTCATAATGTGACCATGGCTTATGCTTTTGTTGTCCCTGCCTGCCACCTTTGGAATAACATACCCCTAAAAATAAGATAAGAAATAAATAAATAATATAATAATAAATAATAAAAATGAATAAGATCCCTTGAAAAGCGTTCGCAGATTGTGGCGGCACTAAAAAATTATCTTTTTTGAACAGATGGTCTCGGCTGGCATGTCCTAAGACTTCTGTGGTGGGGCGGTTGCTGATGTGGGTGTATGTGCTTGAGTGTAAGTTTTGTAATTAAAAAATTATTTATTTTCTATTTTGTACATATTGTTTATAATTTATGATAAGTTTATGTTTATGATCATATTTATGTTTAGAGCCAGGTTAAGTGTAAGAAAGGGCCATGTGGCCCTAACTTTGCCTGTTGAAATAAAGAATTTTACATTTCATTTCCAATTTATTATTTTTTTATTGAATCCTTTCTGTCACAACTGATAAAAAAATCCACAATTTACTGCCAAGTAGTAATATAATTTTGCATATATAATTGAACTTTTTTACTTGACATTTTTCCAGAGACAGTTTGCTAATGTCAATGTTGGTCATGATGTTTTATCATATGATTTTACATGGTTTGGTGAGTAAGAATAAATGCACATAGGAAAGGCTAAGACCACATCAACTCAAATCCTGGATAGCTAAAGGCTGAAAATTACAATACAAAATCCTTATATTCAAAATAGGAAAGTTAAATAATTATTATTTGAATTCAGCCAAGAAGGCCATTAGTTCCCAACTGAGCTTCATTCTTCTAACTTAACTAGGATGTTTGAACTGATACCTTGAAGATTATTCATTGCTATTATAGTCTGCAATACTTAATACTTGATTTTGTTTTGTTTTATTTTTTAATATAGTTGGGAAATGTGATAGGAAAATTTAATTAAATATCACATACCCTTTGAGGTTACATTCGTGCATTATAATTTAAATATAATGGATTATTTAATAAATTACGGACTTTCATTGAGCAATCTAAGCTCATAAGGTATTGATGATTAAAAAAATGTTTAACAATTCAAGCTGTAGTAAACTCACCAATATCTGACTGAGCTTCAGAAATATTTCAACTCCGAGACGAGCGTCCTGGACTGCATACTCAATTTGGTTATAGCTTAAATTTTTTGACTCCCATGGCTTCTTTTTTTTTGCAATTTCCACTTTTCCCTTGCCAAGAGTTTTTCTTGCCAAGTAATCCAAACCTTTAGGCTCGATACCAGCAAGACTTGCCAAATGTCTTATGTCAAGAACACCTTTGCAAAGCAACCCATAACTTTCTTCAAGATTTCGAGCATCGTTTACTACTCCGACACCAACTTTAAGCAGACTTGAGTTCTCCAGCACTTGCTGGAAGTAAAAACGTATATATTTCACTAGATTGCATTACAATAAAATTATAAAAATTATTTTCATTAATAAATTAATATCAAAGAGTTTATCCAAAACATATGGCAAGAAGATAAAAATTAAGTTCTTGGATCTTTAGACTACTTTGGTTATAATAATCCTTCAAGGTTCAGTTTGAGGCATTGTTTTCAACTGATTAAGATCTTCAGAATGATTAATTAGGGCCTATCTATTCCATAGTGAAATTTAAAAATCTATTAAATATTTATTTATAATCACAAAGTATCACTATAAAAAAAAACTTACCCTGAGGATGTTCTCACTGGGCATTGTGTATTTAAATAGCTTTGGAGAATCAGATAAGTAGTGAACAAAAATGCTCTTCTGAGTTTGCTCAATGACTTTAAGTTGAAATATAGCACAATACCCATCAGGATTGGCCAGTTGTAGAATAGCAGGGACTGGATGGCCTCCATTCACTGATGTTGATGTCATCTCACAGTCAATTCCAGCAACACTAAACACTTTTGGATGCCTGTAACAAGATGACTAGATGGAAAGAAAAGGATTGAGGGTACATAAATATAGTTTTCTTCTTGCAAAGGGTTCCTGCGATATTAACATGATTGTCTATGTGTTACATAGTACTAGCAAAGCTTTTATATAAGGTGCAACAGGTGGGCCTCTTAATTTTGACTATATTGTTTGCTGATCTTACTCTTAATATCATAAAATACAAGGCTAATTGGAACCTTAATCGCACCCAATTACAATAGAGTAGCTGAGCATGAGTTTTCCTCTCCTACACAGGAAATGTTTGTCATTGCGTTACAGTCCTATATTTGGTAAGTGCTGCTACCTTGACCTAAACTTTGCCATTTTGAACCGACAGGTTATAAGTCTCGACCACGCCTGGAGTACTGCTTATTTAAAAGTTTACACAGAAAATACCACTTGCACTGTGTAATTTTATTAATATCAACTTTTATGTCCTTCTAGCACCCTAAAGTTGAATACCGTACTATACTTAAGTTGGAAATGATAAATCGATGATGTCCTTATAGTTTTCTGAACCAACTCATCAATTGTTGTTACCCCTGAGTGGTAGTTACATTGTAACACATTGGTACTTAAGTTAAAGGCTGCTGGATCAAAACCTGTTGCCAGCTCCTGTCAGATAATGAGATATGGGTAACTAGCATATGTGACTCACACCACTACAATACCTCACTGTCTTTAATTCACTGCATAAGCCCTAGGTGGCCCATGGTGATGGGAAGTTGATAAGGTGCAACAGGTGGGCCTCTTAATTTTGACTATATTGTTTGCTGATCTTACTCTTAATATCATAAAATACAAGGCTAATTGGAACCTTAATCGCACCCAATTACAATAGAGTAGCTGAGCATGAGTTTTCCTCTCCTACACAGGAAATGTTTGTCATTGCGTTACAGTCCTATATTTGGTAAGTGCTGCTACCTTGACCTAAACTTTGCCATTTTGAACCGACAGGTTATAAGTCTCGACCACGCCTGGAGTACTGCTTATTTAAAAGTTTACACAGAAAATACCACTTGCACTGTGTAATTTTATTAATATCAACTTTTATGTCCTTCTAGCACCCTAAAGTTGAATACCGTACTATACTTAAGTTGGAAATGATAAATCGATGATGTCCTTATAGTTTTCTGAACCAACTCATCAATTGTTGTTACCCCTGAGTGGTAGTTACATTGTAACACATTGGTACTTAAGTTAAAGGCTGCTGGATCAAAACCTGTTGCCAGCTCCTGTCAGATAATGAGATATGGGTAACTAGCATATGTGACTCACACCACTACAATACCTCACTGTCTTTAATTCACTGCATAAGCCCTAGGTGGCCCATGGTGATGGGAAGTTGAGGTTAAAAAAAGAAAACTCCTACAGGTAGACGGTCAATTGATATTGTAAGGAATGATGGCGGTTTTATAAACCACCGATTGGCGGGTGTGGTATAAACCTCCACTTGGCTGGTGTGGTATTAACCTCCACATAGGCCTAATATTATTTTTATCAGATTTTACAATAATTTATCTTCAGTAATAGTAATCAAAGGCCTTGGCCTAGACAGGCCGGCTTTATCTAGCAACTTGACTGACAGAGATACAAATAATATCCACACTGGCTCAGAGGAGGTACAAACACCAGCTAGGTACAATTAAGCTCACTGCAATTTAAAAAAGTATGTATTTACCTGTTTAATATCCTCATGACTGCTGCTACACATTGCCTAAAATTGCTAGCTATATCATATCTCGGATGGTAGGCTCGCACTTTATAGAGATAGCAATTTTTTGATATATAATTCACTAATTTATAAAAAATAAATCCTAGGCTACCGACAAAAACCGTTTCTATATACCACATCACGAAGTTCATTAAAAAAGATTGATCCTATCACACAGTCCCATATTCACTTTTAATACTTAACTAATTAAAAAATGAAGAATAGAATAGAGTTTTGGGTTAACAACTCAACAGCAACAAGTGAACGCCGTATGCAGAAAGAAAACCTGAACATAACCAGAATCAGACTACAGACTACAGTATATTATTGTTTAGAGAGGTCTGATATCAAAAAAATTCCTCCGAGTCTGGGCAATAAGAAGAGGCCTCCTGTTAATTTTTGTGGATCCAGACCCAGCTTATTTCGGGGATTATCCGTCGAAACAAATTAGAAGCGTCAAATTTTTAATATTATAACATAAAGAATAATCTAATTTTTTGATATGGATAATGAGATGTATTGTAATACAGTATTAGCGTGTATTATTTATTTATATTTTGTGAATAAATCTCCGCTTAGTAACTGTAACTGTAAGTGCTGAGTAAATTAAATTGTGATTAAAATTTATAAAAATGTATGAGGAATTGTCATAAACTTGTTAAAGGCTGCTTTATTTTTATAAATTGAAACTTAATAATTTAAGTTAATTTTAAAAATTAAAAAATCATTAACAAATTAATTACAGTAATTTCTGGGCATTTTTCGGGTAACAGGCCTTGGTCTTGAATTCTACTGGGATTATTCAGGGTAAGTTACTGGTTAATGAGAAATTGTTTTTGCGTTTGGCTAACCTGCTACTACAAGTTGCTTTTATGTCATTATCATTGTTCTTTTGTCTGTAATATAACATAACCTCAACCTCATTGGATGTTCTCCATGTGTAAGTAGTAGACATTTTCTTCATTTATTTGGCCTTATTATGTGTTTATGAATAAGCAATTTATTATTAAAGTTCAGAATTTGGTTTCATTGGTGACTGTAAAGTTTTTCGTACAAGTTCAATTTTACTATGCTTAGAATTTGTTGAACTGTGTATCAACTGAGGAGCCATTTTGGCATGTTAGGTTATCTTTACTGAGTAAATACTATCAAATATATATTCTTAGTTAACTAATCCACTGAAGAAATAATAGTTTTTACGTCCCCAAGATCAATTCAACACCTTAAAGCAGGAGTGTGCTTGTTAATCCCTTCTGACTGGTGTGGGCAGACCTAATGGGGAACGAAAAGTTGCTAGGGCATCTTCATTCATAGAAGGAGTATACAATATTTTCCCTGGAAAACTTGCTGCTATTTGGCATCATTGCTGTAGTGTGAGGAAGATGTAATTATTGCTGTGGCCTTCCGAATTTATTGGGTGAGACTTTGTAGGTTAGGGATTCGCTCATAGTAGCAGTGACATGTTTTCTGAATGACCTTAAAAGATATGACATTGATCCGTTGAATGTGAGTCTAGGTGTAACAAGAGTGTTTAAAACTTTATGAATGTCCCAGTGAGGGGCCCGCTTAGAAGTGGGACTAGTAGCTTACTCAAAGCGCCCAAGAACTAGTCTACTATGAATTGTCAACTATCTTTAATCTTAAAAAATGATACTCCACGGAAATGTAAATTTAGTTGAAAACTTGTTCCTCATACACCTGAAATAATTAGTCTCTGTATTTTGTTCAAATTAGTTGTTGCAACTTGTGAATAATTGAGCGGAAGACTGGTGTAAATGTGTCTTAAGACATGTCTTTTAAAGATGGTGGAACCAGCATTTTTTCACTACAATGCTCCCAAAGAAATAAATTCTCACAGTACAAGCAGTGAATGCATAGCTGGGCCTGTATGTTACCATTATTGAATGAGTATGTGCTTATTTACCTATATTTGCGGGGGCCAAAGCCAATTTTAGGCATTTATTATACAAACACAAGGAAGCCACCAAATCACGCCCGTAAAGTTCGACTGATGAATCAGAGCTACCATCCTAAATATCATTGAAACCAAATAAAACATATTATAGGTTGTGCCATTGAACATCTCTGATTTTAAAATGTTAGAATATTAATATTGTCCAAGGAACCTTTTCAAATAAAGATCAAGCAAGGCATTCCATTGCACAATACCACCAATTAATGGAACAAATCTGTACATTACAGAATAATAAGCAGGTAACATAACATAACTAAACATAACTATTTTATACATAACATAAACATAACTATTTTATGAGGCCTACTTCAACTTGGTTATGAAACTTTTAATGTAATTCTTGCCATGAATCAGATTAAGTTGTGCCCATCATGCCTGATTAAAAATAGTAGTCTAGCTAATAATTCTAAAATTCTACTGTACTTCTAATTGCTATGCTTACTTTTTTATAGAAGCTATTTTAATTTTTTTCCAGTAAGTTTAATAAATAATTGTACTAATTTCTATCTTGTAACTAAATTACAGGATAAATCTTAAACTTCTTAAAACTAATTTAAAGATAATTAAATAGCTAAAGGTCACTTCACTTAATAATAAATGTTCTCTAGACTTAACCGTTATTAATTTGTTTTTAGAAATCATCATGAATGAGGAAACCTCCACGAAAAAGGCTCCCAAGAGGGCAGCTACCGAGGACATGGAGGTGGAAGTGGTGAATGGTATAGAGGGACAAGCCCCCCGCAGTAAACCAGCAATCAAGAAGACAAGGCAGCAACCTGGTAGTAGAGTAGAAGTACGGAAAGTTCCAGTGCCAGCACACAGGTACACCCCTCTCAAGGAGAACTGGATGAAGATCTTCTCACCTATTGTGGAACACCTCAAACTGCAAGTTCGTTTCAACCTGCACACCAGGAATGTTGAAATCCGCAATTGTCCAGACACTGATGATAATGGGAACCTACAGAAGGCTGCTGACTTTGTGAAAGCTTTTATATACGGTTTTGATGTGGAAGATGCCCTGGCATTGCTGAGATTGGATAATTTATTTATTGAGTCTTTTGAAATCAAAGATGTAAAAACACTAAGAGGTGACCATTTGTCACGAGCTATCGGTCGATTGGCTGGAAAAGGTGGGAGGACAAAGTTCACTATTGAAAATATTACTAAAACTCGAATTGTTCTTGCTGATTCAAAGATTCACATTTTGGGTTCATATCAGAATATCCAAGTCGCAATGAAAGCCATTTGTAACCTTATTTTAGGAAGTCCACCTTCCAAAGTTTATGGACAATTGAGAAATGTGGCAAATAGAATGTCAGAGAGATTGTGAATAAACGTTTATTTAAAATACATTATTATTTCTTTTCCTCGATGTTCATACTAGTCTCTTATGTAAATCAATTCAGCGATTCTAACATGAATTGAAAAATATGATTCCAAAGGAAAATTAAGTGTTCAGTAGGTTCTGAATGATGTGACTCTGTTCCAAGCTGATAGGTTAAATAAGCAGGCTATTGCAAATAGGTGTCAGTGGAGGGAGTTTAATAATGAAAAACATTTTAGTAAGTTACTAATTCATCTTTTAACCAATGTGTGTTTTGTTATTTATAAACTGTGTGTCATTATACACTCTCTCACATAGAATATAACATGTGAGCCAGTTTACCATTATAGTGGATCATTAAGATACAAATATTACCCTGCTGCAGGTCCGTTCCAGTGCATTGATGTAAGAGGTACTGTTTTATTACTTATTTAAGTAATTAATATTTATTAATTATTGTTATATTTTTAGTAACATTACATTTTAACTTTTGAAATAGGAGATGAATAAAGGGGTGTATATATTTTTTAACACAAGTGGTGCACCAAATAGGGTACATAGAAATCTTTTAACACGGACCAGTATACCACAGGTGGTATACGCTCGTCTTTCAAAGTAGACCGGGTGTACTTCCGTGTACATATGTGACTACGTGCAAAGTTAAAAAAAAAACGCATGTACACTCTATTGTCACAAATTACATTGACTTAAACATAAAAATGGCTTCCTCTTGTTCCCCTGAATGTTGAATTAGTAAAAATCATCCACAGAGTACGATTTATAAAGATAAAAGGAGTATAGATTCAATATTCATTCAATTTTACTCAAACCGAAGGATTTCAATATTTGTATGGTCCACTGTGAAATTTGGCCTGTTCATTTAAGTCTAAGATTATACCTGAAATGAAAACCTCCATAGCTCATCACAGCCGCCTACGTCTTTTGTGGTAAATTAAAGACTGAAGTACCATAGCAGTGTTACATAGTAGGAGTGTTACATAGGCTATCATATGGTGACCACTGGAAAAGGAGTTGTCAACTGATAGGAGTCACTGGCCACTGGTTTTGAACCAGATATTTGAATTTATAGTCCAGTGCATTACATGAGCTACTACAATGAACTTGTTTCATTTTGAACCAAATGAATGAAAAATAGATGAAATAATTCCTATATTTCTGTGTGGTAAGAAATAATACATTAAATAACCCAATATTAGGCTTTTAATAACTTATAAAACAGGCCAGGAAAAAATCAAAACACAAATATTACAATGTAGAAAAACATGTAATCAGCTGATAATAAATTAACTAACGATTCACAACATTCTTCCCTGCCAAATTTTTGGGAATTACAAAGTCTTGGAATTTAGCTGGTAGTCTTCTAGTACCAGTAGGACGTTTGCTGCTTGTTTAATTTTCTTTTACAATTTCAGAGTTTCGTCCACTCGCTTCACTCTCATGTTATGAATAAGTTTAGTTAGTTGGTATGTACTCGTATTGTTAATTTAGTTTGTGGAAGCGTATTCATTTAGTTATTTTGATTCTTAATATTCTAGTTCTTACACATAAGGTAAGAACTTGAACTTGAATAATAGTTCAGTTCGTTTTAGTCCAGTTTATTTCAAAAGTAATCATAAACATAAAAGTAACTTTGATTGCCACCTGATAAATCATTTACAACAGTAGTTAAGATGTTTTGAATATACAAATATATTTTTACATATAAAAAAAATGGAAAATTGGCTTTCGCCACATATCTGCCGCTTCTCGGTTTCTTTCAACTTTCATATTGTCTACTTAAAGTTGTGCCTCTTCTTCTATGGCCAGATCGATGTTTCCTCGAGGTGTTCAGTTAGATTAGATCATTGATATGGCAACCATACTACAATGTAGATATTTTAAGCCAAGTATGAATGAGGATTGAGTGTAAGATGGTTGTGGCGTTATCTTGTAGTGTTATTACTGACTAACGCTGACATGTTTCTTAGACGGGACTGTTAATTAATAGCCCAACAGCTGACGGCAACTAATGGACCTACAGTTTAACGTGGAATCTGAACCACGACCCCTGAATTACGAATTGGTCTAATTATGAGGATGGTCTTTGCGGATTAACGTGGTATTCAATAGTGCCGACGTTAATCCACACAAGAGACCACTATACCCACCAACCATCGCTCACAACTAATCACAATTCGTGACCTCAAAGTAGCTGCATTACAGGACGTCGCCACCATCCCAGTGGCGTCCCGTACCAATGGTGTAAAGGCACAGACGATGCAGTCCCATCTTTTCTTTTTATGAAAGGGTATTCAGGATTTGCCTGAAGTTTGAGTAGCTCAGCTTCTTCAACGAGGTCATCATATTTCCTAGAACGAACATTTATCTTTACGAATACGGGTCCAGAGCTCACCACCATGAAGTCATTGTAGATCCAATATGCAAAAATGAATATTTAGTGTTAATGAAGAATAAATACCCCCATCGCAGCAGATCTGCGTACTCAGGGAATTTCCAAATCAATAATATAATAATAATAAAAGATGATAAGTTTTATAAAAATCTGTCCATAAACATGAGAATTATTTGCCTATTCTCCATAAGATTAACATGGGAAAGAGTGTGCAGGTTAGCTGCTGTGAGGAACACTGAAAGTAGTCATTTCTACCATAAATAATTTTTATTTTAACCAATTATACCAAGTTTCATCAACATCTGTCCATAAATAACGGAGTTTGCCTATTCCCTATGTGATTAATATGGGAAAAGAGTATGCAGGTTTGCTGCCATGATAAACACATAAATTATGATTTTTAAGAATAAAAGGATAGATCTCAACGACATGAAGCTAAATATCAAGTTTTATAAAAAAATATTGATTAATATGGGAAATATTAATTTTCCCTATCCTCCATAAGATTAACATTGGAGCCCCACAATACAACGTACTGTGTTTAGATTTTTTAATATCTCGGTAACCGTTGGAGATAGAGAAAAACTTTAAGGAACTTAATTGTGTAGTTTTTTAAGCTGATTCCAATGGTGAAATATAAAATTAGAAATTTTAAAAAATTACATGTGAAAAACGCAAAAAACCCCATTTTGGGGTACAAAACCCCCCCAAACTACCGGTTCTTATTGACCGATATGTCTGGTTTACAAACCCGTCCGAGCATTTGTAGGAATACACGTCTCTACCAAATTTGGTCTCGATCGGGCCATTTTTACGATAGTTATCGTGTTAACAGACATATATATATATATATAAATTTTAACGACTATTTTTTTCGGACACTGGGCACCTAAAGACGAAAGAAAACATGGTCCCGGGCTTAAGTCTTACCATGAGACCTACGGTAATAGCTTCTTCCCTATGGGAAATTCGCTAAAAGAATAAAGAATTAAAAAATAATATTTTAAACTCTTTTTACTTTGTCTATCAAGAAATTATGGATACTAAGAAAACAATAAATTTAAATATTTCATATGAAAAAATATATTTGTGCCCATAGTTAGGTGTTATAATCATAAGGATGCAAGTAAAACAATGTGAGAAAGAACTAGCTTCCAATTTTTTCAAAATTTACAACTCAATTCTGTATAAATTTTCATAGTGAAATGTAAACGGACTGACTTTAATTAAAGAACATCACTCTTGTGGCCATAAACTTGTTTGTCGAGATCTGAGAAACTATTTTAAATGGCTTCTCTCACTGTTTGACCTCATTTTGAGTCCACTTCTCGTAATGTAGAGGCAAAAACACTATTTATTTAAAGTTCTGCCAAGATTGTAACATTAATTATTATAATAATTATAATAATAATAATATATATTAATTATTTAATTATTATAACTTAAATTATTGAGAATTATGGTTGTGTATCATCTCTAAGAAAATCAGCTTTCTGTCTGGAAGAAAATCAAATATACTCTAGTTGCAGCAGACCTGAGTACTCGGCAGATTTCAAAATCAGTAATATAACAGTATGATAACTTTGATCAATATCCGTCAATAAATAAGATTTTTCTTGCCTTTTCTCCTTAAGATTAACATGGAAAAGAGTGTGCAGGTTTGCTGCTGTGAAGAACACTGAAGGTAGGCAATTTTTAGCATAAACAATTTTTATTTTGACCATATACCAAGTTTTATTAACACCTGTCCATAAATAAAGGAGTTTGCATTTTCTCTATATGATTAATAAAAATAAAAAAAGAGTATGCAGGTTAGCTGCCATGATAAACACATAAACTATGATTTTTAAGCATAAATAGAGATGGATCTCACCAACATGAATCCAAATACTAAGATCCAATAAACAAATGTAGGTTAACAAGTGAAATATTAATTTTTCCTTATCCTCCATAAAATTAAAATTGAAACCCAAAAATACAACACACTGTGTTAAAACTTTTAATATAGGTATCCATTGGAGATAGAGAAACACTTTAAAATACGAAATTATGTAGTTTTTTTTAAACTTATGTAATATATTATATTACTTATGTAATATAATTTGAAAACAATGAAAATGTAATTCAAATTAACATAGAAATGAATAGCTACGTTCAAAACTGGGTCAAATTCCAACAAATGTTGAAGCTGCAAGTGTTTCCTTAGACCTCAGCCAACAAGTTTACGGTCAAGAGAGTGATGTTCTTTAATTAAAGTCAGAGCGTTTACATGCTTTCCTGTCCCTGAGAATTTATAACTCTCTGTAGGAACCAGACAATTTTAACGGGTTTAATTGAGGTATTTTTTCAAACTCGATGGTTTGAAAATAGTTTATGATTCCTAGCTTTTACATTTAAGTTTTCTCACACTCCAAAATAAAAAATATACATCCAATAATGCATAAAACTAATGCTAACGAAAATGTCGTAATTAGAAGTAGTATACAATATGCTATCTATCTAGTTATTTTTAACAGGCAATACACAAGCTAAAAATGTTGAGAAATGTATACAAGCTTTTAACAGTACATAGTTAAGTTTTTATTGATGGAGAAGCAAAATATTACAGTTAAACAATGCGTTATGTTAAATAGATTGTAAATTGTTAATGGTGATAAAACATGCCAAAGGTATGAAAGGTTTTTTTAAAGAAGAGAGTTGATACATCATATTGATTAAAGTTTCAATGTGATTAAAAGTTCTTATGATTACCTGTTTCAAACTACGTATTTTAAATATCAGAAGTTTTTATACTTTCTCCTCTTCATATAAATTTCATTATTATGATGAATTAAAATTATATCATATTATGATAAGAAGTTCATAAGATTATTGTTTCCAACGTATTATAAATGTTTAAATTTTATATACTTTATTCTCTTGAAATGAAATAAATTTAATTTTTACTTTAAATAAAATACTTTTAATGGTTTAAAAAAATGCAAAGTAGGTATTTTTAAATTTAGAAAAAATAAGTCTTAACAAAGAACCTAGATAAAGTGAGTACAATGTAAAAGCTTGTTTGATATTAATTTTTTGATCCACAAGATAAACTTGGCTAACTTTAGAACTCAGAAGTTTGGCTTATATAAGTGTGAAAACAACAAGATAAACCAGAAAAAATCATATCTGTAGCTGGTTGGAGTCAGAAGTTCTCTTAAAAAATTGGATATCAACGATGTACTAGAAAGGTTAAAGTTGATCACTACAAGGTGAACAAGTTTGGGTCAGTCAGAACCCAATTAAGTTGTAGTTGGTAGTGCCTACCTACACAATGGAAATGCTGTGTCTGTGCTCCATATCTTTGTCTTCCCTTCTGTTTTGTGCAACTCTAGGAGTTTTGTGTTTCTACTTGTGGAACTTAACAAAATTTAATTACTGGAAAGTGCGCGGAGTGCCATATTTAAAACCGGTAATTCCCTTATTTGGAAACCTATATGACCTAATTTTCCTTAAAGGTTTAATATATGCCTTCAGCAAGATTTATAGAGAGACCAAAGAACTTCCTTTTGTAGGTATTTATGCCTTCCAAACACCAGTGCTTTATGTACGAGACTTTGAAGTGATTATGAAGATATTAGTTAAAGATTTTCACCACTTTGAGGACAGAGGGTTTATTTTCAATCCAAACGACTCTCTCGGCCGGAATCTGATCCACCAGTCGGGAGCTGATTGGAAGTTTTCTCGCACCAAGTTGTCACCTTGCTTCAGTGTTTCCCAAGTTAAATCTATGCTACCTCTTATGATCGAGAAAAGCCAGGTGTTTGTGGATAAACTAGAACGTGACCAGTCACATTCTAAGCTTGTGGATGCAAGAGAAGCGTCTTTGCGCTATACAACCGATGTTGTTACTCTTTGCACTATCGGGGTAGATCCTAACTCACTGCTGACAGAAAACGAACGTTTCAGAGAGGTCGGGAACCAGTTGCTAGGGGTACATTTTATTTTGCATGTATTCACTGGATGTTTTTTCCCGAGATTGCATAGGTTTCTTGGCATATCTGTTTGTAAAACCAGAATCAAAAAGTTTTTCCATGATGTCATTGGGCAAACAGTAAAGTATCGCAAAGGAAAAAGTTTTGAAAATAATGATATTCTTAATACATTATTAAAACTGAAGGATGAGTCAGCCAAAATTGATACAACCATTCCAGGTATTTTATTTTTTATAGTTATACTTACCACATGCTTAAATAAAGATAATTTTGTTCAAAGGTCAAATAATTGTAATCAAATTATACTTGTTTCATGATTTAAATTTCCCTAAATAAATTATTAAATTAATCCCATCATTATGTTAATGTGATTTGCTGAAGGGACACAACTGACAGTCAAATTTATAAAACATTTCAATATATTACACCACCTAAAAATTATTTAAATTTTAAATATAATGTACAATATTTTTGTTTATCCACTAAACACTTTTAACAAAAAAAAAATAGAAGGGAAATTTTTAAAAATATTTGAAAGATGGGTATAGTTAATTAGTGACTCATAAAACATATTTCCTATAAGTTGTCAATAAAAGTTAAACTCAGAAATTTTTATGACTTTCTTTAAAAATTTGTTATTTTCAGTATCGTCAATCTATACAAAATTAAGGAGAAGCATTTTACACATAAAGGTAGTAGTCGTATTCATATTATGGTGGGTATTAGATGCTGAATATGAGTTGAATATGTTTGATACTACTCCTTCTCATCTCATCATGGACAGTGCGGCTGTCACCAATCGGTGTCAGGCTGCTTGCTGTTCTGGTGTGGTCGTCACCGATTGGTGACATTGGGCAGTACTACTCAGGAATGCTCGTCTCCCCACCAGCATTGTACCAGATTACCAGCATTGATTTTATAACTGCGTAAGTATGTAAATTCAATGGTATCAGTTGACTGTTGCTGCGAGGAGGTTTTGTGCAAATATTTTTTTGACATGAACTTAAATAAAAAAACAGTAAAATTATTGTTAACTATTTGGCAGCACTCTTGTGACCTAGACATTTAGAAGCAAATGTATTAACTGTTTATAATTGTTTTATATGTACCATCTTCACATTTCAGGACCTGTATAGACCATTGCTCAGAACTGTTTTATACATTACTTCAGGGTTATTATCACATAGCGAAAAGCGAAGCTGAGACCTCAGACAAAGGTCCTGCGCTCTAATAATTAGAATATTTATATTGGCTATCATTTGTATTGATGTGATTCGTATTACATATAAGACATCGACATTCCTTGTACAGAAAGCGATGACAACTTTGAGATAGCATAATCGTTCATATTGACATGGATATGTCTTAGCTGTGGGGGGCCCCCAATTTGTGGGAAATTTGCCAACCAGTTTGAAACTGTGACATCAAAGCTTAGTGACGTCATATGGCTATAAAATCAGCTGTTTAGAGGAACTGAAAACATTCCCTTTGACATATTCATTTCCCACAGGGAAGTAAATACAGTCCTTTTTATGAAGCCCACACTAGTATGAAAGACTATAAAGTTTTAATTTATAATATTTCAAATAATTGCTCAGAAATTAAAAATAATTTGATTCTGATATTTTTGTAAAACCTAAAAATTTTTAGATTCTGTGATAACATTTTTCACAATTTTCATTCCTTGCACAGAAATCGATGACAACTTTGTGGCAGCACAATCGTTTATATTTTTCTTGGCTGGTTTTGAGTCGCCTGGCAACATTTTGGCTTGTGTACTCCACGAGATTGCCAAAAAACCACATATCCAGGAGAAACTTTGTACTGAGTTCTCTCATGTCTTGGGCAAACATGGAGGAAAGGTGACATTCGATGCTCTGCAAGAAATGAAATATATGAAGCAGGTCATATCAGGTAGGTGTAAAAGTTCAATATACAATAACAACAAAATATCCAATATTTTAAAGGATATAGCTTATTTTCCTTAAAACATATGCGTGTAAAATGTGTAGGTGTATAGGTAGACTAAAATGGATTAAGAAATTGAACTGTGTTATACCTTCCTGGGCTGGTCATTAAAAAAAGTAAAGGTGAAAGTATAGTCTTGCTTAAAGTTAATTTTACCCCATGTGAGCTTAATGTTGGAAAAGAGTTTATATATTAATAACACACAGAAAAAGTTAACACAGTCAATGGGCAAAACCATTTTTCTTCTGAATATATTTGTTTAATGATATTGTAATCGAAGGTTCACATATACCTTTAAGCGCAAGGAAGATTTTTCTTAGATAAGAGTAGCCTAGCTATTGCTAAATTTCATCTTCTAATTAAGTTAAATAATGAAAAAAGTAATTTCTTGTCGAATTGGAAAAGGAATGATGTTCTATTCCACGATATCTATTGATTTTTAGGCACAAATAGTATTCGACATTCAAAAATCATTTCTATGATTGATGAATCATAGAAATTGGTTTGATAAATTGATTGATTTGATTTCATAACTTCATTTATGAAATTTAAATGTTAATTACAAACTGTTTTAAACAAACAGGCCTAGAATAGTTAAAACTTATAAAATTCTCAAAAGTTTTAATTTTAATTACCTGTTATTCTTAAGTAAATTGTAATATTGTATTACAGAGGCCTTACGAATGTACAGTCCTCTCCCCCTGATATTCCGAAGGTGCAGCAAAGATTACATGATTCCTGGCACGTCAACACTCGTAGAAGAGGGGACTCTTATTTTAATACCTGTCAGTAATATACAAATGGATCCTGAGTATTATCCTGATCCTGAAGTGTTTGATCCTGAACGTTTCTCAGATGAGAACAGTGCTGGGAGACATGCAGCTGCTTTCATGCCGTTTGGCCTCGGCCCGAGGTTTTGTCCAGGTATCTAGTTCTTTTATAATGAATAGGAAATTAGGCTATTACTGTATAATGTCATAGTAAGGCAAAAACTACTCGGTGCTTGGGACCATTTTTTTTAATGTTCATAATGTTAATTTTATAACATTTATGTATGTTTACTTAACACTGACCTACTTTGATGGTTATTTCAGTGGCGTAGATACGGGGGGGGATAAGGGGGATATATCCCCCCCCATAGCGACCACCTTTATTGATAATTTCAAAATAAAAATATCCTGAAATACCGCTACGCAATAACAAACAAAAGAAAAAAGCAGTTCGTTGTTGTTACTGTATGTTGTATGTCGAAATACAGTAATGCAATAAGCGATATTTCCCGACTGGTCTCCCGGTCATCCCTCCTACCATCAAGATCGCTTAGCTGCAAATTCTTATAACTTATACTGTAGGTCTAACCTAAACTGTTAAGATCTTGACGTTAGTGATGTATGACGTCTTATGTCATATATTTTCCGTACCCTCTGCGTTTTGTGTTCGGCGTTCGTGTTTTTTGTCTGCTTTTCACTTGTTTCATTATAAAATAGCGTAAACTCAAAAAAGTAATGTAAATCGCATCTAAAATAAACCTCCAAAATGATTAATTAAAGTCACGGTGACTTTGTTCGTGTCGAGACAGCACTAGATTATTGTGGTAGTAATGGTAATGATATGAAAAAAGTGTTTGTACGGCCCACCCAGAGACAGCTAGAATAGATTGTCTTTAGTTAAAATTGGACATCCAATAAGTAATAAAGCATTGAAAAATATCTATTCCATATAAATTAAATTATCAATGATATAAGGAAAAAATGTAATATTGTGAAAATGTTAACGGTGTTATAAATAAACCTTTTAACTACATGTCATAGTTATTTCGTCTGTTTGAAACAAATGATGCGAGGGATCTTTGGCAAAAAAATTGTATCATGATTAATTTTTTTCACGTAGCCGATTTAGAAATTTATAAACATTGAAATAAAACACTAACAGAAAATCTAATGAAATTTTCAGTATATGCCTATTAGAATGCGCTACTAAACGAACTTTGATATCATTTTCGAATAACCTGAGAAATTTCCATCTCGATTCGGACAAAACGCCCTCCGTCGCAGTGTAGAAACTGCCCTAGACTACTTCACACAAAGTTCAAGATGGCAGCGGAGGTATTGCATGATATTTATATGGTAATTAACTTATCGAAATGTCCCTTATGTAACCTACAGGGCATACTCTAGAATAGGTTTTCACTCGGGGGGGGGTTATATCCCCTCCCATGAAAAAACTGTATCTACGCCACTGGGTTATTTTAAGGTGAATATGAATGAGTGGATTTTGTGACATATTTGTGACTTTGTTACTGGTAGAGACTAGCTTATTGATTTGTCAGGACTATCAATTATAATTAATATACAAAATAATCTAATCAATAAACAATTTTGAGAAAAACTAATGGTTGAATCAAGAATCAAGAGCTTTATTGTCATTGACCTTATTACAAGGAATAGACATTGTCAATATAGATATCAAAACAAGTTGTTTTGGATGTCTCTGCACAAAGTTCTTATACTAATCTAGAAATCTATATTCACATCACTTGTCAAAAATTCTCTTAAACAATAAAATGGGTTTTCTACAAGCCATGACTTCAATTTAACTTTAAATCTATTTAGACTAACTAATTTTGCCGAATGGTGGAGTTTGTTAAAAAACCTTATAGGTACTATTGACTTTATGACTATTGCCTGTTTTGGTTAATCTATGAGTAGGAATATCAAGCTTCGATTTAGTTCTGGTGTTATAGTTATGAATGTTTTCCCTACATTTTAGCTCTCTCAAATTTGATTTTGTATTTACTAAAACATGAAAAATGTATAAATTTATGACTGTCAATATTTTGAGTATAATAAAAAAAGTTAAAAAAAACTATGTCCTTAGGAATATATAACATTATGGCAATTATTAAGAAAAAGTCAGTACAGTTAAGTGATTTTACTGGTTAAGTAAAAGTCTTATTATATTATTAACTATTAATGTACAGTTTAATCTTTTATATTTCAGCTATGCTCTACTCATATATGAAGATAAAGTCTGCTCTTCTGCACATTCTGCAGATGTACGAAGTTCGTGTTTCTGGCGATCCAAAACGACTTGAACCAAGTGCAGTTGACTTTTTGTTTACACCTAAAGATGGTATTCATCTTGAATTCCAGAAGCGGAAAACTCACTTAACATAAGTTATTGTGTATTTCATTATATACATTCAATATTTATACTGTTGTGTTTTATTTCATGGTGTATGATCATAATGAATCGTCAGACGGTGTAGAGTGGAGATTAAAAATTTTTCTAAAAAAATTATTCTCTAATTTATATTTTAAAATAAAACACTAAAAATAATTGTTAGTATAATTATGATTATAAAAATCAATATGTTAAAAAGTCTAGAAAAAAAATTGTATTTGATATCACCTAAAATATTCATCATTACTTATAAAGTTTAACTAAAGTAAACTTATAAAGTTTACACATAATCAACCCTGAGTGACACTCCTACGATGGAACTATGATTAAACGCTGTGATCGAAGCTGTATTATAAAGGGTAACTTAGAAACTGTCGTTGTCATTCAAGACTTTGAAATAACTCGTCTTAAAGTTCTGAATTTATTACTAAAATGTTTAATTACTTTTGTTGAATAAATTAAATGACTTATTGATTATCATAACATGACAAACTGGCTGAGTGAAAACAATAATTGAAAAATAAAATTAATAATTTTAGTTGATCGAAACTCTGCCCAGTTACCTTGGTACAAGTGGGTTAAAGTTGGGTATCCTTCGAAATAAATTTTGGGTATCCCAAAACTTATGTGTTTTTAATGTCTTGTTTGGATGTCAACGTAGCCCTTGTGTTCGAAGTGTTTTTGAAGAAAATGTCAACCTTTCAATGGAAAGGAAGTAACTTAAAATTTTTTGAACTTGGAAATGACTATCCAAGACTCGAAACTGCGGTAGTTTGGTACATATATGAATGTGTGTGTCTGTGAACACGATAACTCTTGTAAAAATGATCCGATCAAGACCAAATTTGGTAGGGACGTGTATTCCTGCATTTGCTCGGACAAGTTCGTAAACCAGACATATCGGATAATCAGAAAGGGTATTTTGGGGGGGTTTTGTACCCCAAAAATAGGTTTTTTGAGTTTTTCACATGTAATTTTTAAAAATCTAAAATTTTATCCTTCACCATTAGAATCAGCTTAAAAACTGCACAAATAAGTTTCTTAAAGCTTTTCTCTATCTCCAACGGTTACCGAGTTATTAAAAAATCTAAACACAGTACGTTGTATTTTGAGGCTCCAATGTTAATCTTATGGAGAATAAGGAAAAATTAATGTTTCACTTATTATCCAATATTTTTAGATAAAACTTGATATTTAGCTTCATGTGGTGGAGATCCATACATTTAAGCTTAAAAATCATAGTTTATATGTTTATCATGGCAGCTAACCTGCATACTCTTTCCCGTGTTAATCTAATGGAGAATAGGCAAATAACTGTCATATTTATCGACAGATATTGATCAAACTTGTAATATATTATTATTATATTAAGGTATTGATTTGGAAATTCGCTGAGTACGCAGGTCTGCTGCGACGGGGGTATTAATAATTGCCTCAACTGTCCATAGCCTTAGGCGTTGAATTAAAGACAGCGAGGTGCCATGTGTCACATGGGCCAGCCAGAGGTGACCCGCTCATGATCTGACAGGAGTCACCGGCCGCTGGTCTCGATCCAGCAACCTTTGACTTACTCAATGATACTCTTTATTCAGCTTTATGTTGGTTGAAAATAATTAAACGTAACTAGATAAAACTATAAAAACTAGATATTGGAGGAAAAGAAAGGAATAGGGTCTAATAAAAAGATTAAAAGAACATACTAAAGAACATTGACAGCTATTATTGTGTCGGTAATTTTCAGAGTGGTAGTAATGTAATAAGCATTAACCTGAATTTATTTAAATTTTAAGAAAAATTCAAAACTTTCAACAAAATTTGATTTTTCAAAAAATCTTCTAATAATTTTTAAGCTTGACTAAACTCTGATCAAGTCCCACTTACAGATCGAATTTCAGTCGCAAATCCCAATCCGAGGTATTTGTTTGGAGAAAGGGCTTATTTACTGATCGGAGTCACAAAAACCGAGTCGGTCGGCCGTATATTGTAACAGCTGCGGCGCGGCGCGCCCACAAGATATTAGGTGTCATTTGCAGCGCTCCCCCTCCCCTGGCCCACATACACTCTAAACTCGAAATCGATATATCTGGCTACCTCAGACAACCCCTTGCTCATAGAATCTGCAGTCATGCATCCAATCCGGGGCATTGCCTTTTATTAAGGTGCCTCAATTTTACCGGACTTCTGTGGCACTGTTTACACGTACTTGAGGGGAGTTGGAAGGTTATATCTTGCCCATGTTAATTTTGCGATTCTTAGGAACCATAAGTAACATCTATAAATATTTTACACATAGGTTTATTAAAATTATTTTAAGCAGAGGATTTCTTGAAATAATTTCAACTTTTGTGAATAAAATTAATATTTAAATTTTGTTTAGAATTTCAGAATAGTAATTTTAATGTAACGTAGTAAAAAATATCTCTTATGCAATTTCCCCTGCTAAAAAAACAAAGTACAAAATAAAATGAACAAAAAATAGGAATAATGTAGATATTTCTGTTAGCCTACTTTTTGAGATATGTCCAAATTATTAATTTTTTTTCGAATTCTCACAAGAAAACATGGTGTTTTAGCTACGGCCACTTTCTAAAAATAGAGGAAGTGCGCAGGATTTTATAAAAATGTTAACAACTAAATAAATACTCGTCCAAATTGGAAGAGCTGTATATGAAATTAAATGTATTGAAATGGAGGTTAAAAAATGTATAAAACATTTTTTACCAAATCGACACATCCGACCGATGTCAATTTGAAATGGCAACCGTACCACAAGGTAGGTATTTTAAGCCAAGTATGAATGAAGATAGAGTGTAGGATGCTTGTAGTCTTGTTACTGACTAAGGCTGACATGTTCCTTAGACAGAACTGTTAAGCCCAACAGTCAATGGCTTATCTACGGGACCAACAGTTTATCATAGAATCAAGCTTTAAATCCGTAGCTTTACTTTTTATTAAGGTACCTTGGTTTGACCACAATCCTCTAACACCGTCTACCATCATTTGAAGTAGAATGGCGTGTGAAAGAAATTTAATGGATATTTTCGAAACATTAATCAGCATTTAGGCATTTTAAATTATTGGAATTCCTACAGAACAAATTGGTACTAGTATTTTGAAACGATTAATCATCTGTATATTAATAAAGACGATGTAAAAATATAGTCATTTGATATATTCAATCACAATCAATCATGACGAACATTCTGAAACCCCAGGGTAGATTATACATAATAGTCTAGTACAGTAAAATCTCGATTATCCACTATTATCGTGAGGTGGATTATCACCGCATTCCACGAAAAGCGATAAAATATATACTGTAATACAGTTTTTGAGTACAAAAAGCCTGCGCGCTTCTCGGAATTGACGCACTAGGCCGGCGAGCGAATGTCCAATGACGCCTGACATCTCTGCTTTACTTTCACTACTCCAGATGCTACTGAGAGTGATTGCTGACCGGTCGATGTTTGCTTAGTCTCTCGAGCTAGCGTTTAGCGCTTTTGCTACCTAATGGGGTTGATGCCTAATTAAAATGGCTGCAAATCGAAAGAAAGTTGTGATAAATAATGCGTAAAGACTGTAAACGATTTATAAAATAAAAACAAAAGGAGACGAAAGTAAAATTAAAATCCGCTGTTTAGTTTATGTTAGATACATTGATATTTTACAGTTAAAATTACTGTTTTGATTCATGTTACCAGTTTTCAGACCTTTTGTAGATTAGCCGTGCCACTGAATTCTGCCGATAATCAGCTGTTTCCATACCTTTTTGCGCGTAACAATTCGAGGTTTTTTTTAAAAAAAAGGAGAACGAAAGCCCTGCTGAGGTGTAAGTATCCAATCCGGGCACTTTAGAAGGGCCTCTAGATTATGATTTGCGACCAAGTTTAGGTAGAGAATTGAATCTCTTTCGACACCTAGCAGTATCGGTCCTCCCACCTCTTGCACTCGCAGCCCTGTATATATAGCGACAAGCCGCCATAACTTTCCAGCGAGAACTAAATGTTTCTAAGTGATTTGTCATTCTTAAATTGTAGAATGAAATAGTAATATCTTGAATCAACACTTTTACGTTTATTCATCACTTATTAACATATATGTAAATCATTATTTTCAATCTTTAAAGATTTTCATTTGGCCTAAAGCCGACATTTTCATTTGTAAAAATAATAAATAGGCTATTCAATTATAAAACCTCCAGAAAAATAAATGTTTCTCATAAAAGGAATAAATATGAATGCTAGATGAAAATAGATTTATTTATTTTAATTAAATTAACAGTATTAAGGAGTACGGTAGTTTGATATAGCAACCCCTGTATAACTACCATAATTATTAAAAATTAAAAATACAGTATCGTGATTTAAGGTAAAATTATTCAATCTAATAATAAAATAATGATTTAAAGCATAATTGAAATCAAATTAAGTCTTTAGTATGAAGTATTTTTTAAGATGGAACTAAAACGCCAATGGAAGAGACGGGCGAATGGAGTAGGGTATGCATTGAACGATGAAATACAATAATCTTAGCAGAGTATAGAATTACAAGGTTGCATGATCGCTAAGTGCTCTTGAGGCGTAGAGGCGTGTCGAACACAAGCTGGGGAGGGAGTTAAGTGAGGACGGATCACGCTCACGTGTTAACCACAGGCAAGGCGTGAAGCACCTTGTAATATACTGGAGTATCATTGCAGCCCAGAACCACCGGCAAGGCGTGAAGCACCTTGTAATATACTGGAGTATCATTGCAGCCCAGAACCACCGGCAAGGCGTGAAGCACCTTGTAATATACTGGAGTATCATTGCAGCCCAGAACCACCGGCAAGGCGTCCAGCACCTTGTAATATACTGGAGTATAATTACAGCCTAAAACCACCGGCAAGGTGACCAGCACCTTGTAATATACTGGAGTATCATTACAGCCCAAAACCACAGGTAAGGCGTCCAGCACCTTGTAATATACTGGAGTATCATTACAGCCCAAAACCACAGGTAAGGCGTCCAGCACCTTGTAATATACTGGAGTATCATTACAGCCCAAAACCACAGGTAAGGCGTCCAGCACCTTGTAATATACTGGAGTATCATTACAGCCCAAAACCACCGGCAAGGTGACCAGCACCTTGTAATATACTGGAGTATCATTACAGCCCAAAACCACAGGTAAGGCGTCCAGCACCTTGTAATATACTGGAGTATCATTACAGCCCAAAACCACAGGTAATCCGTCCAGCACCTTGTAATTTACTAAAGGATCATTACAGCCCAAAACCACAGGTAAGACGCCTAGCACCTTGTAATATACTGGAGTATCATTACAACCCAAAACCACAGGTAAGACGCCCAGCACCTTGTGTTGTATTCTATCGTTACAGCCACTTTGCGAACACAAGCATATAACATCATGAAAACGTTAAAATCTGAAATAGATTCTTAAAATCGGCATTAGAAGACTGCGTGGTCCTCCTGTAACGAGAACATTATTATTGTTTTACGTCATATTTTCTCATTTAATTTTCCAATAGTTTTTTATAGTTTGTCACCCCTCATATAGCTGAGTGGTGGAATCATACTAGTAATAATAGAGAAGAAGAATAAAGAAAGTATTACAATAGAATAATACCAACTAATAACAGCATGAAATGTGGAGAAATAATCGAGAAACCGAACAAAACCTGATCTTTCAGTCTGGAATATTTATTTCAAGCAACTTTACAAACCAATAAATCTTTTCCCGAAACGCCGTTCGCTCGATTGAATAACGTTTGACGATAAAGCGCCAAACGACTCGGGTCCTTTCAAGCGCTCGGGCCGGTGAAAAGACGACGAATGAGGTAAATAAGGCAGCCGCTGAAGGATGCGACCTGGGACATCGATCCGCTCTCGGCAAATGAGCAAGACTCCTGGTAAAAAAGGCTGACGCGATAAAACCTTTAGAGTGAGAGAGAGATAATTGATTAGCATGTGTCGGGGGCGAGATTGTTGGTGTGGGGGTGGTGGAGGGGAGGCGTCGCGGCGTCAGTGAGGAGCGACGCTTGGAGGCGGAAGCGTCGAGCGTCGAGCGACACCGCGACACAACCATTGGCTCCGTATCTTACCATGTAACCGAGATATTGAAATGTGCGCCCCGTGAGGACTGTGGGAAATGGATTTCACTGACAGACTTCACAACTTTGTTCTTTTCGGATTACTGGCGATTTTGAGCGGTAATTTTTTATCTATTTTTTAATCATTAAAATGTTTCCATAAGCTTAAAATTGTTTACCACCTAATTATTGTTTAAATAGTCTAAAGTTCATCAATATTTCGCCCAGTTCATTGTTAATATATAACAATACAACATTATTTTTTCCATATTTTAAGTTGCCGATTTGGTAGAGAAATGCGTGGTAGTTAGATTTTTGTAACCTATTTAACGTTTAAAACAGTTCAGGAAGTAATAAGATAAAAATGTATAAATTAGATTTTTGACCTCAGCTGCATTCGATTATTGTGAAATTGATTAATCCGCTGGTTAGAAAAAATACAAACCCAAATTTTCACTCATTCATTGTAAAGTTTGGTTGATTTCTTATAAATAAGTAATAATTATCGGTTGAGCTAAATATCCAAACTGTACAGAAATTATATTTCAATATGAAAGCTGAATATAACATATTATTATTTTCATCAGATAAATAGTAAATAACTACATTAAGTGTTATATTACATTAGTTTGGTTGTCGTACATGTAATGAGTACAGGTTTAGTTTAAGTTTTAAATCCGTGTATGTATAAATTATTAATAACGTTGAATTACTATTTTCTAAGAAAAAAGTGTTTTCAGAAAAATATTTGATAAAGCTTTTTTCCGAATTTTATATGTTTTTGGTAAACGCCCATCTTGGTTAACTTTAACCAGGAAGGTCCCTTTACTTACAGTACCTCAAACTGTCCAGGACAATTTTACTTCTGGAGTTACTTATATTCCGTTCAATAAATAGTTGGTCTACTTAGTAAAGATTTTCTAGCAGATTAAAATTCCAACTTCACTAATTGACTTCATTATTGTTTGTTCAAATTATAGGTAAAACTATGCTAATATTCAACTAATTCCTTAACCGCGTCTCAGACACGCTAGGTTAGGAACTATAAGGTTTTTTTTAATTCTTGCTTCTCTCTAAATAGTAGTTTTGATCAATTATTAATCACAACAAGTCAGAGTTAGAACCTTTGGAACATATTGATTAAGATATTACACCATCTTTAGTCAAGCCAATAGTCTAAAGTGCTGACGTAAATATAATTACGTCTTTGAGTTTCTTTGAAAAATAAAAAAAGTAAAAAAATAGAAAACGTAACTCCAAAGGGTAATAAAACTAATTTTTTGAACTTTTTAAAGCGTGTTATCCTTTTAAACGTTATTTGTTTTTGTTTACTCTATATTACTGAAAGAATTACAAGTGAAAGTAGAAGTCAAGTAGTGGTGAGAAAAGTAAATTAGTTTTCTCAGAGGGTTATAAAAAATTTAAAATCTAAAACGTAGGATTCTTAATGTATCGTTTTAGCGATAATCAACTTAGTTGCGAGAAAAGTTACATTGGAATTCCATTAGTTAACCGTTTGCGAGAGTAAGCTGTTAAAAGGGAAACATTACAATTTATGTCTCTTTCAGTGTTTTGTGTTAAATGGCTTAAGTGTTCAGCCTCGAGTGCGTAACAACTTAAACACCTTCCTCGCTTCCTTCGTCATCATCTTAAATTAACAAGATGAATTACCTCTTAAAACACGATGGTTTAAGTTTTAAATACACTTCTTTATTGAGGAAAACTATAGTCGAAGTAAGGAATAGATGATGCAAGGGTTTTTTTGCTTGATACGATGATAGTGGATAACTTTATAGAATAAAATGCCTCGGAGTTAGGAAATGACTGATATACTCAGATGTTAATAATAATCCAGTTTTTAGTGCATTAGATCTAGATTATTGAAATGGCAACCATACCACAAGGTAGGTTTTTTAAGCCAAGCATGAATGAGAAACGAGTGTAAGATAATTGTGGCGCTATCTTGTAATCTTGTTGCTGACTAAGGCTGAAATATTCCTTAGATAGAACTGTTAATTAATAGCCCAACACTCAATGACATCTAAGGGATCTACTGTTTAACGTGGGGTTCCAACCAATTTGCTCGACGAACAGGTCGTATTATGAGGATGGTCTTTGCGGATTAACGTAGTATTCAATAGTGTGGACATTAATCCACCAACCATCGCTCACAATTATCCACAAAACTTGACTTCCAAGTGGCTGGATTACAAGACGTCATCACCATCCCAGTCTAAAAAATATTAATCTGCAGTAAACGGTAAGAGGATAGAAAACTGGACTCATGCTGGAGTTCTCCGTTTCAATAAGTTTTGAGTTAATGCTACAAGCTAAAATAAATACCGGTAACCTGTTTTCGTCAATAACAACAGAATATTTCAAATTGTTAGGTCTATAACATAGGAAAGCACCATACCAGAATGAATAAAGTTTTCTAATGTGGCGTGTCCTATAATCCAGCTACTTGGAGGTCGCGAATTGTGGATAGTTATGAGCGATGGTCGGTGGATTAACGTCCGCACTATTGAATACTACGTCAATCCGAAAATACCATCCTCATATTACGACCTGTTCGTCGAGCAAAAGTGATTAGAACCCCACGTTAAACTGTAGATCCCTTAGATGTCATTGACTGTTGGGCTATTAATTAACTGTCCTGTCTATGGAAAATGTCAGCCTTAGTCAGCAACAAGACTACAAGATAGCGCCACAATCATCCTACACTCATCACCCATTATTACTTAGCTTAAAATACTTACCTGGATAAGTCGCTTTATAGAAAGGTAAAAGTAACAATGCACCCTACATCAAATCTTGATAACTGTGCATTGCTAATATAGTTAACTCGTTAAAAAATAATAATATTCGAACCTTATTTTGCATTAGCACGACCGTGTTAGATCGGACTCCTAAACAGTTTTCGGTAACAAGATTAAGTAAAACAACAATGTGTGTTAAGTATGAAGATGTGATGAGGCTGTGTGTTACAGAACGGTGTTTCAAAAAAATTTTCAATTCTTTTGGGATTTTATAAAGGACTATCTGACCTGGAGAACTTCGTAACGCCTATTAGTAAATACATGTTAACTTTAAGCTTGGATATGTTCCGAAGTCGAAAATCATTACTGCTTCGTTGTGTAGATATTCTGGGTCGCGACATAGTGAATAACAATACTGAAACGATAAGACGTATAAATAACATTCCCACAAAATAAATAAATTTGAGTGGATTGATTCAATACGGCGAAATACGGCTTTTATAGGAAAGATGTACAACAGCTGATTATTTTAATAAACATAATATGTATATTCATTATATTAATTATTTATTTGATCAACATATAAACACGTGATTTTTAATCAGACAGAAAATAATAAATATAATTACATAATCCATAAAAACCGTAAACTATTAACGCGGCGAATAAAGCTGTTCATTTTATACAGGACATATTTACTTTAATTTTTTCATTATTGAATGATTCAGATGGCATTGGATAGTAAAGCATATTGCTAATGGAAAGTAAACCAACAGCTGTAGCTTAAGAAATAAAATGTTTTGATGTAAAAAATTTGTAAACAAACTTAGTCCCTATAAGGTTAATATTAGAAATTTAAAATGTCGTAAAATGGAGACTTATAGAGTTTTCGAAAATATTTTTTCACTAAAACCTTCCTGGACACATATAGAGCAAATTCTTAAAATTTCAAGGCAATCAGATGAGTAGTTTGGGAACGCATAAAGGACATACACACATACATACATACATTTTATATAGAGAGATAAGGAACGTTTGGAATAAAATATTGACCTTTTCAACGTACTGTCCCCGATGGGTCTTGTACTGTTGCCGCTGGAAGATGAATAGTAATCTATCGAATGATTTATTCGGTTATGAAAATGTACTGGATCGATTTATACATGAAATATATCAAGGCATCTTAGACGGGCGTTCGACTGATTCAATCTACATTTCTCAGAATATTTTGTCGAATTCCAGCTTGAATTGTTATATATCCTTAAGATTTAGAACAATTCAGTGATCGAAATTTGTAGGAATGATGAGGGGAGGACATTTTTATTACTTGCCTATTTAAAAATAATATTTTTTAAAGCAGATGATTATTCATCCTTCGAGTGATTTATTCGGTTGTGAAAATGTAGAGGATCGATTTATTCGGAGTGCAAAAGATATCGAGACGTCTTAAAGCGCGTTCACCTGATTCAATCTACATTTCTCAGAATATTTTTATCTATTTTCAGCCCAAATTATAATATACCAGTAAATATAAAGTACTGAACTTATTATGTGATTGGAATTTATTATTATTAAATAATTGTTATTTTAAAAATATTAATCTTTAGAGTAAATTTAATAAGGAAGAACAAATTGTGGTTTTCATATACACAAAAAAGTCAAATTATTCTTAGTAAACTTTACGGAAATACTCAATAATACAAATAATAAAAAATAAATAATAGATTAAAATAATAAAATGGAATATTAAGAGTAAAACAATTCTTTACAAATGAATTAAAATTTTATAAAAAAACTAACTAAAGCATTATGGAATAAAAATATGTAAGCTTATTAATTTGAGGTTTACTGAAACTTGGTTTGGTTCATTTCAAGCAAACTTGGTCTTTTGAAGTCGAAACAGATGATGTTCTGAATTCTGAAATGTTACAAAAATAATCTGTATACAAAAAAGTGTCAGGAGGATTTTTTAACACATTAGACAATTCTTATATTATCATTTATGAAAGCAGTATGCGTAATTCCTTTTGAGGTGATTTTTCAAAACATTGATCAACAATTCAAGTGAGGTTTTATTATATTCTGAAATTGACTTTTAAGCAAAAAAATTAAAAATTTCAGTGGAAAAAATATTTTTTTGCAAGTATAAAATATTTGTTGAAAGATTTTAGGGAATGAAGTATTTCATTTGAAACCCATTTCGTGCAAATGCTTGCGGTAAATAATAAAACATATTCGGAGCCAGGATCAGAGGCCCGCGGAGGGAGCAGGATCAAAAGGCATTGTGTTGCAACCAACGTTCCATATCTCAGAAGGATAAAATGCGGACCTCCTTCGGGATTGGTGTAATTCAACTCTGCTCTGACTCTGATTTTCTGGCTACCAACATTATGGAAATAAATATTTTTATGTAAAAAAATGTAGTTTTTCTACAGTTGTAACTTTTTCTTACTAAATTTTTACCTGTAATAAAGCAGGCTATTGAGAGTAGACACTAAATCATGTAAAAATACACTTGGTTGGGTGTCGTGTTTGACTGGGACGGTGGCGACGTCCTGTAATCCAGCTACTTGGAGGTCACGAATTGTGGATAGTTGTGAGAGATGGTCGGTGGATGTGGTTTTCTCTTGTCTGGATTAACGTCCGCACTATTGAATACCACGTTAATCCACAAAGGCAATCCTCATAATTAGACCAATTCGTAATTCAGAGGCCGTGAATCGGATTCCACGTTAAACTGTAGGTCCATTAGTTGCCATCGGCTGTTGGGCTATTAATTAACAGTCCTGTCTAAGGAACATGTCAGCCTTAGTTAGTAACAAGACTACAAGATCGCGCCACAATCATCTTACATTCAATCCTCATTCATACTTGGCTTAAAATACCTACATTGTAGTATGGTTGCCATTTTAATGATCTAATCTAATCTAATGACTTGGGATGACCGCTTTCCCAAAAAACTGTTTTTGTGTAATCAACTTCTGACGTTCATAGACCCCTACCCAAAAAGCTGTAAATTATAGTCACGGTTTCGAAAAAAGCTACCATAATTTTAGAAGAATGTCTATTAACTTTTTTGGGTTACGCATACAATAATTGGTTTGGGTGAAGAACAAAAATAAATATAGTTATATTAGTTGAATTCTAAACAAATATCTCTTGATTGAAGGAGGTTCTTAGAACGTTCTGACCAAGGCCTAGTGTTAAATATTTTGGTCTCTGACTAACTTACTCTTGCAAAGCACTGTGGTAGTCTATGATTAAAGTTTATTTTTGACATGGATATGTCTAAGCTCTGAGGGTGTAGCAATTTGCGAGACGCAAACATTGAAACGGAAATTACGTCAAATGGTTTTGAGAAATCTGTTAAGAGGAACATTCCCATCAGACGTCTCCATGATCTAAGCTATTTCCCGCTGGGGAGTAAATAAAATTTTGTCTTGATCGGGAATCGAACCCAGCTCTATTGGATTGTAGACCAGACCCATTTAGTTATGAATACCGCATCTTTAATAATGAATCAATGTGAATGAGTAAGGGTGTGCTTTTTTGAGTTCAAAAACTATGAATTTTTTAAACCGAAGACTAGTGTAAAGTAGTTTTTTCACTAAAAACCGCTTGAAATGTTTATAAACCCGGTTTTGAGTGAATGTATTGGTGTTTTGTAGACCCTCTATAATATTCTAAAATATATATTTTATATATATATATATATATATATTCTAATATATATATTTCAAACATTTGGTTTTAAAAATTATTACTTTTAATTGATTTATGTAGGCCTACATAGTGATTGATTTGTAAAGTATTGAAAAAGCTGTGGGAGTGACGAGTATGCATTAGGGAACTCACATAGGAACAATCGAGTCACTAGGTTATTTGACGCTGTCAGGTTGGCACTGGACAGCTCCCATTGGCTGTCTAATTAACGTTAACTATTTTGGTGGGAAATCATACTCGTAATCGACATTTTAAACTTTATAATCTGTTCTTTACTCCTTCGCAAATAATGTACAGTAGGTTCTTTGCAGCACACTTAATATCAAAAGAGAAGTTAAATCACACAAACCTTTCTTTTTTAAGATTAAGGAAACCTAGGCAGGTTTCCGCACTTTTTTATTTTTTAATATTTTTGTAGCAGAGCTACAGAATCCCAAGATTTATCATAACTATAATATCTTGGCTACTATTATTATAGAAAGTATTTGTTCTATTAAAACGTGCCTGTCCGCGGACAATGTCGAACCATAATAAGCTTGAAATAAAGAATAAAATTTGTAAATGTTTTTATAAAATTAATTTGTAAACATGTACATTAGGAAAACAAGTTTTGGGTATATTTAACTAAATATAAAGATCAATTCAAACTATTTGACCTATAACTTAGTTATTATTTTTGACTATTATTTTGTAATTATATTTTACCTTCAGTATATTTAATATAGTAAACTATAATCAATGGATATTTACCCAAAGTCTACGTGAACGTGGTGCAGAAACATAATTGCGGGGCGTATAATTGAAAAAATACAGTACAAAGTCAAATGTCAAAGGTATCCAGCTTTGTTTATATTTAATTCTACAATATTAACTTTTGGAAAAGCAGGCTCAAAATAAAACCCCTAGTATTGAAAAATTCATCATATTTTATATTAACTGGTTTTATGCAGACTTTTTCCATCTCTCATCCTGAAGTAATCTTGTGAACGGGTTTAAATTTTGAGTATAAAACTCTCAAATTATGCGTTTCATTGGTTGCTGTTTTGACATGGGGTGTCAGCAGATTTGTGTGACACAAAACGTTTATAACGCAAAAAGTGTACTGGAAGTGTGTACCACTTTTCCATAGACACTACCAGAGCTATTGTATTGCATTTTTGGTTATAAGAACAGCTGTTTAGATGAACCGAAAACATTGCCATTAGACATATCCATGACCTATCCTATTTCCCAAAGGGAAGTAAATAATCCGAAAGGTAATTTAAAGAAAAATATCAGGAAGAGTAAAAAAAAATTAAAACAAATATTGTGTCAAGAAGAAATAATGAGGTTGTCACTTTGGAATCAAGAATACCGTGTAAGGCTAATGGGTAAAAAACAAGTAGAAATAACACGATGGAATAGTTTGTAAAAATAACGTGTAGGAAAAGTGGTTAGGGATAACGTGTACCAATAACGTGTAGAAATAACGTGTTTGAATACTGTAATGTGTAAAAATAACGTGTTATTTTATCTCTACTCGAGGCAGGACGGTCCACGGAGATTGCCATCCGCAGTTACCCGCAATTTAAAACCTCTGGCGGTTTCTAATTATTCAGACATTATACAGGCACTAGCAGTTTTATTCAAACACATCTGTGGTTTAATGAATACATTTTCATCTCTCATTTCTTTTTCCGCAGTTTTACCACGAGATCTGCAATTAGTTTGGGCTTAAACTTTGATTAAAATTTCTGTAAAATATTACATTTTTCCATGACTAATGTTTATTTACTAAACACATGATAACCTTAGATTAAAAAAATGGAAATATACGCTTTTTGATTAGAAGTAAAAAGATATTTTTTATTTATTTAGATCTTGTACGTGTCCTTATTTATTTATTTTTGTTTTGTCAAATAGTGACGTTAAATATTATAATTAAATGACATACTACAGCTATTTATCTATATGGATATTAGGATCTGATTTCCCCTAATAATGTATAATGTTCCTGTGAATTGCGGAATTTTAAATTGAGTAAATAAGCTGTTAATGTATCAGGAAACTAAAAAATAAATAGTTAAACAAACAACAAAAAACTTTATTATTTTCGTAATATAATTTTGTTATCTATTAATAATTTACTGATATCAAAGAGTAAAAATGCAATACATATTTTTTTCACGTACTGAATTAAAGCTTCGTTGGCAACTGTGTGGAAACAAAAATTGGACTTGTCCGCTGTAAATTATTTAACAACAAACATACATTGCAATCTACCACCATCACGTGGACCAGTGCAGCAATGTTTTCGAGCTATTCTCTCTGAATACATTAAATAAATAACTACATCCTTTAACCTTTAACGCTGAAAACTTTATACAAATTATTTACATCTATATATTGTTTAAACTCAATCAAGTATCCTCAGGCACTCGACGACTTCATTGCGCAGTTACTGAAACTTTATTGAAGATTAAATTAACATTGCCAGAAATAAATTACAGAATAGCGTACTTAGACAAATGTAGAAGAAAGGGAATAATAGTAGAAAATGTGAGAGGACTTCTTGGTGTGAATGATTAATACAAATTGGAAAGTTTAGTTGCGTAGAACTTATCGTTATAATATAATTGTAACGTTGTTATAAATGTATAATAAAACAGTAACAAATAGAGTATACAACACACTATGTGTAATAGTTACAGTAGACGTGGCGGTGATTACGGGAAAATTGACCTTAAAAACACCTGTTGCACAGGTGTACCAACCTAACCTAGGGGTACCAACCTAAGTGTTACGTCACGCTATATGTCACGTTAAAACATAATGTAAGATATAGTGTGACGTTAAAACGTGACGTAACATATAGCGTGACGTAGCATTTAGGTTAGTATCCCTATGTTAGGCTGGTACTCCTAGATTTTAGATGACACACTGCACAAAGAAAATGGTAATTTTCTGCTTGAGTTTTTTAAAAATCAACGTATATAGCAAGTTTTTAAAAATAAATTTACAGTCTATAAAATAATAGATAGGATTACGTGATTTTTCTCGTGAAAACCTTTGAGAAGTGATCTGTTTTGTAAGTTAAATAGATTATCTTATATACATTATATAGATTGTATAGGTAAAATAATTGAAATACACATTATCAATATAGTAAAAGCGTCGAGTTAATCTGTATCAATAAAATAATATTGATAAATAAATTAGATTAATGGATAACAAAAACAAAACTGACGTTATGAACGCGTCTTTCTGGCGTCAAAGGTGCTTTGACACGGGTAATTTGCTTAATAGCCATTTCCTTGGAATTCTGAAGCTTAAGTTGTCAAATACCACCATTGGTTCTTTAAGAAGTTTAGTTGTGCATTAGTTAACAAAGGAGTAGCACTTGAAATAATTGATAACATGACTTATATTGATAGTGGGTGATGTACAAGAAAACATGATTCTAGCTAATGGGATAAATGAAGGACTTTTTAGAAGAACTAAATTAGTACTTAAACATAGTTAATGCAATACGTTGCAATGACGAGGAACTAAACACGCTAAAATTTTTCTACTAATAACTACTTCTAGAATCTATAGAATATTTATTCCTCAATCCATTGCGTTCAATCATTAGTGAAACTTTACTAACGTCAAAACGTATTAAAATAGTACATACCTATAATGACTAGTTAGTTTAGTGTTCTCCTCGTAATCCGCAGGTTGTAGGCTCAAACCTAGGTTTGACTGGGATGGTGGCGTTATCCTGTAATCCAGCTACTTGAAGATCACGAATTGTGGATATTTATGAGCGGTGATGGGTGTAGTGTCTTGTGTGGATTAACGTCCGCACTATTGAATACTATGTTAATCCGCAAAGGCCATCCTCATAATTAGACCAATTCGTAATTAAGAGGCAGTAGTTCGAATTCCACGTTAAACTGCAGGTCCAGTAGTTGCCATCGGCGGTTGGGCTATTAATTAACAGTCATATTAAAGGAATGTGTCAGCCTTAGTCAGTAACAAGACTACAAGATCGCGCCATAATCCTCTTACACTCAATCCTCATTCATACTTGGCTTAAAATACGTACCTTTTGGTATGGTAGCCATTTCAATAACCTAATCTAATCTGTTAATTTAATAAAAATTAAAAAACAGGTTGAATTAGGTAGTACGAAAATCTTATTTTAAATCAAAATGATATGAAAATAGCGTAATGAAAATAAAAAAAACAATACGAACAATTTAAGATAAGTGTGAAATGAGCTAATTATGTGTTAAATGTTAAGAACAGTTTTGTCTGAGATATGAATCTAAACTTGTTAGCAACTTCAATTTCAAGGTAAAATGAGAAGAGGCAGATCGTGATCCTGTTTTCCTGATTAGCGCTAAAGTTAAATTGCCAAGGTCCTGAGGGGCTTCATATTCGAAAACGATACACTCGCTGTAGAACTTTCTTAGATCACCCTGACTGTCGACGCTTGCCAGCTCTCAACTTTCACATTTAAGTTCTACGATGAATTCCGCCAATCCTTTAAATCTTTAAATCTTTAAAATATGCATAATTTTTTAATGTTGTAAAAAAAGTACTGGATACATGTGCCAATTAAATTTATCACATTCCTGGTTGCGGTTCCAAGTGATATAACATGATTTAACTTTTTAATTCTTGAGATTTTATACCTATTTGAAAAAAAACTATGACAAAACTGAACGATATTGCTTTCATGTAAAAGGAAACGATTCTAAAAATTAAAATATCACGATCTATATTCCTCCAAAAATAAAACAGAAAATGGGAAATGAAACATTTAAATTCTTTATAACTAGACTTGACCTCATTGCGTTGAAAAAATCAGTTTCTCCCGTTAGAAGATTAGTATAATAAGTGATCTTAGTTTAACTCCAAAGTCATATATGTATATAAACAAAGTCATATTCATATGTATATAAACAAAACTTGATTGTGTATTCGTAGATAAACCATTTTTACACAGATTTAAAAACGTCTTAGCTACTGATACCCGAGCATTAAGCAACAAAACAAATTTTAGTCGTAACAAAGCTTTTTAAAATAGCTTAAAATTTACTTGTTGGGTGGAGAAACATCTTGTTTATGTAGTATTTTGAGCATGTCGTACAACAGATTCATTCTAATTACATCTCTTCTGTACCTGCAAACATTTATTGTTCAGTTTATAGCATACTTTATTCAATCAATTTTACTAACTTCAACTTTTTTACTTTAAAATCAAGTCCCAAGGCAGTAGCATATCAGATGACATGAATTTGGAAATAAACTACAGACATTCTTAATTTTTCTTTGAGTTTCAGTGGCATTATTGTGTCTCCAGGATCAACACAAGCGAGTGTTATACTTGCAAACATTCCTCCCATCGTGGCTTTTCATCTCTCTCCAGTGAATAAACAGTTCATTGGCATCTTAGGTAAAGTTAAAAAATAAATGTGACGGATAAACTTGACAGACAACGTCGAAGCTACGTAGTTTAATATCACACGTAACGAGAGCGAATGTAGTGGGCTGTTTGCATTTTAATGTTATTTGGCTGTTTCAACAATACACGGAACAAAACTCAATCATGCAATGTTCATCGTGGAACGTTGACATCGTTTTCGATATGAAATTACATTTTTCGGTAGAATTTACTTTGTTATCTCTATGTTTTCCAATATTTTCCCTGGATTTAACTTTTCCTGCAACCATCATGTGTTGGTTAACAAATGTGTTTTACGAGTAGTATCAGTTACGTTAACCTACGTTTTCTGTCATATAATACCATAAAAATCCCATAACGAATTGGCGTTGTAAGAAATGAAAATGGAGACGTGATAATGAAAATACAGTTCTTGGAATGACTACAACCTCTCTCAGGTAATAGGTAGCAACGGGTGGTACTACAGATAATCTGAGCGCAGATACTGTTGCAGTTTAATTAATGCTACGCAGATCTTTGGTAGTACTGAATAAAATGAACCCTTATTTTTAGGTCAAGCCAAAGTTAGATGGTGAACCAAATCTTAGATTTTTTTCTTTTAAAACGTTTAAACTATCAGAGTGAAAACGAAAAAAATATTTAATTCCCTCTGAGAAATAGCCTACGAAATATCTGTCTGTAGGGAATGTTTTCAGTTCCTCTAAACAGTTATTCTTATGACCATATGACGTCACGTCCGTTGCATTTTTTGTGTGATTCAAATCGCTAACACCCCCTTTCAGACTTTAGATATACGAGTATTTCAAAAACATTAACGAATTTTACTCTACTGTTTTATAATAATTTTTTACTCTTTAGCCTTAAGCTGTTTGTATTTTATATTGAAAGGTGAATAGAATTTAAGTTGATTTGTAACAAGAATCAACTTGGTATCATTCTTTTAAATCTAGTGCAATAATGATAAAATTATTATTCCTTACTTAAACGGTTTATAGCACAGAAAGAGTGTTTTTTATTTTAGAAAAAAATCGTAACCTGGAAAAACTGATGACTATTAAAACACGATTAATCACTCTTAGCTACATAAAGAACTTTAATTAATAAATTAAATTTATTTGTTAAGGATACACACCTAAGTTTGGGGCGAAGTAAATTATTTGAGCTATGAATCAATGGAAAATAACGTTGTGAAGGAAAGAATAATGAAAAAAATTAGAACCAATTGTTAAAGGATAGAAACGAAGTGTTGAGGAAATTTTGGTAACTGAGAATTCATGAAACATCAAAGATGCATTTGTGGCAGATTTGGGACATCACAGAGAATATATTCTTTCATAATATCTTCCAAGAACAGTTCATTAAATATTAATTATATTTTAATAAATGTATGTAGCTTCAAATTAATGCAGCTATGATATTTAGTGAAGTATTCAATAAGTTAATGTTAAATAATATGAAATAATCAAGTAGAAATATTTGATCATGTTTAACGATTTATTTGACTGGATAATTTATTTATCATCTGGTAATAAACATTACCATTTGCCTACTTTAATTACAATAAACGACGCATACTGGGTGATGAGGAAGCGGGTTATGCTGTTAAAGGTTGGAGAGACTTTCACTTTTTCCAAGCTCTTTTGATTTCTGATTTACATATTCAGGAGAATGTCTTTCTGCAGGAAGTCTTTCCCTCTTGGATTTCCTTAATGCCATTGTATAAACAAATCCGGCTTCGGTACCAATATCCAATACTATAATACGAGCAATAAAAATATTTGCAACGGACGAAAACTAAGGAAATTTCTTTAAATTTAAAAATAATTCGAGTAAAAATAAACTAGATGTTCTAATTACAAAAATTCGTGTTTTCTGTAATATTAATAAATCTAAAAATTTAACATTACGCTTATGGAGAATAAAATGTAAACAATACAAACCAAAACAGCTGTTTATACCGTTTGACAGTTCTTGATTGAAGACTGCGGGGAACAATATAGAGGTTATGCATTAATATTTGTTTTATGAATTAAATAAATGCAAAATTATCAGGTTACAAAAACAATTTGTAAAAACTTAAGGGTTTAAAACTTAAGTAGCTGTGCGAAATAAAAGCAGAAAAAAGTATTTCCAAAATCTTCCTGTTTTGATAGAAAACGTATTCGTTATTGCTTGAAGCCACTGTAACAAACCAATTAATTGATGTTTAAATTTTTTTGATTTTCAATCCTCATTCCGTTTTATAACAAAAATTGATCACAGGCTAATAATAACGGTATGGATAATTAAAGTAAATGATCGGCTTCTAAAAGACGTTAAACGGCATCGCTCAATTGATAACGTCGTCATTGCGTTTAAGAACATACGGGTTGTTCAGATACTTTTGTGTTCAGTGCATATTAATATGTATTAAATTTTTATTTAAAACCACATAAATGTTTTATTGAGAATGATTTTAATTTTTCTAATTAATTTTTATAAACATAAATTGGTTATAACGTTATTAAAACCACAAATTAATGACGCTTATCAGATACGTAAGAGGTTACATTTTTATTAGGGTAAACAGCAATAAAATTCTAAAAAAAAATTAAAACAAACACCTCACGTTGCACCACCGACAAATTTCATCTATAGCTATATGTTGCCTCATCTCGGAACACGAAACGAGAGAACTGACGAATATCCAAATTTTTCCTATAAAATACATAGTGGCGGGACCTAAAAATAAATGACGTTACTCAAGTTGACTTTAAAATTTACTGTACAATATTTATTCTATAAAAGTACACCAGGTACTGTAATTTACTATATGGTAAGTCAAAAATAACTTTTAAAAACTAAAGGAAATATTTTATTTCATATATTTTGAAAATAGGCCTATATAAAAATATAATCCTGTAAAAAATATAACTTCATAAAAGGTATCTAATTTTTAAATTCATAATAATAAAAAAATCTGATTTCGGATACATCTATCAAGCTCTTATAATATTACGAAAACCAAACTAATGAATGAACTCCCATAAATACTAAAAAATAAATACGAATCGACAAAGAACGGACTGTGGTGTCTGAATGTGAAAATAACTCTTAATGACCATAAAGGAGAAGAACACATTGTTGCTGAACAAAAATCAAATTTGCGGTCGCCACTCCTGCCTAACTCACCATCATTTGCTGCATTATTTCCCTTTGTTCAATCCATTTGTTCATCAGTACAATGACGGATGCCTTTATTTGCTTTTATTGCTTGTATTTGCTGGACATACACGAACGGAATCAATTAACTGTTATATATCTAGTGTTAAAAGTACGTGCATTCTACGTCATTTATTCACCCTTATACGATTATTGTCGTATTTTTGTATTTTAATATACTATGGGGTAAGGGCATTAGATTAGATTATTGAAATGGTGATCATACGACAATTTAAGCCAGGTATGAGTGAGGATTGAGTGTAGGATGATTGTGGCGCGATCTTGTAGTCTTGTTACTGACTAAGGCTGACATGTTCCTTAGAACTATTATAGCTCAACAGTACATGGCATATCTAAGGGATCTACATTTTAACGTGGACTTCAAACCACTGCTTGAAGTATTCAAAATAATAATTTTATTCAGTTTTCAAGCTGGTTTTAATGGTGATGGACGAATTACTGTATTTTATAAAATTATTGTTTCGCCAAAAACAAGATTTTGGGACATTTAAAATCAATAAAGCAGATTTTGAGGAAATTGTTTAGTTTTTAAAAGTTTTCAGGGGTAAACACTCAGGACACTCTCTGGAGACATATCCAAAGTTCGCCCGTCTACCTAATTTCCTAAAAATCGGAGGGTCAGTTTGGTCTCGGGGTCTGTACAAATACAGACAGACTGACTGATAGAAATGGTAAGTCCAAAAACAACTTATTTTGAATTCAGGGAGCTTCAAAACGGACACAACTTAACTCAAATTCGACGAATACAATACTTTCTCTATATAATATGTATCCCATGATCAGTGCTTAACATAAAAATGTTTGTATTTTCTTCACTGTGGGAAATAGGTTAGATCATGGATATGTCTAAAGAGAATGAGTTCATCTAAACAGCTGTTATTATTCTTTTAAATTAAAAATTCAATACAATATCTCTGGTGGTTTATATGGAAACCTATTACATATTTTCCATCTTAAAAACCACCAACACCCCCCAGAGCTAAGACATATCCATGTCAAAAATGTAGTGTGAACGTACACTAAATACAAATGAAAAAAACAAGGGTACTGTGGTATTGTTTATTTGATAATTTTTTTAGGTATTCTGAAAAGCTTGTTCATGTTTATTATCTTTTTTAAAATATGGGTGGATCCATAAAATTGATATCTTGTTTTTGGATTTCAATTGTAAACTTAATATAATCTGAAATTGAATTTAAATATTGTAAAAAAACTTTCATTTATTTTTTCCACCATCAAAGAGATATAAAATGTCGTCAACGTATTGAAACCAGTAAAATACTTTGTTTTTAAAAGGGTTAATGTCGTTAATAATTTTTCTGTTTTCAAATGGTTGATGTAAAGATTAGCAATGGTGTCCTTGTTATTGGGGATTCCATATCAAGGCCATTTTTGTTTATAGAATGTTGATTTGAACTGAATATAATTTTAGTCGAGAGTAGTACGAAGTAGTTTTAATATATATATTCTAATGAAATAAGTTAAATAAATATATTTTTACATGAATAAATACAAATCTAAATGAAATTATCCAGATTAAAGAGTTTTAAACGGTAGTAAACTGTTTGGGAGTGCTGTAGTGCGAATTTCGTTATGCGCCTGATAGCCGAGATTTCACTCTATTCATTGGTTACGAGTTCAGCCCCATTAACCACAAAACCTGAAGCGGTTATAATTATTCAGGTACAACACAAAGTGGAAGCGTTCCATTCAAACTTCGCCAGTTTAATGAAAGCTTTCCCTTCCCTAATACGCACTTCCTAATTTATTCCTCAGTCTGTCAAGTCAAAGTATTTCCTCACTTATATATAGTCGTTTTCTAAATTGCGTACCCTTCAGTAAACTGAAACCTGTTATTGATTTCTAAAGTTTAAATAATGTTCTAACCGTTTGTCAAAAATAAAGAGAATATGTATTCTAGTGACGTTATGTTAAAATTAATGTAAATCCAACAGAAGGCACACCTTAGATTAAATTCAAGTTTAGTCAAATAACAATAGAAAATATTTTAACATAGGTTTTAAACCATACCTGAAACATCGGGTTCTCTTATGTGGATCAACGTCCGCATTATTCAATAATTGTAGTATTCAATACTACGTTAATCCGCAAAGACTTGACTTATCACTTTTCACTCCTGCACGGAGCTTAAGGCCTCCACGAAACAACGCCATCGGACCCGGTTGGCAGCCATAGTTCTCACTTCCCTCCAGTTTTTCCCTGCATCTTTTATTTCTTCCTCTACAGTTCTTCTCCAGGTTATTCTAGGCCTTCCTCTTCGACTGTGCCCCTGGGGATCGAACTCAAGATTCCAATCCGAAAAGACCATCCTCATAATTAGACCAGTTGGTAATTCAGAAGTGGTGGTCCGGATTCCACGTTAAACTGTAGGTCCCTTAGATGACATCAGCTGTTGGGCTATTAATTAACAGTCCTGTCTAAGGACATATTAGTCTTATTAGTCTTAGTCAGTTAACAAGACTACAAGATCGCGCCACAATCATCCTACGAAAATAATATTTCATTTTATTTTTATTTTTAGAGAAATATAGTATATAATTTTCTGTGGTAAACGTAACATATATGATATAAATAAACAAAACGAAACTTGTTACTTAAAAACTTTACACGTAAAAATAAAATTTCGTAACAATTTTTAATTTACTATAACAGTAGAGCTTTAAATTTTAGACCCAGTCTAAAGTCCAAAGTTACAAGAGGTTATATAGTAAACGAAATCAGAAGGAAACCTTTGATCCTTTTAACTATTTAAGTGCAGGATAAAAGTTAAAAAATGTCAATTGCATTCGTAGCTACTTTACGCAAGGCAAAATATATTTTCCGTTTGAAAGAGCTGCCAAGTCAAATTACTTTGCAGGTAATAAAACATATTCGGAGCCAGGATCAGAGGCCCGCGGAGGGAGCAGGATCAAAAGGCATTGTGTTGCAACCAACGTTCCATATCTCAGAAGGATAAAACGCGGACTTCCTTCGGGATTGGTGTAATTCAACTCTGCTCAAAACCCACCGTATTTCACCATCAGAAATTATATAATCGATGTGTATATCTATCAAGATATGTTTCCATCTATCTTAGATTGTATTATTTAGGTTGTTATTGTGGATATTTTTCATCACAACTGGTGAAAACAAATTTCCACAACGTTTCGGGATTTGCAATCTCATCCCGTTTTCAGGTCAGATGGAAAACAAAAATGTCGTTGTTTCGTTTTGTAGCTTTATTTATAAGTGTTTATTTAAGGTTTTTATTGCTTTAAAAATTTTTTGTTTTCCGAGGTATACCAGTGTAGTCTGGATTTAGTAATCGTGTCATGTTTTGGTTTCGAGCTCACCTGAGGACAGGAGCAGACTACAGATCCTGAAACATCATACACTACCATACTAATTGTTACGGAAAATGTCCACAGTACCAATCTATATAACATGAACCCAACACTAACAATGAAAATCCAACAAAGTACCTACGATTAGAATAAAAATTCAATTACAATACAATTAGATTGCAATATTTGTCTAGTGCTCATAGGTTAAAAATATTTAGTTCATATTCAGTGTATTTCCAGACAGAAAGTCAAAAGAATAAACTGGTGTAGGTGTTGATAAAAGGAAAAAACACTTTGGCCAAACGTTTGTTTTAACTTAGACAGTGTTTACAGAGACGGAACTTTGTATTTTCATACGTTTTAAAAATAAAAAGGTTTTATAGTGTATGCAAAAAGCAGGTCTAAAATAAATGTTTTACTTTATTGTTTTCATATATGAAGAACTTAACACTTTTTCCTTACTAAGAACAGAAAGTTATTATTGAAGAAAACCAAAGTTAAATTAAAATTAATTTACGAACTTGAAATTATGGAATGAGTATTTTTAAATTTTGTGATTGACCTTGATAAATTTTTAAAGAAAGATTTATCTTGGTACTTATAAAAGAAAAAAATAGCTCAAAAATGTATCTATTGTTATAAATATATTTGTGGGTGGGTTTATTTATTTATTTATACCCTTTATTTCGGTACAAGAGATGTTTATACTTCTGATATCGTTAGTTTTTTTACATCTGAAAATGTTAAAAAATGATCTTTTTCAACGAATGTTCATAAACAATTACTGCTTTGTTCTGTTACAATCATACTTATTATTCTTTGTTAGATGGACTTTAATTCATAAAATGTAAGGATAACTATGCAGTTTTCTATTCTTTTACTTCCTTTAACTTATGCTTCTTCTTGTGCATTGTAGTTTTCACTTACTAAAAAATTACGGTTTATTGAATATTTCGATGTAATTGACCTATATAATTGACTTAAATTTGGTAAATAGTAACTTGTGTTTAAGTATTGAACCGCAATGACGGGGGCAACTAGGCTGCGTCAGGGTACACAAACCTAACAATCAAGTTAGTGGACGGACGGTCATTTGCCGTTACCATGTGGACAGAACTGTCATTTGCTGTCTAATAGAGGCTGGCAATTTTGGCGGCAACTATACACTGTTTGAAACTTTAAATTAACCTCTATGTTTGTAACCACATTTAATAGAGTTATTAACTTTTTTCGTATCTCGATATTTTTATTATTTTAAATCTGTACATAGTTTCATTAATGCATAATTGAAAAATCAAGGTATGGTGTTTTGTTTATGTGTATTTTGAACGTCAATTTTCAATATAGAAACGGTAAAAAACCTGATATTGATTCAGTCTAACGTCGACCTGTTAGATAAATAAGCCCAAATACAAATATCGAGTGGTTACGGAACTGAACTGGTGAACTTTGGATTGTGAGGTTATTACTTAACAACTTTACTTTTACTTTTAATTTAAATGGCAACCTACGCAGACAGGTATTTTAAGCCAAGTATGAATGAGAAATGAATGTAAGATGATTGTGGCGCGATCTTTTAGTCTTGTTACTGACTAAGGCTGACAAGTTCCTTAGACAGAACTGTTAATTAATAGCCCTACGGTCAATGGCATAAAGGATTACTAAGTTTAACAGAATCATGTACATAGAACAATTAAAATTACAAATAGGGGGTGATTCTTTATCTATGTATTTTAAAAACTATTGATCCAATAGCTAACAAAAAACCCACTATCCAGTCTTACCTATTCTTTTACACTTCACTTTTATTACTGAACTATCGGAACTAGGTCTTTATACTATTATACAACGTTTAAAAATTAAGAAATTAAAACAAATATATTAATATATAAACATGCGAAATTAAAATAACTGAAATTTAAAACCAATAAAATAAAAAAAATAAGAAAAAACTATGAAAATTAAAAAGAATAATTAAAAAATAAACAAGTTAAAATTAATAATACAAAAAGAAAACATTAATTAATAATAAAAGAATTTAGATAACGAAATAAAACAAAAAAAAAACAAAATTACAAAATATAAATATAATTTGGTTTTAACGTGGAATCCGAACCACTGCCTCTGAATTACGAACTGGTTTAATTACGAGGATAGGTCTTTACGGATTAACGTAGTATTCAATAGTGCGGAATTGATCCACATAGGAGAACACTACACCCACCGACCGTCACTCACAACTATCCACAATTCGTTACCTCCAAGTAGTTGCATTACAGAACGACGCCACTATCCCAGTCAGTTTTGGAGCTACTCACTATATTTTTCTGACAGCGTTCCACTTGAATAATGTAGATTTTATTGTTAAAACAATTTGAGTAATATTTTACATTGGGTACTGTTTGGTCTTTGTTATTACATTAGTACTGAGTTATGCAGACCAGTGCCACTAAATAACAAAGTTACTAAGGTGTGTGTAAATGTCATCTGGCGTGCCATTCGCGTATTGATAGCATGGACCAACTGTTAGGGCCAGTAAACCGCCAACTGGCGAGTGAGTTACTACTGGCCATTAACCAGTACAGCTATTACAGCCGTATATGTGATTTTGTATTTTTTGTAACTGATTATCCATTTTGAATTTAAAGAAGAAAAATACTTTATTATTACTATTAATTTTCTGAAATGGTGACCTACCCACGATATATTGTAGTTAAGTATGAACGAAAAATCGTGTAAGATGATTGTGACGCGATCTTGTAGTATTCCTACTGAATAAAGCAGACATATTACTGAAACGGGACTGTTAATTGATAAACCAATAGCCAATTGCATCTAATGTACCTACAGTTTAACGTGGGATCCGAACCACTTTTCCCTCTGAATTACGAACTGGTCTAATAAATTAAAATAGTTAAGCCATTAGGTATCTGCGGTGCCATGTTTGGTTTTTGTTCCTGCTAGAGCAGTGTTAACTATGTAAAATGTAAAATAAATTTCACTTAAAATATAAAATTTAAAATAAATTCACATCACAAACCACGTGGAAGGTATTCGGGTACAATATTGCGTTCGACGAGTGTTTGAATTCAGTATTTTTCTTTTGGGAAGTGAGTAAAAATGCAAAGGGACTGCAGACTTTTAAACGATCTCAGAGAAGTATGTTATACTAATAAAGAAAACCTTTTTACAAAACTCATGTTTAAAGCTTTTGCTTCGGTTAGGTTTAAACAATTAATTCAACTTATTGATTATGAACAGTGAAAAATGTAGTAAATGAGTTTCATTCAGAAAGGCCTTTCATAAAAATAACGATATAAACGTAGGTTATTGCTAGGTGATTTTGTCAGACATCAAAATATCGATTAATTCTTGGAACAGTGATATAAGTAAAGGTTAATTATTGCATTCTATCAAGACAACTTCATTGTCTACCTCACGGCTATATTATATCACAGCGAATATTTCATGTTAAAATTCAATATAAACAACATTTATAAATGCTCTTTGTCTGAACCTCTAGGAAAATAATATTTTTCTTTGAAGTTTTTCATTGTCTCGAAATATTTGTTGAGTATAAAAGAACGTAAATTGCAGCATTAGTCAACTGGAGTTGCAGCTCTCAAAGAAAAAATGAGCTATTTTGCAAATTACACTTGTCGCTGCTTCTTACCAAACACAAAGCGAGGTCTGAAGCATTTCCTCTAACTGCTCCTTATTTGTTCAGTTTTTAATTTTAACAAACAAAAATTGTACTTTATTTTAGTCTTTGGTATTATGGTTTATTAAATAAAAGGTGTGAATTAAAAATAAAAACAGTTTATGTAACAAATGTGGAACCAGTTGAGTTCTCAATTTTTAAATATTTTTAGTTCTAACGTTGGTAGTATAATGAGTTCCAAATCTGAGACAGTGTTGCCAATTTGCTTTTAAAAGTGCTTACCACTAACTGTGTCGGCTCACGCATGTATGCAAAATCTATGTGAGTGGGAAAAGGGAAGTTAGAAAACTGAATTGTAAAACCCCCTCATAAAAACAAATGAGGCAATTAATCCATCTACTCTTTTATTTTATTAATAAGTAGGAAAAGTGTAAAAACAATATTAATAAAGAGTTCATAAACGTAAATGTAAAATAAAACATGTACTATTTTGTTTCCACGGATCTGATTAAAAAGTTAAATTGGAAAAATTCTTAAGGATTTGATGTTTGAAATTAATACACTTGCTCTAGAACCAAGCTTTCTCTTCCTTAAATTTGTTTGTCAGCATTTGATGCTTTGAAACTTTTAATCAACTTGTAAGAAGAATCGTAAAAAATTCCATAACTTATAGCACAGCAAATATACTCTCCTCTATTTTGATAGTTTATCGTAGTATTAGTTTTCACAAAAATTGCATTTCGACTGTGAATTGGGAAAAATGGCCTGGAACAAATAAAACGAGACGCGGATTAGGGTTACGCTTTGGAAATCATTGGAATTTCACTGATTTCACAAAGAGCAATATCAAACTCGATTACTTGAACGGGTAGATTAATCCAAAAGTCGTGTTGTATGGGATTACCAACGTTCGATATCTTTATCGATATTTGTAGTTGAACCCTTTTGATTGGAAATGTCGCCATTTTATATACATGTTTACGAAAAATGTATGTAATTATATTTATAAAGATGCATCTATTGTCTATAAAATACTAATATTTTATGTACGGTGAATATAAAACATAAATTAGATGTTTGATTTATTCCAGATTTTTTTAAATTAAATGATTCATAAAAATGATTAAAATACCTTTCAAGTAACCGTAATTGTAACAGCTGTTGCAATGGCAAGCTGATATAATGTTAATATCAGCAATCAGATGGCTTAGTATTATTATATTAATGATATCTAGTTTAGTTCATGGACATCTATCTGGTCGCAATAAATAAACTGATTAAAAAATATATACAATAATTCAATATCACTCAATGAATTAAGGGCGTTCAATACGAAAGCCACGCATTTGGTCACAACATGGACATTTTGTGGGTATTGGTGACCATTTTTCTGTTTGAGTGTCACAAACCGATTTATTGTTTCGCTTTGATGTTGGTACTCTGTACTGGGGCCATCCAAAATTAGCGCTCAACACGAGAGTTTTCAGCGGTTCCGATGATGGTTGTGAAATGTAACATTTTAATTAGTAGGCCCTAATTAATAAACGTTTTCACGTACTAAACCTTTCTGCTTGTTTCAAACTCAACCGAAAACATTTTGTACGGGCTCCTCTTTTTGATAAAAGAATGAACTTTAGCAACTGATAATTTTTAGTATCGAGTCGGTAATTTTTATTTTTAAGGGAAGCTCATCTGAAACCCCCTAAAAATCTATATACTTATTTAACGAGCTCTGACAATTTTAGTAAACTTAAATTGTTTACAGAGAACTCACATCCAAATAAAATGGTACTTCTCGTATTATTATGACCATAACTGTTTAAAAATATAAGAGGTCATTGAATATAAACAAATATATCTTTGATGCATGGCTAATCAATACAATTTCAATACGCTTACTAAGCAAAACTATACATTTTGAATTATTAGTCTAAGATATACAACAGCTGTTTATTACAGCAAACGTAATATGCATGAACATTGTACTTTTTTATTTGGCCAACATATAAACACGTAACTTATAATCAGACAGAAAATACGAATACATAATCTCCAGAAACCGTAAACTATTAACGTGGCGAATAAAGCTGTTCATTTTGTACAGGGCATATTTACTTCATAGTTTTACATGATTGAATGATTCAGAAGGCATTGGATGGTAAAGCATATTACTAATGGAAAGTAAACCAACAGATGCGTCTTTCGAAATAAAATGTTTTGATTGTAGAAAATTTGTAAACAGACTTATAGCCCTATAGGTTAACATTTTCACTAAAACCTTCCCGGACACATAAAGCAACTTCCTAAAATTTCATGGCGTTCGGATGTGTAGTTTGGCAAAGCATAAAGGACATACATACATACACATTTTCATTTTTATATATAGATATTAATGATACTCAAGATAAAATAAAAAGATTAATTGAATTTAAATTAAAAGGATTTAACTGGTAATAATGCTATAATATACCTCCAAAGAACCTAACCATTAATATATTCGAAACAGTCTAGCCAACTTCTTGACAGAACTATTTCCTTACGATTCCACAAAACTATAATCAAGTGTCTCGTCCTCCAAAGTTGGCAAACCTGATATAAATGTATGCAAACAGCGTCTAGCAGCAGCGCTAGACGATCGCGGACGAAAACTAAGTCTGCTCTTCAGGAAATAATGTTTGACGTTGTTTATTATATATATACCGCTTTGGAACCTCAATTCTGAAATGGTCTCAAGTCCTTTCATTGCGGTATTTAATCCTCTAGAGATATTTACATTCATATTTTCTGTGCATCTATTATTAAAAATATTCTTTGAGTAAAAAATAAACTAAGTGGTTAAGTGGAATTACTTTGGTGTACAAGTTTATATATTTTTCAAATTTGTTTAAAGAAATATATATGTAGGGACTTGTTACAATTAGTACTGTGACTAAATATTAATTAGTTAAATGTTAAGCATTTTTAATTCTAAGTTTTGTCTTCTCCAGCTGCAATATCGTAAAATAAAGTTGAGAATAATAATATTCTAAAACGTATCAGCTGTATTGGTAACTTTCAATAAATAGGATTTCATAAAAAATATAAACTTTTACTCTTACTGAAAGGAAACGTTCTGATATTATTGACAAAAATTTATTGTATTTACTTCCCTGTGGGAAAAAGGTTAAATCATGGATATGTCTAAAGGGAATGTTTTCAGTTACCCTAAACAGCTGAACTCATAACCATATGACGTCATCTCACATTTTTTCCGCCCCGAAACTGTTAACACCCCCATTTATCTCTAGACATATCCTTTAAAAACAAAAATGTGGTTATTTTTTTATTGTGGTTATGTTGGTCTTGTGGCCCTAACTTAAATGTTTGATTAAAACGTGATACACTTTAAAGTAAAAAAGTTTACACATTCTGTATGTTGTGTTGATATTATTCATGTTTAAGGACTCAAGAAATAACATATGCTCGTGTTTTTAATATATACCCAACGGGTTTCGAAACACTTTGTTTAAATAATACTGTCCCATGGGAAATTTACGCCTTGCTATTCGTTCTTTTACCTAAGAGTTTTATCTTCATGTCTCACCGATGTAACTGGGAAGTAAAACAAAATCTATTTGAACTTAAGGTACGAGTCTTGAAATCAAAAGACATTGAAGTTGATGGCTATGTGGTCTAATATCGTTACGTACAAGTTCCAATTAGCGTATTGAGTGCACTCCTTTTTAAACTAAAAAAATATTTAACCATTTGACTTCTCGAGCTTTCCTTTTAGATCACTTGAAATAATGATACATAAGTGAAAATAAAACACAATATTAACTAATAATATTACACGTTATGTTAGTCTAAATATTGTTTCGTACCTGATTATCATCATATTGTAAACAAATCATAAAATGATAAACAAAATGTAAATATATTGTTGACATTTCAAAACAATTTAATTTGGAGGACTTTACAGAGAATTAAATGTTTTGAGAAATATTTGGAATATCATATTTCTGTAAGATAATAAAGCATAATGTTGGTTTGGAACGTGATTTTAGAGAATCTTCAGACATATTTAAAGGTTCAGAATTCAACAGGATTTTATATGAAATGAAAACTGTAGACTGATTCAATTTCTTTCAATGATTCGGAATTCACCGACGTTAAATGAAAATCTCGCTATGCAGTAATGCATCCGTTATATTGAGTTTTTGTGGACCAGAATTTTTTTCATAACAGAAATTCTATTTTAAATATGTAATCAGTGGAAGTCAGATGGGAAACATCACATTTCAGTAAAATAAGACAATTTATGCATTTTTGCAATACTACACACATTGTTAAGCTCTTTAAAACAATTCGCGAATTATAAAACTCTCATATTCAAAGAATGTGTACAATATATCGTTACCAAATACAGGACTACATGTATTATTTGAGATTGGATTTAATTAACAATTTTCAATATATTTAACGGATTTTGAATTAAAAAATTTGGTGTCGAATGAATATGAACTATTTTTCACTATTACATAATAATATAGGTGAATAAAAATTAATTTGGTTTTTGAATTACAATTAAACGTATTTTGTAAAATAAGTTTATGTAAGAATAGTTTGTTGTAGTTAAAACTAACCATAGTCGTAAAGTAGGACTTACAATACCGAAACTTTGGTTATTGCCTAAAATACGAAGGATCATTATCTGTAATAAAGGTAATTAAATCTTCATACTTGATTACTTTAAGATATTGGAGACAATAACCCATAAGAGGATTACTATTATATAGATGAATAGTTTAAGCATGTGCGAAAAATGAGAGGAAGACGATTGAGGCGCGATCTTGTAGTCTTGTTACTGTCTAAGCCTGACATGTTCCTTAGACGGGTCTTTTAATTAATAGGCCAACAGCTGATGGCAACTAAGGAGCCTACAATTTAACGTAGGATCCAAACCATTTTTACCTCTGAACTACGTACTAGTCTAGTGATAAGGAGGATAGTTTTTGCGAATGATCGTAGTATTTAATAGTGCGAACGTTAATTCACACCAGGGAATATAACATCCACGTAAACAGTAACTATACAGTAACTATCCACAATTCGTTACCTCAAAGTTACTTTATTACAGGACACGACACCATCCCCAAATACTTCAACATAATGAAGTGATTTATGATGAGATTATAAGAGGAATAATTGAGAACAAAGGGTGTATTGAGTAAAGTTAGCAGAGACATTAAGGAACTCAAAGCTAGGCACAATCGAGTTAAGCGAGGGTCATTTACCTTGTCAGCCGCAACATTTGTTGAGGAAATTGGGCTTTGAAACTCCACGAACACTACCTGTGGAACGGTCCGGTGAAAACAGAACACAGAACACGGAAAACGGAACACTCTCGCGACGAGTTCAGTTGTCGTACGGTTTGTAACAACGGCACTGTGCAGTTTGACCAACGAGGAAAGTGAATGTATCATGGGTAGTCGAGTTGATTAGATATATTTAACACATCATCGTTAAATTTTGATATGGATATGTCTTAGCTTTGGGGGGGATGTTGATATGTAACAGGTTTCCAAAGAAACTACCAGAGCTATTGTATTGAATTTTTAATATAAAAGAATAAGAACAGTTGTTTCGATGATGTGAAAACATTACCTTAGGACATATCCATGATCTAACCTTTTCCCAGAGGGAAGGAAATACAAATCTTTATATTTCATTTTTGTGTGTTTTTTTATCATAATTCGGAGGCCAAGAAAAAAATAAATTGAATGTTGAGGTTCATTTCTATAAAAATTGTTGTCAAATGATGATTTTAAAAATTTCCGTCAAAGTTTACGATTATGCCTAACAAAAATGTAAAAATTGTAGTAACAACCTAAAACGAAAATGATATGACAGCTAGACTACAAAAAAGTCAAAATACCTAACTACCAGAAAGTCTTATTTGGTTGTCTAAAAAACTTATAATTGTATTACCTAATTAAATAGTTGAACACGATTATTCATGTGTAATAACAAAACTATAACTAAGCTTAATACATTGAAACGACAGAGAACAAAGTAAAACAAGTATCCCCAAAGCAAAGTTCATAGGTTTGTATTTGTGGCAGCTAATTTGAAATACGGTTTAAACAAAAAGCAGTCTATTAAGTCTCGCCCTTCTATAAACGACAAATTTTTCACCCAGTTGCCCCTCGGATCCCGAGTGTCAAACCTCTCTAATTATTCAGATATTAAGCTACACAGAGCACAAGAGTTTCATTTCAACCACGGCTCAGTTAATGAATACATTCCATCTCTCATTCGCGCCGCCATTTGCGCCCATCATGCGCTATGTTATGGATTTTCGCGATTCAAAACGTTTAAAAGTATATCTTTGTGGATTGTTAAAACACGTTTGCCTTTACGCAAGTAAACCCGTATCAGTTTGTAGTTGGGAGAAACAGTGTTTGAAAGTTGTTATAAACTTTGAATAACTATTAATTATTCGCAGGATGATTTAGATTGTGTGGCTCACCAACAAAATTTACTTAAACTAAGATTACAAAACCTGTTTCAATTCCCACTAAAAGTTTTTCTTGGAAAATTAAAAAAATATTATTCCTTTTTCTACCGTAGATTTATTCCTCAAAATAAATATTTACAAAATCTTATTTTGTAATTATTATTGTTTGCTTTTTTTGTTTTGTAGACCCCTATAAGAAATTATTTAATATTTTTTTATTTAAATGGAGTTATTTATTCCTGGAAAAATTGACATCAACGAGTTTATGTTTTAATAAAATTATTCTCAAACCCGTAACCAATTTTATGGGATTACAAGGGAAAACATATACTAAATGTAATCTATAATATTATAAAGAAGAGGTGGTTTCTGTATGTTTGTGGGTTTGTGTGTTTGTGGGTTTGTTGTGGCAAGTGAACGCAAAAAATACTGAACCAAACAGTTTGAAATTTTACACAAAGACAGATCTTAAACTCATGCAACACATAGGCATACTCATTTCCTTAAAATCCTCTCGGGCTACGCCCTGTGAACGTCCTAAGTTTCAATGTTTACATTTTTAGAAAATGAAAACATAAAATTACTTGAATGTCAACAGCTGTGAACACTAAAATTTGACAGTTTGAGAAGCAGAAGACATGGTTGCTGTAAATACCCTGGGATTCAATGTTAACAGTTTTTAATGTCAACATCCGTTTACTTTACATTTTGACAGTTCGGTAAGAAAAAGTAATAAAGTTAATTTTTACACATAAACTGCTGGATCGAAATTAGTGAATTATTAGTTCGAAATAGTGGAATGGTAGATTTTTAATTTTCTCCCGATGCCTGCCTCTATTACGTTAATGCTTATCCTCTCCCAATATTTGACATATGTTAATTTGTCATGTTTAGATATATACTTAGACACGTGTTTTGTCATTTTGTAAACAATAAAGAATTAATTATCAATAACTTAAATGTATCTGTAGAGCCTACACCTCTCAGCCTTTTTTACCCGTGCGAAGAACGGGTACTTTGGCTAGTACTAATATAAAACCATTATTATGGACAAACAGTGAAAAGTAATACTTTTATACTTTTAACTGAAATGGCGACTTCCCCCGGTAGTTATTTTTAAGCCAAGTATGAATAAGGAATGAATGTAGGATGATTGTGGTGCGATCTTGTAGTCTTGTTACTAGCTAAGGCTGACATGTTCCTTAGACAGGACTGTTAATTAATAGCCCAACGGCCGATGGCAACTAAGGGACCTACAGTTTAACGTGGAATCCGAACCACGGCCTCTGAATTACGAATGGTCTAATTATGAGGATGGTCTTTGTGGATTAACGTCGATCGGATCGGATGTGAGGTTTCAGTGGGATGAAGGCCCACTGCGGCTGTTATAGGACTATGTCCTCTTCAGCCAAGGATAGGTTTTGAGGTTAGGTTTTGGTTGCGGGTACTGTGGTTATGGTTAGTGAATGGATGGTTTCGGTTTGGGAACAAAGACCAGATCTTAGCCGAGGGCAGGTTGCGACCGAACGAGTGTCTGGCTTTGTTTGTTGTGTTGGGTGGAACAGGGTTTAGGGTGGAATCGTTTATTTATTTATTATCTTTACGTTTGGGTAGAAGGGGATTGGTATCAAAGACCAGAAGAAAGCAGGGATTTGCATCCCATGCCCAAACGAAAATCTGGCTTTGGTTTTTGTGCTGGGAGGGTTAGGGTTTAGGAGGTCTATGTTTATTTAATTTATGCTGGGTGTGGTGGGGGATGATGTCAAAGACCAGAAGAAAGCGGGGATCTGTTTCCCACGCCCAAACGAATATCTGGCTTTGTTTTACAGGAGGTATTTAAGTAGTAGAAGAGCGGAAGTAGGGAATAGGGGAACCACAGTCATAGACTAGGCCGGACATGTGTGTCCTAACCCGAACGATCGTCAAGACTGTGGTCAGTTGGCGGATAGGGTGGGTTAAACTATGGGTTTTAGGGATATTACCAATTAAGCTGAAACTAGGATCTGTATCTGAAACATGAAAAACAAGGCCGGGCGTATTTGCCCTAGCCCGAACGAGCGTCCGGTCTATGGTCGGTTTGTGGGTAGTGTGAGGATGGTAACTTTAGTGTGCTGGGGGCCTGGCTATGGAGTTTAAAATCTATGAAAAAACTTTTAAATGGTGTGAAATTTAAAATAAAATAGAATAAAATAAAACCTTGGGCTAGCGAGATTAGAATTTACTATCAGCGTGAAATTTAAAATAAGATTAACGTAGTATTCAATAGTGTGGACGTTAATCCACACAAGAGAACACTACATCCACCGACCATCTCTCACAAATATCCACAATTCGTGACCTCCCAAGTAGCTGGATTACAGGACGTCACCACCGTCCCAGTCATTATTATTATGTTTAAATAATAATAATGTAAAAAGAAAATACCGCACACTAAGGTGTTGCGAGCATAAATAGCAATAATAAATATACAAACTAATTATGTAACATGGAAAGGTTTCATTCTAGAATACTAATTGTCAATAGAACATCGAAAAACTCTTATAAATAACAAACGAGATTGCACGCAGCACGCTGGCGTGAGTAGAGTGAATTTCATAGAACTTTTATTATTCCCATCATAGTAATTGAATAGTTCTGAGTATGCAGGTTTGCTGCAATAAGGGTTGGTTTACATGGTGTATATATATGATTTTAATAAAGGGATAACACATTTATTTTTTAATTATGTTGATTTAATGATAAAATATAACTAGATGGACTTGCATAAAACGATTTGAAAGAAAATTTAACCAAACAAGTGTAACTCACTTGAGTTTTAGCTATTTTCCATAAGATTAACATTAGAAAACGTACTGTATTTACCATTTTGAATATCTCAGTAACCAATTGACCTAGAGCCATGATTCAAAATATTAAATTGTGTGATTTTTTAGTTGAATCCAATGGTAAAATTATAAAAATGGAAAAATGATATTATTTTAAAAATTATACCAAAATAAATTGAAACCCCCATGTTTTGGGTACAACCCCCCCCCAAAAGTGTAGTAACCGTAGTCCCATTGCGTTGGACAACAAACTTCCCAACAAACTCATCCAAGATATTATAGAGAGGAACAACACCGAAGTTTATAAAAATCAAATAATAATCGTGACCGTTGTCGTATCGACACATACATATTATATATTTATATTTATAAAAATTATATACTATATATAACTTTGAATGACCCCCTAAAACGTGTTCAGGGGCCTGAGTTATGAACTTCTATCATGGTCCCGGGCTTAACTGTCACCGTGCGGGTCATGTGAATAGGAAATTCGCTAATTATAGCAATGCATACAGGAACTGAAGCAGTATGTGTACATAATTACAAAACAAAGCTTTCTAGATCAAATAGAGAAGGACATTTTGACATGGATATGTCTTAGCTCTGGATGGGTGTTAGTGATTTTTAAGATGGAAAACATGTAGCCGGTTTCCATAGAAACTACCAGAGTTATTTATATTTTTAATATAAATTAATAAGAACAGCTGTTTGGATGAAGTGAAAACATTACCTTCAGACATATACATGATCTAACCTAATTCCCACAGGGAAGTAAATACTGTACAAACATTTTTGAAGTGGAAATGACCAAGGCGGAAGATATAAATCTTTTAAGATGGAGCTTTATCGTGACGAATAAACCATTGTGGTCGTAGCAAGTAACAAATTTACGTGAAATACTTTTATAATTCTTGAAACTTTTGATTTGTCCACGTTCTGGGGAGTGGGCAGGGGATACACTTGGGGGATACACAGACGGTTAAGAGAACAGCTGTCAATTTTTAATAAAAGTTTCTCATAGCTTAATTAAAATGTACTGATTCTTTATAAGTATTTTTGTTTAGAAATTGAAACTTTATAGAATTAAACATTACATTAAATATTTCAAGTAAAATTAAGTTTATAGAAACGTTGTTTTACAGGGGAAAAGGATAGAATACTCGTACTTCGACCAACTTTGAGTGACCATCATGGCCCTCACTAGCTCCATCATTTGGACCCATATTGAAATACACAGAACAAATGTTCTATTCCAGCTAGAAATAGTTGAAACTTACATATAGTGGCTGTTAACAAATAGCGATCTATTCGCCTTTGGCGGGGTTAAAAATGTTACAGCATCAAGTATTTCAAGTCTTGCTTATACCACCTACGTTCTATATAAATCACAATTATTCTCAAAATATGTTTAACTAACAAAGCAACGTTTTTAAAAATTATTTGAGCCATAGAGAAAGAAAACACGACCAGAAGGCAAGCTGTAGGTTTATCAGAAGGAAAGTAACCAGAGATATTAAGGAACACAAAGCTAGGCACAATCGAGTTAACTGACGGTCATTTACCCTTGTCAGCCGCAACATTTGTTGGTGAAATTGGGCTTTGAAACTTTCTGAACGTTGGCAAGGTACTTGTAATCAGCTGTTCCGGCGTTACCAACACAACAGAGGCAAATATACCATGTTCGCTTTCACAAACTAGGACCCACTTTGAGTCATGAACAATGCAATTTGGAATAAGTTTGAAGTTGAACACTAGTTTAAGTTTTTGTTCATGGATGGGTTTATAAACATAATCTGAATTTTGTAAGAATGAATTAGTTTTTGAACCGTATAAATTCAATTAATAATTTTAACACGATAATTTAGAATGTTTTAAAGGTTATTTTCTACATACATACAGTAAATAAGAATGTTTTTGTAAAATTTAGATCAATAAGGGAAATTTGGTAGCCTATCTACGCTTTCCAAATGGAAACATTACAAATGTCGTGTGTAAATTGGCTGAACAACGTACCTATATAGTTTTACAAAGAGAAAATAGATTCCTTAAAATGTGTTATTTTGAATAAACTACAGTAAGTTTCCCGATTGCTCCGTTTTATGAATGTATTTTATACATTTAAAACATTACCTTATATAATAAAGTATCATAATAATACTATTATAATATAATCTTATATACATAACTAGGAGTAAGCTCGTCCTTTGTATGGTCTTTACGGATGAACGCAGTAAAGACCATCCTCATAATTAGACCTGTTCGTAGTTCAGAGGCGAAAATTGTGGTTGGGATCCCACGTTTGGGGCTGTGGTTCGGGACGTGTGGTTCCTTAGATGTCATTGGCTGTTAGGCTATTAATTACAGTCCTTTCTAAGGAATATGCCAGCCTAAGTTAGTAATAGAACTTCATGATCGTGCCACCATAATCTTACATTCATTTCATAGTGTCGACCTCAATATACACCAGAAAATAATCCACAAACCATCGTTCATAACTATCCATACTCATAGTTAATCCTGTGGTTAATTAACTCACACATATTATGAGTTAATGAGTGGTTATAACTCATACTGATGATAACCACCTCGCTTGGCGATGAGTGATTCTTCTATGAAATGCTGTTTCTAATTCTTTGTGGTTAACGAGTCTAAGGTCGATAACTAACTTAGGTTCACCATCGAAGAAGCTGTAAAAACGATAGTATATTGAAGGCATAAGACAGAAAAGTGGCAATGACTCATTACATATTCTACGCCTCAAATAAAACGAAGGGATTTAAAAAAATATTTATTCGAATGTATTTATACACTAAAAAAATAGTGTCAGTGATTTTTATGTTTTTGTAATATAAAAAAACCGCCTATTCATAAACACAAAATAATTACTTTTATGTATCCTAAATTGTATTAAGTTTATAGTTTCCAAGAAATTTACATTACATTTATATGCAAGGTTGGTTAGGACCAATAAAGAAGAATATTGAACGTTATTTAAGATATTGCAATAGGCATATAACCTGAAATCAAGTATACAATTTTAAAATGGAAAAATAATATTTTGAACGTGAAAGCACATAGACAATAGTTACAACAACAAAATCGTTACAGATAAAGGGATGAATAATTAATCATATGGTTTCCATAAACGCGCCATTATCACGGTAAAATAATAACGCTCCAAAACAAAGAGAGAAAAATCACCCTTGATAAACGAAGAGGGATGGACACTCTGTTGTTGAATTTGTGGCTTCGCTTTGTTTTATACACTGATCCAATTATTGCCCTTTGTTCTTTTTAATTTGGTTAAAATACTGTCATAGTGTATTTTTATCATTGTACTAAAATTCAATAAATGTTTAAAAAGTCTATATAATTTGCAAACAAAATTCACGTCATTTCGGAATATAGCATTTCATTCCGTCCTCAGGTGATCTCGAACCTACAATATAACAAGATTAGTGGCAAGACATTGTGTTGTTGATTCCAGCTCACCTGAGGACGAGATCAGATACTTGACCACGAAACGTCGTGAAACTTGTTTCCACTAATTGTGATGGACTATGTCTGCTGTAATAATCTCGATAAAATCACATTTAAAATAACTTTTGATAAAGTATAGTAGATGGAGTTTTCACTTTCTTATAGGAAATTTGATATGGTTTAATTTTTGGGGTGTAAAAGCCTACTCTACTAAAATAGTATAACTTTAAAATAACAAAAACATAATTTTTATTAGATGTACAGTAATGTAATAATCTCATTTCATTGTTTTTATCCAAACGAATTACATAACCATAAATTGCTGTTTTGTGCGTAGTATAATAACACAACTTTTAGTCTTAATAAATGAAAAAATTTGCATGTAGGTTGAATAATTTGTGTTGAGACAACATCCATAGTTAGGTTCGCGTCTCGGGAGATTCGTGGAAACGTTCAGGACCGCAACTAAGTTTCCTGACTGAGAAATAAAGTTGCGCGCTCATTATTAAATATACGCCGTTCTGGAAACTTGAATCAGAAGCGGGAGAGGTGAAAATTTTATACCCCCTTTAGTGGCAAGACGGTTATCGGGATTCTGACGTCTTTCGACACATTTTATTTATTTTCTATAAAAGCTGTCGTTTGGATAAAGAATACCTTTTTGGCAGGAGATCTTCACACACAGAGAAGTTTTTTCAGGAATAACCAACTAATCTGAATACCATAAAAAACTCATCAAAAGAGAGAAATTGTTTTGCCATTCATACTTTTCTAGATGTCTAAAAAACCAATCTGTATTGAATACATTGTTTATTCCTAAAATAATTAAATTTAAAAAATCAGGTCATGCAGAAGGTCTGAGTGCTAAGCGAATTTATATTGATTTGAGTATTATCCAAGACAATCATTTCATCATGGAGAAGCATATATTTTTATCTAAATATCGTTATAAAACAACATAGGGAATTCATTATTAGGGGAAGTCGTATTTAAAGTTTTATTAAAGCACACTAAATAAAAAAGGTATCAATTATAGCTTCTCCCCCTTAAAACCAATAGCAAAATAAGTTTTTGACCCAATTCCTATAACACCAACCACAAGAAATTAGGTTTTTGTAAAGTATATGATTATCTTAAGATTAATATTCAGAAATCGTAATGCACAAAACCCCAAAAGTTAATATTGGAGCCCAACATCCTCCCGTCCGTTTTTGGATACTCCAAACTGGCTGATTTTTGAACCTGTCTAAGCAAATACACATTTAGCTGTCAATACCTAATACAAGTTTGTATCTGTTTACAGATGCATTTACTTTTTTTAATTTATGGAGTCAACGTACTGAAAACACTAAACCACAGTTTCGAGGCTGGATTTTATAATACTGGCATCGGTAATATCATATTGTTACGTAGAAAGTCTAATAATATAATGATGTTAAACAAAGAAGGTCAAAACGCTGAAGGGATTTTAACTTCAATACTATAACTTCTCACAATATGAATAGTGATCAATCGGGTTCCCTAAGAGCGTAAAGACAATGAGTTCGTGTGAATATAAAATTTTAATTTGTTGTATAAGCAGAGAAAGTAAACGAGTCCTGAAGCGAGACGCCACCAAAACATGACTGTGCTCCATTCGTATTACTAATATATTTTACTGTAATGCGCTACAAAACATGTTTTGCAAAGTACCCTTTGGCCTTTTAATGGGAAGCTTGTCAACTCAAAGTGATGTGCACGAAAGACAGATTTCGTAAAATGTATTTTTAATCCCAACCTTCGACCTTTCATTTCAGAACTACTTTAAGTTGATGTTAATAAAACTATTTATTTTAATGCAGTTAATACTGAATTAATTATGATTTTAACTGCTTTCATTTGTATTTTTATATTAAGCTGAATCGTGTTTCAGAATGTGTTTGTATTTTATATTATTATTTGTAAGCACACATTAGGCTTGGTATCACAAAAACAGACTATCACGAAGCAAAGCAAAACAGCATGGAATGTTCTTTGTGTTCGATAACATCCTGCTACAATGCTAATCCCGCCACAAGCTCTGCTCTTACCGCTTAGCGCGCGCTCTCTCTCTCTTTTTCCTCTGGGTTTCTTCTACCAAACACCTGAATTTCCTGAAAATGCTTAGTTAATCAGGTTAAAAAAAATTAAATTAAATTTGCTATAGAATTAAAATTGTTGGCGTAGATGAGTTGGTGGCTTGGTTTTTTTATGTAATAAAGTTTAATTATACATTTTATTTATTTATTACACTCAACCTACAATGCACTAGCAATCAAACATACAATAAATAAAAAACACAAAAAACACGTGCTGCTAATTTATTTAATACATAGTTAATTATTTTATCGCATACTTGTAAAGATCAACATGCCTAAACCTCACCTTCTGCTAGAATATACGGAAATGTAAATTTCATTTTATCAACAGGACCTGTAAAGACATTCCACACGGAGCAAAATAGCATGATTCTCAAAATGAAAAGTAAATAGACCTGGAGAGGAAATGGGTTAATCAGCCTGTGTTGAAGTTCACATTATAGACAGTTTAGGTGTCTACTCTTGAAAGCTAATGACGAATGACAAATTTTGAATCAAACAGCATAGTTTTCAAAACGTTAGATGCGCTGTAACCAAAGTCAAGAAATCAAAACTAGATAAAACTTGTGAGTAAATCCTCGTTTCGTCAACACAAAACGATATCGCACGCAGCACGCTGGCGTGAGTAGAGCAAATTTCACAGAACTTATTGAGGGAATAATAAGTTCTAAAAGTATTATTACCTCCATAGTAATCGAATAGGACTGAGTATGCGGGATTGCAGCAATAAGGGTAATTTTACATGGTAATGTGCTTATATTAAGACTGTTCACTAAGTAAAAATGTTTGTATTTACTTCCCTGTGGGAAATAGGTTCGTTCACGGATATGTCTAAATGCAGTGTTTTAAGTTCATCTAAACAGCTGTTCTTATTCTTTTATATTTTAAATTCAATACAATAGTTCTGGTAGTTTCTATGGAAACCTGTCACATGTTTTCCAACTTAAAAATCCCCAACACCCCCCCCAAAGCTAAGACATATCCATGTCAAAACTAAATACGTACTAACTATGCGGTTCCTCTTCCTTGTTGTTGGCTATACAATACAACCTCGTGGTAAAAGAAAAAGATCGATGTAATATTACTGTTCAACTCTGACGTCACCCTGTAAGCAAACTTCATTCCGTTGTCAATCTTGTATTTGATATTATTGTCGTCTGTTTTATAAACAAATGTCTTTTTACAAAACTAAAAGAAGTATTGCATATTTTGGGTCTCACAGCCCCTAGCTGTGATGGGTCTTATCTATCCGTGAAGCAAATGGTGTAAAATAGAGGTGTAAAGTAATCATCCTTAGCTGAAATGGTCAACAAAAGTTCGCGCATTTCTAGTTTAAACATCACTGGGACGGTGGCGACGTCCTGTAATCCAGCTACTTGGAGGTCACGTAGTGTAGTGTTCTGTTGTGTGGATTAACGTCCGCACTATTGTATACTACGTTAATCCGCAAAGACCATCCTCCCAATTAGACCAATTCGTAATTCAGAGGCCTGGTTCGGATTCTACGTTAAACTGTAGGTCCCTTAGTTGCCATCGGCTGTTGGGCTATTAATAAACAGTCCTGTCTAAGGAACATGTCAGTCTTAGTCAGTAACAAGACTACAAGATTGCGCCACAATCATCCTACACTCATTTCTCATTCATACTTGGCTTAAAATAACTATCTGAGTAGGTTGCCATTTCAAAATCTAATCTAATCAATGCGGTTTTAGACTGTTTTTACCACGATTTTTGGCAAATATCTGATACATAATGTTTGCTCCAATATTTTCCTCCAACCAAGGAGGATCTGATACTGTCCATAGTGACACCGTCGCCCCACTTGTGTCAGTGGGTTGGTGAGGGGAGACGACCCAGACAGCGCTCTGCGGAGTTGAAGTAGGTTGGTTATTGATAGTATAAATATATAAATATAGGTAGGAGGAAGTCTGTTCCCTTCCTCCGCCAGTACACGGTTAATCGATGGCCCGTGTGATCCAAGATATATTGTATTTATTTATTCCACCTACTTTATTACTATTGGTAAGTAAACATATTTAGGGCGGTATTTACAAAAATAGAGGGTGGCAGAATAATATGAAAAAAGTTTACTAAATAGCTCAAAAACGCAAGCCTTAAGATTTAAAACCGTTTAAAATAGGCAAACTACAACTTTTGAAGATAATTTCAACAATGAAATTTTGTCTTTTGTCGACCAAACAAAATTTTTGTGTATATGCATCGATCAAAATTTAACTTGGAAACCTCAAATTGATGCAGTTGTCAAAAAATTGAATACCGCATGCTTTCAAATGTATGTCTTGAGAAATATTATTGATTTAAAAGATTATGGTGTATTATGCAATGTTTTTTTTTCTATTATGCAGTATGGAATTGAACTGTGGGGCTCAATTTCTTATGCCCAGTATAGTCTTTAAGATAAAAAAATCTAAGAATTTTAGCTCATGTTACAAAAAGGACCTCATTTTATTACAAACCATTTTTTAAGAAATATAAAATTTTAACCTTGCCCTCTCTTTATATATTCAAAATTCTAGTATATTTATATTGAAAACCAATTTATACATAAATATCAAACACGTTTCAAAAATAACTTTCAGTACCCAAGACGTCACCTAAGCCTTTATGAAAGGACTCCATTTTATATGAGTCTTCGGCTTTATAATAGTCTGCCTGCTAATATAAAAGAAGTTGATACAATTTATAAATTTAAAAATCATCTAAAAAACTACCTTTTACTTAAAACTTACTATTCAATCTCAGATTACTTAAATGATCAGAATAAATTACTATGTTGATAATTTTATTACTATCTTTATTCTGTCAGGGCAATAGTTTATTTGTATAGCTTTTTTTATACGCAATTGACAATGTCACCTGTTTCACCAGCTGCGCTGGACATTTGGAATGTTTCTTTTGTGACAATAAAGATGTATGTCATTTCATTTTATTTATGAAAAACACAATGGATCGATCACACGGTGGACCAATAGCATGATTCCCAAAAATGTTAAAAATGTTATAAAATATAATATTCTTAATAAAAACCAAAAAAACATTCTGCATTTAACTTTCGACCAGTTATCATCAGATTTACAACCACAGTGACGTTATGTGAATTCAGAATAACACGCCTGTCTTTCTTTTCACTATGATAAAAACAGCTACAACCCCCTAAATTGCCGTTTGAGCAACGTTGAGCAGCGGCAGACGCTCAATGGGAGCGGAACGGGTCCAATAAGCGATGTCAAATCACTCAAGTTTCCACCAGATGCGCCTCGTCAATTTAGGCAGATTGGAAGTGTCAAAGCCGAATTAATTACCGCTTTCAGAAGTTGGACGATTCGATATTATAGCCGCACCAGAGTTGGATTGAATATTATGAATCCAGTATAGCTTTAAGGGGAGGCGGGCCTTTAATAATTTAATTTTTTACAAAACTTATACTCGTCATTTTATTTACTAAACTTTAGGATTTTCGAACACTGTGCTACATTATACTTGCATGTTTAAACTATAACTAGCTGAGGAAAATATTTCAGAAATTTGGCTTACATGGACTTTTTAGGGCTTGGCCCACCATGTTTTGCGTTTTTTTTTCAAAAGTTTGGTTTTGTACTTATTTTTCAAGTTTATGTTACTTTTTCTCAGGAATACTTGGCTAATCCTGTTAAATTTTTTTACAGTGTTCACTAGGTTGTTGTATACACGCTGAGCCTGTTAGACATGTAACATAACAAACATTTACATGTTCACTTTGATAGGCTCATACTATTTGCATATCATTAACTAATTTCATATATGGAAGTTTTAATAATAAACCGTAATGTACGAGTATAGTGGTCTTAAACCGATGCTTGTATTACTTAGATTTTTATTGAGGAAATTTTTCATCACGATTGGTAAAAGAAAAGTTTCACGCTGTTTTGGGATCTGGAAATGTGACCATCGGGTGAGCTTGAACCTAAAAACATTGTCTTTAATTACCTTTGGGAAATAGTTTAGATGTTTAGATCAAGGATATGTCTAAAGGGAATGTTTTCAGTTCCTCTCTAAACAGCTGTCCTTAAATAATAACAATACGACGTCACTAAACATATGACGTCACCATTTTAAATTTTGGTCAAACGGTTTGCCACCTCCCCGCCAGAGCTAAGACGTACCCATGAAAGCTGACTAAATAAACCCACAGTCACCAACAATGAATTTCAAACAGAGAATTAATGCTTATAGTTCACGTAATTTATCAGTAAGTCCATATCAGACCAGTGATTCGTGAGGACAAACTCGACACACATTCCTTTTGCTATAATATATCTTTCTCTGTGAAGATTTATGTGTTTGCGTTGTTTTTCTCTCGGCAGAAAAAGATCTCATTTTAGACAGCGAACAATATAATCGTAGTCGTGTTTGAGTCAACTATTATAACTTTTAGATACACTTTATATAAGCACACAATGTTTAACGAGATCAGTCATGCAAAATATAAATAACAAATAATATTGTATATTAAAATCGTTTCAATTAACCCTATGTAGCACAGTAAAAATAATTAGAACCAAAACTAAATAATGATAGTATTGAGGACGCAGAGTGTTTATAAAACCAACGTTAAATGAGTCCCAGTCCGTCGATTGTTTAATTACAACAGCGAACATGTCAAACGCGGCACAAGAGACCACTTCTAACAATCGGGGCTCTCTTCGATGACGAAGCGTTCCATTTATTTTCAGTTTTGTTCCACCAGTTGTGAGGATATTCAAACATGTCAGTTTTAAAACAAAAGGGCAAACATCTACAATGGTTTGCTGTGACAAAATATTTTAATTTATTCTTTTTTTAGGGAGCCTATATAAGTTAATCAGTTTAACGGTACCTAAATCTATAGTTACATAACTGAAGACCCAAGTTCTTTTCGAGAATCACACGTGAAAACAGAAAAATACACACGACGAACCATCTGATTAAACGAGTCGACTGATCGACGCGTCGATCATCCGAAGCCTGTTCATCCGAAACTCCAGTTAACACAGCCAAACACCGAAAAATGGAACCGCGTGCTGTACTTAAGTTTAACCATCGGCGGCAGAATCGGCCCAGCGCTGCCGACACGACTAGACTCGAATTGGTATTCAAGAAACATTTTTAAAGCTCAGAATGTTTTTATACTTCATAAAGTGTTCGATGTATCTTTTGAGCGTATCAAATAATAAAAAGTAAACAAAAAAATGTTCAATTCTTCATTATGTGCATTAAACATCATTTTCCAGTCTGTGAGCGATTATTCGAAAAATCAGTTATCCGAACACACATAATCTTATATTGTTTCGGATAATCGACTCTCTACTATTATTATATAGCTGTATACTGTTAGTTTGTCTTAGAGTGAAGAAGTAAAGAATAAGAAAAGTCTATATATTTACAGTGTAAAAGAAGACAAAACCTTAGGTAATACTGACTATACAAGTAATATTGACCATATCGACGAAGAAATATATTTTCACAACGGGTATAATACACACAAATTTGAGTGCTCAATATTTATATTTAGATTAAGAAGAACACAGAGCTAAATATGCATGCACATTTTTAAATTCGTTATTTCGTGAAAAGCACTTTAGTAAATGATGTTAAAAGTTGATTAAGTGAATAAGTAATAAAGTAATAAAGTAATATTCTATAATGTTTACTGGAATTTTTTTAGATTACCAAGAAAATTCAATTAGTAAATACTAGTTAAATTTAACATTCACATAAATTGGTTTCTTGTAGCTTTTCAATAAACAGTTTTAACATAAAAGAAAAATTGGATTAATACAAACTTGTTACAAACACGGTTGAAACAAAATTCTTCATTATATCGATAACAAAAATAGAGAGTGAACACATCTTTGCTTGCAGTAAGGAGGTTTAGGGTTGTGCCATATAGAATGTGGTAGTGCTGACGCCCTCTGTAAACAAACTTGAAACTGCTGTCAAACTACCCTTAACCTGGAAATTGTAAATCCTAGTGGACATCTTCCCTGTGGTTCGATCATATTGAATTTGGTACAAAGTGTTTCCACTGCGAGTGGAGAAAGATATATAGTTATCCTTTTCAACAACTTCGTTTATCTTCACCTCAACGGAGTTCGAGATTCCTTTGGAGGTTCGAGTCAAAACGCATCGTTCATTGGCATCAGTCAACACGACCTTCTCCTGAATCTCAGTATCCAAATCATCTATGTACTCGAAGTTGACGAATTGTTGGAAATCAGAACACCCGGTTTTCACACCAACGGCGCAGTATGACATGAGAAACAAACACTTGTTAAACATTTTGTATCTGCGATTCAAATGATACACGAAATAGAAAAAATATTAAAAATATCCACTCTCAAATTGTGTGTGAACTAAATGTTTAAACGGCTTTCTGATTAATCGCCTAAATGTGATGTTCGAGCATAATTACGAGTCTTATAAGCACCACATGTTCGGATAAGTGGTGGTTTGATGTTTCAATAATGATGATGCAATATTGTGGTTAGATTAATAAATACTTTACGGTGGAAACTAGTTTTGTTATGTTACGTGCTGTATTTATTGGGGAATACGCTGAGAAAGTAATACCCCTTATTGTGAAATATATACTTTTATATTTCACCTAAAAATAGGAAAAACAAAGCAGTGACAGTCCTAGTCAGATATAAAAATTGTTAGTGAATTTTCTATAGGAAATAAAGCTATTATCGAAGGCATCATGCTAATAATTACCGGGACCAACATTTTTTTCGGGTCATCGAATTCTAAAACACGGTTGTGTGTAAGTAAACGTTATATCTCACGTGAAACTTGAATCTCGATGATTTTGGTACAGATATTTTTAAAATCAAGGAAATATGGGGGAGTTTTACCCCAAAATAAAGGCTTTGATACCTATTATGGCTTCATTGACTTATTGTCTATAAATGTGACAGTTTTAATTATTCCCGCGAGAAAACCCGATCAATGTTTTCTCACACTAGACAATAGATAATAGACAATACTTTTATTTCCATTAAGCATTACAAAAATGCAATAGGACAGGTCATACAATTCGTACAGATTCACATAAATTATTGAATATTAATTAAGCTTAACTAAAATTAGAATTAGGCTTCTAGAATTTATATTTCAAATAGTCATTTACAGAGTAAAATGCTTGGGTTTTCAACTACTCTGATAGAGCTCTCTTAAAAGAGCTATGAAGCAAATTTCTTAAGGCTAAAGGCAGTTTATTATATAACAGTAATTATTGCTGATAAATGTGGCTGTTTAATGTTTTTGACAGTCTTACTTGAGGTGTTACTAAGTTATGTCTATTTCTTGTTAAATGGCTATGGATTTTATTTTGAGGAGTAAAAGAATCCAGGTTTTGTTTAATGTGAATCACACTATTTAAAATATACAATGAGGGAAAAGTTAGAATTTTTAGTTTCAGAAAGGATTGTTTGCATGACTGTCTACTAGTTAAGTTATATAAAACTCTTACAGCATTCTTTTGCCAGATAAAGATTGTTGCAACATGGCTAGAGTTACCCAAAGGTGTATCCCATAGTTAATCAGGGACTGAAAAAGACCATAGTACACTATTAATAGGGTTTTGAGGCTTACAGTTTGTTTTAGCTTTCTGAGTAGAAATACAATTATGTAAATTGATATTACTCTTTGCTTATAAACATTCTGAAGTAACTTTTGGTGCATCCACCAAATGCTACTCAACCTATTATGGAGCTTATTTTTCACCATCTCAAGTATTTCATAAACCAATAGAAATTCGCTGAGTTCAGCGGTCGAAATAACTTTAAATAACTGCAATAAGAATATACAACAGGGTAAAAAACATTCAAAATAAGTTTAACTCTTCATATCTCAAAGGATTAATGAATTGGCTTTTATGTAATAAAATGAATGATATTTATTAAGAATTTAATCAGTAAGAGTTTATTTACTATCAACTCCTAATTTGAACCTACTTAATGAAATCGAAGATTTTTAAATTTAGATATTTAACTTGGCAAATAATTAATTAAAAAGGGAAATTGATATAAAATTAAGTATAATAAGGAACAGTTATTTTAATATTTTGTGTTTTAATTATTCGTTTTATTTTCACCCCTAATGGGTAGTTTGCCTGGGAAAACCTTTATTAGTCACCACTTTAAATTTCTGTCTCAATGTCTTGGCTATATTATAAAACATTGTAAATTTATATTAAGACCAATAAAATTTGTATATTGTAAAATGAGGTGAAAAATGTATGAAACATGATTTATTTTATTATTTGTTGTTGTTGAAATTGAATACGATAAAAGGTTTCTGGCAAGTCATTTTCCCGTACAGTTTCAATGACCTTGTTTCCTTTTTGGCTCATCTGGGAACTTGGTTGATTTCTCCTAATGTTAGAACCCAGTCTGGACAGAATGCTCGGGGAGGGATGCACTAGAGGTAGGCTGCTTCCTTAACCTACTCAGGATAATTAACATGTCTAAACACAGTACATTGTATCATGGGGCTCCAATGCTAATCCTTTGGAGGATAAGTAAAAAATTATATTTTACTTACTAACCAATAATTTGGGATGAAACATTGTATTTAGTTTAGATCCATCCATTTATTCTTAAAAATCATATCTTTATGTTTTTTCATGGCAGCTAACGTACACATTCTTTTCCCATGTTCATCTAGTGAATAGGCAAACTTCTTTATTCATGGACAGATGTTGATGAAATGAAATGAAATGAATGAAATGAAATGAAATAGTTGAAATGAAATAGTTTATTGTCGTAAGAACCTTACAGTATTGACAAAGTCAAAAATACAATTAGATATAGATATAGTCACATTTATAAATTTAAAAAACAACAATAATAGCATTAAAGCAATCAACACACGGATATCAATACAATTTTAACAATAATAAATAACATAATTTATAACAATAAATAATCAAATACAACAAATATCTGTATCAAAACATGGCCAAGTTTCCACAATATAAAACTCTTTACTTAAATAAATCATTTAAAATTCAATTTTATTTAAAGAAAGAAACTCATTTACAGAATAAAAAGGATTTTCTAAGAACCAACGAAAAAATTTATTTTTAAAGGTTTTCTCATCATATTTATAGATTTGTTTTTTTAATTTTTTATATATGTGGAGGCAAATTACTGTGTGGCTCTTATGGCTCTTAGTCAATAGATGAAAGTCAATAACAGCATTATTTTTATTACGGGTATCATAACTGTGTTTATTGGAACAGTGATTAATGAGATGTGGATTTTTAAAAAGGTAAACGATTAAGTCAAATATATACAAATTAATGACTGTCATAATCTGGGAGGATGCAAAAAGGGGCCTACAGTGATCTAAACTTCCAGCTAGATTGATTATTCTTATTGCCTTCTTTTGTAATAGAAGAACTTCATTGATTCTACTAGAGTTTCCCCATAGTATTAGGCCATATCTAAGAATAGACTGGAAGTAGGAGAAATATGACGTCTTCACATAAGTTAGACTAACACAAGATGTAAGGCGCCGGAGAAGATAGATTACCCTTGATAATTTAGCTGTTACGAAATCAATATGCTGGCTCCATGTTAAATGTTCATCAAAAAAGACTCCCAGAAATTTCACATCGCGCTTATAATGATAATCATTACCGTCTGAAGGAAAAGGGCGCAAGCTAAAGACAATTTTCTGAGTTTTTCCGGCATTCAATAAAAATCCATTGGAATTAAACCACCTCGAAGCCTCATTAAAGGAATATTCATTGAGTTGCTCTAGCTGCCCAAAATCACAATGCATGTCAACGAAGGCATAGAGAAAACAATCAGCATTTACGGAATTAGGAAGATCGTTTATAGCTAAAAGAAAAAGTAAAGGTCCCAATATGGATCCTTGAGGGACTCCTCATGTGACCTCCAGCTCCCTTGACCACTGCCCATATGATATATAATATAATGTATATCTTTTGTCTACTTTGACTCAAGTATGACTCAAAAAACTTAAGAGGAGAACCATTTATTCCATAATACGACAGTTTCATTAAGAGATCAGTGTGGTCCACACAATCAAAGGCCTTGCTCAAGTCACATAACGTGGCCTGAGCATAGGCCTTACCTTCGAAAGCAAATAGAATCCGCTGCAAAAGCCTATCCATAGCATCAACTGTAGAAAAGCCCCTTCTAAAACCAAACTGAGATATACTAAGCAAGTTGTTATTTTCTAAAAATTGTACAAGTTGATCGTAGACCACAATCTCAATTAACTTAGATATAATTGGTATTACTGAAATAGGACGGTAACTTTCTGGATTCAATCGGGACCCCTTCTTGTAAACTGGGGAGACACGAGACAATTTCAAAGGAGATGGAAATACACCCTCTAAAAGACATTTGTTAATACAAACTGTAAGTGGATGAACAAAAATGGGCAAAATAAGTTTTAAAATATTATTAGACATAAAATAAACATCCACACTCTCAGAAGAACTCAGTCTCTTTCCAGCTTGAAGAACATCATCAGGTGTAATTAAATCCCATTGAAATTGCACAGATGAAGAGGGAGTTTTATAAAGATGCTCCACGGACGAGCCATGTGAGATGCATAAAGATTGTTTAATTCCATTAACAGATGATATAAAAAAATTGTTGAAGGCATCCGGGGAGATAGGTGGGCAGGACATTATGGGCTTATCAAAAGGGTTGTTAGATCTAATAATATTCCAAGCAGCCTTACACTTATTATTACTGGTCTCAATAGCTTTAGCATTAAATGATAGTTGGGCCTCTCTGATAAATTTTTTGTAATGCCTTCTATAGACAACAAATTTATTCCTTAAGTTTATGTTATCATATTTGTTGGAGATTAGATGCAAGAAGTCAAGTATCTTTTTAATTTCAAAGAGTTCATTAGTGTACCATTTATTGTTTTTAGGGGACTTGGTTTTATTTGAGATTCTCTTAATAATTAAGAGGGAATTTACATTATTTTGAATAATATTGAAAAAAATTTGGAATGCCATCTCTGCATTCATTTTATCTATGAAATTAATAACAGAGATCCAATCAAAAGACGACAGATTACTCTCCAGATCAGCAATTTTATTCTTAGGTAATATTAACTTGTTAAAATTGAAATTAGGTGTAATACTGAGACTTGCATCAGATATTTTTTTGATTGATTGGAAAATAATACCATCATGATCTGAAAAAGGAAAAGGAACAACATTGCAGGTAAAAGTAGAACTATCGCCATGATTAACAAAAACGTTATCCAAACAATTACTCCCTCTAGTAGGCTCTTGATTTTGGCAGTAAAAATTATGCTGCCTCAGGATATTAATGAACTCTTTAACTGTTTTTTTACGTGAACTTACGTCAAAGTTGATATTTAAGTCACCTCCAATTACAATTTGGTAATTTTTCCACTGCGAAAGAAATCCTAAGAAATTATCCAGAGTCTCAAGAAATATAGTCGGGTCACCAGCTGTGGAGTGATACAGAGATATAATAATACATTTCAATTCGTCAATGAAAACTGCACACACCTCAAAGTGGAATTCTTTGGAAAATTCAGTTACATTACACTCTCTAACAAAAAGATTATCACGAACAAAAATCAAACTTCCACCTCTAATGTGATCACATCTAGAAAAAATACTTGCAATCCTGAAGCCTTCAGGAGAAGAGGCAGATGCCTCATTAACATTAAGCCAGTGTTCTGATATACATAATACATGAATATACGGCTCATTTACTAAGAAAGCATCTAAAATTAAATTTTTGCCTCGTAAGCCTTGAATATTAAGAAATAAAACTGCAATATCAGTTCCAGAGGCACAAACCTCATTAGAGCTATCAGTCCTTAATACATTATTGAATTTACATCCTACAACATTATGCCCAGCTACGTTAGATTGCAAGGTTCTATCAACGGGGTTTATATGGTTTGGTTTAGCTGAAGGTTTGTCTCTGTCTCTAAAAAATGGTATCTTTGTGGAGAGGATTGAATAGGTTCAGTCACCAACGGAGGGGGCAAAGGTGGAAAATGCTCACATGAGAGGAACACATGTGTGGTGGGACAAGAATTAGGGGTTTGCCAGACAGAAGCAACAGGAAAATGAGGTGATAATGGCTCGGGCGAAGGGTTTGGATATGACTCGATAAGGGATGTGTTGCAAGGACTGGGATCACAGGCAGTAGGTTGTCGCATCCGCTCTGGAGTAGCAGTCATCGCAGCCATCACCTGCACCGCCGTCATCGTCACCTCCGCCGACGTCACTCCTACCTCCGCTTCAGGAACCTCAAGTGGAGTCTTCATCACGCCTACCGTCTGCTTGATGAACTTGGTGAAGTGCTCTGCAAGTAGTTTTTTGCCGTTGTAATTGTAATGCAGGCCATGTCGGGTGAAATGGGACCTTCCGAGAAAATCGTTCATGTCTACATATTTCACATTCAATTGCCCATTATAGTGTTTTACCTTATTAGATATAAGTTTATTCAGATAAAATATGTCATCATTTAAAGATGGTACATCGTAGCGGTAGGGAATACTATTTATCAGAATGTTAGTTTTCTGATCTAACTTGAGAAGACTGTCGATACCCTCAGAGACGGTCAACTGAGCTGGTAGCTGGTAGTAGTGTGCATCGTTAGACCCGGCTAGCAGAATAATGTAATCGTTCTCTGAGAAATCGCTCACCATACGACGTCCTTCCCGAACAATGTGCTTAATTTTGGCCCCAGGCATTGTATAAATAAACACATCGAAATCCCTCTCTAAATGCTTCAAATGCTGGAAAAATGATTTACCTTGGCTGTCTGCTAGTATTGCGAGCTTATTTCTCTTACCACCTTTGTCTAAACCACCATGGACATTACTGATCCCATGCTCTACATTTGATGGACGAGGTGAGGCATCTCTGTGTACATCCGCGTGTACCTGGACCTTGTGAGGTGCAGAGTGTATAGATGTGCTATCAGAAAGTGGGGAAAATTTATTGGTAAATTTAATATTAAATATCTTCTCATTAGCTTTCTTGGACTTAACTACTTTATTTGGGGTAGTAAAATCAATCTTTTCAGTAAATTTTGTACTCTTACTATAGTCTTCTAGCAAAGCACTGTTTTCACTTCGCAAGATGTCAATTATAACATTTTTACTTTTTATTTCTTCTTTGAGTTTAGTGTGAATCTTTTCCTGGTCTTTTATTTGGAGTTTTAATGATCCAATTTCTTCTTCAGCCTTTTCTTCATAACACAGGGATTCCTCGAAGCTTTCTTTTCTTTTATTTTTTTCATTTTCCAGTGATTTAGCTAATAGTTTATTTTCTTCTAATAACTCAGAAAGTGTATTTTTTAAGTCATTATTCACCGTAAGTGAGGCGTCCAGTTTATTTAAAATTCCAGTTAAGTCCGGAATCAAGTCAACAATTGCATCATTAGAATATTTCTCTGCTACTGTTACAAGTGTACTACGAAGGTTAATTGCAAATTCAATAACTACTTCATTGGCCAGATCACCCTTTAGGCTCCCAAGTTCTTTTTCCGCCTCTCGAATTAAATTAACACGACCTCGGCGAGTCATAGGCTTAGACATATTGAGTGATCCCTCCAAAAACCCGATGCAAAATCCGCAGTGCAGGTATGTAATGCGAGACAGTATACCGACCCCTGAAGGCGCAACGGGTTATATGCACTTCACTGCTCAGTTCTATCTGTCACCGTGGGATGGCGCGGGCATACACTTCCTGGTCCTAAGAAACTCCCACGCTAATTACCGCCGTGTCGCTTTGATCCCATCGGCAGTTGCAAGCCTGGCGCTCTTGTGCGCATGCGCAAACTTTGAAGTTTGAATTAAAGAGGTGTTGTGGGAAAACGTGGTTTTTGTAATAACCTAGCTTAGGTTAGGTAACTTACTTATCGTGAAATATAATATTAGCAGAAATTTGATTGCAATGATTACTCACAAGGTATAAAGTTTCTTAACTACACTTAATAACTAAAACCGCCCCTTACTCTAAAACACACTATTTTCCATACAACTGGTGAAAAAGCCGGCACTAAAAGTTTAAGACCGATCTTCGGTAGTCAGGCCTACCAACGTCTCTATTCTCTACCTATTCCCGGTGGCTGTTCAATATTTCGCTGGAAGACATGCTTAGCTGATTTTTCTATGGTCTTCTAATACTCAAGAATCTAACATCCAAGTGTTCCTGCAGGTGCCGGCGGTCTACGAGATGTCATGATCCGCGTACCCGTGGCTGTGCCCACGGGCTCCACCGCCTCCCTGCTCTGCCTGTACGACCTGGAGGGTGATCAGCTATACACAGTCAAGTGGTACAAGGGCAAACAGGAGTTCTTCAGGTACGTCCTCAAGGAGCTCCCGCACACCAGGGTGTTCGCACTGCCTGGAATCAACGTCGACGTAAGTCTACATTGCAGCATGTGTCGAATCTTGAGTTTATTTTATTCTTTAGATATCATCAAATAGTTTAACTCATATTTATCATGTTTTACTAATAAATTATATGGACTGTATTTATGTTTTAATTTAAAGCGTGATTAGGTTACTATTGTAAGTAGAAACTAAATATTATACACTACCTTCGTCTTCAATCCTATGTTTGGTCAGCAGAAGTCTAGTGTCGGGACGCCATAGTCACTTAAAAAAAGTCACTACGAAATTTAGAATTACACAAACTAAAAAGTGTAAACGTTTTAAACTACACATTAAAACGTTGGGTCGGTCATACATAAACTGTGACTATGACAAGACTCTTAAGTGTTAGCGTAGTTTTAAACTTCATGACGACTTGTATGAAGAAACTATCAAGGGCTTGATGATGGAACTATAACGTCCCAGAAATGGTCGCCTCCTTACTAAACAAAGAATTAAAGACAAAGAGGTACTAAGAACTATTTTAGTCACCTATAAACTATGGAGGCAAGAACGTTTAAATCATGTTTACTCTAATATAATTTAATATTTGTATTTAGATATGTAATCATCTTAACTAAATTTATATGTGTGTGTTTTAAAGTATATCTTCTGCGTGGGGTTAAGCGTTGGTGTAGTTTTTGTTTGCATGAGACATCAATGACATAAGTAGGACGCAAGTGGTAGGAACCACTTTAGAAATTTAGAGGTGGATAGTTTCTAATAATTTAGTGAATAGTTCCAAGAGTCAAGAGTCACTTTGTGGACTTGCTTCAAAATTAATTAGGTTAGGATAAGTTTCATAGTAATTTTTTTGTTACTTAAGTTACACTTGGTTATTTAGTGGCTAGACCCGTTACTTTGTTTAACCAGGGGAGTCCCACATTAGAGGCTGACCACATGTGTCCGTAATGCCTTTTTCCTTCCTCACCCCCCTAAAATTACTTAGGTTAAAAAACAGTTATTTAGGTAAAGTTTGGAATCTTAAGCGATCTTTTTTGATTAATTTACTGAAAAAAACTTTACTGAATTTAAGTTGAAGATGGAGGAAATTCAAGTATGTTATAGCGTCAATATCTTAAAATGGCATATCAAAGAAATAACACAAATTATGGAAATGTGTGGTGTAATAATATTAATGTTTTTGTTCAAACATGTGTTTATTCAAAAAATATTAGAAATCTGTTCAAAATATACATAAATATAAAGAAAATGTCCATATTTTTATATAAAAATATTCACCTATTGGAATTATTTTTAAATCTAGAATTTATGCATTTTAACATAAACCTGTGTGGGATACCGATTTGTGTGCAAGGCTGGGACAGATTGTCAGTGACGTCGCTGATCAGCTGATCAATATAAGACTCGGTGATCTCGGCAGTGTCTAGACCTACTGTGAATCTCTATTCGTCTCTACTTGAGACAGTTTATCAGGTTACTTACATTAGTTAAATTTAAATGAATTAGTATTTTTTTAAAGTAAATTTAACAAGAACTGCGATAGCTGCACCGACACACACACTTCCTCACCATACGATACCTACCTCCACCTATACCTATACCTACACCCACACCTGCTCAACATACGATACCCACTTCAACCTATACCTGCACCGACACCCACACCTGCTCAACATACGATACCCTTCACCTATACCTACAACCCACACCTGCTCAACATACGATACCTCTAACCTATACCTACACGACACCCACCTGCTATTACGATACTATACCTACACCCATCTAATACGATACTACCTTACCTGCACGACAACACCTTTCAACATACGATACTTCACCTATACCTACCTACACGCTCACCATACGATACCTACCTCCACCTATACCTATACCTACACTCACACCTGCTCAACATACGATACCCACTTCAACCTATACCTATACCTACAACCACACCTGCTCAACATACGATACCTACCTCCACCTATACCTACACCCACACCTGCTCAACATACGATACCTACCTCCAACCCACACCTGCTCAACATACGATACCTACCTCAACCAATACCTGCACCGACACCCACACCTGCTCAACATACGATACCTACCTCCACCTATACCTATACCTACACCCACACCTGCTCAACATACGATACCTACCTCCACCTATACCTATACCTACACCCACACCTGCTCAACATACGATACCCACTTCAACCTATACCTGCACCGACACCCACACCTGCTCAACATACGATACCTACCTCCACCTATACCTATACCTACACCCACACCTGCTCAACATACGATACCCACTTCAACCTATACCTGCACCGACACCCACACCTGCTCAACATACGATACCTACCTCCACCTATACCTATACCTACACTCACACCTGCTCAACATACGATACCTACCTCCACCTATACCTACCGACACCCACACTTCCTCACCATACGATACCCACTTCAACCTATACCTGCACCGACACCCACACCTGCTCAACATACGATACCTACCTCCACCTATACCTATACCTACACCCACACCTGCTCAACATACGATACCCACTTCAACCTATACCTGTACCGACACCCACACTTCCTCACCATACGATACCCACTTCAACCTATACCTGCACCGACACCCACACCTGCTCAACATACGATACCCACTTCAACCTATACCTGCACCGACACCCACACCTGCTCAACATACGATACCTACCTCCACCTATACCTATACCTACACCCACACCTGCTCAACATACGATACCTACCTCCACCTATACCTATACCTACACCCACACCTGCTCAACATACGATACCCACTTCAACCTATACCTGCACCGACACCCACACCTGCTCAACATACGATACCCACTTCAACCTATACCTGCACCGACACCCACACTTCCTCACCATACTGTACCTACCTCAATCTATACCTAAACCTACACCCACACTTCCTCACCATACGATACCCACTTCAACCTGTACCTGTACCGACACCCACACTTCCTCACCATACGATACCCACTTCAACCTGTACCTGCACCGACACCTACACTTCCTCACCATACGATACCCACATCCACCTATACCTATACCTTCTCATCATAAGCGTACCCTTGGGCTGTACTGCCATATTTCAAAATGTGTTTTACTCTGTTACACCTCATATGACGTTCGATCAGGTGGTGGCCTCAGGCACGGAGATGGTGGTTTTGCAGGATGTGCCCAAGACCTTGACCGGCAAATACAAGTGTGAGGTCTCCACGGACGCCCCGGACTTCCACACGGAGATCGTCTCTGGCTTCATGCACGTCGTGGGTACGTCTCTCAACCCGAATCTATGAAATTCATAGTCGCATTGGTTATAAGAATCCAATTCATTTCACATTTCTGGCAAAATGAAATATGACTTCTATGAAAAAATAAAACCAACGATGTAAATTTATTCTGCAATATACACCAGTATATCAGCTTAACACTCATTTGGAAAAATAACTAGAAACAAGAGTAATTTGTATGGTTATGAATGTATTATATTGTTAGAACTCTTCATATATGACTGGGACGGTGGCGACGTCGTGCAATCCAGCTACTTGGAGGTCACGAATTGTGGATAGTTGTGAGAGATGGTCGGTGGATGTAGTGTTCTCTTTTGTGGATTAACGTCCGCACTATTGAATACTACGTTAATCCACAAAGACCATCCTCATAATTAGACCAATTCGTAATTCAGATCCGTGGATCGGATTCCACGTTAAACTGTATGTCCGTTAGTTGCCATCGGCTGTTGGGCTATTAATTAACAGTCCTGCCCAAGGTAAATGTCAACCTTGGTCAGTAACAAGACTACAAGATCGCGCCACAATCACCATACACTCAATCCTCGTTCATACTTGGCTTAACACGTTCACTGTGTCATCCAAATTCAATAACTTTTTCATACTGCGGCATGAGTCACCGGTGACTCCAAATCGCAGCATCGTACAGCGAATTCATTCGCATGAGTCACCGGTGACTCATGCCGCAGTGCTTTGATCACTTACGACTTTTGATATCAACCAAAATCTAGAGCTGTTTACAAGACAACAAACAGAAAACTCAAACCATCAGACAGTAAAATAACCTCAAACAATATTTGCGCAGATATTAAACGTCGAAAAGGCGTAGGAACTATTTTTATCTCTCGAAAAACTTATGCGTCACCCGTGATCATGCCGCAGTAGAAGAATAGTATGTAGTAAAAATTAACCTCAGTGCGGTGTGAGTCACCGGTGACTCATATACAAATATGTATATAAATTAATACTACCTATAAAACTAATAATAGCAGTGAACGTGTTTTAAAATACCTACATTGCAGTATGGTTTTCAATGATCTAATCTAATCTAATTTAATCAATGTGGTTGCCTTGAAACGCCAAGGTCATCAGTTGTTTCACCAAGTTGTACCGGTTTGAGATGGATTCCTAAGGGCATTTTGTGAAAAAACTCCTGAAAGGTTCAGTCTTTGCCCTATTCTATGCCATATAAATCTTACTTGATATACTAATAAATATTAAATTCTTAATTTTATAATAGAACTATTTTTAGTGTAAAAAGTTCAGGAAAATATTTGGCTACAATATAGTAATGAGATATCTATAATTTTAAAAAGTTCGAATTATTTAACATTAAATAACTTGTTTAACTCTGGGACAGTGATTTCTAGAAGTGCTTTGATTTAATCTCATCTACTCAAGTGGCTTTATTAGGTTTCTAGAACTCCCACTGTTGTGTAATGTGTTGCTATCCCCAAAGTTTAATTACAGTATGGTCTACGGCATAAGCACCGTAAATAATATACGACATTTGATAAGTAATGGAAAATAAATTATTCATAAAATATGAGACCGTTTAGATAAAAAACATTCTATCTTTAAACTAATTCAGTTTTTTATCAGTGACTGAGACATACGTTCTCCATACTAAATTTAAGAATAACAATCTGTAATAAAATTGTCATATTTTTAAAAGTTTATCTAAATATCATATAATAATTTATTGCTTCAAAATAATTTTTGGAATTTTATCGGGGGAACCCCTCCCAGTTTGTTTTGTTGGATACCTATTTTAATGGAAAACGGTTGGGAAACAAGGAAGAAATAATGGATTTTTTCATATTATACGCAAGAATAACACATGCGCTCTCACATAGCCTACTGCGTTAATCATGGACAGTCGTAGACAACTATTTCAAAACACTAAATTGTTTAGGTTTTTAGGCTACTTTCAATGGTGGCAGTCAAATTGTACTTTACCTTTATTACTTTCACGGAAAAAAAATTATTGACATTTAAAAAAAGTCCGTAGCTTTTAAACCCCAATGGATTTAGAAATGCCTGTGGTGCTATTTGTTTATTTCGTAAAGGACTATAATTTTGATTAATATCGTCAGAGCCTTTTTGAGAAATTTCCATTTTACGTTTTTTTAAAAATTTTATGAATTTTATGAAAATCGGACCAATAGTCTCGTCTCTATAAACCACGATTCCAGTGGGCACTAAAATGGGTTTAAGCACCAGAAACTCAAATTCTAAAATTCTGACGAAAAAAATATTCTCTCCTTATACTATCGTATAGGGGTTGTTGAGTAACAGTTAAACTTTATGAAAAAGTCGTAATATTTAGACAGAGAGGATTAAAGTATAATCTTGTTGATGTGGAAGGCCGTAAAGCCAAAGATAGAAGTACAAGTGGGATAGGAGAGCCACTTAACCAAGATTAAACGTCTTTCTAGTGTTTTATATCATCTTAACACACCCCATTAGAGACGGTTCCAGATTTTCTTCTTCTTCTTCTTTGAGTTTTCATAGACCAAAGAAGATTATGTTTTTTAAGGAAAACTTTTAAGGGGAAAATGTGTAAAGATACATGAAGTATAATAGTAGTATAATATGATTTATAGATATTTATATAAATAAAAGGTTATATCAAATGTATAAAAATACATTTGTGTAAACAATTAGATTATATCATCCCGTTAAGGCTAAAAAACCCACCAGTTGTAGGGTTGAAGTATGATGACATAATGGTCACAAGTCACATCAGTTTTGGTTAATTTATGTTTTTATATTGTGTTTATTATACGTGCGGAACTTAAAATAATTCGTAAGGAATTTATTGGTCGAACACCTGATCCTGTCACTAACAACGTTGACCTGTTACGACATAGGTAATTGATTAATAGCCAAATTATAAATGGCGACAGACCCTCAACCTTGTACATTTATTGTGTCAATCAGTTCTGTCTTTTATTAATAAACACCCACAGATATGTATACTATGTTGGAGGACAAAGTATATGTGAAAGATGTTGCCACTTATATTAAAAATGCAGCAATAAATAGGATAGCATTGAAAGCAAAAAGCGGCTGCTTGCTAGGGAGGAAAAATTGTTGTTAAATAAACCTTATGGGAAAATACCTGGATAGGTTCCAGGTACTTTTCCGCAAGGTTAACATTAGTACTTTAATATTCCATAAAATGGAAACCTATGGAGTTTTCACAAATTTTATTTCACTGTAACTTCCCCAGGTACATATAGAGAAACATACTAAAATATCATGGTGATCGAGTGAATGGTTTGGTAACGCATAAAAACACCCAAACATAAATTCAGATTTATATATAGATTAGTATTTTTATAAGACTTTGAGACACCATTAAGACACTGATAGAGGTTAGTATAACGAATTAGATTATCTTTTTTGTAGACGAGCTACAAGAAGAACCTGAATTAAGACTAGAGAAGAACGGATATTCGGTGGGGGATGTTCTGAGAGGCAACTGCTCCTCTCCCCCCTCCAACCCCCCGGCCAACATCACGTGGTTCCTGAATGGAGAAAAGGTATGAAAAGAAGTATGTAGGGAAAATAAATAAATATAATTATAAGGTAATAAAATTGGTAACCCTGTTAGGAAGTATGGGGATGGTGTAAGGGAACCATTGTTGTCATTATAGTACTGCTGTAATATTTAATCAACTAGGTCTGTATAGGTTATTTAAATTTAATGTATGTTATGAATCAGGCATAATGTTGAGCTTGGGTGGACTGAATTATAAAAAAAAACTATTCCATAAAATTCACGGCTGTAAGATTAATGTGGCAAATACTGTGCGTCTGTTCATCTGAGGTGAACTATGACAAACTGTATTTTCTATAAAACAAATTAACAATATGAATAACAAATGTAAGTACAATTTGTCTAAGAGAGCGTAAAAATTAGCTATTACACTATTTTCATTGGAATTTCTTTGGAAAAACTATTATGGAAGTAAATCAAAGGAATATCTATAAAGCGAAACCCGTCGAGAATCCACTGTTAAAATGGAGTTTTAGAGTGGACTTATTTAAGATGTCCTCTCAATACAAAGGCTTTAAAGCAGCACATGTAGTGTAGGGCCTATGTGTGCATCGATACTGTTTATGGTCTGCCGTAAACAGTCTAAGGCCGCCTTTGTTTGTTTGGCGGCTCACGTTCAAAGCTTATGTCAGGAGATTCTGAGCTTCACGCGGGCTTATGTGACACGTTTGAAATTTAAACGTGTTCTAAATGAGATACATTCTATACATTGTTTTATAATCTTTCATAAAGAAACCTTTGACAATTAATGAACTGAATTAATTTTGACAAAATTATTTTCGACTATTTATACAAAACCAGTGGGTTTTCAAAGTTCATTCATAGTTAGTTGGACTTTAGTTTTTTGGTCAATAATCAGTTTAGAAATTTAAAAACGTTAGTATCCTAAGCTTAAGTTAAAAATGTAAGGGTTCAATTCCTAGGATGTCCACTTGGTTGAGAGTGTACTGTGCCGAATGCTAGTTTGATTGTAATTTTGTTACTCTGTTTATGTTTAATTTGTTTATTAATTTCTTCATTAATTAGCTAACAACATAGTGAGTGCATTTCCTAGAAAGAATTTAATTTACAAAGAACTCTGTTGCACGAGTCCTTTACTATAGTTAGGAACGAATCCTTGAAATTTGTACCTCAGGAGTCTCTGAAAATCCTAAACTTTAAACAAAAAAACAGTAAAAACAGGAAAAACAGTAAAACAAGAATTTCCAAAAATGAATTACATTCTGGGACATATGTATTATTTGAAACATTTATGGATGTCCCCGCAGGAGGAGCCTACCCTGGTGACGCACCAGTCCGACGCCAACGGCACTGTGACGGTGTCCGCCCTCTCCGTCGAGTTATCGGCCGACAGCTTCCCCGGAGGCAAGTTGCAACTCCGCTGCGTCGCTGACCTCTTCTCCATCACCCACACCGCCAGGGAGCTCTGGCTGGACGAGGACAGGCCCAGGCTTGCGTCAGTCCTCGGCTCCCGCGATTCTGCAGGTCAGAGCAGACATTTTTATGAATTGATTTTTTCTTTTTTTCAAATGAGCTCTAATTAAAAAAACATATGAGAAAGGTTTATTTATTTTGGGTTAAGAGGTCAGGACTTTATCCCAGCCCACAGGAAATTTACTCCAGACACACGTCAAACGAGGCTTATTGTGCTAAAAACGAAAAAGAAAGAGCCACAAGGTTTTTCAAAAGATTTGTCCAACCCCCTCTGAGCTGATAAACATTGCCAAAGTTATTAGCAATGTCAGCTTCCACAGTGGACATTGATTTCTTCTACCTTTGACATTTCCTTAATATAACTTTGAGGTTGTGATTGAATAATTGGATTAGATTAGATTATTGAAATGGCGACCATACTACAAGGTAGGTATTTTAAGCCAAATATGAATGATGGTTGAGTGTAAGCTGATTGTAGCGCGATCTTTTAGTCTTGTTACTGACCAAGGCTGACATGTTCCTTAGAGAGGACTGTTAATTAATGGCCCAACAGCCGATGGCAATTAAGGGACCTCCAGTTGAACATGGAATCCGAACTAAGGCCTCTGAACTACGAATTGGTCTAATTATGAGGATGGTCTTTGCGGATTAACGTAGTATTCAATAGTGCGGACGTTAATCCACACAAGAGAATACTACACCCACGGACCATCGCTCACAACTATCCACAATTCGTGACCTCCAAGTTACAGGATGACGCCACCGTCCCAGTCATTATTACATAATAATAGGCCTCTCTTCCACTACATTACAATTAAGTCATACACCAATAATTGGAATTATAACCTTCCAATTATTGTTTCCACCATAAAAATTCTTCCCACCTTTCTTCGTCTAAATGTTTCTGTTTTGCTCTTCTCTGCTAACAGAGGTTCTGTAGCTCTGTAAGCTAACATTAAAATTGCATCTTCTCGCTTAACCGTGAGCGGATTTCGTTAAAGAAAGCTTCGTTAGGTTTAAAATTAAAATTACAATATTTTATATCTTGTAAACATGTTATAAGGTCCGCCATTTTGAAAATATAAAAGTAAATTAAACGACACTTTGTAGAAAGGTTTTCCTTTAGCCAATAAAGATGCGTGCAAAGTTAGGTTTCTATAGCTTAAATCGTTTTAAGCATAAGCTGTAGCATCTCTTGGAGTTTGCCCCAACTTTAATCATGCTTGAATCGGTGATATTTACATTATTAAGTGAGTACTACTAAACCACCCAGACAGTTTACTATCATATATTATATATTAGTTGATATTTAATTGTGTTTCAGACCGTTCTGGCCTCAGCTGTGCTCTACTGCTCCAGACAACACTGCTCTCTCTCCTCGTCTGTTCTAGGTAGCATCAGGTCTAACCGCTCCAATCAAAATGGCTGTGAACTATCCGGACTGTGTTTACCCACTGTTGTCTCGGTGTCAAAACTACCTGTATATTTGTCCATACCTGCTGTATTATATCTGTGTTTTGTAGAATACTTCAATAAAGTTGTTTCAATACTGTTTTAAACGTTCGTAGATTTTTGTTTACCTTAGTAGAGACTTCCGGAAACACAAAATGTTTAACTATTACATATAATTAGTAAAAAAGCTAGCCTATGTGACTAACTCCTTAGACTCGTGGTGTTTGGTCTATAATTAGTTGTATATAAAAATTAAATTATAAAGTTCAAAAACTCGATCGAAACCACAATTACTGCATCTTTGTTTCCCTCCCAACAATGCGTTCCATTAAAAAATAACGAATTCATCCGTGTAATGTTGTGAATTTTTTGTTTGAAATTAATTATTGGTAATGGTGGGTTCATGTTATTTAGAAATTTATTGCGGACATTTTCCATCATTAATTTAAGTAAAACAAAGTTGCACAACGTTTAGGAATCTGGAATCTAACTCCGTACTCAGGTGAACTAATAGTCTGTATAAAATATAGCACAATCAATACATGATTCGGACTAAGTCATTTTCTGAAAACGGAATCAAATTCCAGATCCCGAAACGTCGTAAAATTTTTTGACTTAAAATCTTGAAGGAAAATGTCCACAATCTATATAAATAAAATTAGTCTTTACATTGCTCAGAGTTATTCATTTTTTAGCTATTTTTACGTTTCGTGCGTTAGAGAGACCGAAACAAGTCTTATCTCAATTTGTATCTGTTTGTCTGTCTGTGACGCTCCAGGAGGTATTCTCCGAAAAAACGGGAAAACTGATAACAATGAAACTTATTTCATGCATTCTCTACATTCCAGAGAAGGATTTCAACGCTTGAAATTGATCACCGCCCCTTAAAAAATAAACCACGAGCATTTAAAAACCCACTTTTCACGCGATATTAGTCGCATTTTGCTTTAAATCGTCAATGAAACGCCTACTGGTAATAATCAGCTGTTTTTGTAGTTTAAAAATTCAATAGAAAGAAAACCAAACAGCTGTCTAATAAATATTAGTTAGTTTATATCGATTATTGGTTATTTTAAACCCATTTCAAAAATATACTATATTAAAAAGCTATTTTAACGTATAATTAATTATAATGATGGTTTAATTGTCAAGTAATCTCTATATATAAAATTGAATGTATGTATGTATGTATGTATGTCCTTTATGCGTTGCCAAAGTACTCATCCAATCGGCATGACATTTAAGGAAGTTGCTATACATGTGTCCGGGAAGGGTTTAGTGAAAAAATATTTTCGAAAACCCCATAAGTTCCCATTTTATGGCGTTTTAAATTTCTAATGTTAACCTTAAGTTTGTAAGTAAGTTTGTTTACAAATTGTCTACAATGAAAACATTTGATTTCTTAGCTACAGCTGATTGGTTTACTTTCCATTAGCAATACCGTATGCTTTACTATCCAATGCCATCTGAATCATTCATTAATGTAAAACTATGAAGTAAATATGTGCTGTAAAAAATAAACAGCTTTATTCACCACGTTAATAGTTTACAGTTTTGGGGGATTATGTATTTATATTTTCAATTTCTGTCTGATTAAAATCACGTGTTTATATGAAAATTAAAATGCTTATATTATTACGTTTATTATAATAATCAGCTGTTGTATATCTTTCCTATAAAAGCTGTATTACAGTTAGGTTTCGTTTGGACTTGGATTGGATTTTAAAATTGTGAATTAATCCACTCAGATTTATTTGTTTTATGGGAATGTTATTAATATATCATATCGTTTCAATATTGTTTATTCACTATGCCGTGACCTAGCATATATAACCTTTCACAATAAAGCCGTATTGCTATTCGACTTCAGAACATGGCCAATCTTAAAGTTAACATGTATTTACTGACAGGCGTTACGAAGTTCGCCGGGACAACTAGTGCTAAATAATAAAGCTTACATTTTGGTATGATAATCTTTTTTCTTTAAACTGAATCCTACAACCCGCACAAAGGACGGGCTTACTGCTAGTAAAACCTAAATAACAATCTTGTACAGGTGAACATTCATAAAGAACGTTATTAATCGATTTATTTGTCAAATGATTTTAATCGCAAATATAACGGACTGTTTAATGTTAACACAGAGAGATACCACAGTAACGTTGCTGTATAACGTCGCTGTTAATTAACCAACTTGTGCCATTATGCCTCACTGGTCTTATAATCTTCCCTTACGATCCTCTACAACCTCTTCTACCAAACTTGGGTCATATGACTGCTTTGCTTCTTGTTAGGTCCACTTTGGTAGTTTTGTGGTGTTAATTGCCCAGCTAAGAACTTTAATTTTGAAGTTTCTTTACGTACAGTGGATTTCAAACATCTTTAATTTATTTTCACTGTACATAACTGTAAGTTATAAGGGAACACTGATGGAAATAAACTAATTTCTCTACTTTCCACATTATTCTCAGAATCAATGGTGTAGTAAAAATTTAAAAGAAATAATTTTGATCACGTCTCAAACTTATCTATTTTTAAAATAAGGTTAGTTTTCCAAACTACTTGTTATTCTGAAATACAAAATTTTGATTTACGTTTAGATAAAATTTAATAACCAGAATTATATGCTTGGAAAGTTTGTATCCAAATTGAAATTAGTATAAACTGTCTTTCCACCCAGAGGTTACGATAGTTATTTTATGTACGAGTCCAATGTTAACGTGTTCTATTTTGGGACGAATTTCAAGACGTGCTCAAAGAAAACTGAAGAATCAAAGGAAATCTTGAGCAAATGGCTTTTTCAATCATTCCTTTTGTGTGCTGAGGCTGTTATTCGAGAGTACTAAATTTGAGTAAAAGCCAATTACAGTTAATAACAATACTCTAAAAATAGTAAATAAAGGATACTGCGTAACATTGATTTCTACAAAAATAGAATCAGGGTTAATTAGTGGACACTTTTGAATCAATTCATACAGTAATACTAACTGCATATATATGTGTTACTTTGAGCCAAACATGATATATTTTTGATATTTTAAAATTATGTTAGACATATATCCCAGGAATTTCCAAACCACTTTTTAGATCATACAGCGATATTAAACCACACTTTAAAAACTGTTTTTGAAGATAGTAATATGTAGCTTCATAATGAATTCCTCATGAAATATTTAAGATAATAGAAAATAAAACAATTGCTTTACACTTAGTACACATTTTACTGACGATTTTGTTAAATTATATGGCAAAAATGTAAACGTTTTATCTTTTAAATCACCTTTACAATAGCCAACGACTTATAAACCATCTTTGAGATATCAACTTTTAGGCATTCATTATATAGTACGCAACGTAAAGAAGTTGACATTAACGAACGAAATCTCAATCAAACCCTATTTAAGGGTGGGGATTGGTTCGTTGAATCACTTCATTAAATAAACTTTAATGGAGTTGTTCGATTAAAAATTTGACTGGGACGGTGGCGACGTCCTGTAATCCAGCTACTTGGAGGTCACGAATTGTGGATAGTTGTGAGAGATGGTCGGTGGATGGGTGTTCTCTTGTGTGGATTAACGTCCGCACTATTGAATACTACGTTAATCCACAAAGGCCATCCTCATAATTAGACCAATTCGTAATTCAGAGGCCGTGGTTCGGATTCCACGTTAAACTGTTGGTCCATTAGTTGCCATCGGCTGTTGGGCTATTAATTAACAGTCCTAAGGAACATGTCAGCCTTAGTCAAGACCACAAGATCGTGCCACATTCATCCTACATTCATTCCTCATTCATACTTGGCTTAAAATACCTACCTGGGTAGGTCGCCATTTCAATTAAAAGTATAAAGTATAAAGCATTTACCAAAAATATACCCATTCCGTTTTACTTTATTTTAAACATAAAAAAGTCGTTTAATAATGGTTTATAAAGTTTAAGTGGACAGGAATGCTTCGAAACAATTTCTACCCACTATTGTTGAGAGCGGCATTTACAGAGGAATCGCTCGTTTCCATTATTGTAATTACAAAACAGGCTCTGCGTTTCAGTTCATTCCAACGTTAATTCGGTGTAGAGATGCTTTTAAAGCGTTCAGTGACGTTTTAACTTAATAAATTAGTGTGACGCTTTTCGTTAATTGTGTAGCTTAATCAAATAAGGTTCTGAAAATTTTAAGTCTCTAAGAAACGTAACAATTCACAGATTAGTTTATAAGCATTATTATAGAAAATTTTTCATTTTTTAAATTTACCAAGAACATTTTTCAAATTTCACTAACATATAATATACCGAACTCATTGTGGGGTGATACTTAAGCCATTTTAAAGATTGTGACAGACAATTATGAAACAGTTATTAATTTCAAATGTAAATACGTAGCAAATATAAATGAGGTATAAATTATACTTTTAATGAATCAATATAAATGCTCAGTGGTCATCGGATGGGTTGGTGGATATATATACAGTACATGAGTTATAGTCAAAAAATGGTTTAAACTTCAGAAGAGAATTTCATTTGAGGATTAATTTTTTCGGTTTCTTTTTTAAAATAACCTTCTTTGGCGGTTGAAACCACATTTGCGTAAAATATTTTAGTGTAATAATATTATAGAACACGTTTAAATAATATACTTTGAAGTTGTGGTTTTATTTTGGACTTATATTAGAGCATTTAGAAAATCTTTTAACATAATCTTTGTGTTTTCGTTTTGTGTATGTTTTTACTTGAATGTTTATTTAAAATAATTTACATAGAAACTACTCGTAATGTTACATTTTATATAGCCTTTTAACTCAACGATAGAAAATATGATCACTTCGTCTAAAACGTGAATATTACTATTCATTTACTACATTTTAGCCAAATTTATGGAAAATGGTTAGGTATACGTTTTCTTCCGAACGGTTAAAATCACTATCCTATAAAACCATAGTCAATTAATTTTGGTTCGTATTATTAATATTCAAATGAATTTATTTGTAAAGTGTATCACCTATTTAAGATCAAAAACGCAATATTCAATTCTCATACTTATGAGAAACCTTTTAGAGCAGATATCCGTTAGGGTAGCAGGAAAAGAGGTATGACAATGGCAACCGTTGAAAGCGCAATCAAGAAGCTTCGTTTGTCCTCCAACCAATGGTTGCCTGTTCTTGTTTGTCAAATAGGAGCCACACAAAGAGATGATACATGATGTCAGTCCTTTACTGTCAACTGGTAGGGACATACCGACGTCATGAAGTATCAAAAATATCTTCATAACCTAAATTCCTACATGTATTGTCAACCTGAAGAACTGAATAACACAGCATATCATCTTGGGTAGTGACATGTTTACATACACTATAATTTCGTTTCTTATCTGTGTAATGGTTATTAATTGTTTTTTGTAAGTTTTTTACTGCTACGTATTTGTTTTCAGTTTTATACCGGCTTAGTCCGGATTATGTGTTAATTGTATCATGTTTTAGATATTAGTTCGCCTGAGGACGGGATCAGATTCCAGATCCCGAAACGTCGTGAAACTTAGTTTTATATAAATTCGTAATGAAAAATGTCCGCAGTAAAAATCTAAATAACATAAATCCAACATAACAACATCAAAGAATACACAAATAAAATTTTTAATGACTAATGTTTTTGGCCTCTTGGCATCTCAAAACGAAAAAAATAACATGGTCCCGGGCTTATGTCTTGACCTACGGTAATAGCTTCTTCCCTATGGAAAATTCGCTAAAATAAAATTTTTGAACGGTTCATATAGTAATTTATATTGCCCGACATATACAATGTTTGAGGAGTAAAGCTCGTTCCGTTTGAAAATAAAATAATAAATGTTGATAAAGATCCGATCCGAGGTTCCAAGGGTAAGTGGATTACGTGAAGTGTTATTTGAAAGCGATCCCCATTGTAAAGAGATTATTGCTCGCCTCGCTGGCACAATGATTTATAGTTTGACAAACTGTTTTATCGTATACAGAGATAAATAAATGTCATTACGAACGTAACAAATTATCAGCAATCGTTAAATGTAACGTTGAATTTTGGTAATAATTGATAGAAAAACTGTGTGTGAAAAAAAACTTGTGTGTGTGTGTGTGTGTGTGTGTGTGTATGTGTGTGTGGCACAGTAACAGAATAACGTATACAAAGATCGGTTTAAGATTTAAGTTGTGTAATCAATATAATAAACGGTTCACTGGACTGACATACTTTTTCCTTTAAGTCAGTCTAAAACGAAAAAACGAATATCTTTAATAAAGCTATCATGTTCTCTAAAGTTTACAAAAATATAATTTACTGTTTCAAAAATAATCATCCAATTTATGAAAATAATAATAAGAGAAAAAAATAAATGAATTGTTAGAAGAATTTTATAAGAGGGGGACAACTCCCACGTAATTTAATGCTTTTTGAGTAGGTTTTGTTGGGTGATGTGACCTTACGCTGCATCCAAGTTTCATGGAAAACGGTTGGAAAACAAGAGAGAAATTCATTTTTTAAATTTTGTCCATTACAATAATATTGGGCGCTCTCGGACAACGTACTGCGTTTAACATGGATAGTAAATTTAGTTTTTCTCCGGAACAGTTAGTCGTAGAAAAATAATTCAAAGTACAAATTTTTTGAGTTTTTTAATCTGGTTTTGATGGTGGCTGTCAAATTATACTTTACCTTTATTGTTCCGCAGATAAATAAAAAAGGTAACTAGCAATGTTTAAAACCATATATTTTCCGTATTTTTTAACTTTTTAATGGTAAACATTTTAGTAGTTTGTGTTGCTTTAGTTTCGTGTGTAAGTTTTTTATAATATTTCTGTGAATATTAATAATATTTTCGTATTTTTTTACAAGATTGCTTAAAAGATTGTTAGAGTTAAATATTTTTTAATATTAGTAGTTTGAGGTGTGTTTATGTAAAGTGTGTTATGTGTGAGAAAATATTAGCATTTTCGTAAAATTAAACCGTATTATGTGTATTAATCTGATATCGTAAAATAATTTTCGAGTGTCACTCAAGCAAAATACACTGAAAAAATAGCTAAACATTTAAAGCCCATTAGGCGACCGTAAACACACAAATTCCGATCCAAAAGAAATATGGCTGAAAGAAAATGTTTTCCAACTTTCTTTCCCGAACCCCCTCCCCCCCTGTGACCTACTTTTACTCGAGCCAGCAGACAAACACAAAGAGAATCGACTTATTGTGTATACACAATAATAGTTACATGCCAAAATTACTATTAACATGATTATTAAAACAAGTGACATAACGTACAATGAATTACATCATAAATTAAAACTCATTAGTAAGTATTCTTTCACTAAAACGGCTACATAAAAACTTTATAAAGTTGTCAACATTTTGTATGATTATTTACATTAAACGAGCTACAAGGTGAAGAATGTTGTACTGTAGTCTATATGTATTATCACTGTTTTGAAGAACTTTGTCCAGAAGATTTAGAACCAATTAGTGGTTTTCTAATTTTATTGCATAATTATCACTGAATTTTAAAATTTATTCTTTTATAGTAGGATATTAACTGTTAGTAAAATGATTCGCTCTTGACAAACCGACAGCTTGGTGGATATACAGAAAAAGTAAGAATTAATGTTTTTGCATCAATTCTAAATGTTACGTTCTAGATTCTCTACAAATTTGGACCCCGTTGGTTCACACTGGTTTTAGTGTCACTTTTTAAAGTAAAAGTGTTTTTTATGTTTATAATTTTGAATTACGGTTAAAAGAACAAAAACATTTCTGACCATTAGGTTTAATGAGAGTCTTTTGTTCCAAATATGATTTTTCCATGTTAATTTGCTGTCTAGCTACATTCTTAAATATTTCCTCTTATTGGGAATCGGGGAATTTTAATGTTATTTAAAGTTACTTGGGTCACCTTCCCAAAAATATATCTTTGGCTTTGTTACTGACACTAACCAGCTGGCTCATTTGCAAGGATACTTAATTAGTTGTCTAGTGAATCAAATAATTGTGTCTAGATTCTGTTCAGGATCGAACCGATGACCTTTGGGTTATGGAATATGATTAGATTAGATTAGATTATTGAAATGGCGACCATACTACAAGGTAGGTATTTTAAGTAAGTATGAATGAGAATAATTGAGGGTAAGATGATTGTGGCGCGATCTTGTAGTCTTGTTACTGACTAAGGCTGACATGTTCCTTAGACAGGACTGTTAATTAATAGCGCAACAGCTGATGGCAACTAAGGGACCTACAGTTTAACCTGGAATCCGAACCACGGTCCCTGAATACGAATTGGTCTAATTATGTGGATGGTCTTTGCGGATTAATGCAGTATTCAATAGTTCGGACGTTAATCCACACAAGAGAACACTACACCCACCCACTATTGCTCACAACTATCCATAAATCATGACCTCCAAGTAGCTGGATTACAGGATGTCACCACCATCCCAGTCATGTACTAAAATAGCCCCTAAAACCCCAGTCAATAGTATGTTATACTTACGTATTTCCTATTATCCCTTGAAAATCATGTAACTTAAATGTTTAAAATATATAGATAGTAAAATCATTGTTTGAAAGGACCTAATAAATTTTGTGTGAAGTTAGCTAACTTCCGCTACCACCAATCATGTTTCAACCTCTCTCCTCTTCATTCACAAACTCCACCTTTAATGACCTCATATTGAATAATGTGTAGTGGGAAAACTTTATAGGTAGACATTCTCACATATTTTTCTACACCCACCACACTACTTTTACCCTAAACAAAATTTAATAGTCACTGAAATTAAGATTTGAAAAAATAAATAATTTAATTCAAGAAAAGATTTAATTATAATTATTTTACACACGTTAACAATAATTATACAGACTATAAAAAGTATAGTTCGAGTAATATGGAAAAGATAAAAAAATAATATAAATAAGAATAAATGGAAAGAATATATTAAAGGTACTGAACACATGAAACGGGGGGTTATTTAATTTAACGGAATTAATTGATTCATAATTTGACTTCAAGTCTAATTAAATTAAACCAATAAGCATTCTATTTCATTAAGACTAATTGATAATAGTAATTAATGCAACCAATGCTTTTAGACGACTGATCAAAGAGCACTATTTTGATTAGTCTATTAACATGTATCACCAATAATGTTTCTGTATTTTTTTGTTTTTTTTTGTACATGATGGAGTAACATACAACATAGTTATCTTTGTGTATGCACTTTGAATTTTAAGTAAGAAATTTATTTCGGTGGGTTTTTTTTAAATTTAACAATCAAGCACCTTAGTTCTAAACACGACTTTGTAATTAACTATTTGAAAAATCTAATGAACAAATTGTATAAAAATAATAGCTGAGTATAAATAATAAGCTCACTCAACATCACTTATTAATTAATTAACGTTCACATCTGAAACATATTATTAGAAAAAGTTTTCAAACATTTTTACACTACTTATAACTCAACAATAGTAAAATTACTTATTGTTGAAAACTTAGATGATTATATATTTAATATAAATTTTTAGACACGTATATTGAGACACCTTTTTCAAAATTTTAAGTTGACTGTTAAACAGTAAAAAAATACCATCTCGTAATTATAGACATGTTAGTAGTTAAATTTCTTGTAGAACTTCTGCACATCTACGTTTTGATGTTCTTAAAAAAATCAATAAACCAATGTGTTCTTAGTATGAATGTTAAGGTGTTTATACATCCTAAAAGATGTTATAAAGTCCCTTATAAATAAAATAAAAATGATTGTATTTACTTCCCTGTGGGTAACAGGTTAGATCTTAGATATGTCTAAAGGGAATTTTTTCAGTTCATCTGAACAGCTGAACTTATTCTTTTGTATTTAAAATTCAATGCAATAGCTCTGGTAGTTTCTATGGAAACCACTTAATATATATTTATCATCTTAAAAATCACCAACACCCCCCAGATAAGACATATCCATTTCAAAATAATGAACAATAAAAATAAAACTAAATATAAAATGTTTTGTAAAAAACATAATCCATTAAATTTTGTTGGTAAAAATAAGAACTTTGATTTTATCCATTTAATTTAGTAAAAGTTATATGTATATTTGATTACACTGGGTAATTGTTAGTTTAAATTATCTATTACGGGTTTTATATTAAAAAATTATATTCCTAGGACCTTATTTTCACAGACTAACCTTTACAATGGTGACAGATTTGTATGGATGGTTTATTCTGATATAAAAGTTCTCAAACTATCTCGATATTCACAAGGTTTCGTCATACGACGAGCACTTGCAATGTGTGAGAAACATTTTCCGTTTGAGGGTAAAAAACTTGTCAGATGGTGTAAAGGTGGAGATGGATTGCAACATCAATCTTAATGTTTCCTCAAATAAATGTATGTTTCCTGAATGCAATTCCATAATAGTAACAACCGTATTTATCTTGACGATTTTTTCATCAACTATCACATGTGTTATCTCACTACATTACATTATAGGCATATAATATACGCCTATACATGATACATATTATGTATTCATGAATAGAACTATTTTTTTACATCTCAATCTCTGAACTAAAGAGCAAACATGGAAACTTAGAATCAACTTTGTAGTTAAATTCTTAGACAGACAGGATTTCCTGTAAGTAATAACCCTTTTGCAATATGTTTAGGAAGGCGCCAAGATAAAACATACAAATTAATGATATAAGTGAAATGCTGCATACTTTCTCTTTTTCATAATTTCAATTTAATTATTAAGTGGGACTACCCTAAACCTCGATTCCGAACTTCGTAGTTGAAGAAGTGACCAAAATAGATCGTGAGAAACTCATCTCTATATATAAAATTGAATATATGTCTGTATGTATGTATGTCCTTTATGCGTTGCCAAACTACTCATCCGATCGCCATGAAATTTTAGGAAAAAATGTGTAAGTTGCTTTTTTAAATATTTTTTTAAACCATAAGTTTCCAGTTTTTAAATTTCTTAATATTTATTGTTAAATTATAATAAATGAAAATTTTTTGATTTCTTAGCTACAGCTGATTACTACTTATACCATTATAAAACGTTACAATGAAAAATTGATTTCTTAAAATGAAGAAATAATTGTAAAAATGAACAGCTTTATTCACCACGTTAATAGTTAACGGTTTTGGGGATTATGTATTTATATTTTTATTTTCTGTCTTTTAAAGTCCGTGTTTATATGGTAATACAATGTTTATATTTATTTTATTATTTTTATTTTGTTTTTTATAAAAAGCCGTATATTTTAGTTTTTTGTGGGTGGTGAAAGTTTGAATTATTTGTGATATAAATTTATTTTGTTTATGGGTTTTAAAAATGTTTTTACGTATTTTTTGTTTTATGATACAGAATATATAACATTTCACAATGAAACCGTCTTGCTATTCGACTTCAGAACATCTTAAAGTTAACATGTGTTTACTGTGAGGCGTTACGAAGTTCGCCCAAACAACAATACGATTAAGTTCAGATATTATTTGATAACTAAAAACGATATTACAACTTGACAAAACAATGTTTCTCTATAACCAAAAATTCAATACAATAGTTCTAGTAGTTTCAATGGAAACGGGATCTAAACACTTCCGCTGCACTTTTTGCGTTAAAAAATCTGCTAACACTCCCTCCCAGAGCTTAGGTATATTCATGCCAAAATCAGTTATTTATTTAATTAAATTTCTGGATGAATATTGTATGAATAGTTATAGTGTAGTAAACCACTCGTTAATAATATAACCTTACATATTAAAATAGCTTTATGATCACAAGATTAAATTATACTTCTTGATGGAAGGAAAACTTGAAAATTAAAAAATTCAAAATCTTCCAAACCTTGGCCAATGTGTCGGCAGAGTCAACTTGCGGCGCTGCTTATTAGATTGTCGCATATTGGATTGCGGCAGCTTTACAGAGTTTATTAAAATTGTAAACGGATCAAGAGCGGCTTTACGAGAATACGCGAGGAAGATTGCTCGTTCACCTCTCGACTAAACTTATTTTCAACAACTCTCGCTGCTTACTCTTGATTAGATCAAACGTTCATGATAGAATTTATTTCATGTTTATAAGCAAAAGACATTTAGTAACTGATCTTTACCGAGTATAAACCTATTAACTTGATTTTTAATTAAAAATATTTTAGTGTATTTGAATATGGAGCTCTCACTATGGAAAGAAAAAGTACATCTCATGACAAGGTTGAAAATTAGCATTTTATCGGATTCGAGATAGTGCTTTAAGTTCTCAAAGGTGGCGACGTCCTGTAATCCAGCTACTTGGAGGTCACGAATTGTGGATAGTTGTGAGCGATGGTCGGTGGGTGTAGTGTTCTCTTGTGTGGATTAACGTCCGCACTATTTAATACTAGGTTAATCTACAAAGACTACCCTTATAATTAGACCAATTCGTAATTTAGAGGCCGTGGTTCGGATTGCACGTTAAACTGTAGGTCCCTTAGTTGCCATCGGCTGTTGGGCTATTAATTAACAGTCCTGTCTAAGGAACATGTCAGGCTTAGTCTATCTAAAAGACCGCGCCACAATCATCTTACACTCAAACCTCATTCATACTTGGATTAAAATACCTACCTTGTGGTACGGTTGCCACTTCAATAATCTAATCTACATCGCAAAAATATTGAGAGGTGAAAATGACAAATAAAAAAAATTACACGTTATTCTTCTGACACTTTCTAAGAACACGTTAGAGGAAAGAAAAGATAATGCTTTATACGTATCTTTTGACAGACACAGTCGTAGACTGTGATATAAAATCGCAGGTCAAAGCACGAGTCGTGTTTGTCATGGTGTGAATGTAGCAATATAAGCTCTTCGCATTCTTTGTAGTCTTCCTTTTTTATATTTGCTTCCATTCTATTAAATCCTTGTAATAGTCTTTCATACTTTTGGCAGAATATTAAAAACACTATTTTAATTCAGCTTGAAATTATTCAAACAGTTGTACAGTACTCACAAAACTATAAAACCAAGAAGAAATTTTAACTAAGAAGTTAAAGTATAAAGCCAATTATCTACATGTGATTGAACTTGTATGAAAAGTGAAATTTTTACTTTTAAACATTGTAACTTACTATTTTTAAACTTAAAAAAGTGCTTCAAATTGTTTTCCAAATCATGGAAGCATTAAAATAGTGCATAATGATTAAGCATTGGAGTATTATAAATATTTAAGGTATGGTATGAATGATATGTGATGAGATATTGTAAGTTTTAGTAAAACAACTTTTATTTTGTGGAGTGCAGGAGGATGAACCGAGAAGTAAATGTTTAATGTTGTTTAAGTGCACTCAGTGAGATAACGTTGCTCAAATGTTGTTTTTGATTAACAAACTTTAAATTAAATTGGCTGGTGTTTGTCAATAACAAAGCTGCACAATTAATAAAATCCATTCATATTTACTTTAAAATACCCACCAGAGTTGACTGACATCTTAAATATTATACGCATATTAATACAATTATATGGATATTAATTACATGCATATTACGTAATATTATTATCTTACTATTCATTCACTACAAACCAATCTAAACTGTCGTTCTCTCTGAGTTAGAAGATACTCTCCAACGAAAGCCTGAGAGTGCAACAAACTTTAACTCAATATGAAATATTCAATTTTATTTAACAAAAATAACTATGAAAGCTACCATGCAACTATTTTAGTTCTTGCATTAGACTTTTTCCTTAGTCAATGTTTTTTTCAGACGATCAGTTTGACCACAAAATGACTTAACTACTTTCTATAGAAATGGTGGCCTACTCAGGTAGGTACTTTAAGACAAGTAAGTGTGAATGAAAAATAAGTGTAAAATAATGGTGGTGTGATCTTATTTTGTTGATACGAAGGGAAACATGTTCCTTAGACAGAAAGTTTTATTAATAGCCCAACATACTATGACATCTAACGGACCTACAGTTTTAGGTGGGGTCCGAACTACTTTTGCCTATAAATTGCGGACTGCTCTAATTATGAGGATGGTCTTTGCGGATGAACGTAGTATAAAATCTACACTTGTGTACACAGTGTAGATTTTAAACGCAAGAGGCGTTGAAAAAGTCCAACTAATTGTTAATTTAATAATTAATAACCAACGCCATTATGAATTTTCAAAACTCTGAACGTAGTACTCAATAGTGCGGACGTTAATCCCTACCAGGGACACCGATCATCACTTATAAATAAAACAATTGGATAAACTAACCAAATACAATTGAAAATTTGAAAAATGTTTTATATTTTGGAAATAGTTTGTTTAAAAAAACAGAATTGTACAGTAATGCTTGAAATAAGCTGAATGTCAGTTTTTGAGTTTTTACTCCAATACTAATGTTTAAAATTATGAGGTGAATAATGAGGAGATTATACAGAAAATAAATCAGGTGAACGTTTTCCTAATAGCTTTTTACAATCTCGAAATAATCCCATTGGAACCACCCTGGGATTACTCATGGAAGTTAATCCTTGGGTTGTGTTTTAGGCCTTGCCTTCTCCAAGCGTTTTACAATGAAAAGATTCAATACTATTCATAGCGTCATATTGAGAACAACTTTTTTCTAACCAAAATTGAAGTGTTTTTACATGTCAATCACCTCGTAATTTGCTATAATATTTAGGATTCTCTAGTATTATCAGACAAAAATGTTGTCACTTTGACATCGTTAACACTTGAAATAAAAAAAAGTAGTAACTTCCACCCACCGGGCTTTGGGAGGCACTTTAAGCCACAATTAAGTCCTGGCTACATAAGTATTCGTCAGATCACGTCAGAGATACTAGTGCGACCTGAAACAACTAGATCTTGGCCTGAACGTTACACGTAAAAAACAAATCATTGATTTTTCCAATCTTGAAAGGAAAAGCTGTATTTTATGCCCTCGTAGCTGAAAAAGTGTCTAATTTGCTTCGTTCATGGTTTAATGTATTTAAACACATACATACAAGTTTTACGAGTTTAACCGTCATGTTAATGTTCGGTTATTAATAGTTTGGCTCAGAGCTGTAGAGCAAATATCAAGGATATCCAGTGTGGAGTAGGCCCTACTGACGGAGCGAGACCTAAGCGATACAGTGTCTCGGAACATCGATACTGTTTACAGACGGGCGGTCCGGGCCATAAACCTCCTCGGCGCGCCTTGCATTTCTGTTTTCCAGCGATCGTAATGACCCCAAGCTCCACCATTCTCATATATGTAATTTTATCTTGGAAAATTAAAGTGTTTTGTAAAATTAATACTTTGTTTATTTATGCACTCCAAATTCCAGAAATAGTTTATTTAAAATTAATAATTGGAAGAAAAACTTTTTTCACGTGTTAGCTCAAATTCAAAATGTAAGATTGAAATCAGTGGCGAGTGTCGCTTGTCAGTTTGTGAAGGTCCCCTTAGCTAGCCTAAGTGAACTCATATAATTAATGTGTTGTGTTAACTCTAGACAGGCTATTATCGCATTTTATGTAGGTGTAGACCTAGCCTGATGGTTAGCGTTTTGGATTTCTGTGCGAGAGGTTACAGTTCAAATTTTGGAATGCCCATCTTGGTTTGGACCTTTTCCCATAAAGCATTTGTTCGATATCATTGCTTGAGTCTGTATAAATGCCTCCGGCGTAGCAAATGTGATAAATTGTGTTTTTTGTATTAGAACTGTTAATTAGTAGCCCAACAGTCAATGGCATATCTAAGGGAACTACAGTTTAACGTGGAGTCCGAACCACTGCCTCTGAATTACAAACTGATCTAATTATGGAGATGGTCTTTGCGGATTAACGTAGTATTCAATTGCGGACGTTAATCCACACAAGAGAACACTACATCTACCGACCATCGATCACAACTATCCACAATTCGTGACCTCCAAGTAGTTGGATTACAGGACGACGCCACCACCGTCCCAGTCAAACTAGATAAACTAGGGGGTGTTTAAATTAACCCCTGTGACCGAAGTGCATTTTTGCAACTAATCGTTTTTATTAAAATTCTCAGATTTGTAAATACTGTACAACCTTTTCAATCACCTAAGTTTGTTTCAAAGCGATGTTGGATCGGATATGTGCCCTAAAGGCCGTGATAATTAACAAACTTGTCCAATCGGCAGCAATGTCCTGTCTTGTCCTCCCCCTCCCCTACCTCCCCTCCACCTCCTTACATAGTCTGCGGTAACGTTTTCAAAGATTACATTACCGGAAGACAAGGTTAAAGGTGTTTTCAGTGGTTTTATGTAAATTAAATTGCTGAAAGTTTTTTTAAATCTTACCATCTTACGATGATTAAAAGATAGTATAAAATTGAATTTTATTTAAAACAGTTTATTTATGTACCAGTTCTTTTATAGCCTAAACGAAATCATATAGAAAATGTCTATTTTATTTTAAAATTCATTGTGTGCCATCAATTAGAATATTATTTAAAGAATATTTTCTTTTAATAGTTTTTAGTAACTTTTGTGAAGTAGATTAGAAATGTAAGCTAAAGAAAACTTATTTTTTCATTTCAAAACTGATCAGTTTAAATAAAAGATTTAGCCTATATTTTTAAAATTTTTACGTTAACATTGATGTTATCGGGAAATTTTGGAAAAAATAATTAATATCAAGTACGAAGTGTGAAGTGGTCTTGATTCGTTATATACGGTCTAAGTTCAATTACTTTGTTTCAATTTATTATTTGAAATTAACCAATTACTTATGTCAGAAATAGATTGATGTTCGATAGTGATAAGACCTGGGTTAGACCCTTTTTTCAAAACGTTTGAAGATACCACCAGCGTGGAAAACAAACAAAATAATAATTTAATTTAATTATTAAAACTATAAAAGCATAAAATTCTATGCAATACATAATTTAAACCCTCCTGTTTCCAGCAATTTAGTAATGAACGGTTATCACGGTAAACATGGCCAATTGGCCAAGGCGAACAAATAATAACTCATTAAATTAATACCAGTTTAAATATTTGGACGAGGGAAAGTCTAAAAACACAATCCCGGCGGATTAACTTGTTTCCATTAGCAAGCCCAGAGTGGCTTGTGTGGGCTTATGTCAAGAATGTAAAAAGCCACCGGGAAACGATTACCTCCCTCCATTCCTTGTAGAATTTTTAATTATGTTTTCATTCTTTGCACAATTTTTTATTTACCTGTGAATTGATCTATGCGTTATATTATGTCTCATTTATCAGTCGTTGTTTAGTTTAATTACAGTCACATATCAGACGTTATATTTACGAGTTTATAATTTTCGAATAATGTTTCATCTATACTAAAGAATTCTGCAATATATATTTTTGGTTGTATTTAATAGTATATTTCATCACTTGGTCCATAAAATAGTGTTTGATGAACTATATTTTTCGTCATACTGAAAATAAACAGAAAAAACCTCGTAAAACACAAATTATTACTCGATTTAGTATCAATAGTTGTCGACAATTTTTGTCGCTTAGCATCAGATGTTATTTTGCTTACGTTATGTTCTTTTTTTATTCCTGATTGGTTCTTAAGGTTATGTTAGTGTTATTTATGCTGACCTCGAATCTAAAGAATCATAAACAATGATCTTTTGCGGCCTAGGACTCAAAAAATCATCATAATAATAGGTGTAGTCCTAGGAAGAAAAAGAACATCATTTGCTCTTCTTCACGTTAGATACATGTGCTGTTTTTGAAGCAGTGTGACAGAAATTAATTTTTCACTAAAATCAAAAATAATTTTTACTGTGTATCGAATTACTGGTGCTATAGCTCAAAGATAACGCTCCAGCCCAGTAAGTTAAAGGGTTAAAAAGTAAGGCTGGTTTCAAAACCGGTAATCGGCGACTCTTGTCAGATGAGCTTGCCCCAACTCGCAGACTTTGAAGCCCGGCAAACTCATGGGTTTTTATGGTATTTGTATAGGCTTTTTCAAAGTATAAATGTAAATGAAGTAATAAAAATATTTTAATTTATTTTTTTAATTGTAAAAATTAAATAAAAAGCTTTTTTTAAGGATAATAGGTTATTTAGACACGTTTATTTATTAGAAATAAATTATATTATAATTAAATGTTATGTACAGGTAAAATTATAAAAGTTTAATCTAAAACTTTTTTAAATAATTTTTTTAATTTTTTTTCTTATACTACTCCTTTTATTGAAAAATCGTCACTAACCAGGTTTTGCTTCAACAACATTATATGCAATACAATATTTATGTTTTAGAGTAAGTAATTGCTAAGACAATGTCTTTAGTTCATGTTTGATATGTTACTTGGAGATTTCCTACGAAAATTAACTATGTAATTGTAAAAATAGTAAGAGTTGATGACATCAGCCGTCTGGCTTTTTCGCGTCTAACTGCCGAGCCGATCTGACCGGCTCGCGGGACCACGAGACACATAATGGAAACCTTGTGATTCAAAGGGTTAATTACATATTTCAGAAACATCACAATACATGAATGCCATATATTTTTAAAATAAGATTTTCAAAAGTGGAATGTACAAAGTTTTTAACGATTTCAATATAAAAAAATGTTCTCTGTATATTAATAAACTCAATTCAAAATTATTCATAATCGGCCCAGTTCGAGCAACAGAACAGGCTGTGCGAAGTTGGGCGTGCGGTCGGAAGCAAGGAGAAGCGACATAGACCAAAGTTCTAAAGGTCCAAGTTTGTTAATTAAAATCAACATCAGACACCGAGTCCTAACTAATATTATCCCTTAGACATTCCAGTTACTTTTAATTCCTGCCTCTTCTTTTCTAATTGAAAATGTATAAAAATAGGATATGGCTGTACACCTGAATTTAATACAATGCATAACAAAACATATTGAAACTAACTAAACATTCGGTTTATTAAACTCATTTGAGATACAATAGAATTCTGTTAAAATATTTGAACGTTGGTTTTTCCAATTACGAAAATAAATGATCACGAATCGACTACCACTGTGTTTTGGTAATTTTTTGTTTTATACCCCCAAAAACCAGAAATGGTTCCTATCTCTGTTTCTGTCTGGTTGTCTTAGTTTTAGATACTATATGATCTATAAAATTGTTTTAAAGTAATATACGTTAGTAAATATCAGCTGTGAAATTAAAATTAATATTAATTTAAAATGAATTATACATTATCAAAATATCATGTTAACGTATAAAAAATTGTTGTATTTACTTCCCTGGGGGAAATAGGTTAGATCGTGGATATTTCTAAAGGGAATATGTTTAGCTCTTCTAAACATCTCCCTTTATAACCATATGACGTCACTGTTTCGAATTTTGGTCTCACAAAATGCTAACCCCCCTCCCAAAGCTAAGACATATCCAAAAAATATCAATATTTTCTAAATTATCTAATTTTAAAATAATGCTCAGTAATTCAGTTGAGATTTTATTTTTTCCATTGTATTTATTTGTTTTAAATTTCAGGTTGTCTTGATAATGAGTATCAGGCTTCATAGCACTCAATGGACGAACCTACTGCTAGTCTTGTAATAAAGCTATTACTTAGAAACAATTTATTGAAGAATGCGAATAAGCAATCTTCCTCCCTTACTCTCGTAAAGCCGCTCTTGATCCGTTTACAATATTAAACTTTGTAAAGCTGCCGCAATCCAATATGCGACTATCTAATAAGCAGCGCTGCAAGTTGACTCTGCCAAAACATTTGCTGAGGTCGTTTCATAATGATTTTCCTGTCAAGTATTGTACCTCAATTGACACGTTAATTTCCATTTATATACATACTGAATATGTTTATATAATTAATACATAAAAATCTTTTGAAATATATAAAACAACATGTTTTTCTTTCAAACAGTACGTAAGTGAGCTGGTATGATGAACTATGATGTAGACATATGAGGCGAGGCTCTATGTCTGGTAGAACGATGAAACTATATATATCATGACGGTAATATCAAAGTTATAATATCAAAGACGGTCTAATTATAAGACTGGGACGGTGGCGACTTCCAGAAATCCAGCTACTTGGAGGTCACGAATAATGTGGATAGTTGTGAGCGATGGTCGGTGGGTGTAGTGTTCTCTTGTGTGGATTAACGTTCGCACTGTTGAATACTGCGTTAATCTGCAAATACTATCCTCGTAATTAGTTCAATTCGTAATTCAGAGGCCGTGGTTCGGATTCCACGTTAAACTGTAGGTCCATTAGTCGCCATCGGCTGTTGGGGTATTAATTAACAGTCCTGTCTAAGAAATATGTCAGCCTTAGTCAGTAACAAGACTACAAGATCGCGCCACAATCATCTTACATTCATTCCTCATTCGTACTTGGCTTAAAATATCTACATGGGTAGGTCGCCATTTCAGTTAAAAGTATAAAGTAAAATATAAAGTATAAAAGCATAAAAGAACATTCTCTTCTCTATTATTACTACTTTTTGAAATGACGACCGACTCAGGTAGGTATTTTAAACCAAGTATGAATGAGAAAGGAGTGTAAGATGATTGTGCGATGGTGTAGTCCAGTTTTCGACTAAGGCTGACATGTTCATTAGCCTGTTTTTAATTAATGGTCCAACAGCCAATCACATCTAAGAAACAGTGTAACGTGGGATTCGAACCACTTTTGCTTCTGAATTACAGACTGATCTAATTATAAGGAGGTCTTTGCGGATGAACGTAGTATTCAAAAGTGTGGATAAATCCACAATAGTGAGGGAATTCCACCGTCCCAGCCTAAAATGACGAAAAACATTTTTAGCTCAAATATGGCACGAACTATTATGTCGCCAATATCTAGTTAGATATAATCTATTGTTTGATGATCTTGCATCTTCTCATGAGTAAAATATCTCACTTTTATCTGATCGGTATTTGCACTTTAAATGTATTTAGTATTTGGTTTTTAATGCACGTGGTAATCTTGGATAATCTTATATTTCAGACAATACCAGAATAATCCAGTGAGTGAATACCTTCCTAAATTATTATTCATATTAAAAATAAACTTTAATCTAAAGTTGTCTTTTAAATCAGTGAAGTAAGAATAAAAAGATCTCACTTACCTTGTCAGATGAATATGTTTACGGTGAGAACTTCTATTGTGGGAGTTCACACATGGCGTAACTTGTAGAATAATTAAACAAACTCTTGTTTATTTAGAAAAGTACGAAAGGGATATGAAGTTGGTGAAAGTCATGTTAATTCGCATAACACGTGTTCCCTTACTTAACATTCTTCCTTGTTTATTTCTCAAACTGGGATTCTTAATTTGCAAGAATTGCAAAATTTCACCAACAATTGTACTAAAAAAAGGGGTTTTATAAAAGTTATCTTTTTGAGATCTAAATCCTTTTCTCTAATAATATTCACATTACCGCAGAACACACTGGAAACGCGTAACGTTTTGTTGCGAGTGTTATTCCCCCCCCACAAAATCTTTCAAAAAATGGATATTGTTTGTTTAAGTGATTGTTTATCACTTTTTTGATTTTGTTTCGTTTGTTTTTTCTGTCTTTTTGACTGCCGAAACACTTTGTTTTCATATTTTTACTACCTTAGACGGGATTATTCACTAATCTTGTCATACTATAGGTTCCTGCTGGTTCCTCGTGATGGAAAGTATGTGTGTGTGTGTGTGTGTGTGATACAAATATGTTTGTATTTATTTACGTGGATCTGTTATTACATCGGACATTCACAATCTGTTAAAATTTAAACTAAATAACTAAAATTAAGTAATATATACTTGCAAAATAAAGTATTCTAACATAATATAGGCTAATAATTTTTAAGCCACACATTTCAAAACTTAAAAGATATTTGAAACATCCTAGCAAGATAAATATAAACAGAAATAGCACACCAGATGATTGGATAAATATAAAATATTGATGTAACAGGACCTTTGGATGGCAGCTTCTAACAATCAGGACTCAAACATGTCCTCCCAGGAGACCACACGTCCGGCCCAGAGACCGTTCGCTTTACTCTTAGGATAAAAATATTATATTTTTATGAAGAGGAGCACATTATTTTAAATTTACTTACAGTAAAAGTAAAATAATTTTCTTAAAGGAAGAATTCTTTTAAATATTCTAAAACTATTTTTGATGTATTTCAAAATTTTTTAAACCAAACAGTTTTTTGTGCTTTGGAGGATTAAACATAACGCGAATTAAGGGTCCTTTTACAAGGACCCTGACATACTAGCTGAGGTTAAGAGTAGGAGACTGATGGATGGACCACATCATTGGAATAGAAGAAGGAAACGCAATAAAACAAGTGTGGGAAGGAGATGGGGAGTAGACCATGAGAGAGACCGAAGAAAAAATACATGGCCAGGATGGAAGTGGACGAAGACACTGCAAGATACAGGAAAATTGGAGGCAGTGTGTTAGCGAGGCTAAGTACCACTTGGGGTACAATGAGAGTAGGAGTAAGTAAGTAAATAGTTTTTAAGTCACAAATTGAAACAAAACACCTGGCATTTTATTAACGTTTTTGCCGAGTAAAAGGACATTTAAAAAAACTTGTAACTTAAGACTGCTTGAAATTAAATATGCTGCATTTTGAAATTGGCTAAAATATAAAAATGTGAAGCTAAGAGTAATGAAAAAAAACTTGACTACATTTTTTGGGTGTTAGAATATTAATAGATTGGTTAAATCAACCTCATTAAGCGATAGCTTAGCTTTGCATATTATTGTTATGTCATCTATGCTTTCTCGTCTAATTTATATTCACTTATTTACTGTCTTTAATTCTTTCTGTTGAGTAAGATACGTAATATATGTACATGTTGTTAGACTTTTGCATAATTGAAGTCAATATTTTTTAATTTTAGCCATTTTTGAAAATTAATTTATTATTTCAGTTTTCAGTAGGGTAAAAGAAATTTTATTATTATTAATACCAAGCTTTTTGAGGGATATTTTTGGGTGATGTGACCTTACGCTGCATACCAAGTTTCATGGCAAATAAGGAATACATTGATTTTTTAATATTCTTTTTTAGAATAACATTGGACGCTCTCTAAAAGGAGTTCAAACATAACGTTCGTGTTAACTGCCAATTTAATTATTCCTAGATTAGTTTTTACGAATTATATAATGCTGTTACATCTCCGTTTTAGTAAGAAAGCACTGTGTGAAATTTTTGTAAGTATACAACAAATTTTGAAATTAATTTTGTGAAAAAGTTAGAAAAACTTTGTCAACAAAAGCAAACACAAATGTCTGAGTTGTAGCTTGTAGCGACAAACGCCAACATGAAATGTGCTTTGTCTTTGACAATGGGCCACAGCAACGCTCATCTCGACTAGACTATCTACAGCCTTCAACTTCAGCTAGAGTAAACTAAAATCCAAGTTTTAGCCAAGGTTTATTCAAATTACAAAAGATAATCATAGTTTTTTATAAATAATTTTATGGTAAAATTTCAAAAGAAATAGTTTTAAAAAAATATTTCAATGGCTTAGTTTTATAAAGTATACAAGGTTTGGATAGTTTGTTTATCGATCTTGCCAAACCTTAATGTCTCTGTTCATTTGTAGTGGAGCTACATACTATCAAGGAAAATTGCTCAAACTTCGTGGAACTTCGTGGAACTTACCTTTATCTGTTAGGTTGTAACATGACGTGATTAGAGCCACTTGGTCTAAAGCTCAAGAAGGGGTTAAGATTGTTGGGAGATGGTGGTTGGTAGTGGTGGTGCCCACAGATTGTTGGGAGATGGTGGCTGGTGGAGGTGGTGCCCACAGATTGTTGGTAGATGGTGGCTGGTGGAGGTGGTGCCCACAGATTGTTGGTAGATGGTGGCTGGTGGAGGTGGTGCCCACAGATTGTTGATAGATGGTGGCTGGAGGTAGTGGTGCCTATAGATTGTTGGTAGATGGTGGCTGGTGGAGGTGGTGCCCACAGATTGTTGGTAGATGGTGGCTGGTGGAGTTGGTGCCCACAGATTGTTGGTAGATGGTGGCTGGTGGAGGTGGTGCCCACAGATTGTTGGTAGATGGTGGCTGGTGGAGGTGGTGCCCACAGATTGTTGGTAGATGGTGGCTGGTGGAGGTGGTGCCCACAGATTGTTGGTAGATGGTGGCTGGTGGAGGTGGTGCCCACAGATTGTTGGTAGATGGTGGCTGGTGGAGGTGGTGCCCACAGATTGTTGGTAGATGGTGGCTGGTGGAGGTGGTGCCCACAGATTGTTGGTAGATGGTGGCTGGTGGAGTTGGTGCCCACAGATTGTTGGTAGATGGTGGCTGGTGGAGGTGGTGCCCACAGATTGTTGATAGATGGTGGCTGGAGGTGGTGCCCACAGATTGTTATAGATTGTTGGTAGATGGTGGCTGGTGGGGGTGGTGCCTATAGATTGTTGGTAGATGGTGGCTGGTGGAGTTGGTGCCCACAGATTGTTGGTAGATGGTGGCTGGTGGAGTTGGTGCCCACAGATTGTTGGTAGATGGTGGCTGGTGGAGTTGGTGCCCACAGATTGTTGGTAGATGGTGGCTGGTGGAGTTGGTGCCCACAGATTGTTGGTAGATGGTGGCTGGTGGAGGTGGTGCCCACAGATTGTTGATAGATGGTGGCTGGAGGTAGTGGTGCTTATAGATTGTTGGTAGATGGTGGCTGGTGGGGGTGGTGCCTATATATTGTTGGTAGATGGTAGCTGGTGGAGGTGGTGCTTATAGATTGTTGGTAGATGGTGGCTGGTGCGGGTGGTGCCCACAGATTGTAGATGGCGGCTGGTGGGGAAAGTCTAATCATACCATCTGCATCCACAATTATATTTTTTATTTCAAAGAATTTTGTCATGACTTTATTTGGGATATTGATGATAGTTGAAGAATAAGTTTTTTTTAATAAAACTGATTCTCTAAGACACATGTTTTTTAACAATATGAAATACAATATATATAGAAAAAAACAAATTTGCAGTTTGGTTTTGTGTTCACTTTTTACGTTCAAAAAGAAAGTTGTCAATAAAAAATGTGCTGAATTAAAGCAATGAAGGTAATAAAGACATAATATCTGGAAATGAAAACCCAGGGGTGCTCTAGTATGGCACAGGATAGAGATAAACCAGGACTGCATCCATCAGAGCTAGCACCTCGCATTTATACCAGTTCAGTTCACCCTTGCTGTATGAGGCACATAAATAAAATACGTTTTAACATGTGTTCCTTTTCTGTCTCAATAATGTTTTAGATATCTGTGCGTGCACATTGGCCTAGAGATTTTTATTTTTTATGTTATAATCCGATGGTTATGGGGATAATGAGGACGTAGAAGAAAACGTCTCTTATGGATGTATGGATATTTACGCATGTCATTATACTGTATTCGGCTTTAACATTCAGTCATGGTTAATATTTTACAATATTTTCATGTTTTATGTCGTTTATTTTTTCTTATCGTATCAAGCCAAAAAAAGGTACTGTATCAATATTCTCTACAATATTGATACGGTATATCAATATTCTCTACAATATTGATACAGTATATCAATATTCTCTACAATATTGATACAGTACCTTTGGGTGATTCCCAAAAATAAATAAATACAAGTTAGCCAGCAAGTACAAGAGGTAAAATGTAAGCTAATATTTGGTAATATGACACCTGAGGGATTCGAGTTTGAGTCGTAAAGGATAAAAAATTACCATGCCCTGACTTTGTCCGTATACGCGTAATAGTAATATATGTTAGTATTTTACGTATAATGTGATATTTTGAGTTGTTTTTTAGCGAATTTCCCATAGGGAAGAAGCTATTACCGTAGGTCTCATGGTAAGACTTAAGCAATGTTATTTTTTGTCTTTAGGTGCCCAGAGTCCAAAAACAATAGTCGTTAATATTTTATTATATACATAATATATGTATATATATATGTATTTATATATGTGTCTGTTAACACGATAACTCTCGTATAAATGGTCCGATCAAGACCAAATTTGGTAGAGACGTGTATTCCTACAAATGCTCGGACGAGTTCGTAAACCAGACATATCGGCCCATGGGAACGGTAGTTTGGGGGGCTTTTGTACAAAATCAGGTTTTTTGCGTTTTTCACGTGTAATTTTTAAAAATTTCTAATTTTATATTCCACCATTGGAATCAGCTTAAAAAACTACACAATTAAGTTTCTTAAAGTTTTTCTCTATCTCCAACGGTTACCGAGATATTTTAAAATCTAAACACAGTACGTTGTATTGTGGGGCTCCAATGTTAATCTTAGGGAGGATAGGGAAAAATTAATATTTCCCATATTAATCAATATTTTTGGAAAAAACTTTATATTTAGCTTCATGTGGTTGAGATCTATCCATTTATGCTTAAAAATCATAGTTATGTGTTTATCATGTCAGCAAACCTGCATACTCTTTTCCCATATTAATCATATAGGGAATAGGCAAACTCCTTTATTTATGGACAGATGTTGATGAAAGTTGGTATAAATATTAAGATAAAAATTATTCATGGTAGAAATGACTTCTTTCAGTGTTCCTCACAGCAGCTAACCTGCACACTCTTTCCTATGTTAATCTTATGGAGAATAGGCAAATAATTTTAATGTTTATGGACATATTTTCATAAAACTTGTCATATATTAAATTATTGATTTGGAAATTTGCTGAGTACGCAGGTCTGCTGCGACGGGGGTATTTTTAAATATTACTTTTACAAATATATATTTTACTAGGTTTTTACCGAATATTTTTTCTTGAAAAATTTAAGCCCTTAAAATATTATGACTCTTTTGTTGATAAATAACTTAATTCAGGAAAGAAGCGACCATTAAGGAAGTCGCTATGTTATAAATTGTGTTGTTTGTCAAAATAAGTAGTTGGTTGGGGAAAAAGTCAGTTCTTACAAGGAGTTGTTGTCGACAGATTTATAATGTGACCAGACCAAGCCAAGGTAGACGGCCTTTTCAAAGACTTAAAATAAAGTTTACTTTTTGACCAGGATTTCTATATCTTAATGTGTGATTTTACCTAGGGAATAAGCTATTTACGTACATAGTGTGATTATTTAGTTAGTTTAGTAATTGAAAATTTACTGATACAGGATATTTTTTGGTATGAAAATGTTAGTTTTTTACGGTTTTAAAAATTTAACCCCTTTCTAACTTGGTTTTCAGACTATTTAGTTTTAGATTTTATTAAAGTATATCCATAATAATTTGTTCTATTAAAAAATGAAAGGTCGAGTTTAATAAAAGGACAAAGAATAGTACAGTTGATGTAGAGTCGTCTACTTTCAACTTTTTGTATTAAACCTTTTTTATCAAGTAAGTTGTTACACCTGTTTCAATAACAAGGCTAGTAGCAGGGGGTTTGACTTTTGTCTAGACCAATATTAAATGTTTCTTTGAATATGTTAAAAACTCCATCATTACTTAGTTGGTGTCCTTTCTGAAGGCTCAAAGAAATATCCCATTACGTTCGATTGAACTGTTTACTTGGAAACCGGAACGTACGTTAAAGTCATCCAAATAGAAAATATACCATTTAGTATATTTATAGTATAGTATATTTAAAACGATTTATAAGAGATACCATTCCTTTCACTTCCGTTGTTATTATTTATTCGTGTTACTTAAAAGAGGTGAACACTATACCATTTTTATAACTAGTCATCTAGTATTTTTGTGCTAGTTTCAGTAGGAATTGCACATTGTAGGTTTACGCAAGCATTTAATTTATTTAATATAAAAATGAAGAAGCGATTTTGTTAGAAACAATCATGATCTAATTTTATCTCCCTAGGCACAAATCGTCAGTTTAATTATAAACCAAAATTTCTGAATTATCAATAAAATATAATATGAGCTTGAGAGACTGAATAAACCTTACAGGCTCAATATGATTCCTGGAAAGCCCTAAGGCAAAGATCTCATAAGGCGCTTAAGTTACTCAAAACCAATTTACCATTTTATGAAAATACAATTTATTTTGTTATTAGTCTCTTCTAGTCACACTGTTTTGAAAACAATTATTTGGTTTCTATGAATGCGATGAGATAAATAAACGGTACCAGTGGACTGACACATACTTTCTCCCTTAAGTAAATTTAAAAAGGACAATCTGTAATAAAACTATCATATATAGTATACAATAATAATTAATACCATTTAATAATTTATTGTTCAAATTGTATGGGGACCCCCCCTCCCCCGGGAACACCGAGCTTTTTTGAGCTGGTTTTGTTCGGTGATTTGACCTTACACTTCATTCCAAGTTTCATGGAAAACGGTTGGAATGTAAGGAAGAAATTGATTTTTTCATATTCTCCATAAGAATAACATTAGGCGCTTTCAGACAACGTACTGCGGTTATCGTGGACAGTAAATTTAACTTTTCTCTGGAACCGTTAGTCGTAGATAAATAATTCAAAATACTAATTTATTTAGTTTTTTAAGCTGGTTTCAATGGTACCAGTCCCGTTATACTTTACTTTTATTGTTTTCGCTGAAAATTTAAAAATTTGATTTTTTTGACATTTAAAAGCCCATAACTTTTGAACCGTCATTTTTACAGATATGCGGGTGGTGTCAAATTATTTAGTACTATGTGCACTATAAACTATCAAATTTTAATCAAAATCGTTAGAGCCGTTTTTTAGAAAATTGGATTTTTCACGTTTTTTAAGGGTTTTTAGGGGTGAACTACCCTTAAAAATCAAAAATTCAAAAAAGTGAAAAAATGCCTGGAGATACAGTGACTATATATATACATGCCAAATTTCATCTAAATCGGACCAACGGGATAGGCGGTGGCACTGTACACATCCAGACACACACTCACACACACACACACACACACACACACACACACACACACACACACACACATAGACACACGGACGGACAGACATCACGTCAAAACCCACTTTTTTGGATTCAGGGGACCCCAAAACGGATATATCCACCCTCAACTCAAATTCGAAAATTTTGACGAAAACAATACTTTCTCCATATACTATGTATAAGGGGAGAAAGTAAAAATGAGTTTTCGCTATACCGTTTCAAAAACAGCTGTTTTTATACATGTGTTGAAGAGCAAAAGTCGTTCTTTTTATTCCTAGGACTAAACCTATTATTATCAGAGTTTTGAAACTATTATTATGATGATTTTTCAGTCCTAGGTTGAAAAGATCCATTATTAAGAACAATTTTGATTCCGAGTCTGCATTCGATTGTAAATAATCGATAAAGGAACTGTAACAATCACTATCGACTTTTTGTGTATTTCGGACTTTCCGGATATCTATTGAGACCGGATGTGGTCTGAAAGTGAATAGTATCAAAAACTCCCGTTTTTCGTCCTAGTGATGAAATATACAGTGTTATTTCTGTCCTACGACGAAAAACATATCGGCTGATGTAGGCTGTGATTAAAATTATAAATAAACCTGAGTCAGCTATTCTTATGAAATAGCAATAAAAATTTGGTAGCTATTTTATCAGCAAAGGTGTGAAGTAACTACATAAAAAGTTTCATTTTTTGTAGTATTGGTTAACTCTTTTCATCTCGGTTAAACTTGGCCTCGGATGGAAAAGTCACTCTTTAGACCTTAGTGATGAAATATAATATTTTTCAGAGTAAATTATTACTTTTTTAACGTACAGTATTTTTACTTTCTTCATTCGCTGCTATGTAAAGCTATGGATAAGATGTTAGTAGTATGAGATGCAACTGATTTGGAATTTGAAAAGATCTTTAAGGGGCAGGAGGTGCATAAATACAAATTTTACGCCCTTGTTTCACATATTTTTTTAAAATTGGATATATTCTTTCTTCTCAAAAGGATCAAACTGTTTGCGTTGTCAATTCAGTGTTAATAAATACCTATTTAACAAGTACTAGGATATTGATTTATATCCGTAAAACAATTTGGAAGGTCTAATTATAGCCTATCTGTTCAATTGATCCAACATCAATTGACATATTTTATAATCAAATATTAGTTTATAAGTATCCACTATCAGACCTTTTAAGCAATTATTGTCATTTCTACTGATTATCAACCTAAAGTGATTGGTTATATACTTCTTTCGGTCTGGTATGTTACTTACTACATCTGAAACTAGTTAAAAGGGTACTTATAAATAGATAATTCTAAACACATTATCGTCCTAGCAGAGTAGATTGTGCTAAAAGCAAAGTTGTATTGTGGGATGGTGGACTAATTGCAATACTATCAGTAGCCACAGTAAAGTTTGATAATATTTTAGACTTTAAATGTAGTTTATGAACTATTTTTGTAACGTTTAGTCCTCGTTTTAATTATTTACTTTCTATTTTGTTTTCTCGTTTCCTTCGGAAACAATCAAAATAAAGATCATGCACCTTAAATTCTAAACCTAAAATCTAGTACCCAAGTTCTAAGTGTAAATAAGTATTGATTTTCATTTCCTCTCTTCAAAAATATTATTTGGTAAAAATGTTATTTTCGTCAAAATTTCATGTCCAAGCTTTATTGGACTCCCAGAACCTCCGTCATTGTCAGGGTTTTATGAAATGCGGTACTCACTCTTGGTTATATCTACAAAAGGTTTTAAGAGCTTTTTATATTTAGAGATATTCAACCTCCGAGCCTCCTAAAAACCGGAGCAATAAAAATTTTGCCTAATTGGCTCAAACGGATTTGCTCAAATTTTAATTTCAAAAATCAGTTTTAGGCCTTTAGGAAAAAGGGTCAGCTAAAAATATCTTATCACCATTAAACCCAGCTTCAGAAACTACACAATTTAGTATTTGATGAACAAACGAAGTGAGAAGAGCCGCTAAAAAGAATGGCTTGAAATGTTCATAATGCGTTCTTAAAAATTATAAGTATCATGAGTTTGAAATCCAAGAAAACCGGTCTATCTAAAGGGGGTCTATATAAAAAAAGCTTTTTTCAAATACTTTGTTAACAATTAAACTTGTATTAGCACCAATAAAATAAGCTATTAAAATATGATTAATCTTTATACGATATACGATATCAAATTTGGTAAGCACAGAACGTTGTCCTTTTCAGCTCTAATGTTAATCTTATGTTAGTAGAGTACAAATCGATATCTTATTTATACTTGGAATATTTGTAATAAACTTGGAAACAGCTTCATATTATGTTCTATTAATGCATGCTAAAAATATAAGTTTTTGGACCTTGTGACAGCAAACCTTTATTTTCCTCCATTATTAACTAGTTCCCCACGTTATTCCGATGTATAATAATAAAATTTATAAAGTTTCTCATTAATTATAATAATAAAATAAAACTTAGTATATACCTTTGTACAATTTAGATGTTAAAAATTATGGTTTTAATATTTACCATGGCGTCAAGCATATCTACTTATTTCTATGATACTCTTATGGTGTATACTTATCATGATATAAATTGATTAATTATTTACAAACATACTGTGATAACCTTTCCTATATGACTTAAACTAAGATTAAGCCAATTAAGTAAGTGAGTTAACTTCTGCACAAAGGGAAGATCTATCTGACTTTGAAACTCATCGACGTGGATATGTCTGGTTTTTAAACTAACCAAAATATTTACAACGATAATTAAATAGGATATATCTGGTTTATAATTTTAAAACTTAGTAGATTGATGGATCTGATTTATTTTCTATCAGAAAATTACATTAACTCAAAATCGAGATTTCATCTATCTGTGATCTATCTGGTTTTGAAACTAGACGCCGCAGTTACAAAAAATAGTTACGAGTAACTATTTTATGTTTTAGAAGAGGTTATTGTCCCCATAGTATAAATGATGAGAGACTGCGAGTTTCCACAAACCCTGACAACAGGTTGCCGGAAATGACAGAGCAGACAAAGGAGCTAAGAGCCCAAAAGTCTCTGATGATATACGGCTCACAATAGCAACGTGCTAATGGACCCGTGAATGAAGATAATTTCAATTTCAGTTTTGCGTTCCATTTGTAAAGTCGTGTAAAGTAGTATAGTTTTGTAATGTAAATTTCATATTAGTTCAAGTTGTACTTTACCTTCTCCTACTTATAATACAGTATATGGAGAAAGTATTGTTTTCGTAAAAATTTTCGAATTTGAGTTGAGAGTGGATATATCGGTTTTGGGGTAACCTGAATAAAAAAGTGGATTTAGCGTGATGTCTGGCTTCCCGTGTGGATATCACTGAAATTCAAGATGGAGGTACTGCAGACTCTTGAGAATCGAGATTTAAAAGTGTAAAGTACCAGCATAAAATTAATTACCATTCTTACCATTGTACCATTCTCGTACCATTCTTCATATTCATTCTTCATTATTGGTTCGTACCATTCTTAATATTGGGTTTGGACTATTCCTTATGAAAAGGCTTGAAAACCCACATACACAAAAATCTAAAATAATATAATATTAAACATTCAATGATTAATCAGTTAAAATTCAAACGATCGGTTCTTTGGATAATCATTTTTAACATTACTGATTACTTGATGTTACCCTTGATAATTTAGTAGTTAGAATATTTTAGTCAGATGTTTATCCTTGTTAGTAAATATTTCATCATCTGCGTGAGAGGCATTTTACTTGCATCAAGAAGTGATATCAAGAAACACTTTTTTGGAGAGTAGTAAAGATCCAAATAGGCATCCCGGGATTTGAACCCGTGACCTCTTGCACCCAAGTCCAAGACGCTAACCACTAGGGTAGCAAGACACCCAAAACCAACCCAAGTTTAAGATACGGAATGGTATCAGATAAAATAAATGTTCATGGGATTTAAATTTGTAAATAGATTGAACGACGGCCGACCTAGTGCTATAATAGTAACATGGGATTTTTTCATATGGGATTATTTACATCACTTGGAATAAAGGATATGGTCCTTTTTATTTCATGTAGTTTTAAACTAAAATAATCATAAAGTAGAAACTGAAAAAAGGAAGCTTAATTTAACAATGTGCTGAATCGACAAAACGACAAACGACATAGTATTATGAACGAAGAAAGTGCCAAATTCATTATTTGTTTTTCTCACACTAAAATAAATTATTCAAAATGAAACCATTTTTATTCCTTGTGGATTCAAACGTGTTTGAAGAAGGTGCAATATAAAATCCAAGCTCAAAGCGAAAGCCGTGCTTATCACGGCACGAACCCTGTGATATTACATTCTCTACATTAGACATGCTCTTGGACTTCACTGCCTCAAGAGATCCCTGTTTATACTTTGCATATTTTTTTCTTTATGCCTTTTTTATCTTAACGCACTATTACCAGTACGTTTATTACGTTATTTGTACGTATATAGATTCGTATAAACTTATTCAATATCTTTTATTAGACTTTTCCAACGCCTGTGTTATTAACTCAACTTTTCTGGAAGTGGAGAAACTCCTCCCGTTTTCAAGTGATAACCTAATGATTTACAAATTTAAAAAAAAATAGAGATTTGAGCAAGATTTATGTTGGAATAATAACCATAGTCATGCAAAGTGAAAGCTGAGACAGTATCAACCGCAGTTAAGTAAGTTAGTTTAAGTAAGTTTTCTTATCGTTGCCACATTCAAATGTGTGTAATCCTTGCTTGCGGATAACTAATGCGGATACAACCATTTAATATACCGGGAGCTGTTTCGGAAACTTGGATGATAAATAGTTAATTATACGTCACTAAAAAACATGTGGTGAACTTCGTGTTCTAAAAATATATTCTTTAAAATTATATATTGTTTAAAAAATATGTAAATATGTCGTTTGATATTTTCTATCGTAGAATTCACATTGTCCTGATCAATAAGCTGGAACAAAATACTGTTTTTGATACTTTAAAATTAACACTTTCGAATCAACGAGTAACAATCCTGCTTATTATCAAACTAATTTTAAGGAATCAATAAGACTAAGTTACTTTTGGTAATTGGAGATAGGAGATGTATTTAGCCAAACAGTGCACAGGTAACAATGTTCCATCAAAGATCAGTTTTATCTAAGAATTTTTAAAATTCGAAATGGTTTGTTGCTAATTATTCAATATCTTTTATTGGCCTTTTCCAACACGTCTGTGATTTTACGTTTCTGGAGAAGGAGAAGAAACTCCTCCAATTTTCGATATATATTGCCTGATATTTACATTTGAAATTGCAAGTTTAAGGTTACATATATTAATTATATCATTTTGTCATTAATATTACACTTATCTAACATGCAAAACACCAAACCTATATTGATAGCAAAACACTCCATTTCCAAGCTAGCGGGGCGACACAAAATATTGAAGAGTATGTAGGTTTACTGCTGTGAGGGATAATAAAAGTAAGCATTTTACCATAAACTATTTATATTTTGGCCATATACAAAGTTTTATCAATATCTGTCCATAAATGAAGGGTTTTATCATTCTGTACTTGGTTAACAAGGGAAAAGAGTACGCAGGTTTTAGCATAAATGTATGTTTCCTAACCACATAATTTTTTCTTACCTTCCAAAAATTTATGTCGGAGCTTCAAAATACAATGTACAGTGTTCAGTTTTTTTAATATAACCATGTAACCATTGGAGATTAAGCAAAACTTAATTACAAAATAATCACCCATAAATGCATTGAATTTCAAAAGTAAGGCATCTCCCCTTAAAACAAAACTAAATTTAATAAGTTCATGTTCTAAGCTAGTGTTAGTAATTGCATTTTTAAGATTTATAACTAATGATATCACTCATGTGTACAGCTCTAGTATCTTGTATTTATCATGTAGACGAGGCGTTAGGTCGGGCACTCTTTGTATTGAGCTACACAAAGGCCTCCTGTTGCATAATAAACGACCAATCTCCGACGACGTGTGATCGTTTTACATACAAAATGTCCTCCATGTAGTGTCAAAATGAACATTCTACCCACATTAAACGTATTTTATGACTTTCCTGTCATCGTCACCCGTTTGATGAGCTAAAGCTTTGTAAAAATGTTTATATATACTTCACTGAGGGAAATATTTTAGATCATGGACATGTCTGAAAAGGAAATATTTTTAGTTGATCTAAACAGCTGTTCTTATAACCAAAAATTAAATACAATAGCTCTGTTAGTTTATATGGGAACGGAATCTCAACACCTCCGCTGCACTTTTTGTGTTAAATATACTTTTCGTTACACAAATCTGGTAACACGCCCCAGAACTTAGACATATCCATTTCAAAACTTTAAACATAACCACTACACGTCTGGAGTGATAGTTGGCACCTCATCCATAATTTATTGCTTGTATATATTGACATCAATGAATAACTTAAAACATTAAATTAAAATCAATTTCACTATTTTCGTCATTGGCTTTGGCTCTTTTCAGGCGCATGTTGCCTTTAAATTTTTATTTTTTTCTATGTTCGTGTTTGCAAATATAATCATGTTCAAACTCTGCAGGACGTTTTAAAGAAAAATAGTTTAAACTTCTTAGTTCTATGTTTATTTTTATGTAAAAATTGTACTTAGCAATTATTACTAAACAATATTAAAAAATGATTATCTTGATTGTTCATACATGAATATTTTTGGGATTCGGCATAATATGAAGTAGAGAATAAAAAATCAAAACAAAATATTTTATATAATACTATATGGCAGATAAACTGATCTAAAACAGAAATATATGGTGTTTAGACATAATTTTAATGTATAATTATTTCGCCTTCCCTAATAAAATGAATAGTCATTAAAAATACTTTTCATTAAGTTATCATTTCTGCTTATTCAAAAGGGTCTAAGATATTTTTGTCCAAAGATATGAATAATTTATATAATAATAATTATTATTTATATTAAAATTATTTTAAGAGCCCTTTGGAAGTTTACAGCATTAGTTTTCTGGGAAAAATAATATTGATATTTTCAGACGGATTAAGCCAAATGTAAGTGGTTTGGTACTTGTCGTCCAAAATATGTGTTATTAGCTATCGAAGCACTCCAGCATCAGCTGTAAATCTGTGGCATCTAACAAGTGAGTCAGTCAATGTCTGTCATATCTTGGGATAACAATTTATGAAATGAAGTAGGATAGCAAAATGGTATGATAGGATTAAATTCGCTTTATTCTCCGTTGATATTTTCTAAGCTGCTAATTGTACATTAGAAATTATTACATTGTCTAAAAAAAATTAAAAGTAACCATATTTTTAAAGTAATTTTAGAAACAATAGTTATTTGATACCAAATAATTTTTTGCTTTGAAAAATTTTCAGCAGAAGCCTCAGGAAATGCCTTGCTAAAATTTGCTCAATATTCAAGTTAAGTCACCGGAAGTTATGGAGATAGCTCATCACTTCCACGTCAGTTGCCTTCACATCCGGCCACGCCGACCTCGGTCTAGTGCTAGTGCACCAATATGAAATATTTCTTTAAATTCTAGGTCAGTAATAACAACTAAAACAGTTAAAACCTTAATACTTTGTCAAATACAGTTATAATGTATAAGCTAGATACTAATTATTAGATTTTTAGCAACAAAATAAATTATTATGTATAGTTCCGTTAAGGTAGTAGTATATTTTTCATGTGTTATTTGTGAATGTGAAAGACATTTTTACTAACTAAATTAAAGTAAAGTGACAGCTGAGATGAGAAATTTAGTATCCAATAAGTAATACCAATGTTTGTTTGAAATTCATGATAGCGATGTATATTTCATTATTTATTTTACAATTAATTAGACTTTTCCTATCGCTCTTATAAAACTACACAACGTTTCTGGAGATGGAGAAACTCCTCCCGTTTTCAAGTGATTAGTTTACATTACAATTATCCATTTACTAAAGATGGAGCACGACTTGTGCTCCATCTTTTGTTCCTCACATACGCTATCTTGTGTCGCCCCGCTAGCTCGGAGGCGGAGTGCTGTGTTATTTGTTGCTTTATAAATATAGCGTTTTATGTTGTGCATGATAGGTAAGTACAGTATTATTGACAACACGATATAATTAATATCTGTAACATGAAAATTCAATTTTTAATGTAAATTATTAGGTAATCACTTGAAAACGGGAGGAGTCTCTCCACCTCCAGAAACGTTGTGTAGTTTAAAACACAAGAGCGATAGGAGAAGTTCAAAATTGTAAAATAAGTAATACCAACTTTTGAAAATATATTTAATGTAAAAAACCTCAAACTGCGTATCACCATTGACATAGGGCATTTGCGTTTAGATAAAGACAGGTACCGTAATAGCACATAAGTTACATAAGCTAGCTAGAGGTGACCACAGTGGCTATCCAGAGCCTGTGGTCAGAGGAGACCGCTGAACATTGGTTTCGATTCAGTAGCCTTTTTGTGTTACTTGGCCAAAGTGTTACCTTGTCGGTACAAACTCAAATATTTTACTGACGAGTCAATTTGAAAAATTTCACCCATCCGGAGAAAGGCACTAAACGGTGCAAGTCGAAACCAAAGACTCCATGAGCGGCCGCCTCTGTTTAGCTTATATTTGACTCACGCTCCTATAGTACATTCCTATAGTTTATATATCTATTAAGTTATTCTATGATCTCATAAGTTATAAAGTAAGGTAGGTTATAGGAGTATTAAGGGTTTAAGAATAAGTAATCTAATTATAGTATAACAGCTGAGTTGATAAGGAAAACGAGTCATGTGTTATCTGTGTTGGTTCGTTTAAGAGCCCTAAGACTAGTAAAGCTCCGAAGAAACGTCCTGAGAGTGGTAATGGATGGTAGTGAAAGCTGAGAACTGAGAGGATTGTGGTCTTTACGGCTTTGTCCATCTGTGTAGCCGCCACGACGTCTGACAACGGCCATCAGCATCTCACTGGAGCATAACTCGACTAACTATGCGTACAATTATGCACAGCCAATATTGATAAAAATGTGTTAAAAATATTTATTTTTAAAACACATTTTTACAAGAACTTGAGTCCTCCAGGTTAGGCATAACTTATAGGTGGGGTCTATTATGTATATAAATTCACTACCTCTATGAATACAGTATGAATTTACAATACATTTTTTATTCCTAATATTCGTTAATAAGATAAAAATTTTTACACCTATTCTTAAAAAATTTACACATTTACTCCTGTTATATGTTACATCGTTATTAGCTATGTAGCTACAGTACCTCCAATCTATGTGAATGTTAATAATTTTAGTCACACATACCTGTTTCAGAAATGCAACTTGTCAAAATTATGGTAAATTAAATAGACAGATAGAAATTATGCCACATATATTGGTACCACTGACAATATTTAAGTAATGAACAAGTTCTATTTTTCTCTATATCTTGTGTCTTTCTGCGCCTCTCGGTATTTTTTATAGTTTTGATGGGGAACGGTCCAAACCCCGGTTTTGTTACTACATAACGTCAAACTGTTGTTATGTTGTCATCGTTAAATATTACCTTAATTGATGATGTATTGATATATTCAGCTATTGATATTTAGAACCTATTTTTCTACCTACAGTATGGACCTAATAACTACCCAAAACTAATTTATAGTGTCTAACAATCTAACTATGTGAGAGATATCTCCAACATTGATCCTCGGAGATCTCATTCATATCCCAAGACTTCAAAAGGGTTTTGTGGGTCAGATGTTCTATATACTGTACATATATATTTACGTTACCATAGATATGCATTCCTGAAACAGATACCTGACTTACATTTAGTTCATTTTTGTGTGAAAAGATTAACAAACAATAACCATCTTACAGACTGCATTCTCTTGATAAATCAACTTGTTTCAGTTATAATACCTGCTCAGGTAAACATAATCGGCTGTAATGATTACGTAAACAAAACTAATCCATTTTTCAATGAAACTAACATAAATAGAAAATCATATGTTGAGAATTTACTGTCTGACTTGTGCTACTTTCTCTCAATTATACGATAGTATATAGAGAAAGTATTGTAAAAATTTGTTCACCCCTAAAAATGTAAAAAATCCTAATTTATCTCCAATGACTCTAAAGATTTTGATTCAAATTTAGTAGTTTATAGTACATAGAGTAAATACTACGACACCGACCACCAGTTCAAATGTTATAGGTTTTTAAATGTAAAATAATGAAAGTTTAAACGAAAAAGTTTAAGGACAATTTAACTACTACCATTAAAACTACTTAAAATTACATTTAGTTTTTAATATTAATAATTTAATAATTCAAAATTATCATTTTGAATTATTTGTGTACGTTAGATAAACTTTAAAGAATGTGATAGTTTTACTAAAGATCATCGTTTTTAAATTTCCTAAAGTGAGAAAGTATATGTCAGTCCACTGATACGATTTATTTGATGATGTATAAATTACTAGAGTTATTATTTTTTGTACTTATTTTTATGGATTAAAAAATAAACTTTTTTTGAACAGCCATGCAAAATGTTATTGTCTAGTTGACATCGATTGCATGAAGCCTACAGTGTTTGATGGGACTTATCTGTAACATGAAGCCCGCACGTCAATCCTCATTAACCTCCCAAATGGTTGGCTGATAACTCTCTGCATTCGATATGTGGCTCCCCTGTGATATATTTACAATAGTAGTAGTTCAAGAGTATTCTTAACATGTACACTTTCACAAAGTATATTTAACGTCAATGAGAAAATTAATTGGTAACAAAAAAACTGTAGTTTCATTATTTTTCATAATTAGTTTTTAGTATTGTTGTATTTTTACACAAAATATTGGCTGTAACCACCAAGAGTGCTATCTAGTAATTTTACAGTTTATATTTATATTTTTGTTCTATTATTTGTAGAACTAACATTTACAACTCATAAGTTTAATATCCGCAAGAGATATGTATCTAACTTCTATATTGATGTTGGTGCTCACACCATATTCACCATCATTCGATTCTTTATCGGGATGAGAAAGTGTAATAGGATGATTAAATTTAATTTAACACCAATTTCGTTGGTTATGTTGGTATAGTCCCACAGTACGACAGTATTTTTGTTTATCAAAACAGGAAAATTATACGCTTCTTAGTCTCAACAATTTGCTTATTTTATGGATTGTTTTCTGTTACGTCATCAAAGACAGCACTTTAGCATTTATGTTATAAAAATATATACAAAACATCCATTCAAACTTTACAGAAACTCATTATTTTTTGCCATCTTCAATGAAAACCTAATTTTACATTAATCCTAAGTTTTCCTGTTTTCCGTTTCCAGGGATTGTTCGAAAGTTTGTGTTTTAAGCAGCAGATGAACACAGATAAACACCGTCACTACAACCAATTAGTTTATGCTGCTACAAAATGAGCTTATTTTATGTAATTTTAAACGGTATTCAATCTTACTGTATAATAAGTTTAAAGTAATAAAGTTTAAAGTAATAAGTTTAAAGTAAGTTTAAAGTATAATAAGTTTAAGATGGTGCAATTTCGGAATTAAAAAATTTGTAGAACCTTGTATTTAAAAAAAGCTAAAACAATATACACAAAAATTTGACTAGCATAGATTTTCAGAAGACTGGATGTAAAATATTCATACTCAGTATTTTTGGAAACATTCTACCAACTTTTTTAATTATCATAAAATGAAATTGAAATATATTCCTCAATCAATTTATAACTAAATACACAACCCCATTCTCAGGAAACAATATACCATCCTAAGCTGTTCTGATGGTACTGCAAGTTCATTTTCCTTCGATGTCAGTCGTTCACTGCACTTATTTATTCCTGCTTCTATTTATTGGTTATATTAATATTAAAACTGTCCCACGACTCATGCGTAACTGGGGAATTTCGAACGATTTATGTGTAGTTTAGATTTTATAAAAGGTCGGTAGATAGTTGCGATACGCCCTGTAAAATATTTCGATTATTGCAGGTAAGTGTAACGTGAAAGACAAGCACCAGTTTCACAACTTATTACACAACCCATGTCCCGTGAGTGATGGAATAATCTCAGTTTGACAGTTGGCGGAACTTGGTCTCGCATCTGCTCGTTCACCATCTCAAATTCAATTTCAAGTTTTGGCGAGACAAGACCTCACACTATTGTTACAATGATTCAGTTTTCGCATCTCGAGGACATTCTTTGTATATTTTAAACTAGTGTGTTACCCGTCGCGTGTTGCAGCGATGTACTAAACAGATTTATTAGGTTTAGGATCGCAGGCAAATATAAAACAAAATGCAACTATTGTTACCTTCTTCTTTGTGGCCTATCCAGGTATTTTAAGCCAAAATATTTGTAATAAATGAGTGTATTCATGTTAATTTAAAACATTAAAAGATATATGAAAAATTTACGCAGACCATTATAATCTTACACCAGGGTACCTTTGATAATTTTTTACAGCATAGTAAATACACACTCGCACACACACAAGATCAAATATTAGAACATAATACAAAATGTAAACCATACAAACTGAATATATTTCAGATAGCAAAAGTAAAATATAAAAAAAGTTTGTATTTACTTCCCTGTGGGAAATATGTTAGATCATGGATATGTCTAAAGGTAATGGTTTTAGTTCATCTAAACAGCTGTTCTTATTCACCCTGTTACATGTTTTACATCTTAAAAATCGCCAACACCCCCACCCAGAGCTAAGACATTTCCATGTCAAAAGATGCAACAGCTGATTATTATAATAAACGTAATATTTATAAACGTTGTAATTATTTTTAACTGAGCCAACAAATAAATCTTGGATTTTTATCATAAAATTTAATCGGCAAAATCTTTACTGAGAAAAATTCTATTTTTACAGTATCTAGATGCCATTGAGAACTATTTAGAACTTAATATTTAGAACTCTTTATTTAAATAAAGAGATGAAACATAGTTTCCCACGGTAGAGCGTTTGCACAAGTGTTCCACACGGTTGTATTTTGTCTCATGTGATGAAAGATAAGAAAGATGATGCTCCCAGCACTTAGTTGTTGGAAAGCTTTTACCTAACACCCACTCACACCTGAGGTTCTGTTCAATGCGGGGCTTTACTCCTTCTATCACACTAAACAATACTTCATGTGTGGGTCATAGAGATCTCCATATATACGAGTATTTACCTCATAAGCGATATTAATACAAGGTTCAAGTTTAAAATAAGAATATTACTTATCAAGTAGTTTTATGTGTATAAACGTGTTACACATTCTTTAGTTTTTTCCCTTTTTCAAACTACCTACTGAGATACAGACTCTTTTATTTACATTTTAATATCTATCTTTGAAAATACATTCACTGTTACAGTAAATAGTGGGTACACAGAAATGGTAAAAAGCGATTTATATCAGTGACACATAATTATTAAAGGTTGATCTTGAATTCCCTGTGTGAGTTACTCGGTGGAGGTATACTGTTTATAATAGACATAGTTCCAGAAGTTGTGACCTGCCAGATGTCAGGGAGTGACAGCATAATCTCAGTAAGTCAGCTGATGGAACTTGGTCGCTGAAAGCACACATCTGCTCTCTCTCTCTCTCTCTCTCTCTGAGTCAATTTAAAGTTTTTGTATGGTTTAAAACTACGGTTAATTTTATATCAGTATATTTTATAAAAGCTGTGCGTGTTGTTTTGATCCACTATATGGCTCTAGACACTGTAATAGTCTTAAGCGTGATCCTCAAATGACCTTGACTGTCACCCAGCTGAATTAGCGCAGTTTAACGTCTGCTATTATTGGGTCCTGCAGGGAGGGGAACATGGTGAAACTACATCCCTCTAACCCCAAAACTGACAGTTTAGTATTATAATACGAATTATAAACGTCTCCACCACTATCTACAACCTTTTTCAATTTTCGGTTTTTGATGCAATTGATTATTAGTATAATTAAAATATTTAATATAAGAAAAGTGACGCTTATGGGCCTTTTCAAATTGTATAGCAGTTTTTACTATATTTTTTTAAATTACTTTTTTTGCTAATTAACCAATTGCAAAAGTTAAGTTATATTTTTAAGCCAGTATTACAAGGAAGATTTTGGTGCATGTAAAACATAGCAACCCAATAAATAAATATATTGAAGAGAGTATTTTTGATAATCCTTGCGCAAATGAAAAAAGTAGTTTTTTCATTTTATGCATTGAAATTTATTATTAAATGTGTTTACATTAAGATACATATACACGAAATTCTTCTAAACATAATCAAGAATATCTAGTAAAAGTTTTCTTAAATTAGGTGCAGTACTTACAGATTTATTCATAATTGCGAATTTCAAATATGGTAAAATCACAAATTCAAGAAAACAGCTTGCAAAGTTTTAAAATTCTTTTTTTACATTATTTAAAAGCTGTGAAATCCTCGAACTGGAAAAGTCAGTTTTTCCTCCTAGTTATTTTTTCATCTCCTCCTTTCTCAGCTTTCTACTTTTAAAAAGTTTTCCGTACCTCTTGTATTAAAAAAATTATGAAAATGGCAAAAATGCGAATCACATTTTACTTTTATATTTATTTTAGTATCTAAATATAGTCAGATTTCTACAAAATATTGTTTAGATTTTAGTTTAAAATAAAGTGCTTTATGAAAAATGTTTATAAAAAGTCAAAAAAACTTTTTTACCCATTGATAGTGGCGGATACCCTTAAACAGTAGAATTTTTCTGTGTAGTTCCACTGCCCTTTTTTTAGAGTTTTATGTTTTTCATCTACAAAGAATTCCACTAAATTGGGGACACAAGTTTGTCTCTCATATGAGTGATTTCACTGACAATTTCTCATACGCAAATGTGAACGCATTTTCAAGATACATGTAATAATTTAAAAGGATAATAAATTCACTCCATGCCTTAATTGTTGAGTTAATTAAAAAAAACAAGAATTGTTTCTAAAATCTAAAAAAGCAAAGCAAATCGTAAATATCATATGATCTGAATTTCCTTTAGTTTGACTTAAGTGAGTTTACTTAAGATTTATTTATATTACAAATTTTAATCTGAAGCTATTTTAAAACCATACCATGGTTTTTGAAAGTCAAACCGCATAATATATATAATATAATATATAATATATATATATATATATATATATATATATATATATGTAATATATATAACTATTTATTGACAATGGATTCAACTATTATAGCATCAATGGAGCTAATAACTTATATTAGACTTAGATTATTAGATTCCATAATTAGTCCAAGTGAAATATTCCTTTATAAACCCGTTTTGCGTGTTTAAGGATTATCACTAAATCAAGCTCAAGTCTCTCTTATTTAAAGCACTTTCTCTGAAAATTTCTCATACTCAAACGTTTTTGGGTGTTCAAGGTAAATTTTACAATTCAAAATAAAAAAAATTAGTTAAAATTAAAAGTTAAAATAGTTAAGTTAGTTTTAAAATGACGAAAATCGTTTAGGTTTAAATCTATAGGTTCTAACCATCATCTAACCTATTTTCTATAGGGAATTAAATACAAAAATTGTTTTATTAAATGTTAACTTTTGAATCTACAACTATCTTAAACTCATACCATCCATAATTAAAAAAATCGGATTAAAAATGTACATTGAGAAAAGATTTTAGTTTTTCATCTATTGATTTAATAATTTTGCATTAGAATTAGTTCCTTTAACCATCCATGGAAAATAGCCCTTGAGAAAAGTGGATTGTAATAAAAATCATTAATGACTCGAACTTTTCGGTAGTGATCATCAAAAAAGGGTAGAGATACACGATTTTATCTAAATTCGAAACTTTAAATGAGTTTAGTTTGAAAGGAAGATTAAATAATTTCCTTATTTAGAGTTTTAAATTATAAAACATATTTCCAATTTTAGAAACAATCAATGCCTTTGAGGCGTCCTATGTAAAAGACTCTCGTAGCTATCTATACCTAGGAGGATTATTGTAGACCTATTTACTGTTTTGGATACAGTTCTAAATAAACCAAGTGAACCATTTTTGTGTTTATAAACGTAGTAAAGAACGGTAGTAGGTCTCTCTGTATTCAATATTCACCAAACATAACCGGAAGGTTATTGATATCTCAGCTAACTTCCGCATCAGTGGCTTCTATTTGCAGTATGACAATATACAGACTTTTACATTTAAATATTCTGCCAATGATACTTAATATACAATGCGGAGCCTAATTCAACAGTTCATTTATTGTTTTTTACTAGTAATATATTTTATCATAATGTGGATTCACTTTATGTTACAGAAGCATAGGTGAACATCCTGTAAAAAATTACGTAAAATTAATCGATATTGTTTAAATACAATAAAAATGTCTCTAATTAATTAAGACGGCACTGGTATAGGACGCAATGTATATAACTCTACGTGGAGGGAATTAGTACCGGAAGGGGTTGTAGCGTCGTTGCTTACAACCCATTTTGGCATACACAAATCTATATATATATATATACTACAAAGACTCAGTGCTAATATTCATCACCTACAATTTGGCAACACTGAGTGACGAAGCACTATCTTCCCCTCTTACATATTGTTTGTGTTCCTTCTTCCATGATTACCGTTCTCCCGCTAATCATCTATATCACTTTGCTAATTGCACCATTTTGCGCTTTGAACATTTCCGTGACTTCGGTAAACCGTGACTTCAGTAAACAGTGACTTCGGTAAACCGTGACTTCGGTAAACCGTGACTTCGGTAAACCGTGACTTCGATAACTGTGATTTCGGTAAACTGTGATTTTGGTAAACCGTGACTTCGGTGAACCGTGACTTCGGTAAACTTTGACTTCGGTAAACCGTGATTTCGGAAAACCGTGACTTCGGTAAACCGTGATTTCGGTAAACTGTGATTTTTGTAAACCGTGACTTATACGAATACGAATTGTCCCGCTACCGTGCCGCCCCATAATATTACAATGATAATATATGATAAGTTTTATCAATATCTGTCAATAAATAAGAGTTTAAGAGTTTTCTTTTGCTCCCTAAGATTAAAATGGAAAGGAGTATGCACGTAAGCTACCATGATAAACACACAAACTATGATTTTTAAGTATAAATGGATAGATCTCAACCACATTAAGCTAAATACCAAGCTTCATTCAATAATATTGGTTAAAAAGTGAAATATTAAGTTTACCTTTTCCTCCATAAAATTAATATAGGATCCCTGAAATGCAATGTACTGTGTTCAGACTTTTTAATATCTTAGTAATCATTGGAGATATAACAAAACTGAAAAAATATCGTGTATTTTATTGAGCTGATTGTAATGTTAAAAGAAAAAGTAAAATATGTAAATACTACCTATGAAAATAAAATATAAAAACTCATTTTTGAGGTATATAAATATAAATAAAATAAACATTGACGTCAAATGTATTTAATCAAATTACCATGATAAAATAACTGAATGTTTCAACGCCATAAAGGCCTGCAGTTGACGCCATTTAATGAACAAGTCAAAGGCATTCTTTTAATCAAGAACTCTTTAAGAAGAAATTACCCTCAAATATTTGCTACCTCTGAGAGGTAACTTCTTGATGTAAATGTGCTGTAAAGGTAAGATATTGACCAATTAATTTTGAAGTATTTGTTGCAGTTTACAATAACTGTTGATGGTGTATTCTAAGTTAAAATATACCTTTTCATTAAAATATTCTAAAATTGTGTCTAGCCAGTTAAAATTCAAAAGTGCATTTATTAAAGGACAATAAAATGTATAATCTAATAAAAAATAATAAAATAAAAATAATGTTTTTGTGTTTACTATTACCGGATATTTATAAACAAAATTGAATACTATTTATTGAAGTAGTAAATTGAAATAAAACTCATTGAATAAGAGTTTTAATTATTAAAACTTATAGCCCAAATACTGTAATCATTTTTAAACTGGCAATTGTAATTAAATATGAGTTTTATTATTTATTATGAAGCCAATTCAATATAATTTCTTTCGATATGAAGTGGGTAATTTAAAAGTATTTGACAATGAACATTTGGGGAAAATACTCTAAACATAAGATACTGATATATTTATAAGCTTACGTAAGATATAAACATCGCTCAAAGTTAGTTCTAAATAAGAGTATACGTTTTTACTATTAGTATTCTATATTATAGTATGAGAAAGCTATCCACGTATTGGATACATATACATATATTAGTTCAAAAGTACATAGAAAATAGCTCTACAGAAGTTCATTAAATCTTGGAAATAACTAATTTTTTGAGTAAACAAAAGAAGTTCTTCATAAGTCTAAGATTGGAAACTTGAACATTTGGCTTATGGAGACTCAAATACTAAAAAATAAAAACAGCTGTTTATAGAAAATGTTGGCTGTATTTGTACCATCATCAGTTGTTGACTTAACTTGGCATAGCATGTGGTCCCATGTAAAATGTGAATAAAGGCTTAGGAATTTAGGTTTATAATATGTTCAATAAAAAAACTAAAAATAAATTACTACGAAACAATTTTTAATTGAAGAGCGTTAAAATAACTCTGTTTCAAATAAAAGCAGGGTAATATATTAATTAAACACTATGTATTCTGACAAAATTTAAAGCCTTTTAAATTCTAATTAAATTTATTAATAGTAAAAAACTCTCTAATGGAGTTATTATTAATACAACCTTAAATATTTCACTGACCAATGCTTAATTAAAAGGTACTTAAGTAAGTTGAGTTTCTTGGAAAATAATCGATAACTCAAGTAAAATTTAGATAAAACATGTTTGTATTTACTTCCCTGTGGGAAATGGGTTATATCATGGATATGTCTAATCGGAATGGTCTATAGGAATAGTTAATCTATGCACCAATAACTTGCTATCTATAAACAAATATGGAGCTGTTTCTGTAAAATATTAAATAATTGGTTAGTTTTACAGTTGATACCCTGAGAAAGCCAAAATAGGTTTACACTAAATTTCTACCTATTTGTCTCTATCATTTGGCACGCTAGCGAATTTTTGTGTTAGTCTTCTCAGGTTAAATTATAACATTACAAATAACACATAAAAGAATAAATCTGGTTTAATGATAAAAAATCATATAGTGGATAAATAATTAATTTATTTTAAAAATTTAACTAAATAATTTACCTGAGTTTTGTTCTGTTATTTAATCATTTACAAATTTAGATTATTAAAATTCATCTTAATAGCCCCGAACTGCAATTAAATTAAAATATAATAAATACCTTGGTCAGTCATTAAAATTATTGGACTGCAGACTGACCAAGGTATTTATTATCCTTTAAATTTACTTTAATTTGTCACTGTAAAAACTCGGGCTTCCCCGAAACTCAGTTATACAACTTACGAAGGATGTTACTCGTTAGTGTTTGACGTTATCTTATTTTCCTAAACCTTTTGTCATTTTATAACGTTTTATAAAAGTTTTCAGGAACGGTCCAAACCCTTTCTAATCATACCAAATGTTTACCTGTTTGACCAAACAATAAACCATCATCAAACAATAGTTTAATAGCATATGGTATACTGGGTACACATTTAACCTTTTTCGGAATTCCATTCAGTGTTATTAGAGGTTTAATACTAATTAAGTTATAATTAATAGTTATCGTAAATTACTATCTCATAATTAAATTATATTATTCAAATTAATTAATTCTCCTTCCCTAACGTAGAGATGTTAAACAATTCAATGCTGCAGAGGCAAGCTTAGGCTGACAATAATCGGCTTTCGATGAAACTGCTCTAAACACCACAATCCTTTTCACTCTCCAATTTATCTTTTCTTATTTTGTTTATCACTGCTCCACTTTATTTATTCATCAGTACAGAAATCTACGCAATACTTATGTAATAAATAACTACTCTTTATCTAGAATCTTTTATCGTTTCACATGGGAATCCACCTACTAATCAAGTCTTAGATCAACGCTTCCTAGTCTCTAACATTAGGGGTTTACTCATTGTGTTTTTATTTTAGACGTTATTTGACACACAGCATAACATTGAGTGTAAATGTGTTCTTTGCAAAATCTTATTAATTTATTGTATTCTAAATTAATATTGATATGATATATAAAACTGTTTAAAATTTAAATTTGACTTCTTCACTATTCAAAAAATTCGATAAATTATTTGAAAGATACGCAGTTAAATTTTTTCACACGTAGTTTAAACAAAAGTAAATTAAATATATTGTAATACCAATGTTTTTACTGTCGTTGTAAACACATGAGAATTAGAGTTAATGGAATCGTACTCAATCTTACACGAGTGAAATGAGAATGAGTGATGAGAAATTTTCATCAAACCAGTTTACAAAAAAATGATTTAAAATCCTGAACCAGGCTGTGAGACAACATCTAAAATTAATTTAAAATTTTGAAAACTTTAAAATCTAGACCTTTTGTCAACATATTCGCTATTTATGTTAAAATTATTCTTATTAAGGAAATTAGATATATTATTGCCAATTTCATAATAAAGTATTAAAATGAAAAAATAATACTGTTAATAACAGATAGTTTGTTTTTCCACTATAATTTGTTTTAAAAGAAATTATAGAAAGTTTTCTAATTAGATGTTGTAATAAATGTTAGAAAAAAAACTTTACAAATACAGTAACTGTAAACACGGGCAGCAATGACATAGTACCAAAATCTCGTAAACGATACTGTCAGATGTCAATAAAGCAGTTTGTCAATGTGTCAGAGCCAATAATAGAATCTCTGTGGTCCAATCACTACGGTCAACATGTATCTAATACGTTTTTTACACAACCGTTATCCAAAAGAGTAAACCAGAGACAGCTGATAACTGACTTTAAATTTTGGATTCATTTGAATTTTATGTACCAGTATAGCACATAACGTGACCTTTCTGTTACGTATGTAATATTAAAATTTTAAACGGATGTCTACATTTTATATTTTTGAACGATTTAACATCGTTATTTATGAATTTTATTTTTATAAATAATAAACAACAACAAAAATCAGTTAAAAATGTTAAAACAATACGATGTTAAAATTTCCTTTCTTTGGTTTTTTTTGAAATATTAAAATTAAAACTGCGTGAATACATAAAATAATTTTTAACCGACCCGGATCGATTCGAAGGACCAGTAAATATTAGTAAATAGTTCCTTGCTCCATCCGGAATACTCAGTGAAACAATCGGCTTATTTTGAACAGTCGAATCCATCCTTATTCTCGCATAATAATTATCATTGAATATATTGTTTTTATTTTCCATATAGAGAAATACACTGTATACTTTCTGATTAAGTATACAGTGTATTTCTCTTTCTCTATATAAAATATATGCTTCCTTATTTCGCTTAATTAAGCTCGAGTAAGATTGGCTTTTAGCTTTTAGTAAATATTAAGTTTACGTGAAATAATTGATGATAATATAAAGTGGAGAATAAATTGAACAAATTTAAATGCTATCATAGATTAGTTTTAACTGTCCTCTGGAAACAATGAGCTACCATCATGCTTATAATGTAGTGAAACTATTCCACAGTGAACTTAACAGACTACTCTACACTTAGTTATCTATTTATTTAGTTATAACTTAACTTATTTACTTTACCTGGACGCTTTAGGTCAGAATACTTACTGTTAGTCAAAATTGTTAAGGGGATTTGGGTGACCAATGAGGTAAAAAATTATATAATTATTTTTACTATTGTCAATGCTTAGCGTGAAATTTATTGTTATGAGATAAATATCAGCTGATAAGCATTTTAGTAAAACTCAATATATTGAATATTGAAGTTTTCTGTCCGTCTTCCGAGAGATTTCATATAAAACACATAAAAACATATTTTCTCAAGAACTATTAGATATGTTACAGCAAAGTTACTTTTTACAAACTTTTACTTTTACAAAATAAGTTAGTTTTTTGTTTGTTTATAAAGCTGTAGAGCATAGTTTAACGAGGGGTTTGCAACAAATATGAACAATGTAATTATTATATGATATCAATTATAGGGAAACCCCATTTAAAAATCATTAAAATTTATTTTGGAATAAAAATCAAACCCTGTGTTAAATTTTGCCAGAAGTACACTAAAACAAATGGTAAAAACAAAATAAGTCTAACTTCTTATTTTTTGAAAAAAAAGAATGGAATTATAAGAAAATTAACATAGGTCCACAGTCCAGGTCCAGGTCCACAGGTTGTGGAGCAACAATGTATCAAAATGATTGTGAACAATAGATATTGCCAGATGCCAATAAAGCCGTTTGTCAATGTGGCGAAGCCTGCGATAATATCTGTGGCTCCCCTCGCCTGGACCTGGCAGGCTTATTCATTTGTGAAAAACCTTTCCATACGATATAAAAAAATGCATTAAAAATAAGTCATATTTTAAACTTATATCTCGTTTCTATTTACAACAATGAATCATAGTAGTAGCGTAGTAGTTCGTGGTAAAGCAAGTATAATGCAAGAAAACTGCCTCATTATTATATTAGATTAACTATTGGAATCGCGACCTGCCCAGGTAGGTATTTTAAGCCAAGTATGAAATGTAAGATGATTGTGGCGCGATCTTGCAGTTACTGACTAAGGCTGACCATATCTTTAAGGTAAAACTGTCTCATTATTAGATTAGATTAACTATTGGAATCGCGACCTGCCCAGGTAGGTATTTTAAGCCAAGTATGAAATGTAAGATGATTGTGGCGCGATCTTGCAGTTACTGACTAAGGCTGACCAGTCTACCGAAATCACGATTTACCGAAGTCACGGTTTACTGATGTCACGGTTTACTGAAGTCACGGTTTACCGATGTCATGGTTGACTGAAGTCAAGGTTTACAGAAATCACGGAAACGTTTAAGTACAAAATGGTGCAATTTGCAAAGTACATGATAAGCGTGATAGCAGTAGTCGTGGAAGAAGGAACACGAACAATATGTAAGAGTGAGTGGTAGATACTGCTTCGTCACTCAGTGTTGCCAAATTGAAGGAAAGGAATACTAGCAGTGAGTCTTTGTAGTATGTATATATTTGTGTATGCCAAAATGGGATGCACTTAATTTAGACATTTTTTGTGTTTTATACTTTTTTAATGTAATTTCACTTGAAACTAAACTATACACAACAATTTTCTTCAACAGCATAACTGGAAACGCTGCTGCTACAGCTTGATCTATTTAACCCCCTTTCTACTAACGCTACAAACCCACACATTACAAATCCCCTCTTTATTGTATCTAAACAATATCGATTAATTTTATGTAATTTTTACAAGATGTTCACCCATGCTTCTGTAACATAAAATGAATTTACATTATGATAAAATATATTACTAGCTAAAGAGCTATAAATGAACTATTTAATTACGCTCCGAATTGTATATTATTAAGTACCATTGGTAGAATATTTAAATGTAAAAGTCTGTATATTGTCATACTGCAAATAGAAGCAACTGATGCGGAAGTTAGCTGAGATATCAATAACCTTCCGGTTATGTTTGGTGAATATTTGAATACAGAGAGACCTACTACCGTTCTTTACTACGTTATAAACACACAAATTGTTTACTTTGTTTATTTATAACTGCATCCAAAACAGTAAATAGGTCTACAATAATCCTCCTAGGTATAGATAGCTACGAGAGTCTTTTAGATAGGATGCCTCAATGGCATTGATTGTTTCTAAAATTTGATATATTTTTTATAATTTAAAACTCCTAATAAGGAAATTATTTAATCTTCCTTTCAAACTAAACTCATTCAAAAGTAAAATCGTTTATCTCTACCTTTTTTGATGATCACTACTGAAAAGTTCGAATCATTAATAATTTTACCACAATCCACTTTTTTCGTGGGCTATTTTCCATGGATAGTTACATAATCTAATTATAATGAAAAGTTATAAAATCCATTGATAAAAAACTGGAATCTTTTCATTGTGTACGTTGTTATTCTTATTTTTTCAATTATGGAAGGCATGAAGATAGCTATAGATTCAATAGTAAATATTTAATGAAACAATTGTTGTATTTATACCCTTAGACAGAACTGTTAATTACACATTAAAGTACGCAGCGCTCCAACCTGATACAATTAATTAATATCTTGAACTTAAACTTTAAAATTTTAATGTAAATTATTTGGTAATTGATTAAAAACGGAGGAGTTTCTCTACCTCCAGAAACGCTGTTTAGTTGAAAACACAGACGCGTTAGAAAAGTCCAATTAAAGATATTGAATAATTAGTAGCCACGCCCTTATGAAGGATTTCATTGTTCGTCCTATGTTCATCGCCATAAAGTAATTCAGGTAGCGGAAACATTAAACTCAGATTTATAGATAAATGGATGAACGAATACTTCCCATTTTTAACTGTAAAAGTTTAAAGTTTGACTCTGCTAACACAACCAGCATGATACATAGATATTCTTACTTTCTTCGTGCACCATAAATTCAATACAAATAGGCCCTGCTTAGACACAAACCTGTCAGCAGGGACCAGAAAAATATATTTTAATATTATATAATTTTAAAATCAGTAAGTAAAGTAAAGTAAGTTAAGTAGTGGCAGTAGAGGGATAACGATTTATAATACCAGACATTTTACATGTAATACAGTATTTGAAACAGACATGGAACTTTTGCTCTTGAGAAAAAATATAATAAAATGTAAAAAGAGAGTATATTATCGGAAACTATCAAACGGAACAAAGAAATTATTATTGTTAGCCATGTTTGAGGGATGTCTGACTGTAAATTGTATTCATTATGTTACATATTACATTTAAACAAACAAATATTTAGACTATATATACAGTTTTTGTGACATAAGTCAAACTAAACATTACAAGCATTTAAACATTTAACAAACTAAGGTTGTTTTAAGTAGTCATAAGGAGAAATAGAAAAGATTATATGGGAGGGTTAAAATCTTGTAATTTTACGAGTGTACCAGTGATTAAGTTGAAGCAATATAAAATCCCTGAGTTGACGTGTTTTGACGTTAATATCTAACAAAATAAAAAAGAATAAAAATTCATTAAGCTTTTTGACAAACATTTTACCGACATCAAGGTTCACTTTGAGGGAATTCTGTTAAATACAGCGTATTTTTGTAGAGTTTACAAATAGTTTTGATGCATATCAGAAAAAAGTAACAAGAAGGTTAATGGTCGTGATGTCGTTTGGCATCACAAAGCCGTCTCAGGGGCTCTTATACTATCCTCATTAATGCTTCTCCAACATCAGAGTCAAGACTTCTCTGCCACTTGCTCAACTTAAGTGCTCTAGTTTCTTTGTGATTCCGTCTCAGTTTTATATCCCCTCTCCACCTATCTCTCAAGTTTATCCAAGAAGGTAAATCTCATTCATTTACTTTTTTTTATAAACTGAGAAAATCCACATTCAATAATAATAAGCTATGTTTTTTTTAGAATTAGGTCCGTATAAATATTCCGCATATACATTACATTTATTTGGAAAATTAAACTCACTGAATCCATGCATAAGGGTGCTTGACGAATTTTTTTTTGTATTTTATTTTAAACTCATCAGTTCTTAATAATTCGTAAAATTTATCTGAGACACCCTCTTAACACTACGATCAGTGATGATTTATTTTCGAATTGGAGATTTTTCAATAAATTTTATCGAAATCAGTATTTTCTAACTTTAACTGTACGTCTTACATACAGGTCTGTGTTATAACTGAGCAGACTATATAAAATGAGGTACCCACGATTTATAAAAAAATTTGCGAACTATTATTCTTTATATATTTAAAAAAATATTTTAGAATATGTTTTAGATTTAAAAAAATCTTATCTTATATATTACAGTGAACTTATAAGTGAAACTTTTTTAATAGATTTAAGGTTTTATAACTTATGCAAACAAAAGTTCATAATGGCGTTGGTTATTTATTATACGATATCTTTTATTGTACTTTTCCAACGCTTTTGCATTTTTTGAGTACACAAAGCTTCTGGAGGTAGAGAACCTCCACTCGATTTCAAGTGGTTACCCAATGATTTATATAAAAAATTAAAGTTTAAGTTACAGATACCTGTAACTTACACTTTTAATTTTTATTGTAAATTATTAGGAAGTTAATCACTTGAAAGCTGGAGGAGTTTCTCTCCTTCCAGAAACGTTTTGTAGTTTAAAAAAACACAGACGCGGTGGAAAATTAAAATAAAATATATTGAATAATTATAAAATCAGTTTTGATTTATTTTAAGTTTCGCCAAACCACAGGATTAATACCGTGACTGAAACAATCCAAGATTCATTTCCTTACACCTATTACTACCTTGAATTCCATAACCGCAAACAACTATTCAAAGTCCATGTAATCTTTCTGTTATTCGTTATCTTAAATGATGTCGATTAAATTCCTGATCTTGCTTGCTTACTGAATCATAATTCCAAAATTCCATTCTTACAAGACGTACAACGCAGTGGAAGAGACGAGCATTCCATAAGGAATGGGGCATTCCACTGAGAGCAGAGACAATGTCACGATAGTCTGCATTCCACCAGCCCGAACATTCACAAGCGCTGCCGGCTTTATTGTATCTTGGATGCATTATTGCTACTGTTCATTCGAAAAGGTTTCCTTTTGATTTTATTCCATCCAGAGTTTAAATAAATAGGTCGAAAGTTAGCGTTCCTTTTTTTTGTTAGTAACACATTTAGCTGTTTTTAATCAGATACCGCATTAGTAACATTATTATTTATAAAATATGCGAAAAGTCGTATGTTAGATGTCTGTGTTCCAGAATAGATTATAGTTGATACTACTAGTAAACGATGTCAAATTAAACCTTACCTGGAAATGATTTATTTGTCTGAATATAACTACAGCTGGTTTGTCTTAAAATTACATGAACAGACTTAACATATGTTGTAAACTACTTATGAAAATACTTTTTATAGGATGATTTTATGAAAGCAATAATTGAATAATTGCTAATTTTTACATAACTATCAATGTTGCAAAGTAATTCAATTATTAGTTTTACTAAAGTCTTGCATGACATGGCTTTAATAAGGCTATCTTACTGTGGTCGCCCTAGGTGTGGATTTGCGTACGTGTGTTTGTTTGTGTTTCTGTAAACACTATAGCTCACTCTAAACTTGATGAAATTAGTACATTATATGAAAAAGGTGCATTTATTGAATCAAGTTCAAAATCCAGCCAAATATGTTAATCCAAAGGGGAGTATAGGGGAGAGTTTGTACCCCAAAAAACAAATTATGGTTTAGGGTTTTTCACATATGGTAGTTCAGGTATGGTAGCTCATGGATGGCTATGGCTCAGTCAAAGGTTGCTGGATCGACCAGCGGACGTCAACTCCTGTCAGATCATGAGCGGTCACCTCTGACTCTCGCTGCTGTACTTCACTGTCTTTAATTCACCACACGACCCTAGCCTAGGCCCATGCCGATGGACAGTTGAGGTTAAATAATATTGAAAATTAGATTTTAAAATTTAACTTTTACAGGTACCATTGGAAAAATTTAAATTCAAACAATCTAGTACCTTTGCTCTATGTCACGTAATTACTCAGATATAGAAACTGGAGAACACAGTACTTTGTCCTTTAGAACTCCAATTTTAACATATAGCTTTTCATAGCTAAGAAATTCTGTAACTATTCTTTGCTGATATGTGGTTTTACTACTTCTTTTGGAAAAAAACGAATTAAGTAACTCGTAGTTTCAATAATAATTAATGAGAATTATTATTTGTAAACTATTTATATCAGACCACCAGTTTTATTTAATTATGAATGTATATATATATATATTTTAAAACATCTTCAATTGACAATATTGTTATCACTTGATGAGTTAACACTCTTAAAAATCCCAAGCTAACAAAGACGTTCAAGAAAACACTTCACCGTTGATGATCTTGCTTTAAGTGCTTGTTCGCTTATTATAACAGGGAACTAAAATAGCACCCACTAACTATCTCGCTATGTTTCAAGACCCTTGTTGTTAACTGAATATAATATTCAAGTTCTCTTAATAAATGGATAGCTTCTTTATTTTAATTGATTGGTAATTTTCCAGAATTAAATCGTGAAATAATTTATTGTATACAAAATGTAAACTATTCCACTTAGCTTTGTTTTATAAGTGGTTAATATATTACCTCAGGATATTATGTCAAGGTATATTTTTCACAAGCATTTTCCCTAGTGTTTTATCCAACCAAACCAGTGACAGGCGACTCCTGTCAGATAATGAGCATCGATGGGATCATAAGACTGGCCAGGCTATGACTCATGGTGTAGTAATAAACTTCTGCCAGTTTACTGCATTTAACTTGTCAAATTACCTTATTGTAAAATTATCAGCTGATCAGCTGATGTTGTTTGTTTATGTTCATGTTTTTGATTTTGTTGATTTGAGAAGTCAAATTAAAGGGGTTTTATACTTAACGGTAGTTTTAACTATCCGTCATCAGAAATATTTGAATTATTTATTTTTCAAGAAATGAGGTTTATTGTTGATAACATAAACAATAATAGATGAACCGTACTAGCGTTCATGTGCCAAAAGCAATTCAAAACTCCATTGAGACATAATGAACTACGAACAATAATTTTTTACGTTTATTTAATTCACAATCTATTCAGTTATATCGGGTACTGACAAACTATGATGATGAGGTAATGTTAACGATTGTAGCAAATAATTCATAAAATTTTCTGAATGTATGGACTACAAGTCTAAATTGCTGTTTCTCAAAATACAGCTGTTGTCTAAAAGATTCAGGGCGAGAAAGGTGATGTGATTTCGAGTCTGTCATGACACACACTAAATTTTGAAATTAAGTAAATTATGGTTTAAACTTTTCAAAGCGTATGTTTAAAAATAGTGTTAACGTTTTTCAATAGAGGAAAAAATCGTCAGACACTAGAGTCATCTGGAATGGTTGTGCATATTCATAAAATGCAATAACTGCACTATGATATACGTTTTCTTGCATTTCAACTCTGAAAAACATTGTTTGTTCAAAAAACATTTTGTTTTTATTTTGACAAGAAATTTAGTAAATTTTAGTATATAGACGAAGCATATATTAAAACAGTTAGCTGGGCAAACAAGCTATGGTGGTGAAGGAGTGAGTTCTCAAAAGAACGCGCGGAGAGAAATGACGCCCCGGAGCGTGAGGCGCGGTTCCGGGGAAGCGCTGTTTAACAGATTTAGATCAACCCCGTTTCCGAAACCTTTTTACCACTGTTTTATTCATGGTTGCCGCATTTTACAAAGCGAGAACTTAAGTATTCTAAATATTTTAAATGCTCACCTTACCAACTTGTACTCAGTAAATAGAGGGATCAATGATAGAATAAAATAACTTGAAATAAGAGCTGTATTTTTCAAAGTTCTTCTGTGTCAAAAATTACTAAACACGTTTTATAGTTGCATTACGAAGTTTATATGTAATTAAATACTAATAGATCTTATTACATCTTTAAGTATTATAACTGAAACACACTGTTAAACTTTGTTATACAAACTCAATATTTAAATAAATGTAATGAATTGGTTGTATCCAGCTAATTTCAACTGGACAGGAAGAACAAATTTTTCAGACACATTATTTTCTATTTAATCCGGCTGTTTTCTGTAATTTATCAACTAGGCCTATTTACCAACCATTGAGGTATGATGTAAAAACATGTTTATATTTGTTCAAATAAAAGCCTAATAATTAGGGAGTTTTCTGTACTTGGGTTTCACTTATCTCAAATCTGACTCTCATATCATTAATAGAATTGCAAGATCTCAATTGAGATACAGTGTCCGCGATTCGTGTAGTTTTTTCCAGGAGTTCACAAAATAATTAATTTTGTAATAAAATAAAATAATTTATTGTCTAAATTTGTTACTGGAAAATTAGGAATATTCATATCATATATTTTGTGTCCATACAAATATATTGAGATATCCAACGGACCTATAGGCGTATCTAGGAGTGTGTAGATGTATGCATGAGCCACGAGGCCTAAACATTTATCTGTTGAACATCAAAATCACAACTACAAAATTTGGCCTACAATTTTATTCTATACGGAAGAAAAAATGCATGGATTATTATCAATGATAATATTTGTACTAACCTTTCCTTATCTTTTTGACCTACCATTGTAGGTATTTTAAGCAAAGTATGAAAGAGAAATGAGTGTAAGATGAATGTGTCGCAATCTTGTAGTCTTGTTACGTTTAGTTACCACGTTTTTAAAGTTTGTTTATTAGTATACAAACTACTCAGTATACACAGTAAATTAGAAAACAAACGACATTGGAATACGCTGATTTTACTACGAAAATTCAAAATACACAGATCAGTATCAAGGTAAGTTTTGATATATAATAAAATCAACCAAAACGTAAACCTACAGTTGGCAACAGGTTGTTGTTCTAACAGTTCTAAGGAACAATGGCAGGTATCGTGGGACACGGTTGGCTTCAAATGTGGTATTGTTTCACTTGAGTTAGAGCTCTAGCACATTAACAACTGTGCTGCAACTTCACTAGACAAACATAGTAAATATGCTTTTCATAGACATTTTTAAAGAATCGCTAAAATGATTTAATATCTATACTCGTGAACTTTTTCAGTCTCTTACGCAGTGCCCAAATTATTGGACTAAAGACATCAGGTGTGCTTTTTTGGTTGTGATTAGGTTAGTGTAAAAATATCTGTTTTTAGGGTTTTATTAGAGTACTATTATTTAAGTGTTAGGGGAAGAAACCTAACAGCTCGATTAGGAAGGTGTTGAATATAAAACTTCTCTTGAAAGAAGAATGGTATTATGGAAATTATAAATTTCCCAGAAATCAGTTAGTAGAATCATGAATAAGCTATTGATTTTAATCGAAAGGCTTGGTCGAAATCGAAAACCAGATCAGAAAGTATTGCCGAAAAGGTTCTCCTCAGTAAAATAATTGCCAGAAACTTAAAAAATTGTTTAAATTTGTTTAGCCAGATTCACAAAAACCTAGGTAAAAACAATGCGACGTATCTGATGTCAATTTGATTTTTTCAGTGATCAATCCAGTAATACAAAAAAAATAAATGAACAAAATGTATAAAGTTATAATGTAAAGAAGAGAAACGCCAGTATTTAGAGTAATAATTTGGACACTACTTAAAGCGTTTTTCTCTAGATCAATATAGACCCTTACTTGTTGTTAGTTTGTTTCTGAAATAACAACCTGTCTCGGTATTTTGAGCCAAATATTAATGAGAAATGAGTGAAAGATGATTGTCGTGGTATCTTGTAGTCCTGTTACTGACTAAGACTGACATGGTATTTTCCTTAGACGTAACTGTTAATTAATTAGTCCAACAGTCCATTGTATATCTAAGGGTCCAACAGTTTAACGTGGAGTGCGAACCACTATTGCATCTTAGTTACGAACTGATCTATTATAACGATAGTATTTGCGGATGGACTAGTTGGATGGAATAGTGCGGATGTTAATCTACACGAGGAAATATCACATCCACCAACTATCGCTCACAAATATCCACAGTTCGTGACCTACAGGGGGGGCTTCGAGGGGATTTGTATTTAGCGTATAATCCTAAAGGAATCATTTTGGTTTGAAACTCAAATACTCGTAATCATAACTCTGATTTGATAGACCTACCATAAAAATTAATAATACTGTGTATTAGTTGAATAGCTATGCGGAAAGTTGGTTCAACCATTATTAATGTCGTTATTGCGTATCAGGCAAATACGGACATGAATAATAATAGGCATGCATGCAGTAAGTATCTACAGAGGATCAGCATTAATATTTTATATAAAGATCAAGCGCTTTACGCTGTGCTCATGAATATCAGACAATCTATAATCTCCTTATGTGGAGATGATAGCCTTTACAAAATGCAAGATTAAAAGTCATCATCTATAAAAACATGTTTTATAAATAATAAAATGTTGCTTTAGTAAGTTTACTATTGAAGTAGATGTAATATCCACTTGTTCTGTTTGTAATTAACGTTCACAAATAAACAACAATCTCGTATATTAAATAAACGTTTAGTTTTATTTGCAACATTAATCCAAAAATAGTTACGTTATTGAGAGACTTCCTGTTTTAATAACATTCATTTCATTCCAATTAAAATACCTCAAATCATTTTGAGTAAACGTATAAATGAAACAGAGATCTGGTTTTCCTTGTTTATATTTTTAAAACTAAAATTTATTCAAAGGTTGGAAAGTTTAGTAAGGATTCTACAAGGTTTAGTAATCTTTTTCTCTTTACAATAAGTGGTTCAATGCTGGATTTAGCCTATGTATTTAGGATACTATACAATTTACCACTCAAAAACAAGTTGATGTTTTGTAGAAACAAGATATAGGGTTTAGATTTGGGAATTAAAATAAAAAATCCTTAATAAAGCAAAGCATGAAAAATCTTCTCATACACAAAACCGTGGAAATTATATGTATAAAAAACATAATGCCCTTCAAGTTTGGCTCGTAAAAGATTATAAATTATACAATTCTCATAAGAATCGTTAGTGCAGTTTTTGAGCAACTCTTATTCCACAAGCTTTGGGGGCGTTTTAGGGATAAAATACCCTTTAATAACAAGAAATAAATAAAAAAACAGGGGTTTTATCTTCAGATATTGATAAAAAACTAGTTTTATTATTGTCTAATTTTTTATTTAGAAATTTGCTGAGTACGTAGGTTTACTGCGACGGGTGTGTCTGTTGAAATCAATACTTTCTCCTAATAACTATCGTATAGGGGGAAACAGTAAGAAATCAAAACCTTTGGACAGTCGTGACAACCTTTACAAATTATAAATAGCGATTTAAAGTAGTTTACCTTCACGGGTTCTAATATTCTCCCACTAGATGATGATTAGTGCAGGTTGAGTGAGGCTGCGCCGGATACAGAGGGCGGGCAAAGCTCCAATTAAGCATGGTAAGCTGCAGCCCCCAACAGAGGGAGACACTCAGCTCAGAGCCGGGATCAATGGCATGCTCAACTAGAAGGAGGTGTTTGTTTTCGAGTATACCTAATAAGTGGGTTTGCACAATAAACTGTTCGGAATCAGGAGCGACTTGTTACAGAGTTAAAGGAGCTTTTGAATAGTACTATTGTTCGTAGTGTTTTAAGTTTATCGTATATTGATGATAAAATGTATTTGGTTATTATAGTACCTGATGACCGAGCTTTGCTCGGATAGAATTAGATATGTATCATACAAGTTAATTAGCAAAATTAAAACACATTTATTACTAAATGAAAATATTTTCTAGCTTTAAATAGAACAGATTTCATAAACAATTTCAAAAATATAGTTCCCGAGTGGGGATCAATCTCATAACCTCCATACGTGAAACCCAAACGGTACCATTGAGCTACGGCGTCAGCCAAGTCTGAGAAGTCGTTTAAGAGTTTTTGGCCAACCTCAATTAATTGTTTTAGCTAACCTTATACTGAATTTAAATGTCCATACTGTTTGTTATTATTATCCTGTGATCAACTGATTTTGTTAGAAACGGAATGAGGATTGAAAAGCAAAAGATAAATTTAATTTACACCAATTATTTGGTTTGTTACAGTAGCTTCAAGCAATACAACGAATACGTTTTCTATCAAAACACGGAAGATTTTGGAAATACTCTTTCCTGCTTTTATTTCGCACAGTTATGTTACCCTAAAGTTTTTACAAATTGTTTAGTAACCTGATAATTTTACATTTATTACATACATAAAATATTTATGCAAAACAACCCAGCTCCAGGAGACCTCCCAGCTACTTCAATCAAGAACTGTCAAACGTTTATAAACAGCTGTTTTTGGTTTGCCTTGTGTAAGCATTTGTTCTCCATAAGCGTAATGTTAAATTTTTAGATTTTAAACTTAATATTACAAGAAAAAACGAATTTTCCTGGACATTTTGACCTATCTAGAACTTATTTTCTACTCGGAAATTAGTTATTTTCCAAAATTTAAAGAAATTCCTCGGTGCCGTTTTCGAGATCCGTGTGCAAATATATATATATATATATATATATATATATACAAACCTTGCTCGTATTATAGTATTGGATATGTATCATACAAGTTAATTAGCAAAATTAAAACACATTTATTACTAAATGAAAATATTTTCTAGCTTTAAATAGAACAGATTTCATAAACAATTTCAAAAATATAGTTCCCGAGTGGGGATCAATCTCATAACCTCCATACGTGAAACCCAAACGGTACCATTGAGCTACGGCGTCAGCCAAGTCTGAGAAGTCGTTTAAGGTCTTTTGGCCAACCTCAATTGTGTCAGCTGATCCTAAACTGATTATTTAATTATCTATACGGTTATTATTAGCCTGTAATCAACTGATTTTGTTAGAAACGGAATGAGGATTGAAAAGCAAAAGAGAAATTTAATTTATTCCAATTAATTGGTTTGTTACAGGGGTTTCAAACAATATAATGAAAACGTGTTCTATTAAAACACGACAATTTTTGGTAATACTTTTCTCTGCTTTTATTTCGCACAGCTATTTTACCCTTTAGTTTTTACAAATAGTTTAGTAATTTGATAATTTTTCATTTATACATAAAATATATATTTATGCAAAACAACCCAGCTCCAGGAGACCTCCCAGCTACTGTATTACTGAAGTCACCGTCCCAGCCAAATGATAGAGGTTGATGTGACTGTTTTGAACAGATGCCTTGTGTAAGCTGTGCCACCCGTCCGTCGTCGGATGTCACATACGTCATTGTGACAACAAAAACAACCTCGTCCCACCCTTCATTGTTCTTCGATCAACTTTCAAACGAGAAATTATTATTTTTTTAAATTGTTTATTATGGATTTCGTGTTGAACACAGGTCATCATCAAAATGTAAAAAATATTTTAACCATCGAAGTGATTTTAGTTTAAACTATAAATTAGGAAATTGTGTCTATAATTTTGAGATCTGTATTATAAACTAAAAACCACCATCAAGGTCAGAAATTTAACTTTCAGTTTTAAAAATATCTTTGTAAAATGAACTTCTTGATTGCTTATGGACCGATAGGGCAGTTTAAATAATATCGTCCAGAGTAGCTATTTTGTAACATTCCTCGACCATAGTAGAGTGAATTTTTATTTTGTTTTTTTTGTTCGTATACTACACAAACTTTTGAAGAATCACAGATCATTATGATGATTAATTGTTGGTCAAAAGTAATTCTTTTCGCACTAGCTCAATATTTACAACCAAGCAGCAAAGCACGGTTTTAATATAAGCTGTAAAATCGAGTAAGAAAATACACTTTAAGTCTGTGCTATGAAATATACTTACTCATCCTGAGCAAAATACTATATTTTATCATTGAGTCAACTACCAAACCAAAGATAAAAACGATTCTATTTTTGGATTAGATTTGGATTAGATTTTAGAAACGAAAGAGTAGCCTAAACGGAAGTAATAGTTAGATTTGAAAGAGTAGTATTATTTAAAAATTTTGAGCGTTCCTTGTTTGGACCTTTTTATTTAATACTAGCGGTAAGTCCGTCCTTTGTACGGGATATAGGATTAAGGAAAAGAAGAAAGACTATCATACCAAAATGTAAACCTGAAATCCTAAACAAATCAGTTAAAAGAAATAAATAAATACCCAGTTTCATTTTATATCATTACTTTACATTTGAATAGATTAGAACGTGTATACCATTATTAAAATTAGCTATACACTAGCAGTAAGCCCGTCCTTTGTACGGGTTGTAGGATTAAGTTTGAAGAAGAAAGATCATCATACTAAAATGTAATCCTGAAATCCTAAACAAATCAATACAAAGGAAAAAAATTAATACCCAGCTTTATTATTTAGCATTACTTTACAATTAGAACATAAATTTTAAACTTTAAATTAGAACATTTATACCATTATTATTCTTAGTTATACGTTAAAATAACTTTTTAATATAGTATGATTTCGAAATGGGTATAGATCAATGACCAATATAAACTAACTAATATTGATTCAACAGCTGTTTGTTTTTTCTTGCTATTAAATCTTTAAACTACAAAGACAGATGATTATTGCCAATAGGTTATTAATTTAAAACTGAAGCAAAATGCAATTAATATCACGTAAAAGTGGGTTTTTAAATGCTCTTTATTTACTTTTCAAGGGTCGGCGGGCACTTTTAAGCTTTTGAAAACCTTCTCTGAAATTAGAGAATGTATGAAATAAGTTTCATTGTTATCAGTTCTCCCGTTCTTTCGGAGAAGACGGCGTAAAATGCCTCTTGGAGCGCCACAGACAAACAGACAAACCGACAAACAAACAAAAATTGAGATAAGAACGCTTCTCTAACGCACGAAAAGTAAAAATTACTAAAAAATTAATAATTATGAGCAATGTACAGACAAAACTCTAATTCTACTTATATAGATAAAATCAAGTGTAGACGTAATCAATATGTTTAATAACACTTCGTTATTGCAAAAAAACGAAAATAAACAGTAAAAAACACTATCTATCTATAAAGTTTGCCCGTGCCATATAAATATAATGATTTTGAGCCCAGAATTTTTAAAGCTTCATTATGAGTAAAAACTCATTATATCTCAGCCGCCGGCGTTTCAGAAGTTAATTGTTAGAGAACAATACCGCTTCACGTGACTGTTTTGCCACGAGATACCCCCCTCCCCCCTCGCCCACACTACCCATCATCACCACTATCAACCCCTTCAGTTCATCAAAACCTCCTCCTCCCTTTGTTAAAAATCTAGGTATAACATTATATCTATAGTTATTTAAACATTAAATAGTGGACGCCTGGGTTGATTTTGTTGATTAAGGATCAAAAGTGAATTCTTTTAAGATATTTTGACTGTTATTACCCACATTTTGGACAATATTACAGTCATTTTCCGATCAGAGGGAGTGTATAATAGAAGGTCATATTTTGAGTCAATTTTGATTATTTTACAGACTAACCGCGTACACAGTAGTTTCAGGGATGATATTTGTGTTTATTGAAAATCCAGACATAATTTGGATTATTTTTCATTTACTACATTTTATTGTTATTTTACTACATCCTTGTTAGGCTTGTTGTTTTGTACAAGCTATGATTATTTGTTGTATCTTTTATTTTTAATATGGTAATCACTCAAGGACAATTCAAGCCAATAAATGATATATAAACAACCGAAAAATTGTATTATTAAAATACATCGACAAACAGTAACAAGATTATAAATTAAGAGTCTGCATCAGTGGTAGGCATCTTGAATTTTAGTCCCGTAAGGGCAATGTTAAATTCTGCCGGAACATACCTTCACTTTGGCGTCTGTAGTGGCGTTAATTATCAAAGTATTAATGTAAAACTTTGGAAGTACATTGATGAGATGTGGCTCAAGGGCATGACCTTTTCAATATGTTCAAAAATTCAACTTGATATAAAAACAAAAATCCAGGAATATTTTACAAAATACATAATTATTATTTTTTTATTGAGAGCGAAAATAATAAGTTCTGTAAATTGGTGCCCTGGAGGACTGTAATACCTCTAATTTGACACCTCTTCCGTTAATTTATGACAATAGGTCAAGGAGATATAGGCGCCAGAATTTAACACTGCTCTTACGGGACTAAAATCCTAGATAGCTACCACTGATGCAGACTCTTAACGAGTATTTTAATTGCTTTAAATTAGAATCACCGCCAAGCTCAGAATATTTTGGAGGTAATCCTTTAACTTTTCAAAAATATAATAATCTTCCAAATGATTCATAATACTTTACATGTGATAATATTTACAGGCGATAGTTGTATATCATTATAACGTAATATATTTTTAAGAGGCGTTTTACACTGTTAGATGGTTTACATTATACAATACACAATGATTAAGAATATTTTATTTATGGAATTAAAAAAACTAATTAAATATCTAAATAGAGAGTTTTAGAGTAAATAAGAAAATAAACGGTACCAGTGGACTGACACATACTTTCTCCCTTAAGTAAATTTAAAAAAGACAATCTGTAATAAAACTATCATGTTCTACAAAGTAATTCTAAATATCATTTAATAATTTATTGTTCAAATTGCATGGGGGAAACCCCCCCCCCGGTAATACCAAGCTTTTTTGAGCTGGTTTTGTTCAGTGATTTGACCTTACACTTCATACCAAATTTCATGGAAAACGGTTGGAAAGTAAGGAAGAAATTGATTTTTTTATATTCTCCATAAGAATAACATTGGGCGCTTTCAGACAACGTACTGCGTTTATCGTGGACAGTAATTTTAACTTTTCTCTGGAACCGTTAGTCGTAGACAAATAATTCAAAATACTAATTTGTTTAGTTTTTTAAGCTGGTTTCAATGGTACCAGTCAAGTTATACTTTACTTTTATTGTTTACGCTGAAAATTTAAAAATTTGATTTTTTTTGTCATTTGAAAGCCCATAACTTTTGAACCGTCATTTTTACAGACATGCGGGTGGTGTCAAATTATTTATTACTCTGTGCACTATTAGCTATCAAATTTTAATCAAAATCGTTAGAGCCGTTTTTGAGAAAATTGGATTTTTCACGTTTTTTAAGGGTTTTTAGGGGTGAACTACCCTTAAAAATCAAAAATTCAAAAAAATGAAAAAAAACACCTGGAGATACGGTGACTATATATATACATGCCAAATTTCATCTAAATCGGACCAACGGGGTAGGCTGTGGCACTGTACACATCCAGACACACACACAGACAGACACACGGACGGACAGACATCACGTCAAAACCCACTTTTTTGGATTCAGGGGACCCCAAAACGGATATATCCACCCTCAACTCAAATTCGAAAATTTTGACGAAAACAATACTTTCTCCATATACTATGTATAAGGGGAGAAAGTAAAAAGGTAACGTTGTTCAGAGCAGTATCATCGTAAGCAGGTCATTGGTAGACTGAGCTCACTCACAGGCCATTGTTGAGGGACTCGGCCCTATAATGGCAGCTCAATCAAACTCTCTTTACCGGCTTTGTCGTTTCATTATATTATGTAAGTAGATTAAAGCACTACAACCCATTTCACTACGATTTTATTTAATTTAATTAGTTGTACAACAATAGCAAGCTACTTTTTATATATTATTTGACATATGTTTTCGTGTTTACAGACCATTTAAAATCTTAATTCATCAAATTGATTATTTAGCTGAACTCTTGAATTTTTACACAGTTATTTTCCACGACTTAATAAGATTTAACTTTAAACTGATTTAAACTAAAGGGGTACCCTCAAAATCTGTAGATAATTATAGTTTGTAAACGAGTAAGCGTAGACACGTTTAATCTCTCTTTCCAAATTTCTTTAAATAGTAATAAGTACGTAAGAAGTTATGCTCTTTCATCAGTGTTTAAATGACCATTTCTCCACAATAGAGCAACTATTTACAACCATTACAGTTACAGATTGCCATGTTTTTAAATTAAATGCCAAATGATAAAACCCACAGAAAACCTTCTCCCTATGGATGTTATTAAGGTGAAAATTTTTTACTCTAACTGCGTGTAAGGCTGTTTTTAGAGTGATGTCTGTGTGTGTGGATTTGCAGAAGCTTAGAGAGACGAGACTGTTGGGCTAGTTTTCATGAAATTCGGTATGTAGGTAAAAATTCACAGTATCTTGGATACTTTTTACTTTCTCTCCCTATCCATAAAGGATAAAGAATTGTTTTCGTCAGCATTTTTTACTTTCTCACCCTATACGAGAATATATGGAGAAAATATTGTGATCATCAGCATTTTTGAATTTGAGTTTCTGGTGGATATATCCATTATAGTGCTCCCTCAATCAAAGAGGTGGTTTTAGAATTATGTATATGTGTGTATGTGTGTGTGTGGGGATTTTCGGAAATTAGAATTTCTCAAAAACTGCTTTAACGATTATGATGGAAGTTATATGATTTATAGTCTTTTGTGAGATACAGCAAAACAAAATGAGACTACCCGTATTTCTCAAAACATCGGAGTTTAAAAGTTATGGTCTTTAAAGGTCAAAAGTAAAATATATTTTTAAATTATTCTGCAAAAACAATAAAGTTAAAGACTGATTTGACGACCACCTTTGAATCCAGTTTAAAAAACTAAACAAATTTTGAATTATTTGTCTACAACTAGAGAAAAGTTAAATTTACTGTCCATGATTCAAAACGTTGTCTGAGAGCGCTCAAGGTTATTTGTAAGGAGAATATTAATAAATCATTTTCATCCTTATTTCCCAACCGTTTTTTATGAAATTTGGTATGCAGTGTAAGGTCACACTGCATACCGAAATTTTGGTCGCGCAAATAGCCAACACTCCTCCCAGTGCTAAGACATATCTATGACAAATAAGTTTACAATAAAAATATATAACCAATCAATAAATTCAAATATATTTTTCTTTTTTATTACACTTACTGATTGAACACTGAACTTACTGATGAACACTTACAGCATTCAAAGCAAACAAGCCAATGTATGTTTGGATTTTTTCCATTATAAATATTTTTATTATAAAGTTAAGTTTGATGAGAGGTTCGTGGATAATAATGGTTTACTTTTACAGAATTGCTTTGCTTCTACAATATATTGTAGATAAAAGGTTTTAAGCCGGCGGACAAAGACTCCAGAATGAAGCTGCACCAATCTTACTCGCCATGAGATACAGGAGTGAAATGGCGAAAAGCACTCACATGAGCTCCACTGGTGACAGTAGTTGTTAGTTTCTTTGTACATATGAAATATCAGGAAACCTTGTGGCATAAATATATATTGTATAGCGTAGGAAACCCCTAATAAGATTATGTTTGATTCTATTTGATTTAAAATATATATGAGGTAGATAATAAGGTGGGTGTAAATTGAAGAGAATAAGTATGTTAAAATAGAGTATGTGTGGTTTGAAAATAAATGTATTATTTTTTCCACTGTTTGTTACATATTACCTATACATTACTAAATTATACTGACAATGATTGTAGTCCATAAACTTGCTACACAAATTGATTAATGTAATTATAATCTAAATCATTTGTCACAATTAAGTAAGGACTGTACTTAATGGTTGTTTCTGTGTTTTTTTTAATTTTGCCTTCATTAAAAGTTAGCAGGTTTCAAGTATTTCTAAAAACTAAAATACCGAATACTGAAAGATGGAAAATACCTGACCGTCAGTATATTATGAGCAATCGAGGTTATTGTATCTTCTTCATTTAGTTTTAAGTATTAAATGTTACCTCATCCTATTACATCATCCTATGACTGGGACGGTGGCGACGTCCTGTAATCCAGCTACTTGGAGGTTACGAATTGTGGATAGTTATGAGCGATGGTCGGTGGGTGTAGTGTTCTCTTGTGTGGATTAACGTCCGGACTGTTGAATACTACGTTAATCTGCAAATACCATCCTGATATTAGCTAGTTCGTAATTCAGAGGCTGTGGTTCGGATTCCACGTTAAACTGTAGGTCCCTTAGTTGCCATCGGCTGGTCTATTAATTAATAGTCCTGTCTAAGGAACATCAGCCTTAATCAGTAACAAGACTACAAGATTGTGCCACAATCATCCAACAATCATTTCTCATTCATACTTGGCTTAAAATACCTACCTGGGTAGGGCGTCATTTCAAATGGTAATCTAATCTAATCATCTAATCAACATAACATGTTGACATTTCTGTAACCTCAAAAATTAACAGCAACAAATTAAACACTTGAACACTTGCACATTGCTGCTACAGATTGATCTATTTTATCTACCTTTCCACCTTTCTGATAACGATACAAACTGAATTCATTACGCAAAATCTCCCCACACAGAGGTACATATACCTTTTTTACTTCAACTCCGTCCTATGAAAAAAGAAAGAAAGAAGAAAGAACACAGTGCTTTATTACAACATATTTCTATAAAATAATGGCGATTTACATTACATCTCTGCTGCACTGATTAGAGCAATAGTCCACAGGACTGTCTGCTGGGCATCTTCGCTTACAACTAAAGGGATTGCTTACTTTGATTAAAAATAATAATACAAAACATTTAACTCAACCTATATGAACCAATAAATAAAAACTTTTACAGAATATAGCTTTATCCATTCCTAAAATTACAAACCAAAACAATACATGCCTCCGTCCTCTACGAGAGTCTTCTTTTATATGATGTCTGAAACAACTACACCATTGATTGGTTCGTTATTAAATCTAAAATTGCAATTAAGTAATTGTTTCGGTGTAATTTTAGATAATTATTAATATTTAATTTCTCAAAACCTTTATGTTACTATACTATAAGTTGAACTCGAATATTAATCAAAAATAACCACTAGTTGCAAATAACTAACAAACATTTGAATCGCTGTCATAATTTTGTGTTATTTAGTACCGTTGAGGGAATATTTTAAACGTAAAAGTCTGTGTATTGTCATACCGGATATAGAAGCCACCGATGCGGAAGTTACCTGGGATATCAATAACCTTCTGGTTATGTCTGGTGAATATTGAATACCACGCTGGTACATGCAGAGAGACTTACTACTATTTAACTTTACTACGGCTAAATCCAAGAATATTGTTCACTTAGTCTATTTATAACGGCATCAAAAACAGTAAAATTGATCTGTCTGACATGGAAACTAAATTTTAAATAATCGTCCTAGTTAGAGCTACGAGCATCTTTAGGATATGACGCCTCAAAGGCAATGATTGCCTCTTAAACTTTAAATATTCTTTATTAATTTAAAAACTCTTATTAGGGAAATTATTTAATCTTCCTTTCAAACTAAAATCCATTATCTCTACTCTTTTGTTGATAATCAACTCTGGGAATTCCAAACTTTAATGATTTTTCATTATAATCCAGTTTCACGGAATATTTTCAATGGAGATAATTAGGGAATCTAATTCCAATCAAAAGTCAAACAATAAGCCGCTATCAATATTAAAATTTCAAGAGAGAGAGAGAGAGAGAGAGAGAGAGAGCAGATGTGAGCTTTCAGCGACCAAGTTCCATCAGCTGACTAACTGAGATTATGCTGTCACTCCCTGACATCTGGCAGGTCACAAACTCCGGAACTATCTCTAATTTAAACACAATACCTACACCGAGTACTGTAACACACACTGTTATTCTAGATACCTTTTATCACGCTTCACTTAGATCGTTATAAATTTCTACACATTTAGTACAATTCAAAATCAATCTCACAACGAATTACATGGTAAATACTCGTATATATGGAGATCTCCATGGCCCACACATTAAGTGTTGTTTAGTGTGATAGAGGAGTAAAGCCCCGCATTGAACAGAACCTCAGGTGTGAGTAGGTCTTAGGTAAAAGCTTTCCAACAACTAAGTGCTGGGAGCATCATCTTTCTTATCTTTCATCACATGAGACAAAATACAACCGTGTGGAACACTTGTGCAAACAGCTCTACCATTGGAACCTATGCTTCATCTCTTTATTTGAAAGTTCATATTTTTGTAAGCGATATAGTAAATTTTTTTGTGGGGTTGGGACTATTTAGCTTACAGCTTATAAAAGAATATCCATTGTCATATTTCAGGAGTTAGGGTATTTAAAACCATATTTTAGTTCTTTAATATTTTTTGTGATTTTTTACAATTATTTATATAAAAAGGTTTTGTTTTTAATAATTTATTTAACTTTTATCTTTTTAAATTTATTTCTTAAATGAAAAATAAACAAATAGGGCCTTCATTTACCAAATACATTAGGGCCTTCTGAAAAGAACAAGTATCATTATTATTGAAATTTAAGTAACAAACGATAAACAAGTCTTCTGGTAGAAACTTATTTTTTGTGCAATTTTAACAGTGTAAAGTATGCCTGTAATACACTAATAATTGTTATGTTTTTATTACATATGTACTCGTATATTTGTCACTAAAATATACCAGGAGTATCATTAGCCATCTCGTTTTTATATATTTATGATTACGCTTACACTGTAAGTGATATTTTTTTCTGATACAACATAATCATCTTAAGAGTACAGAAAACCATCCAACCCTTGACAACATTGAACATGTATAGTGTAAGAACAGCTCTTTGTCTTGGTCTATTGTTACTCTACTGTCTATGTAAAGTTTAGAACCAGCTCCGAACGAACAAACAGACCCGCCTTGGCGGAAGCTTAGAATCAAGGTTTGACGTCAAACGTCATAAACTAAATACTAGAATATTTCAAACAAATTTCAAGTACGATCCTGTAATTACGGGGTGAGCCCCGTTATGAAATATCTCCATAACTAAATATAATTTAATGTTACGAACCATACTGAAACATTTAAATTCTACTGCCACTTTCACTTATAGTAGATAATGTCCTTCAAATGATGTCCTTCTACATTCACACAGGCCTCCCATACTTTCTGCATACTTGCTGTCACTATTCGTAACATGGACTGATGAATCTCAGCGATCTCGTTCCTTATGCAGCTTCAATTCGGCAATGTTCTGGGGCTTCGTAACAAACACTTAGATCTATCTACACGGTGATCTATTTCTAACAGGCGTAACTGTGGTATCGGAAAATTTCGGCGCATGGCCACGTAGCGTGCCGAGTTAACAGAAGCAGTAATGTCCCTATCATTCTAAAAAATGGACCTATAATGCCACTCCACACCAAACAGTCACTTTTTGTGGAAGAAGTGGTATTTCATGAAGTTCTCTTGGATTCTCAGCACACCGATAAGAAAAATTCTGTTTAATAACTTAACCCGATAGTTCAAAATTAGCTTCATCTAACATAATAAAAATTGAAGATGATTCGCTTCATTATTCCCGTCTTATTTAAAAGTACCTCAAGTCACGAGTCAGTCACTTCAGGAGACGATACAGAGATAGCCAACGATGATGAGATACATGTGTTGCCTACCAACACAGTTATAGGCAACAAAGCAACAACACAGAGGTAGCCAACAACACAATGACACAGAAGTATTCAACAAAACCACAACACAGAGATAGCCAACGAAAAACCCAACACAGTTGAGGGAAACAAATCAACAACACAGAGATAGCCAACAACACAGAGGCAGCTGACAACATAATGACACAGAAGTAGCAAAAAAGCACAACACAGAGATAGCCAACGAAAAAAACCAACACAGATGTAGGCAACAACACAGAGATAGCCATCAACATAATGACACAGAAGTAGCCAAAAAAACCAACAACACAGAAATAACCAACGAAAAAACCAACACAGATGAAGGAAACAACACAGAGGTAGCCAACAACATAATGACACAGAAGTTGCCAAAAAACCCACAACACAGAGATAGCCAACGAAAAAAACCAACACAGATGTAGGCAACAACACAGAGATAGCCATCAACATAATGACACAGAAGTAGCCAAAAAGCCCACAACACAGAGATAGCCAACGAAAAAAACCAACACAGATGTAGGCAACAACACAGAGGTAGTTAACAACATAATGACACAGAATTAGCCAAAAAAACCCGCAACATAGAGATAGCCAACGAAAAAACCAACACAGAGGTAGCCAACAAGACAGTATCACAGAGGTAGCCAACGACACAACGTCCTAATCATCCCCCGGCCAGGCTTCCAATAACAATTCTAATCACAGTCTCCAGTTTGTATCTGCAGCCCAATTTACCAAATTAGCCTGTTTGCATACTTGATGGTCGTATTCGTTCCATATTGTAAGCAAGAGCATGATGGTGGTCCCAAATAAGTTCAATCTACCATACCCCTATGTGAACTCATAAACACAGAGCCATGAACAAGAGTATTACTTTTACATTTTGCCTTCCGGATTGAGTGATGACTAGATTAAGGTTATAATACCTGCTGTCTTCAATCCAATGTTCTTTTCAACATTACTAGTGTCAGGAACAATGTTCCCATTTTCAAGTGCACATCAAGTGTATCTGTAGGTTATTATTATAAGAGTATTACGCCTATTTCGACAATTATTATGGCTTATTAAAAGAATACCTCTGTAGAAGTAGACTTACATACTCAGCGAATTTCTATGGATTTAGTAATTACTTATTATAATTATTTATATTCTAACTTTTCTTAATCAGCCACTTTAGGAAGTTATATCAATTTATTTTTCTTATTCTCCATACTTTATACTTTTTTTAAACTGAAATGACAACCTACCCAGATAGATATTTTAAGCCAAGTATGAATAATAAATGAGTGTGTGATTGTAGGATCTTGTAGTCTTGTAGTTTTGTCCTGACTAAAGCTTACATGTCCTTAGACAATACTGTTAATCAATAGCCCAACAGTCGGCGGTAACTAAGGGACCTACAGTTTAACGTGGAATCTGAACAAACTTAAAAGTGATAAAATCTTATAAATCACCTAATTTTAAGTAAATGGTATTAGGTTTATATTTTTAATAGTGATAAGTATCTAGCTATTTCACACTAAATTTATAGCTGGTACAAAGTGTAGGCTTACTGCTTGTGAAATCATGTCGTATGGAAATAAACTCCATTTAAATGGTTATTAATTAACAAAATATAGTACATATTAACTAGAATACCACTCACTGACAGAGTTTAGCAGTGTCAAAATTAGAATGGATATTAGGCAGGGTGAAAAACTAATGTTGTATTCATTTCAAAAGGAATGGCAACTATTATTGTTGCAGACAGGTTTATAAATTGATGAATAGCCGGGTGGATGGTGTGGAGTGACTGTAGCATTCCTACCGTCGGAATGGTTGTAGGCGGTTGGCATTCCTTCGGTGCGATGCACAATGTACCGCCGCCATTGAGTGAAAATGAATGCTGAACCATGTGCTCGGCCATTACTAAAGGTTTTCGTTTATTGTTAATCATTTAGATGTATTTTGGTAAAACTAATTATTAAACTTGCATGATATAAAATTTAAGAATAATAACAGCCAAAAGTTTAAATTTCATCAATCAATGTTCCATTTTCCTCTAATATATATTTATATTTATATTAATTCCTGATTTTTTTAAATGTAAAAACATATATCTTGTCACAAGTATTCTACATTAACTTTTGGTAATAACCTAAGTATTAGTTATTAAGTATGTGAAACATAACGTTCTCGTGGTTTTACCCAAGAATATACGAGGCATACTTTTGGAGTTCTAAAAAAAGTTCAGTTCTAACATAGAATTTTTAATTCCGTAGTGAATTTACTGAAGTATAAGACTTTGTAATATAGCTTCCTAAGGCCAGAATTTTATAATGGTTATTTTCAAAGTGGTAAGTTTTTAGCTTCGATATAAATTTTAAATAAACCAATCAAGACTCAATCGTTAAAATCTTTGAATGATTTAAAAAAAGACTCTATATTTTCTTGAACTTTAAACATTTTATTTGGATACGAATTAAAAAACTTAACATTATTATAACAAGCATGGACAAATTTTAACGTTTGAGCTACAAATTTTGTATTAACATAAAATGACATGTTTGACAATTTTTAAGTTCGACATGTCACATAGATTAAATTATACATCTTAAAATTGTTCTTAAAAATACAGTGCTGTTTTCGTGTAGATTACAAGAAAATACCATCGAAGAAGGATTTTCTCTGATTTTAGAAAGTTATATAATAAATATCCATACTCAATGTGAGTGTGAAGTATACGTTTATCCATAACGGAACTAAGAATGTTTATAGTAAAAAAGTTAATGGCGAGTAACAGCTAAACAAATTTGAAATAAAAATAAAAAACTATACATTTTCGATTTGAAAGGAAGTTTACCACAGACCTATCCTGGCTGCTATAGAGATCGCTGTAGTCGCCATAGCCACCACTTTGATCCCATCGACCACTCCCAGCCCTGTTTAATGTTAATGGATATAGCTCACGATCGCTTATCAGTCAACCACTCTATGTGGAACCCCCTTAATGTCCGAGACTCGTGAAAACCATTTATCTCTTCACCACTTTATCTCTTCCACGCGTTTCTTTTAGTGTAAAATGAAAAAAATATTGCCCCATACATTGATTAGATTAGATTAGATTAGATTATTTGAAATGGTGACCAATCACAAGATAAGCCAAATACTTTATATAAATACTTCACGAAAATACATAATTTTTAGGCGAATTAATAAAATCCAATATTAGACGCGAGGCAATAAATGGACAATTATTTTTTAATAATGTAGAAATTCTAAAATGTTTACAAAGATTTTCGTAGAAAACTCCTTAAAATGGTATAGCTCAAGCTTAAAAATGAAACGTAACGTATTGAAAAACTTGGATAAATGATATTAGTTTAGCATACTTTAAACAGTTTAAACTGGTAGTCTGAGTTTGAAGTTCACATTGCGTGCGGAACTTAACCCGGTCGTACATTCAATAATGATACACTTAGCGAACTTGCCAGCCCAGAACACGGGCTAAACTTGTTAGGGGTTGTTTCCGCAGTTGATTTAACAGCATGTTCAGTTAACTTAACCATGTGTTTCGAGTTCCAACAGGAACTTGCAACAAAACATATCCTATGCAAATTAAAAAAATGCAAAAACAACAAAATACAAATATTGAAAATAACGTAACGTTTAAATTTTTGTAAATTTATAAAATTTTCACTGAAAAAAACTTTGCAAACGAAATATCAAAACGAAAATTCACAATATATTGCTGGTAACCTTTGGAATCATTTTATGTTTTTCTGATCAGCTATAGTTTTTTAATAAACGTGCATTATAAAAATTTCACAAGTTTCATTGTAAATTATTCTGGTTTCATCAAGTAATCCCTTTGTCCTTTTTGATACACTAGGGAAAATTTGTTCATGACAATAAAAAAGATTTGATTTGATTTGATTTGAATAACAGTACCATAGATCTAGTTTGTTGGGTGTACGCACACAAGGAGGAACTAAGGAACACATCCTCAGGCTGGATTGAATGCACACAAGATAATTGATATATAAGTTTAATTAATGATGTATGTATTTATCGTGGCTCCAAATTTTAAATGAGGGCTATTAAATGTATCAGATTTTAAAACACTATGTACATTTCTTCATATACGAATATATACTTATTCTATGTACTTCATATATAGAATAAGAATTATGTTTATTCTCTTAGACAAAAATACACACATATAAATCCAAATACTGGCTGGGTGGTGTAGTGGTTATAATACCCGCCTTCAAAACTGAAGGTCGCCGGATCGAATCCCGCAAGGGTCGAATCTGGACCCAGTCGCCATTTGTCATTGGGCTACTAATTAATGATGCTTCCTAACAACAGGTCGACGTTAGGTAGTAACAAGACCGGGGTTTGGACCGTTCCCCATCAAAACGTTAAAAATGCCACTGGCGTAGAAATACACAAAATAAAAATAAATAACTAAAGACTTGCCAGGTCAAACTAAAATAAAAATAAAATAACCTTAACAACCCAAAAAAGCTTCAAGATACTATAATACAAAAAAATTTACAAATAAAAAGGAACTAGCCCGTTTTAACTTATCAAAACAAGAATAATACAGTATTTACAAAACTAAAATAAAATAAAACTCGTCTAAGAAAATAGTTATGGCCTCTTAAGGCAATGTCTGTGTAGAGGTTCCAAAAAATCATTTTTATTTAAAAGAAATGAAAATTTAAATTAGCAATAGACAGTGGGAAAAATATATTATATAATTAGAATCGTGGGAGAGTTCATCGGAGTCCTAGTTTGCTTTGCTTGGACGTGTTTTTATTTTACTTTGCGAAATCTATTATTTGAAAAATAATTGTTTATGAATTATTGCCCGTTGTTTAAACAATTTCTTTCAATATAAAAATGCTATACAAATAATATGTTGAAAATGTTAAATACAATTAAATGAAAATACGTTAAAATACGTCAATTCATACAATTGACTTCTCTAAGTATTCCTGAATCTAAGTGAAAGTGAGGTTTTTGTGTTTTCTATGACTTTCAGAATATTTAACATTTTGGTGAGGATTAGTCCGAACCTCTCTAAAATGTTATGGATATGGTTGGAACACATATGTAAAACATTATGCTCTATACGTATACAGAGGAAAATATACCGAAGATTACACAACAGAAATACACTGTGATATTGGAAGATATAAAAAAAAATTGCCGCAAAATTAATATTTTTTTGTTTTTGTTATTTATAATATTTTAACCGATTAAAGTTTGTAAAAAATTGGTACCATTTGTGTAGAACAATTTAGAAGATTTTAAAAACAAAACATTAAGATCTATCTGAAGCCTTAGGGCCATTCAAATAACTTTGATAAAAGTTGTTTAGCAAAGTTTATTTACTACCGCCGCAAACTCAGTGCAGTAAATTTCTAGGCAAAGCGTCCGCAGCCGTTTTTAAAACCGGGATTTGCTGGGTTAACGAGAAATTATTATACTTTACTGGGAGAAGAAATGTTACCGAGTCTTAATTTATCTCATATTTTATCTTAGCGTTAATGTTTCTTACAGAATATTGATATAAATGTGAAATTTTGTAACGAAAAGAAACTAATATTAATTGTGTTGCATTTTTTCTAATTTTGAAAACCGATCACTTTTATCAACTTAACGAGTTTAAGTTTCCGAAGTACATATAGAAGTGGCTATAAATATTTGTAAAATAGTTAAAACTCTATTCTCTAACTTCTTCATATTTTAAGCCAACATTTAGTTACTTGCTTTTTACACATGGGAAACCCTAACAAAATCGTCATAAATATACAAATACGAAAAATTGGACTCAAACAAGGGAAAAAACAAAGACACTCCAAATGTCATATTCTCAGAAAAATATAGTATTTGCATACATTATATGTAGTTTATTTGGAAAATTTTGTTTGTTAATTTTTTAAATCTTAATGATACTTTATTCGGTGACTGAAATGTTGGCAGACAAGATCAAAACTGAAATAATATAAATGAAGATTCTTTGTTTGAAACTCATTATTGGTGATGGTAGAATGATGTTATTTAGATTTTTATTGCGGACATTTTTATAACTCGTAGTAAAACTCGTAAGGTGCGTTAGATTTTTGTTTTAATTGTAAAATTAATGTTTTTTTGCTCTGCAAAGTTAACTTTATACTGCAATTATTCAAGTACATTAGGAAGGATTTGCATTTGAATTAAAAATAATGATAATAAATAAATCTGATAGACATATTTCACCTGGATTTCTTTTTTTTGGCGGCGGCCATTTTGTTTCCGGTCCCGGTGGGACACGCCCACTCTTTTCAGTTGTCTTTGAGTCTCCGAGACGAGTGGACATGTTTGATTTCTTATGCGTGCAATGTTTAGTGAATGGTTTGTTTGTAAGTTTTTTAACTGCTTTCAACTTTTATGTTTTCAGCTTTATACCGGTTTGGTCCGGATTATATGTTAATTGTGCTATGTTTTTGATATTAGTTCACCACGTTCCGGGATCAGATTCCAGATCCCGGAACGTGGTGAAACTTTGTCTCTATATATAAAATTGTATGTCTGTATGTATGTCCTTTATGCGTTGCCAAACTACTCATCCGATCGCCATGAAATCTTAGGAAGTTGCTCTACATGTGTCCGGGAAGGTTTTAGTGAAAACATATTTTAGAAAACCCCACAAGTTTCCATTTTATGGCGTTTTAAATTTCTAATGTTAACCTTATGGAGAGTAAGTTTGTTTACAAAATGTCTACAATGAAAACATTTGATTTCTTAGCTACAGCTGATTGATTTACTTTCCATTAGCAATATGCTATACTGTCCAATGCTATCTGAATCATTCATTAATGTAAAATTATGAAGTAAATTTATGCTGTACAAAATGAACAGCTTTATTCACCACGTTAATAGTTTACGGTTTTGGGGGATTATTCTGTCTAATTAAAAGTCACGTGTTTATATGTTGGCTAAATAAAAAAATAATTACAATGTTTATACATATTACGTTTATTATAATAATCAGCTGTTGTATATCTTTCCTATAAAAGCCGTATTACAATTAGGTTCGATTTGGGTTTGGATATGATTTGAAAATTGTGAATTAATCCGCTCAGATTTATTTGTTTTATGGGAATGTTATTAATATTTCTTATCGTTTCAGTATTGTTATTGACTATGTCGCGACCCAGAATACATAACCTTTCACAATGAGTAATGGTATTCGACTTCAGAACATAACCAATCTTAAAGTTAACACTATTTACTGTTAGGTTTTACGAAGTTTGCCGGATCAGCTAGTTTTATATAAAATCGTGATGGAAAATGTCCGCAATAAAAATCTAAAAAACATAAATGAAGAATAAAAAAGAATCGTTTTTGAAGTAATCAAGGAGTGTGTTGTAATCAGGAAGGCCGGGGAGGGAAGCTAAATCACTGTCAGTTGTAGATGGCGTTATCGACAAGAGACGCTTCTCCTGGTTACCTATCCCCTAATGCTCTGCGGTAAAAACAAACCTAATGGGGGAGAGGGAGAGTTGATGAAAGCCAGGAAATGGGTTTACACATCTGTATCAGTTTACTAATTAAAATAAATAAACGGTACCAGTGGACTGACACATACTTTCTCCCTTAAGTAAATTTAAAAAAGACAATCTGAAATAAAACTATCATGTTCTACAAAGTTAATCCAAATATCATTTAATAGTTTATTGTTTCAAAAATAATCATCCAATTTCTAAAAATAAAAACAAGAGACAACGTTGGATTAATTGTTCAAATTGTATGGGGGGAACCCCCCCCCCCCCCCCGGTAATACCAAGCTTTTTTGAGCTGGTTTTGTTCGGTGATTTGACCTTACGCTTCATACCAAGTTTCATGGAAAACGTTTGGAAAATAAGGAAGAAATTGATTTTTTAATATTCTCCATAAGAATAACATTGGGCGCTTTTAGACAACGTACTGCGTTTATCGTAGACAGTAAATTTAACTTTTCTCTGGAACCGTTAGTCGTAGACAAATAATTCAAAATACTAAATTGTTTGGTTTTTTAAGCTGGTTTCAATGGTACCAGTCAAATTATACTTTACTTTTATGCTTTTCGCTGAAAATTTAAAAATTTGAATTTTTTTTGACATTTAAAAGCCCATAACTTTTGAACCGTCATTTTTACAGACATGCGGGTGTGTGGTTCAAAATTATTTAGTACTCTGTGCACTATAAACTATCAAATTTTAATCAAAATCGTTAGAGCCGTTTTTTGAGAAAATTGGATTTTTCACGTTTTTTAAGGGTTTTTAGGGGTGAACTACCCTTAAAAATCAAAAATTCAAAAAAATGAAAAAAACGCCTGGAGATACCGTGAATATATACATACATGCCAAATTTCATCAAAATCGGACCAACGGGGTAGGCTGTGGCACTGTACACATCCAGACACACGGACACACGGACGGACAGACATCATCACGTCAAAACCCACTTTTTTGGATTCAGGGGACCCCAAAACGGATATATCCACCCTCAACTCAAATTCGAAAATTTTGACGAAAACAATACTTTCTCCATATACTACGTATAAGGGGAGAAAGTAAAAAACGGTAAGTACTGACAACACTTTGAGTAATAAGACAATCTATAATAAAACTATCATGTCTACAAAGTTAATCTACATATCATTTAATAATTTATTGTTTCAAAAATAATCATCCAATTTCTAAAAATAAAAACAAGAGAGACAAAGTTAAATTAATTGTTTGAATTGTATGGGGGGAAACACCCCCCCCCCCCCGGTAATACCAAGCTTTTTTGAGTTGGTTCTTTTGGGTGATTTGACCTTACACTTCATACCAAGTTTCATGGAAAACGGTTAAAAAATAAGGAAGAAATTGATTTTTTAATATTCTCCATAAGAATAACATTGGGCGCTTTCAGACAACGTACTGCGTTTATCATGGACAGTAAATTTAACTTTTCTCTGGAACCGTTAGTCGTAGACAAATAATTCAAAATACTAATTTGTTTAGTTTTTTAAGCTGGTTTCAATGGTGCCAGTCAAATTATACTTTACTTTTATTCTTTTCGCTGAAAATTTAAAAATTTGAATTTTTTTACATTTAAAAGCCCATAACTTTTGAACCGTCATTTTTACAGACATGCGGGTGGTGTCAAATTATTTAGTACTCTGTGCACTATAAACTATCAAATTTTAATCAAAATCGTTAGAGCCGTTTTTGAGAAAATTGGATTTTTCACGTTTTTTAAGGGTTTTTAGGGGTGAACTACCCTTAAAAATCAAAAATTCAAAAAAATGAAAAAAACGCCTGGAGATACCGTGAATATATACATACATGCCAAATTTCATCTAAATCGGACCAACGGGGTAGGCTGTGGCACTGTACACATCCAGACACACGGACACACGGACACACGGACGGACAGACATCACGTCAAAACCCACTTTTTTGGATTCAGGGGACCCCAAAACGGATATATCCACCCTCAACTCAAATTCGAAAATTTTGACGAAAACAATACTTTCTCCATATACTACGTATAAGGGGAGAAAGTAAAAATTGGAGTATACAACACTTTGTTTGATTGTTGATTAGGTACTAACTAACAGCTAGAATAATTTTTTTGAACTATGAACTAACCTAAATGAGTTTTTTGTACTTTTCCGTTATACCGACCACGCCTATAAATTGACTGTCTAGTTACATCAGGGTTCTTGGAAGTAGCAGATTATTGCTGAGCAATCTTTAAAGGATAAATATCAGGCAATTTCTAACGACATAAAAATATAAAAAAACCTAACTCAACTCCACAGAGCGCTGTATGACGGCAATTTCTCGTACAATACTATGTAACGCAACAAGTATTAATTTCCGTCATAAAGCGCTTTGCGGAGTTAAGTTAGGTGTTTTTTGATAAAATAAAAATATTAACGAGAATGAAATCTCAATAAAGAACCTCACTTAACTCCGCAGAGCGCTGAATGGCGGCTGAGGGCAAGGATCATGCTCTTCACAGACATCGCCGACTTCCGGGCGGCAGAGCAATCAAGTGATCAACAGCAAAATTAGTATTAAGTTTGTCATTTTGTTCGAAATAGGTTTAATTTTCGTTAAATAATGTCACCAAACATTTATTCCACTTTTATCATGCCTATTCAACTGTGGTCGGTATAACGGAAAAGTGCCTATTTTTAAATATGTCTAAGCTCTGAGGGCGTGTTAGCAGATTTATGTAACCAAATGCAAGAAGTTGAGCGGAAGTGTCCGCTCCTTCCCCTAGATCCCTTTTCCATAGGATCTACCAGAGCTATTGTATTGAACTTTTGTTTATAAGAACAGCTGTTTAGTTGAACTAAAAACATTCTCTTTAGACATATCCATGGTCAAACCTATTTCCCGTAGGAATGTACAACATTTTTTGTCAAATAATAAGCCTGCATTGCATTTATTTCTTTAAAAAATTAAAAATAAATGAAACAAACATTATATAACTATGAAATTATTTAGGTATACATCTGTTATTGTCATTTAAATTTCCAGTCCTGTTTTGTACACTCACAGATCACTAACGTTCACGTATTTAGGTCTACTTTGATTTTTAATTGTATTAATTTAGTTTCTACATCCAACCTATAGTATGTGGGTATTTAAAAAGTTTTATATCTTTATCAAGATGTATTTTCAATAAGTTAAGAAAAATTGTCTAGTTTTTTACAGGAATGTATTTTTTCGTTTCCTTTTAGGAAGATAAAGCATATACAGGGCATTAATACCGTTAATTTATATTTTGTTATATTAACAAACCAATTTTAAAGTAACTAATTGAAAAAAGATTTTTTATAGAAGAAAATTAAATTGAATTTAATAATATTCATTTGTTTAAAGTGAAATAGCTTTTGATACTATTATTCTTACAATAATTAATATTATGATTTAATACTCTTGTTAAAGAAAAATAAATTACTTATAAAGTACTCGAGAGATTAAATAAGTTCTTAAAGTTAAATAGCTTAAAGTTAAGAACAGAATATCCTGAGTATAACCTGTTACGCTCTGAAACAAACTCACAACATTAATTAAAGACACCTCCGTGAAGTCAACATGGAAGTGATGAGAAGTGCAAATAACTTGGCTGACAAAACACAAAGATCTTTTACTTATTAACTCATTTTATAAAATACACTTACTATATTAGATGCATATTTACTAGATCATAATCTGCTTATTTCTAGGATTTTCAACTGTTAACGTAGTTTAATTTAAATATTGTAGTGTCTAGTATTTTCAAAATGATTAAATACCTTACCTATATGTTTTAGCTTTACACAAGAGGTAAGGGAATAATTATTAGCTTGATAAAATATTCAAATAACTATCGATTATTTAATATCAAATAAATGATATCAGTGAACTGACAAACCTTTTCTCCCTCGAGTTTTTATGTTTTAGACATTTTCAAAACTAGGGAAAATTTGTACTAAAACGATTCGATCTCTGCAAAATAATTTTTCAAACCATAATCATTGATCAAATTTGGTTAAAACATTATACAAAATTTATGTAACTGATCAGTGTTAGATGATAAAATACTATTACGACCCATGAGGGTAGCAAATATCTGTAGCAAATATCGACGCAAGAAGAGAAAGAGTTCGAGAAAACTCGTCAACCTCAATTCGTTGTCATTCATAGCGAGTTTTACCAACAATACAACGCAGCACATTAAGCCTCAAGGACTGCATTTAGATCCTTACAAGACACATTTGATTCTGGAGCTGAAGGATGAGATAAAATTAGATAATCCATCAAATGTCACAATAATTAAGACGAGAACGCTATAGACAACTTCATTAAATGGGTTACTTTTTATACTTGCTGAAAGGCAGCTTATCCAGGTAGGTATTTTAACCTACCTGGTCGAGGGGCGAGCTCCGCGCTTACCTCATCAAACAACAACAACAAAATCATACCACTTTTATTTAACTATTTTTCATAACATCCAACGTGTTTAGTTCTAAAAAGTTAGTTTTTAAATTTGTAACCTCAAACTCAATGATTTTCATATTTGTTCACTTCAACCGAAAGAAACATTTTGCAACCACGTTAATAGAGTTTTTCAGTGAATTTTGAAAACTTATAAAACTATATAAATCCTTGTTCTCAGGAAGATAGGTTTACATAACTGGGAAAATGTTTCACAATTATTTTGTATTGTTACCAAACAAATTCAGTCAGCGAGTTCTGTATACATTTGGCGTCCGCTTCACCCACTGCGGGGTTGTACATTCTCTACGAGTGTCTCTCATAAACAAACCAGCCTCCTGTTATGTCAGCTCTGTAGTTAATGTTTTTGATTTTTCCTGTTTCAAAACGACAATGTTAAAATATGAAATTACGCGAAATATGGTTTATTTTGGTAGCTTATATGTACAGATTAATCAATGCATTACTGCAGTCATAAAGTGTACTATTTAGTTTGGTGTTAGGATGGTAAACTACGTTGTACGTACTAAAACAATAATTAAAAGAAATAAAACAATATTAAATGTCTTTAATAAAAAAATTTGTCAAAACAATGGGTATTGTGTTATCTGACATTTTGACATATAACATTTCAGATAAAACTAAAACAAAATTTAAATATTGAGTTTTATCTATATTTTAATTTGACCCATAGTTTCTAATAGCATTACTGAAACGATTGAGAATCCTCGTTATTTTTCTGTAATAATTAAACTTCTTAGTAAAATCAATAAAAAGATAGTTTAAGTCTGTAATTCAATAGTTATCATTTTCGTTACATGTTTTCTGGCTTATGTCATTGTCAAATAACTCGAAACAGAAATATCAGCTGGTGGAATAAGTTCCATATTATGTGTGTTTTATGTGTGCTTGTTGTGTGTGTTTTGTTTTCTGTTGTTTATGTTGTTTGTTTTGTACATTTTCCTTTGATTTAAAATGGCACACCGTACAGGTACGTGAAATCAGTTTACATTTGCCTTAATGTACATAAAGAGCAAATAATGTATCGTCTTGAAACCATTAATTGCTATTCAAATAAATCAATTAGCTTTAACTGTGAAGAGATTACTGCAGATAACTGTGATGAGAGATTAATTTGAAAACGAGGTCATATCATTCAAGATAAGGTGAGAAGTAAGTGCTCAGGAAACACAAACGTACTTAATTGGAATTTAAAATCGCACCATCAGCTGATCTGTTTAAAGTTATCATCGGTAAATTGTAAGCACAAACGTTAATATGTAAAACTGTAAAATAATGACACAGTAAACAGATAAATAATTCGTAAATATTTTTACAGTAGAGATTATAGCATAAAACAGTTAATGAATCCGACAAAACCCTTATCTGAATATTCACTTAAACAAGACCGGGCAAAGCTCTGTCAGCTATAAACTTTAGAGAAGGCTAAACCCAATTAGAACTTTACGAGTTGTATGTTTAGACTCTCGTAGAATAAACTACGCTCCAGCCAGCGAGGTATGTTTGCAAACAATGCATTTTATGTGAAAGCAATAAATTTGTTCTGAACAATTCCTAATTCAAATCACTTAATAAAAATAAAATTAATATAACAACTACAAAAAGTTAGGTATCTCTTAAAAAATGATTATAGTGTACTGTCAAATATGCTTTCAAAAGTGACATATGAATTTATGGGCATAGAAACTGTATGAAATGTTGCGTTTGCTCATTGATATATATAAATAAAATAATTAGAGTTGTATCTTTTTATTGTTCGGAATTATGGTTTTTTGTTATTTTTAGTTTTATGGCCCAGAAAAAGTTGAGAATTTCAGTTTTTTAGGAGCTTTTATTGATTTCAGGTTAATATTTTGTCATAATAAGTCCGGGTCTATATTCTTTCCACTGAATCATACAACCAGTACAAAGTTCCAACTACTAACTACTGGTTTATAAATTAATAAAAAGGTTACACATGTTTTTATTATTATGAATCATAGTTTTCTTTTATTTATTTTAGATATAACTTATCGCTGATCCATCATCATAAAAGACAATAAAAAATACACAAATTGTAGACGCAACAATCGATATCGATACCAGGTCAGACATTCAGACAATGCCAGACCAAAGTCAGACATTCAGAAATGTCAGACCCAAGTCAGATATTCAGACAATGCCAGACCAAAGTCAGACATTCAGACAATGCCAGACCAAAGTCAGACATTCAGAAATGTCAGACCAAAGTCAGACATTTAGTCTAGACACGTTCTTTTAAGTTTTAGTTTTTACTGAGTCAGTTGAAACTAAAAAAAAAACTACTTAGACATGCTATTTGGCTAGTACAAATTTTCTGTTTAGTTTTACGTTTAATCTGCTTTGTTTTCTCTAAGTGTGTGTCCCTTTCCTGTTGTTTTTGCTGCATTAGAGCTACAAACACATTTAAGGAACTACTATTAATTAATAAAACTGACCAAATAAGTTATCAGTAACTCATAATATCAATTCATAAATTGTCTCTTAAACTAATTAATAAGTAAATGCGCTACTCGGGATACTATTGTTGAGTAAATAATACAAAGCTTGAAATATAAATGTATAATCTACACGATGCTTTGTTTTAAGTTTTTTTTTAATTTAGTAGGTTTTTTATGAGATTACAATAATAAAAACTTATTATAAAGTTTTCTTAGGAAAAGAATGGTCTTTGGCATTGACGGCCGATTATGAGATTTTTGATGCATCGCTTTAATGATATTTGAGGTTTTAAAATCAATCTTGAAGGTTTACGATACAAACTTTCCAAGTTAAAGCAGGTCTAATTTAGAAAGATCGACCATAATGCGAGATCTTAAATCCCTCAAAATATTTGCAAATATGTTGAACCTCCTGTACCGAAGTTTAGACGCTAACCACTGCCAATAGAAATCTCTATACTAATGACATTTTAGCTCCTTATATATTAAAACTGTATGAATAAGACAATATTGACAATTATTGATTCGGAGGATCAAAATCAATAAATATCAATGTTTTTTTAATACCTACTTAAAACACGGAACGTTTGATTTAATAACGTAGAAACAGAATTGTAACACCATAATATTATATAAACAAATTTATTAATCACGGGTTAACGTGTGCCTCTGCAAAGTGGGACAATAATTGGCAGAGTTAAGCTAGAATTAGCTACTTATCAGCTTACATGAATCTTATTACGAAACTGAGCAATAAGCTGCTTCGTTCCTAAGATGATAACTTCTTAATTATCTTTTTAAACACGGAAAACCACGCTATAGGGTACTTGGGTGTTGAATTTATTTTTACAGTCTCATTTTTACTTTCCAAACCTAGGGCTTGTTACAACTTACAGTTTATATTATCTTGTATACAGAATTTACTAGTAAAAAGCATGATTACACGAAAACACTTGGTATCGCATTGAATCAATAGTCTTACAATATAGCATGTAGTACAGTTAAACTGTTTTATAATGTAGATTCCAAATGAGAAAAAATTTAATATTTAATATAATATTTCGTAACAGAGAGTCTGAGGGAAAAATTTAAAAAAGAAATTTTATCAACGCATATTTTTGGTTATCATACAAAAGTGGATTACTATCTTGATCTGTTTGAAGCATTTTAAATATTTTTATAAATGTTTAGAATATCCGTAATGGAGTCAGTCATATGGCCTCCTTGAATCAAGCTTCCAAGGCTTGACATTCAAGTTTGATTCAAGTTAAATTCAAACCATTTTTGCTATCTGGGCAGGTATACCCATAGGCCTAAGGTTTTTTTTATCTCGAACGACCAGAAATCAATTATGATGGCGAACTCAAAGAAACATTGTGAATCGTGGAATGTTCCCCATTCCTCGGGAATTGATCAAGTTAGTCAATTAAACTTTCTAGCAAAATTAATGTGTTAATGGTCTATGCCACGGAAACTAACCAAAGTGATACCAATTTGTGAGCATTGGAAAAATAGCGAGAAATAAAGTTTGAACAAGATGAAGGTTACAAACTAGCGTCTGCTTACGGGAGAAAAAATCACATTAAGGGTGGTGTCGCAATTTTTGTCAAGGGTGGTTCTCTAATTATGTCATTAAGTGTATTATTCAATCCATCGTAATTCCATTAACCTTTTGTTTTAATCCATACCTGTTTGAAGGAGTTTTCCCTTCAGTTTTAAAATTAGCAAGGGTGATTCCATTGTATAAAAGTGGTGATAAGTTGTTGCCTCAAAACTACCGACCTATATCTCTTGTCTCTACTATTGGTAAGATATTGGAATCAATTGTAAAATCACAGGTATGTTTTTATTTTGACTGTTTTAATATTTTAAGTGATTCACAGTATGGTTATCGTGCTGGAAGGTCGACAACCGATGCAGTTTATGTTTAATGGCGACGCGTTGCTACACAGCTTGCTTTCTCTGCGATTGCGAGTCGCGCAAGGGATTGTGGGTATGTCAGGTGACCACAATCTCGACTTGTGATTGGCTGAGGAAACAACGTTTGATTCACGCTTGATTCGAATAGATCTTTCATATTTTAGAACACAGCTACTCTGTCAGGTAGTTTGAATCAAGCTGGAATCGAATGTTCAAAAGTTAGCTTGAATATCAAGCCAAAATCAAGGGAAATTTAAGGCTTGAATCAAGCGTTCTTGCTATCTGGGTATGTTTAGGAGGCTCATACTCACGAACCAAGTTTCCGCTTCCTCTGGGTTTCCTCTTCCATTGTAAGACGAATGTATATTAAGATTTTTCATGTATATTAGGAAGGATTTGCATTTGAATTAAAAATAATAATAATAAATAAATCTGTTAGACATATTCCACCTGGATTTCAGGTTTTTGCGGTGGCCATTTTGTTTCCAGTTCCGGTGGGACACGCCCACTCCTTTCAGTTGTATTTGAGTCTCCGTGACGAGTGGACATGTTTAGTTTCGTATGCGTGTAATGTTTAGTGAATGGTTTGTTTGTAAGTTTTGACTGCTTTAAACTTTTATGTTTTCAGCTTTATACCGGTTTGGTCCGGATTATATGTTAATTGTGCTATGTTTTAAATATTAGTTCACCTGAGGACGGGTTCAGATTCCAAATCCCGCAACGTCGTGAAACTTTGTTTTACATAAAATCGTGATGGAAAATGTCCGCAATAAAAATCTAAATAACATAAATCCACCATCACCAATAATGAATTTCAAACAAAGAACTATATACGAGCAAAGACAATCTTATTCTAATTTTGAAATAATCTTATATTTTATTGTAATATAAATTGTCTTTGATACGAGTAACAAAATATAACATATTAATTAATAAAAATGTAAATAATTAAAATCCATTTTAAAAGCCCCAAACTGTGTGTTACCACAGTTCACATGGATGCGCTGTCCACTACATGTCTCGCATGGACGGCATCTTTAAGTCAAAAGTCACTTGAAAATGCCATCTTAGCAAAACATGTAGCGGACTTTACATCTATGTGAACTGTGATATACGTAAGTATTATTATATAAGGTGTAAATAATGTTTATCTCAGAAACGATAATTAACTTATATTATAAATTAATACCCAAATAAATATTAAAATTAGAAATTTAGGATAAAGATAACGAGTTTCAAAATAAGTTAATCTCCAACAAATGATTCCTTTTTTTTGGACCGTTGATCCAAATCTATCGGTTTGGGTTTTCCTACTTCCCACCCTTTCAGCAGTGCGGCTATAACTCCTCATGTAAAATGCATGCTTTCACAGTTGTCTGTTCGTTTACGGCTTATTAATGCGAGTTTCTAATTTACCGCTCCATTCATCTTTCCCTCCTGTAATTTTCTCCTCCGAGTTTTTATTCAATTATGTGGATTTATTTTATTCTTGTTAAACTTCCAATATTTCTAATAAAATTGTTTCTCTCGTTTATATTAGCTCGTTTCGTTTTTTATTCTTAATTTTATCCATTCAAATGTTAAAGAGATTTTAATAAAAAAAATATTTCAGGAAAATTTGAAATTTATTTTGTTTTACCTTAATTTATGGCGTTAAAGAATTGACATACTTTTTATTATCTTTTATTTCCGTAATATTAAGAATGTTTTGGCATATAATTCATGTTTATATGTTCCTAAAATTCATATACTATTAATCGTTTTTTGTATTTGTTTGATTAAGTTTAATTCTAGCACAAATACAAGGGATAACAATTTATTAGCATAAATCGTAATAATTTTTCATCTGATTTTAATCTGACAGGAATCGCTGGACACTGGTTTTGATCAAGCAATCTTTTTTTAACTTACTGGGACAGCGCGTTATAATAATATCGTGCCCGTTAAGCAATACTTAAGAACATAAATTTGAAAAGTATTGTGCAAAAAATTAAGGAATAATAAATTAACAGATGTTTAACAACTTTCAAAATTAAGTAATAAAAAATTTCTTACACTAATTTGGTTAAAATTAACAACAAGTTATTGAAAATGTATACAGGAATGTAATAAATTACACTAACCAAATTACAATAATCGCAGTTACTAGAAGATTAACTTTAGATTAACTTGCATTTTTTCATTAAATAAAAAGTCGTAATATATATATATATTTAATAAACAATATTACAAAGGGATCGTGAAAGCAATGCACCGTTCAGTATTGATAGCAGTTATGAAGTAATTGTTGGCCTCTTGATTAAAGCGGATCCTCTTAAGGAGCTAAGTATAAGCTCCTCGCAAGTTTCCTCTGTCGACTGATAACGTTATCAGGGTGTAACACCCGCTCATCATCGTCTATCAATCGCAAACGCTCAATGCCTTATAACCTAGTGAAGTAGGTCTACGCTACAGTACTAACTATTACCAGATGATTAAAAACAATTTCTACCAACCTGTGTCAATTGTTTGTTTATCTGTATAGATAAAATTAGATTTGTGTCTGTACATTGCTCAGAGTTATTAATTTTTTAGTTCTTTTTACGTTTCGTGCGTTAGAGACGTCGAAACAAGTCTTATCTCAATTTGTGTCTATTTGTCTGTGACGCTCTCCAGGAGGCATTTTACGCCGTCTTCTCCGAAAAAAACGGGAGACCTGATAACAATGAAACTTTTTCATACATTCTCTACATTCCAGAGAAGGTTTGTCAAAGCTTTAAATTGCCCTCTGTCCATTAAAAAAAATAATAACGAGCATTTAAAACCCCACTTTTTACGCGAAGTGGCATTTTGCTTTCAATTATCAATGAACCACCTACTGGTAATAATCAGCTGTAGAGGTTATCAGCTGTTCTTCACAGTGTAGAACAGAACACACTGCATGTCAATTAAGTCGTTGAAAGTATCGAAAGCAATAACTTAGTATTATAACATGAACAAATCTCACAGACAATCAGCTGATATTGCAAGACCAAGATGAAAGAAATTCTTTCGTCTGTAAAATATTTAATTTGCAGAATAGATTAGTTAGCTCAACGTTTCATGCATTCCAACGAAAATTATTATTCAGAACATAGATCTAATACGATGTATAAAATTATTGTATGACTAACCTAAGAATAAAATTTTCAGTTTATAGAACACCCTAAAATATAAAAAACCCTAAAAATATAAGAAAGGCGTGACAACTTTATAAATGAAAGCACTCCTAATAATATAAAAATTTAAATATAAAAGAAAGAAAGCGACGAACCCGAAGCAAAAGCGGTTTGATAGCGTTCAGCTGATTAACAACCGGACAAAAGAACGCTTTCGCTAAGCAGCCTCACTATTACGCGAAATGAGCTCTTCTGTCTCCCTCGAGAAATTAGTTCGCTATTATGAAATAAGATAAAGAACACCTCTTGGTATCTTACGGTGAACTTATAATAGTATCCATTAATAATGTTTAGTAATATATAGATTAGAATTTGGCTAGCAGTTTAAAAGTTGTACGACGAAGTAGTTAAATTTTACAAAATCTTAAAAGTAAGTTGTTCATAAATGAACAGTAAATGGCCACAGCTTTTATTCTATTGGATGTTTAGTTTAAAAGATTTACTAGAAAAAATACGGAGGGTAAACTTAACTAAAAAAGAGGTAAAAATATTATATTACAATTCTATTTATTTAACTATACATTAAAAGTAAAAAAATCTAATTTAAATCAATATGTCTAATAAAACTACAATGAATGACCTCAAACCAGCTGGAATGGATTTACGATTGTGATTAATTATAGAGCTAATTAGATGATTAGCTTAGATCAATAATCGGTTGTTGATGGAACAGTACTCCATATACTAAATAGATCACGAACTTAGTACATCATTGCATACAGGTTTGAAATATTTTCAAAATCCTGGAGTGACATGTTTGTTGAAGTATTCATTTTTTAGAAGATGACTAAACCATTTTTTATTGATTATACTTAAAGTATATAAAAAATCTAATTAAATTGATTCAGTAAATCGCTTGCTTAATAAAGCATTTTCCTTATGTTCCAATTAAAAATAAGTATCTTACTATCGAACTGGCTTTGGGTCACCCCCCAGAGGTAAGACATATCCATGTCAAAATATCGTTGAATAACAGAATGTTTTTCAGCTTTTAATATAGGTTGCTGTTTCCAAAGTCTTAGAAACCAAGAATTTCTGTGACAGCTTGCCCCTGCAGTGAGATTTGAAACTGAAGATAGTCTTGTAGAGGTTGTGCTACGAGGCGAGGATAAGTAGGGATAAGAAATAAGGGATAGGGTATAAGGGATAAGGGATAGGGTATAAGGGATAAAGGATAAAGGATAAAGGATAAAGGATAAAGGATAAAGGATAAAGGATAAAGGATAAAGGATAAAGGATAAAGGATAAAGGATAAAGGATAAAGGATAAAGGATAAAGGATAAAGGATAAAGGATAAAGGATAAAGGATAAAGGATAAAGGATAAAGGATAAAGGATAAAGGATAAAGGATAAAGGATAAAGGATAAAGGATAAAGGATAAAGGATAAAGGATAAAGGATAAAGGATAAAGGATAAAGGATAAAGGATAAAGGATAAAGGATAAAGGATAAAGGATAAAGGATAAAGGATAAAGGATAAAGGATAAAGGATAAAGGATAAAGGATAAAGGATAAAGGATAAAGGATAAAGGATAAAGGATAAAGGATAAAGGATAAAGGATAAAGGATAAAGGATAAAGGATAAAGGATAAAGGATAAAGGATAAAGGATAAAGGATAAAGGATAAAGGATAAAGGATAAAGGATAAAGGATAAAGGATAAAGGATAAAGGATAAAGGATAAAGGATAAAGGATAAAGGATAAAGGATAAAGGATAAAGGATAAGGGATAAGGATAAGGATAAGGATAAGGATAAGGATAAGGATAAGGATAAGGATAAGGATAAGGATAAGGATAAGGATAAGGATAAGGATAAGTTATGTGATTTAATGATGAGATAAGGATATTAAAAGATAAGGACTCTTAAAAGTAATAAAATATTTTCCTGCGAAAACAATAAAGGTATAGTATAATTTGACTACCACCTTTAAAACCAGCTTAAAAACTAAACTAATTAGTATTTTTATAATTAGTCTACGACTTACCGTTCCAGAGGAAAGTAAAATTCAATATCCGTGGTAAACTCAGTAAATTGTTTGAGAGCGCTCATTGTTATCCTTAGGGAGAATATTAAAAATCAATTTCTTCCTTATTTCCCCAAATTTATTTCAATGCTTTAATGGAAAACCCATGAAACTTGGTATGCAGCGTAAAGTCACATCACCCAACAAAATAACTGTAAAAAGCTTCGCTTACGGGGGGGGGGGTTTCGCTCTGTCCAGCTATATTAAAATATTTTTTTTAGTACAGTTAAAAATAAAGATACCGTTTTAGAGTAGTAGTATTATTAGAGAATATCTGATGGAGTTTTGAAATAACCAAAAATCTTTAGCAAAAACTTGGAACGTTTTCATAAGTTTGAACAGTTACAGCCCTATAGAGAATTTCGCATTGCGTGCTTGGTTTCAACTGGTCTTCCATAAGCATGCCATTAGTGAAGTTTTCCTCTCGGGGTTAGTTAAAACTTATATTTTGAACGCTTAAAGTGGAGCTCCAGGGGTTTCTAATATTTCTCTATTTTTAATGAAACGTATCAAAATTAAAATAAACTATATTGGCGTACTGACATATACTTTGACCCTAAAAGTAAATAAAATAATTTACATTTTAAATAAAATTATCACATTATTTAATAGTCTTTTATAAGGTGTTGAACAAACCTAACGTTTCAAATATAGTTATATATCTAACATTCTCTTAAAATTTGAAAATACACAGACTTTTTGGTTTGGGTTTTTTTGCGTGATTTAACCTAATTATGTATATCATGTTTAATTAAAAACTGTTACAAAATAAAGGGAACTTTATTTCTAAGGAATCACGTTGGAATAACACTGGCCGTTCTTAGACAACGGAAAGTATAAAAACTTACTTAATTTTTCTTTGGAACCTAATCCGAGTTCTAGACTAATAATTTAAAATATTAATTTGATTATTTTACGCTGGTTTTAAAGGTGATGGTTAAATTAATTTACAAATATATTGTTTTGGCGGAAAATTAATAGCCGATTGTTTGAATTTTTCAAAACTTTTCAATTGTTATTGTTAAGGCATATGGGTAGTGTCTTACCATTAGGGACGATGATCCTTATTAAACAATAAGTATTAGTTAAAATCAAATTCATTTTAAAATTAATTATTTTCCACAAAAGAATAAAATATCACAACCTGAAAATAATAATCAGAGTAGTTTTTAAGGAATACAGTGTTTTAGTAAAAGTTAAGGGTGTGAGATCCAGTTATTAAAATTAAAAATCTCGAGCTATTGTTAAAGTGCACCATTGTACTAGATTTCTCAAAAACCGAACAATCGGTGTGTCTCGACCGATTCAACCCAAACCTTATAACCTGCTATTTCCTTGGACTGGTCAATGCAGGTATTCACTTTTATTGTTTATGTTATTAAGAATATATCATTTAGTACTTATTTGTAATACAAAAGGTACAACAACAATCATAGCGTATTTAAGGTTTGATTTTATGTGACTCCAGAAATCTCGTAAACGAGCACTGTTAAAAATACATAAGTTATTTAGTAATAATATTGTTACTTTACCTATGAGTTTACTGTATATTGTAATGCGCCTTGGCAGCTTAAAAGAAATTTATTACTAGAACTAATTAATGGCCAATACGTCAATTCTCAGAGGCAATTGAGATTCTATCTAACTTAATTACTGTCTGCTTTGTATAACCCGACCTATTGTCTTCCTATCATCCAATTATGATTTTCAAACCTCAAATGCCTCTGAATTTAACTTTAATTAAAACTTAGAGACTCAAAAAAACAATAATGTGAATTATCTATACTATTCATCTTTCTACTAAAATAGTTGATGTATAACGTATTAATTTATTACTCTTTACGTTAAATGGAAATTAATCATGAAAACAGTAAAATCTGTAATAAACCATATGATTTTATATATTTTGTAAAATTAACTTAACAAGTTTTGTTAGTTATACTTAATATACCTTTCTTGGGTGACAAAAGCTCTCTGTCTTGGTACTAATTGAAATAAATAATGTTGAAATAAAAACATAAAATAAAACTAAAAATAGTTAAAGAAATACAGTAAAATAAACAATAAAATAAATTTCATGGTAATAAACTTAGAATCCATGAAAACAACTGCAAGCTTTGGAAAGTTTAAGAGGAACTTGACTTCGCTCGCGTAATATAAAGTAAACATGCAGAGGTAAACCATTGTAACAAGTGGAGTATTTGGATGAAAAGCAAGAGTTCAGCAGGAACGGCTATTATTATTAGTTTAAACTAAAACTGAACAAATACATCGGTAAAACCGATGGAGGGTTCGTCTTGGTTCGAAATTTTTACCTTATGTTTATTAAATTAAACAAATGTTGGAGAATGTATCAAAATATAATTACATTTAACTTGGTTACTTTATTAAGCTGAAAGTATGAGCAAGATTGTAGCAGTAATGTTGCTCATTAAAGGAAAATATTTTCAATAACGTTATTCGTTTACTATGACTATAAGATAAAGCTCAAATGCTTAGCTTTTGTTGGATTAGATTATTGAAATGGCAACCCAACCACGAGGTAGGTATTTTAAGCCAAGTATGAATGAGGAATTGAGTGTATGATAATTGTGGCGCTATCTTGTAGTCTTGTTACTGAATAAGGCTGACATGTTCCTTAGACAGGATTGATAATTAATATATAATATATTAATAATTAATTAATAGCCCAGCAGCCGATGGCAACTAAGGAACCTAAAGTTTAATGTGGAATCAGAACCACTGCCTCTGAATTACAAACTGGTCTATTTATGAAGACAGTCTTTGCGGATGAATTTAGCCCTTAATAGTGCGGACGTTAATCCACACGAGAAAATATTACATCCACCAACCATCGCTCATAACTATCCACAATTCGTGACCTCAAAGTAAGCTAGATTACAGTCAGTTTTAGCTTGACGTCAAAACTCTTACAATGCAAGTAGTTTAGATCAACGCAGTTTAGTTCATAAATCAATCATATTTCCCTTACTTTAAATAACAACGAATCGTAAGAAATCTAGCAGAAATCCTAGCATCTAACCTATCTAAAAAAATGTTAACATTAGGTATTGACAAGACCAGGCTTTAGTTTGGTCTTTAACAAAACTTTAACAAATTCCATTGTGATTGAAAAAAAAACAAAAATATACTCAACACTGATACAACTAAAATGACAAACTACCGTCTTTGTTTTCAATTCGCTATTGGTTATTGTGAATTTATGTTATCTAGATTTTTGTTTCAGACATTATCCATCACGATTTTTAAGTAAAACTAAGTTTCAAGACGTTTTGGAATCTGGAATCTGATCCTATTCTCAGTCGATCTACATAATCCAGACTAAGCTGGTATGGATCCGAAAAAAAGGTTAAAGCAGTCAACAATTTCGACGTGAAGTTTAGTAATTCACTAACAATTACGCATATAAGAAACATAACACTCGTCATGAAGACTAAAAGACAACCTTAAGGGCAAGGGTTAATAAAATAGTAAATAGGCAACAATATAGAACGATCAATTATTAGATAAAATATTGTTAAATGGTAGGTTGTACTGATGTCAATTTCCGAACTAACTTACGAAAGATAGATAAATTATAAAATGAATAGTAATTATAAAAATAACTGTTACTGTATTAATTTATGAATACGCTTAACATTGAAGTGATAAAACACGAGAGATTAAAAATTATAATCCTGTGACCAAGTGATTTCATGTGGTTGGATTAAATAAAATAGTAAAACTTTACCTCTCTTCGTCGATTTTGTAACATTCTAATAAGTATAACATAAAAACTAATTACACGTGTATAAAACCTTCATGTATGTAAAGTAAAAAACAATATATAAATGTTATATTTAGAGTGGGACGATAAGTCAGCGAGAGATGAAGAAGAACAAGAAGACACCTTACACTATGCACTTTGAACTTTGGTATATCTGATACACACTTCAATGCTTAAGGCACGTCGATGCGAACTTGACCTTTCAATAATACGATCATTACTCTCTCTCTCTCTCTCTCTCTCTCTCTCTCTCTCTCTCTCTCTCTCTATATATATATATATATATATATATATATATATATATATATATACGATAGTATAAGGAAAAAGTATTGTTGTCGTCAGAGTTTTCGGATTTGGGTTTTTGGTGTATGTATCCATTTTGGTGCAGACTGAATGTCTGTCAGTGTTTTTGTGTGTGTGATCAACAGAAGCCTAGAGACGATACTATTAGTCTCGGACATATTTTTGAATTTTTTATTCTAAAGATATATTACCCCTAAAACCCTGCCAAAAACAATTCAAATAAAAATTTCTTAAAAACGGTACCAACAATTTTGGTAAAAATAAGATTTATAATCCTTCATGAGATAAACAGAATGACACCATTCGCATTCCTCCTAACATCGGGGTTTAAAAGTTATAGGCTTTTAAATGTTAGAAAATAACTTTTAAAATGTTCCGCGAAAACTATAAAGTACAAATGGACTACCACCATTGAAACAGGCTTAAGATTAAACAAATTAGTATTTTGAGTTAGTTGTTTATGACTAAATGTTCCACAGAAAGGTTAATATTACCATTACAAATGTCTGAGAGCTCGCGATGTTATTCTTATGTAGGATATTAAAAAATAAGCGTAAAGTCACACCACTCCAAAAAACACAATCAAAAAGATTGGCATCACCGTGGGCGGGGGTTCCTCCCCATAAGTTCTAACAATTAATTTAACTTTGGTTCTCTTGATTTTATTTTCAGCAATTGCATAATTATTTTTGAAAACAAATTATATTTAGATAAAATTTAAAGTATGAGTATAATGATAGTTTTATTACAGATTATCTTTATTAAAAATTTATTTACGGGAGTGTGAGTCCCCTGATACAATATAAGTATTTAGGTGTTTCAAAAGATAGTTTGACAATTATTGCCGGTAAGAGTTTAAAATTTTATTTCAGGTTTAAATATTTCTAATTAGGAAAACGGTTAGTAAAAATCTGTTAGTGATATGTACCTGAAAATAGTTACCAAGTAAATAATAAATTGTGGTAAATAATTACCTCCAAGTAAATATTTTTCCTTTCAATATACATACCAACTTTATATTTTCATTATTGAAACCCTTTTAGAAGTAAATTAAGCCTAATTTATTGAACGCAGTAGGCGTGGAAGAAGCGATCTTCACCAAAGCCTGATCAGAAACCCATACATACTACCTAGTTCTACCTAGATTGTAAATATTATTATTAGTAAGGTGATTCGCCTTTATTTCAAACTCCTCTGGAGTCAAATTTCTATTAAAAACGACCGAGTAAATACATTTGACGATAAATCAAAATATTTGGAAATAATACTATTCTCGGAACTATGTTTTATTGTAGAATATATTTATTGTGATTGGATAAATAGATTTATAATGACCCTACCTAAATATAAACATTAATTTGTAAAAAACTTTGCGTTAACTTTATTCGATCAAAGGGATGGATCCTTCAATTAAGGGGGAAGCAACTTCCTTAGTCAGCGAGTATCAGTTAAACCACGCCAATTACCGCTGTCTTAATATACATCCTCAAACAATTTTGACTTATACCTTCAAAAGAATATTTCATAAAACACTAGCAGTAGATATATCCACCCTCAACTCAAATTCGAAAATCATCAAACTACAAAAACAACTGATTATTAACAGTATGTGATTCACTGATACGGTAACTGAAAGCAAAATGCGAATAATATCGCTAAAAAGTGGGCTTTTAAATTCTCGTTATTTACTTTTCAGGTTGAACAACCTGCTCTGGAAAGTAAAGAATGCATGAAATAAGTTTCATTGTTATCAGTTGTCCCGTTTTTTCAGAGAAGACGGTATAAAATGTCTATTGGAGCGTCACAGACAGACATACACGAATTGAGATAAGACTTGTTTCTCTAACGCACAAAACGCAAAAAAACTAAACAATTAATAACTCTGAGTAATGTACAGACAAAATTTATTTATATAGATGTTTATACGAAAGAACAATATGGCTATTATATTTATTTTAAACGGTCTTTTGATGAGATCGATGGTTCTTATTATAGCGTTATTTAAATAAGTAAATAACACACTGAGATATTAATCATTTTAAATATAAAACGAGAACTACTTCCACTAAGATCATCAAGTACATAACAGTAACATAAAACCCTCACTAATCAATCAAATTTAAACTCGCGACTTTTCAGCTATGAATATACAATTTACCGCCTAGAGTGTAAAGTATTTTTATGTAATAGGATTCTTAGAAACGGGCAAAGCGATCAACTGTTGCTATAAAATAGAAAATCTGGTTTATATGTAAATGTGGAGGCTTCACCGGGCTCGTTTCATAACACGGAAATTGTTTATTACAAATTGATAATAAAGAAATTTTAAATTGAAAATTTGAAAATGTATTTACTCCCCTTTGGGAAATAGCATAGGTCCTGGTTATGTCTAAAGGGAATTGTTTCAGTTCCTCTAAACAGCTGTCTTTATGACAATATGACTTCAATTCTGTTTCAAATTTTTGTCTGATGGATTTCCAATACCGTCTCCAAGAGATAAAACATATCAGAGTCAAAATATTTTCTACCTCCGCAGTATGTTCCGTGATAAAGTTATTTGCGTTGCCACAACAATGACCTACTTACTACTGGTAGCATTGAGATGAATAAGTGGGTAACTAGCCACTAACTGTAGAGGTGGGAAAACGGTCAAATTTGTTTCAATGGAACCGATATTTGGGCATTGTTCGGTGACGCAGTTAACTTGATCACGAAGCACAAACATAACATTAATGAAACAAACAATTTACCAGTGTTATCAGGTTCAACGTTCATTATGAAATGATCAAGAGAAGTTCAACTAATGCTGTTGTCAAATAAACATATTTTAAGTTAAATCTTAAAATAGTTTACACTTTTTCGTATGATGGTCGATGCAGATGAACTTAGTATTCATTAGTACGGACGTTAATCCATAGGAACTCAGGACTCAGATGTAATTATCAAACCTTTTTTAAACTTGAAATTTTTTAAAGGGCTATGTAATTTTGAATGTTGACTCTAAAAAACAATAAACATAAAACGTGCGGATCTATAATTAATTAAAACCGTGATGGAAAAAGTGCACTCAAAAAAATGTATATGATATAAATCCACCATCACCAGAAAATAATAATTTGTTTGGATGTGTTCTACCAGATGGACTTTGTCTTCATGCTACCTTTATTTATCATTTCAAACACTCATTAATTAAAAAAAACAACCAACAGAAACAGTAATAAAGGTAGCAACAACACAAAGTCTATCTAAAAGAACACATCTCAACTAATTATAATAGACCAACATGTTTTGTGTTTTTTTGTGACTACAAGTTTATAAGTGATTCAATTATGACATAACCCTTCAAACAGTTTCATGTTTAAAAATTATTTTATAATGTAGACATTTAAAACGTTCTATAAGCTGTAAGCTTTTAGGCGAGTTCGTGGCCTAGTTGATGGTGTGACTGACTCCAACTCTGAGTCAGAGATTGCTCTGATTTTTATTTTGAAGTTTCTTTAAGTTTTTGTCAATAATTTCCACCTTTGTCTGTGTCAGTCTACACCCATCTATTAGTCATACATTTGTACGTGAGACGTGGTTTAAGTTTAGGTTGTGTAAGCCTAAACTTTTTGAGGAAAATCAAACATAAATTAAAATCGAATTCGAGTTTTAGGAGTTTTTCTCTAAAAATACACAATTTTTTACCCTGAAAAGTACAATTTAGGTTTTTATTTCAACTCCTCACATGAGACAATGATAGGGCCTTCATGTAAAATGCATGTCCTTCCTCCTGTTGTCCCGTTCGTTCTCCGTTTATAAATGCGCTTCTCTCATTTGGCACACGTTCGTCTTCGACACGGCCTCCTCCCAAACACCATTTAATTTACTCTCTAAATCTTTATTTAATATTTTTAGTTACAATAGTTATTTATCTATTATGCATCGTACGTTTTCATATGTTTTATTTTTTACTTCACTACTTCAGGTTCTTCAATGTAGCCTATGTTTTAGGTTGACCAAACCTACAAAAATATATTTTGAAGGATCCAATAAAATGATATTTTAAGATCCACAGGTTCGTTCAAAATGCAATTGAGCGAATCCTTTAGTTTAGATATTATGTTTCTCGTACGTAATATAGATAGTATGGTCCTATATAAATATTTTTAGTTGCATACAAATAAAAATATTTATATTCCTTACTTATTTCTTCTAAAAATGATCTAGAATCTAAAATTTGTAGCTCAAAGGAGTCTATGTTGATTTTTTTATGTTGACTATTCACCATAAATTCCTTTATATGTAGTACTAGCTGACCCGGCGAACTTCGTAACGCCTGACAGTAAATACATGTTAACTTTATGTTTGGCCATGTTCTGAAGTTGAATAGCAATACGGCTTCATTGTGAAAGGTTATATATCCTGGGTCGCGGCATAGAGAATAACAGCACTGAAACAATAAGACATAATAATAACATTCCCATAAAACAAATAAATCTGAGTGGATTAATTCAAAATTTTCAAATCGAATCTAAACCCAAACCAAACCTAACTGTAATACGGCCTTTATAGGAAAGATATACAACAGCTGATTATTATAATAAACTTAATAATAATATAAACATTTTAAACTTAAACTAACTTTAAAACTTAAACTAACTTTTTAAACCTAAACTAACATTTTAAACTTAAAATAATATAAATATTTTAATTATCATATAAACACGTGATTTTAATCAGTTAGAAAATGAAAATATAAATACATAATCCCCCAAATCCGTAAACTATTAACGTGATGAATAAAGCTGTTCATTTTTTACAGTACACATTTACTTCATAGTTTTACATTAATGAATGATTCAGATGACATTGGATAGTAAAGCATACTGCTAATGGAAAGTAAACCAATCAGCTGTAGCTAAGAAATCAAATGTTTTAATTGTAGACAATTTGTAAACAAACTTACTCTCCATAAGGTTAACATTAGAAATTTAAAACGCCATAAAATGGAAACTTATGGGGTTTTCAAAAATATTTTTTCACTAAAACCTTCCCGGACACATGTAGAGCAACTTCCTAAAATTTCATGGCGATCGGATGAGTAGTTTGGCAACGCATAAAGGACATACATACAGACATACAGACATACAGACATACAGACATACAGACAGACATACATACATTCAATTTTATACATAGAGATTTAATGAATACAAATTTGTCATAACTAATTCTTTATAATTCCTATTTATCTTTCATTATCTACGGCTATATAATTATGTTTTTATGGTAAGTGCATAATGTATTACCTAAATTTTATTATAAACTAAAAATAACTTAAAAATCAATGTCTTGGTATGCTGCCCATTAGTTCTTTTTATAATAATTAGTCTTTATTTTAATCCGTATTTTTAGTAAGCATATTACATTGAATTTCAAAAGTTACATAAAAATACAATAAACCTAGTCAAACATGTTCATACTAAACGAAACGTCACATTTAGGAATTTTTATCAAATATTATTTATTAATGATAATTAAAATATAAAATACTTATGCAAATATTAATCCTATAGGCAATAGTTAATTAAATACATGTTTAAACATATAGTATATTTAACCGTGAGAAACTGAAACAGTATTTATACTATACATAATATTTGTTTCAATACTCGTCATCAAGTATGAGTAAAGTGAACAAATTTTATAAAACTACGACTTTATAAAAAATGTGAAACAAGAGTCACTGAACATAAGGTCGTGTCGTTCTTAGATGCATCTCTGAAACAAGTTGACATCTCTTCATTTTGGAACTCACATTTTACCCTTCAACACATTTCCGGTTGTTTATGTCTTCGTATGTTATTATTCATAACATATATTTCCTGATTTTAGAGTCAAAGATATACATAAAAAATTCTAAGAACAATCAGTAAATTTTATCTTTAGTTTAGTAATTGTTAGTTAATTTATTAGGTTAGTTGCTGAAATGGCAACTTGTCCTAGCCAAGGACAATGAAAGGCATTCCTCATTTATCATGTCTCTTCTAAAGAAATAATTCACTATCAATCAACCTTTGTAGGTATAGAGTCAAAATAGAATAATCTGAATTTGAATCAATTCAGATATTATATTAGATTAGATCATTGAAATGGCAACCATACACAATGTAGGTATTATAAACCAAGTATGAATGAGAAATGAGTGTAAGATGATTGTGGCGGGATTTTATAGTCTTGTTACTGACTAAGGTTGACATGTTCCTTAGACAGTACGGTTAATTAATAGCCCAGCAGTCGATGGCATACCTAAGGGACCTAAAGTTTAACGTGGAATCCGAACCGCTGCCTCTGAATTACGAACAGGTTTAGACCTGTTCGTTTAGACCATCCTCATAATTAGTTATGAGGATGGTCTTTGCAGATGAACATAGTATTCACTAGCGCGGACGTTAATCAACACAAGAACACACTACACCGACCATCACTCACAACTAAAGAAATTGATTAAGTATGAACGTATAGTAGTATAAAGCGGTATTTTTATGCAGTAAAAATTTATCAATTTTAGTTTAATTTCAAACTATAAAGTTTTAGTTTAGATTCATTTATTATTCCAGTTTAATATACATAAGATTTAGGTTATTACAATTTAAATTATGTAATAATTTGGTTTACTTTTATTCTATTGTGTTTACGTAGGTTCACAAAAAAGCCTACTTTAATGTTCCTCATAGCAGAAAACCTGCATACTCTTTCCTATGTAAATCTTATGGAGAATAGGCAAATAACTATGATATTTATCGACAAATATTGATAAAACTTGTAATATATTATTATTATTATATAATTGATTTGGAATTTTGCTGAGTACGTAGGTCTGCTGCGACGGGGATATTTTTAATATAATAAGTACCTATTTTTAGTTAGATTTTTTAATGAAAAGTAATTGTATACTAGACTTGTTTGTATATTACAATAACATGTTTAAATTAAGAAGAATAATTAATTTTCGTTAACACATACACAACCTGCAATAATAATTTACATTATTAATTAATGTAGTACATAACATGACGTGTGTGCAGCGTCAGTGTAACCATCATGGGGGTGTACATCATCCGGACTGGGCTGGTCATACGTCATATGTAATACGTCATATGCCGGTGTTATTGCTGTTGCAGCCCGGCAATACGCTATTGTATGCGTAATAAGCACATTCAATGATGTCATGGCTTTTTTTAGAAGCTAAAATGATCTGTTTGTGGTTGAGGAAATATCTTAAATACTCTAAAATGTACGTTCAATAATTAAATGCTTAATATAAAAAGTAAAACATATGTTAGAGTACCCTCTAACTTATTTGATTACCGACAAATTATTTTAAATTTTATTTCAACTATTTCAGTTAATTGATTAAATTTCCATGTATAACATTTTAGAACGGAATGGGAGTGTAAAAAGTGGTAAATTTATCTAGTAATTGTGACCTACTAGCTCGTAAGAGAACCCGTTCATCTGAGTTTATAAATGTTTTACATCTGAGTGTTAATAAAATTAGCTAAAATAACGCTTACATATTTCTATGTATTTTCAAATAATTTGCTCTAAATAAAACATCAATGAATTGTTATGTTTTTAGTTCGTGTTTTCTGTTCGTTAAACTGCATTTTAAAGTGAAATTGTGGAGTTAATAATTTCTTATTCTATAGCATCTATTGTGTTCTGTTGGAATGCGTACTGTGTATTTCCCGTTACAATTTTAAACTTTCTTTCACCTTGGTTTAGGCAGATCAATAAAACATGTAGAGAATTAATTCTCAGAAAAAATTATAAAAAAATATGTTTAAGGATATATTATGTATCAGACTTTATAGTGAAATACACATGCCGTACTAATGTATTCTTAAATGTGAATGTTTAATTGTGTAATTAATTAATGTGAATATGTGAATTTATAATTTGTTAAATGTAAAAAACTTTTACAGAATTACCTTACTGGAAATCTAACAATATAAATTTAAAAGTACAAACAAGGATCATTGGTTATATACATCAGTTTTTGGTTTGTATAAATAGTTTTATTTATGTTGTTTATGAAAAAAATGAAACGTCACTATAGGATTAACTCAAACAAAACCGTGACTATAAGTTTATAATTGTTTGCTAGAAGAAATTCGATTTTCATATCAAATATATTCACCAATTTTACGAACTGTATTTACATATAAACAAGATATTGCGTTTTACAGCCAATCTCGATTGGCTCATTCTTTCAGAGAATCCCTTACAAAGGATTTGTTTACACCCTTTCCTATGCCAAATTACAAGAGGAGAGGTTTATCGCCTCTATATTTCTTGGAAACAATAAGTCTGTCTTGCTCGAACTCGATAGAAACCCCATTTCAAGGAAATTTTTCACTTCGCTAAAATTAATTTCCTTTTTTGTCTTCCAATTTTAATCTACCTTTACGTATTTGTCACAAAACAAAACATAAATATCAATTAATTTGATTATTTTTAAAATATCTACAAAACTCTCTAAATTTAGAGTATTTTTAAGAGTAATTTTATTTTCACATAGAGTGAATTTCGATTACTTTTTATATCTTATTTTGTATTGGAGCATTTTAAATAATAGATGTTTATTTGTATTCATTTGTATGGTTTAAGGTTATATGACGTTAAAATAGTAGTAAGGAAAGTTAAAAAGACGGAAAAATTCTACTTCCTAACACTAATAACCTATTTAGTATTTGGAAAAATATATGGGGATCCGGAGTTAAAATTGTACAAAGTAAATTTTCGATCAAATATAAACTCAATATATCAATGAAATAACTAACCATTCTTTTCATTTGGATGGATCCCATTTTTAATTTTTATTCAAACACTTTTGATAGTTTTTGTTTTGTAAGTACGTTTGATGTATGACAAAATAAAATTTATTAGTAAAATAAATTTGTTAAATAATAACATTACGTGTTGTTATTTTGTAGCTATAAAATCACATTTAAAAATGAAACACGGTCACCTTTTACCAAGAAGGACAGGAAAACTGCAGCAATTTCCCAGAGGGGCCAAGGTTTCTCCATTTATCTTCAATCTGACTGATCCTTCGTGATTTCTTGCTGACATATTTCCCTTCGAAACTGTCCAGTGAGATCAAATACAGATTTTTTAGATAACCACTACAATTTTATTAACACAGTTTGTCCCAACTGTATTTACTGTACAAAATTAGTTTTGGTGAATTCCTCTTTAGAAATGTTTGTGTGTCCATAAACAAGATTTCTCTCGTAAAAACTAGAATTTTGATATTTATTTGGTAAAGACATTTTAATGTGCAATTATTCCATCACGTACGAAATGTAGCCAAATTGGTCTATCCAATTTGAGAGAGAAATTCAGGGTTGTTGTGTCCTAAAATGAGGTGGTAGTTTTTCCTTTAATTTCAAAAAAATTTAATCAAAATCTTTTATTACTACCCTAAGAGTTAGCTCAAAACATGGCCCATTTAGTATTTTTGAATCTTCGCTCGAGCAGTTACTGAGATATAGAAACTGGTAAGAATTAATATCTAGCTGGTATATAACAAGTTATTTAGCAATTTCAAGTAATGACAAGTAATAAAATATTATCTGGAAAATTGACAATTAAAATATGGAAATAAATATTGACTGGGACAGTGGCATGTCCTTTAGATAGTTGTGAGCAATGGTTTATGGCTGTAGTGTTCTCTTTTGTAGATTAACATACGTACAGTTAAATACTACGTTAATCCGAAAAATCCATCCTCATAATTAGACCAGTTCGTAATCAGAGGCAGTGGTTTGACTCCACATTAAACTCTAGGACCATTAGTTATGCCATTGACTGTTGGGATGTTAATTAACAGTTTTGTCTAGGAAAAATGTTCGCCTTAGTCAGTATCAAGACTACTAGATCGCGCCACAATCATCTTACACTCATTTCTCATTCCAGTATTTCAGTAACCAACCATCTTACTGAAATATTTTAATACAGCTTGGTACAGCTTCATAGCCTATGATCTTATTGTTCCCTCATTGCAGCCAACCTAATTTTCTAATTTTTTGCAGGATCAAATTTTCTAAAGTACTAAAAGCTTCAGTATTATTAGGTTACTTTATACATATGTTTTCTTTACAATATTTACATCTGTAACCCTTCTAATTTTCATGTCACGCTTGCAAATATATAAATACAGCTGGTTTGATCTTACAGATGATATTTATCCACTGAGATACCCGATCCTGCATGTCATTACCACACCGACGTCACATACACAACACACCTGCGGACTCCCACACCGATAATTGATGATAATTACTCTCTAATTACTTCGCTGTGATTTCTAACTAATTGCTATGTGTTGGTTTGTGGTGTTTCCACAAATTTATGCACCTCAATATTCCTTATCTGAGTGTTCAAACTACACGTATTAGTTTAGTTTTTGATCAAAATCCAATCTAATTCACAATGATGTTATGTTTTTCTCCATTCTTTGTGAGTAAAAAGGTATGTTTCGTGTATCCTTTGGCCAAGATGTAGTTATAGAACTTTCAGGCCACACCAACGCCTCTGACGATCCTTAACTTTCCAGAATCATTAATAGCTCTATATTTAACTTGATTTTCTTAAAGCCTTTCAGATTTAAATTTATATCTATTTAAATGATCAATTTGTTCAATACTTTTTCAATCGATTCAAAAACTATCCGAAGGTTGGACCTTTTTGCATTTCATTTCTAAATGTTTCACTGCGTTTATTGATATTACATTTATGCTTAAATTCATACTTTTATTAAAAGCTACTTTTGGCTAAAAGTGCTAATTTCTCCAGTCCAAACTTTATGGTATTATTATCACATTATGAATAGTGACTGGCTCACTCACGTCTTCCAACACTACTTAATATATTTACTCTTATATTGTATTTATATACAAACGGTAAATATATACAAAGCGTTAAGTTGGCGATCGATTTCGTCCAGTCACATCGGACATCATCAGGCCCAAACGGAGACTGACCGGCGTTATTACGTCGAAATATTTTTGTCGCTGTTGAAACACATATATAAACTACAAAAAACATACGTTGACGTATTAAATATGGATTGGTTTCAATATATATTGTTAAACATAGATACTTATATTAAGTTAGAGTCTTTATATTTTGTAACCTCCCAGAGTAATACTTTACTAAAATTATAACCTCAATAATTATGTTTCCCTTTGCACCTATTTTAGTTTCTTAAGTGTCATTAAGGGGAGTACCATTTGAGAAAGTCATTAAAATTAAACTAAGTTAGTTTAGGAACACCGAGAGGGTATATCGTTGCTATAAAATCTTAGCCTTAAACCTGATTAAAATGAAGAATTCCCTGAGGAAATAAATGCCTTGAAATCTAAAGTTTAAGAATAACTTAGCTTTTGGAAATTTATTTTAATACTTAATATGTGTCGGTTCAATCTGTCTCAAACCTAAAACCACGTTTACTTAACTGACAAAATAAGTAAGAAAGTTCCTTGTAAAATAGGCTCTAAAATTCTTAATTTTCGCCCGTTTTTTAAGCATTAATCACTAAAAGCACTAAAATTAATAATGATGAATATTATCTAACAGGTTTTATTTGAGTACAGAGTAATGTGTAAGCTACTATGGAAATATGGTCGGTTCATGAGATTTCCGAATGTACATTTCTCAAAAATGCGGGAATGAGAAATGTTAAAAATAAAACTTCTAAATAAAGAGAAATTAAATATTCTAATCGGGTTATAAATAAATAATAACTACTCGTACTTACTTTACCAAAAACGTGCACGTTTGGGCAATTGATGGTATTGCCACAGATGTGGTTCTAAGTAGATGCCAGTAACAATATGAATTTGCTTGACATTTGGCAAATAAATTGTTTACTTTTTTGATAAATCGATCTTATGAATCATTTAAGCTAGGATTATGTATGATTATGAACCACGGCCTCTGAATTACGAATTGATCTAATTATGAGCATGGTCTTTTGCAGATAAACGTAGTACAGTATTCAATAGTGCGGACGTTAATCCACCCTTTAGAACACTACATCCACCGACCATCGCTCACAACTATCCACAATTCGAGTCCTCGAAGTAGTTGGATTACAGAACGCCGCCACCATCCCAGTCAATAAATAATAATAGCTTGAAACAGATTATATTTCATTTTTTGAATATGTAAGTCACGAATTGGGGTGCCTTGGGGCCCAAGCATTCGGAGAAAACATAACATTTATTCAGAATGACAAACTAGTTGACCGGACACACTCTGTGGCACATGCCTGTGAATGATCCTTCCACATTACCAACATAAAGGATACATTAATTTTGCCTGTCTCCAGCATTGCAGAAACTATAAATAACTTCCACATGCCAAGCGTTGTCATAACGTTTTAGCGTTTCTGGCAGAAACCCAAGACGATTCGGGGAATTCTTGTGATTTCCGTTTGACCGGTTGGATGTAAACTGTAAATAAAAATGACAAAGGAGCAAGATAAAGTAATCTATATTTTAATAGCAAAGACCAAGCCAATTAAAGTAAACCTAAACTGGTATTTTTGTTACGTAAGAATAAAACAAAAGATTAAGTAAGTAGAGTCTACAGAATCTCGACCATCTTGGATATTTAGACTTTTAAGAGCAATTTTGAGAACTGTGAACCATGTATTTTTCCAAACAAAAATTAGTAGGCTATTTTACGTTATTCTCAGTTGTGGACTAACGTCAGCACTAGTGAATACCATGTTCATCCGCAAAGACAATACTCATATTTAGACCAGTTCAAAAATCAGAATCGAAATTGGAGTTTATGTCCAGCATTAAACTGTAAGTCCCTTGGATACCATTGTCTGTTGGACTGTTAATTAAAATTCCTGTCAAAAGAATATGTCATCCTTTGTCATCAACAAGACTACAAGATCATGCAACAATTATCTATATTCGTGTTTAATTCATGACATGGCTTAAAATACCTACGCGGGTAGTACACCATGTCAGAAGTGTAAAAAACCAAAAGTTGTATGAATAATCAGATTTAAATTACTAATACTTACATTTTAACCAACTGGGACTAAAACAGTTTAAATTCAATAAAGAGTTGAGGATTTTGACGAAAAAGCAAATTTTCGCATTATTCTACCCTTGAACCACAAATTGTCGATACTTCAACTTAGTTCTCAATAGTTAATAAAAGTTTGAAGCTTTCGTTTGGCTTAGAGTTTTGATTTAACGAATTAGAAACTAATTTCAGTTCATGTTTAATTCGACATTATCAATTAATTTCAATAGTCTCTATACTGTATGTATATAAATTTTTCTTTGAAAAACCCCAAAATCAAATTATAGTACGATATAACTTTGCTAACCCAATTAAAAATAATAGTATAGCATGATTTATACAACTATTTTTAAATTAATAGAAAAGGGCATTAAATTAATACATTAAGACAAAAACTGCCTTTTGCTTTTAGAACTTCAGGTTTGGAAAGCTAAGTTGCCTGGCCAAAGATAACTTGATTATTAAGTTTCAGTCTGCTATTAGTTCCTTTCGCATTACTGATTCTATCAAGTTTTCTTCTAAGAATTCCTCAATTTATTTACTATTACAACTATTGAATAACTTATTACCATCTGTTTTAATAGCAGTGTTTTAAACTTATACAGTTTGTCTATGCAATTTTCAAAATTGATTTACATGGTCATGAAACTCTTAACATTTTTCCTTAAATATTTGTTTCGCATTTTCCTAAAAAAATGTACATTTTTGCAATACACATTATGTCTCGTTACTAATTAAAATGAAAATTGTAGTATCTTATATTTTAAAACTCAAAAGAAATTTTGTAACTAACACACTAGAAATATGTTTTACGCTCTGAAATAATTTGGTAAATATGTTGTTGAAGTAAATTGATATAAGATACAAAAGATAGACTGATTACTTATAGGCATCAACTATGTTGTAATAAATAATAGTTTTAGATACTAATAAATTTTAATCATGTTATGGTTCTAATGTATGAATGGTTATGTATTTATGTATGTATGGTTTGTTGGTAATGCAGAATGGTTATATTAGGTTAACTAAATATGGTTATCATTATTTGTTGTTCGAATAATTGAAGAAACTTTAAAACTTTTTTTAAAAGACAGTTTTGAAATAAAAAAATTCACAATTTTGATAGCCAAAACAGAAAATAAATTTCGTAAAACGAATTAGTCGGTGTGTGTATGTGACTGATTGTGGGTGTATATGAATGTTCAGAGAACATTCATGACATGTATGATTGACTGAAAAAGGTTTCTGTAAAAATTCAATATTTTATATTAATGTCCCAAATAATATGTCACAAAAGTTGTAAAACTGCCAGTAAAATGAATATATGAAAAGCTTTTTTTGGAACAATAAAGAGTTTTAATACCAATCTATATAAATAAAATGAGAGTTTTATCTTTACAGCTCAGAGTTATTAATTATTTAGTTATTTTTACGTTTCATGCGTTAGACAAGTCGAAACAAGTATTATCTCAATTTGTGTCTGTTCGTCTGTTTGTCTGTGACGCTCCAGGATGCATTTAACGCCGACTTCTCCGAAAAAAAAAACGGGAGAACTGATAACAATGAAACTTATTTCATGCATTCTCTACATTTCAGAGAAGGTTTTACAATGCTTGAAATAGTCCACCACCGCTTGAAAAGTAAATAACGATCATTTAAAACTCCACTTTTTACGTGATAATAGTCGCATTTTGCTTTCAGATTTCAATGAATTACCTACTGGTATAGAGTCAGCTGTTTTTGTAGTTTAATGATTTAAAGAAAAGAAATCACACAACTAACTATCAAATTCAATATCAGTTAGGTTATAGTGGTCCGTAATTTTAAACCCATTCCGAAATCATACTTTATTAAAAATTCATTTTAACGTTTAACTAATTTTAATAATGGCATGCTATATAATAAAGCTGGGTATTTATTTACTTCCTTTGTACTGATTTGTTTAAGATATCAGGTTTACATTTTAGTATGATAATCTTTCTTGATTTACTGAATCCTTTAACCCGTACAAAGACAAACTTACTGCTACTCTCCATTAAAACTTCCTCAAAAAAGTAAATACATTATTTATTTTTTTATTTACTAGTCTGAGACTAACGGATCTAAAGAAATGTTTTGTCTGAAAGGGCCGAATTGCATAAGTAGTTTTTAAGCAATACCTTTCTTATATTGATTAACGTTCATGAATATAAGAATTATATGAAATTAAAATCATAATTTTCAGTTACCCTTTAGAGGGTAAACGTTTTGTGTCAGTTAACTGATACTGTTTTTTCATGATGATTCCTTTATTCTCAAACACACTACTTTATAATTATTTATAAAACATTACGTAAGATAAAAAAGGCTTATTTTGATTCCGTAAGAAACGCATTACATAGGTTGAGATTTATTCAGTAATAAATTAATCAGCCAAGCCGCGGCCTCAACCCCAGACTAGGCCTAAGCGTTGTGGTCGCATCTTGTTAACGAGGGTTAGCGGAACTCCGCATCGCTGAATCCCAAACTGAGTATGTTCAGAGTCTGTCCACACATCCTTACTTAAAAATAGAGGAAGTTACTCGTATTTTGTAAATACGCAATCAACTATTAAACACTATAAAAATAAAATATGACAATAAAAAATAAGTTAAAACAGAGAGTCGTAATGATTAATACAATTATTTTGTTGTCTCAATTGTAAATAGGAACAACTGCTGAGTGTAAATTTGGAAGAAATTTTTCGGCAATCAAAAGTATCCAAAATAAAAGCTAAACAATTATAAGAATTGAAAAATTATGGTAAAACACATTCTCAACTATAATGTGTAAGTGATTGTTTACTAATTAACACTTTATGTAATTTAATTATACATTTAATTCTCCCTGACCCTTTTGGTCGAGGCCAGGCCATAGTGTCTCTGAAGTTTTTTTTTCGAGTGTGACAGATGCGCACAGCAAGTGTCTTTCTGCGGAGATCGGCGTAGTAATCCATCCTAACATCGAGGAGCTGTGCTGCAGAAAGAGGATATCTGGAACTGTTTTAAATGTCTAATCCATATTTCGAAAAAGGTCGATCTTAATCGTGTTGAGCTGTATGATCACCCCGATGAGAAAAGCCCTAGTGGCGTGATAATCAAATGGTCTAACATGAAGTAATATTCAAAACAGTTCCAGGCTAGTCTTAGAAGATGAGGGAGGTTTTAGTAGAGTTCCACACTACTGGGTCTCTGCGGTGTGCATTAGCATTACCTCTTCCACCCCAAAAAAGTTTCTCTGACTTAGTGACTTATAAACTTAAGAGTCTGCATCAGTGGTAGCCATCTTGGATTTTAGTCCCGTAAGAGCAATGTTAAATTCTGGCGCCTATATCTCCTTGACCTATTGTCATAAATTAACGGAAGAGGTATCAAATTAAATGTATTACAGTCCTCCAGGGCACCACCTTACAGAACTTCTTATTTTCGCTCTCGATAAAAAAATAATAATGGTTTATTTTGTAAAATATTCCTGTTTTTCCTATATTTTTGTTTTTATATCAAGTTAAATTTTTGAACATATTAAAAGGTCATGCCCTTGAGCCACATCTCATCAATGTACTTCCAAAGTTTTACATTGATACTTTGATAATTAACGCCACTACAGACGCCAAAGTGAAGGTATGTTCCTCCAGAATTTAACATTGCTCTTACGGGACTAAAATTCAAGATGGCTACCACTGATGCAGACTCTTAAGTAGGTAAAAGTAGTCAGGGTCAGAATATTAAGGTGCCTTCTGAAGCATGGAGGCAGTCTGAGATAAAAAATTTGATGTGTCAAGACCGGGAATCGAACCCTATTGGAATGCAGGCCAGTACCCTACCCTGTAATTGCCACCAAGCAATGGCAATTTTTAAATTAACCACTCGTATATCCATGTAATGGCTTACCTTATATTTACTGCATTTCTGTAATTGTAATAAAAAAATATAATTAAACCATTTTTCATTTCTTGCAAAAGGGGCCAAAACATATACTGATTCATAATAGTTTGAAACTATAATTATAATTTTGTAAATAAATGTCTTAAGTTACTATTTTAATGTACAGTAAAACCTCTCTTACCCGACCATGACAGGATCGGAGCGGCCAAAATGTTGGAATATCGGGAGGAGTAATAAAATGCATCTCATAGGTGAAAACCATTTATAGTATTGTAATAAAAAGTCATGGTTCTCTAAGATATTAATTTAAACATCAAGATATGAATTATAACTGAAAATCACAATATTTATAGTTAATCGTAAACTAAGTATTTTACGTTTCAACAGGTGCGTGAGAATTACAGATAGAAGTGGGGGACTAGGTCGTATATTCGGTGGAGTCAGTTATCGGGATGACGGATAAGGGAGGTTCTATTGATTTCTATATATTTGAAAAAGTCAAAAAATTGTTTGAACTAAATAAAACTGACGATAACCGATTTAAAATAACTTACTAAACTTAACTTACTTAATGGAACAAGAGAAAGTTTTTTGATTCATTATTAATTAGCATTATGGTTAATTGCAGTTTTATATATGGCAGCTTAAGAGTCAGATATGCAATCAACATTAATCATACAATCCATCCTCGATTAAGGAGCATTTTAATTGATTAAAAAAACATAAAATTCATGTGAATTATTGTTCCCACTTCCAACGAAACTGAAATCAAAAGTGCTGGTAAAGTACTTTCCCTGTTTTGACAACGAAACTCAAATATAAAACTTAAGTGACACGAAACGATTTAATAAAAGGAGATGAAAGTACTCAAGAGGGAAATAGTAATATAAAATTCTTTTCAACAACAATGAAATTCAAAGCACAAAAGTAGGTGAAAACTCTGTTAGGGAATTGACGATGGAGACGAACATAAAATCTTGGTGGTGATAAAATTATTTATGTGTATCTTGATATTTTAATAAAAAGTCGTGAATGTATTTGGGAATGAAACAGTTTAAGTCCTTTTGAGTCGCCTGATGTATAAATTTTAATAGAACGCGCTTGGGTGGGACGCCATGTTCCATTTCGCAGGTGAACCGGAATTTAACGTTCGACGTGCTCAGCCTCTCAACGGGTCGGGTTTGTTTTACACTCGCTTCAACCATTTAGCTTTTTTATTAGAAACCAGCTGTTAGGTGGTCCTTTGTACTGGAAGATTCAGCATTAAGAAGCAGTACAGTTATTGTTAGAAATAAATATATACCTGATATCAAAATAAGTACAAATAAACGGTATCTGTGAACTGACACATACTTTCTCCCTTAAGTATAAAAAAAGACAATCTGTAATAAAACTCTCATGTTCTTCAAAGTTTATCTAAAATTTAATAATTGAAAATAAAAAACAAGATAGGCAAAGTTAGATTAATTGTTCGAATTGTATGGGGAACCCTCCCTGCCCGGTAATACCAAGCTTTTTTGAGTTGGTTTTGTTGGATGATTTGACCTTAAGCTTCGTACCAACTTTCATGGAAATCGGTTGGAAAATAAGGAAGAAATTGATCTTTTAATATCCTCCATAAGAATAACATTAGGCACTCAGACAAAAAATAAAAATATATACTCAGCTCAATTGATTGGTACCATTTATTTTTATTTAGATAAATTAGAGTATTATTATTGTCAAATAATGAATTTAATTATTTTAAAATATTACAATACAATGTACAGATAAGGAGTATTAGTTGACCATTTTTACAGTAATTGTGGTCAACTGTAACATGTAAAGTAAATAAAGAAAATCACTTTTTCTGAAATCACTAATAGATCAGATATTCAGTAAAACTTAAGAAAAGGTTGCTAAAAATCGAGTTTTTGAGAGCTAATTACTTTATTTATTTAGGAGGTGGGTCAGTTAACAGTAAAACAACCTTCTGAAAATGGTAAAGAATAATGAAAATAACTTTCATCACTGTGAGTGCCCTCGTTTTCAAAGAAACTTTTAGTAACGCTTCTGCTACTAAAAGTCCTTTTTAACGTAAAAGGAAAATAGACAGACACAAAAATAGAGTTGAAACCTTTTTCGGGTTTTCCGTTGCAAAAATAACAGGAAAATACTAATAAAGATAGCCAACGTAAAAATAGCCAAAAGTATAATACTATAAACAAAACTCTAATTTTATTATAAGTTGTTTTAATTTGTTTCGTGTAAATGTTCATCTTAAGTTTCGTAATGGGTCATTGCACCCAAACCGCACTAGAAAAAAACAGTTTTTTGAATAATCTTGTTTTATACCTCATGAATTTCATTATTTTATAAAAATAATTATTCCATTTTATATTTAGAACTTCATATCCTATAAGTAGCATTTTACACTAATTAGACACGACTTTCTTTTTTGATACTCGATTGTAATTTATAAACTACTGTTATTTTTATTTTTCTTAGTTTAAACAATTTTTTTATTTTATATTGAATGGGACACACTCCGTATTCATACTTTTCTATTCTGCATCAAAACCAGTTTACCGCTCGTTGCTAACATGGTTAATGAATTGATAACCGGGCATTTTCTTATTTTTACTATAATAACAATATTTTCTTGAAGTTTCAAAGGAAACTTTATTGAACTACCCAAAGAGCAATAGGTTTTACCGCAGGTGGCATGATCGACTCTCTGTCAGGGACCCAGGACTAAACCCCCTAAATGGGTTTTTGGTGGTCTTAATTATAATTTATTAAAAAAAATATTTTTTTAATGTTAATATTGAAACTATGCTGAAAACGTTTGCTAAAACCTATTATTCACCTTAAAAGATGGAAATCATCAAAATTGATTAGGTTCTAAATCAATGAGTACGCAGGTATCGTTAGAGGAGCATTAACGTCTTATTTATAGGATAGCTTACCCTCAAAAACCTTAACATATTTTGCTAAATAACTATAAAAAAATTGCATTATACATGAAAAACAATTTATCACTGACCTTCAATAAAAAGCGTATATTGTTGCAACAAAACTTTAACTTTTTTTATAATATTAATTGGACCTTGTTATTGTTTCACCATATACTGGAATTTTACCCTTTAACCTTCTTAAATGTTACTTTTTAATCCGAGTTTAAAGTTTCGTTTGTCAATATAATTCTTAACTGTTTCCGTTTGCTGCCAGAGACACCTGCATTTGCATATAAAAAGGGTCTAGTTCTTTACTGCTTTTCTTGTTTTGGCTTGGCCCCTTTATTGTCTGCACATCACTGGACCAGCTTAGCTTTGCACCAGCTCACCTGAATTTTAATAGACTGGAAAGCCATTTTAGCTTAAACGGTTTTCATTAACCTTAAAACATAAACCGTATGAGGATGTTTATAATATTTACCATTTTATTCCAAGACATACATTTAATACAACAATAATTGTTACACATTTGTTCCACAATCTTGAAATAAGCATTGTTTATATGGAGTAATTTTATTTGATTTCACACATTACTTGTTAACTGTTCATAGAAAATCTCATTTAATCTTGTTTTTAAGAGGTTTGTCATTTTATTCTTTAATATAAAAAGTACTGATTTTTATTTTTTTTATTGAACTGCCGTTGTTAAGTAGTTCTCTTTTAATATAACATCCATATTTTTAGCAATTTTTATCCCTGAGCAACCGGACATAATGTAAGATAAATCATTCCTAGCCTAAATTCTACCAAATAGCTTAACTATTGAATAGGAAATCAATATTTAGATAACACAACACACAACTCTATACTAATATATACTAAACAATACAGCTAGTAAAAATGTTATCAATAATCTAATATGCTAATAATCTAACAGTCTAACGATCTAAGAATTTAATAATCTAAAAATATAGCAATCTTATAATCCAACATTCTAACAATCTAATAATCTAATATAATCTATCAACACAGGCTGGTTGTAAAGTTTATACAACTTAATGATTTTTGGTGTTTTATTTTTATGTGTATTTCAATATTTTATTACGTTATCACCCACTAAAGAACTTTACAAGCATCTAAAAACGAGGATTATGTTTTAACACCTGTGTCTTAATAATGAAATAACATCTATTTAAGCTGTTTGGAGAAATTTATAAGAGTAGTAAGTAGTGTGCTTTAGATTTTCTATTTATTTCTTTAATATTGCAAATAGTGTTAAGTTAGCTCCATTTAGTTGTATATTTTAATGAATTAGGTTATTTGCTGAATCTAAATGTTTTAAATATATTAAGAAGGTAATTTTGACATAATAATAACGGTTTAAGCTAAGCATGCAAACCATTCGCTGGCTAAATTTCAAAGCTGTATGATACATTATGACATTAAATTGTATATTTTTACTCTATATGCTAAATTTGGGCAGCGTAAGCTTCGGAAAATTGTACAGTAAAACTATCTTATCTAATACAAATTTATAGTCAATTAAATTTTCCATGTAAAATTATGTCTATATTTCAGCACCGTTTAGCAGGCAGGTTTTCTTAAACAGAAAGGTTTCTTTGAATTAGAATACAGTTTATTTTCAATAAATACCCAATAGCACATCGTAGGCGGCCGGGACCTTAAGTCCTGTAGGGCCTGAAGCCAACGGTATTGGCTTAGTGAACTGAACACCTGCTGGAACAGGCCCAATGTATTGGAAAACCGCCATTACCTTTATTCAGTGTTCTGATATACGTTTTGACAAAATATGTTTGCATTCTCTAATCTTCGCAAAGTTTTTGTTGTATTCCGTAAATAAACATAAATAATAATAGTAATAAGACATAACTTTGACTTGTGTTATTTCAAACATATGATTTGTTAGTCTCACTTCACAAAATAAATGTTGAAATGTGGGAATTTTTTTCTCAATAAAATTAATAAGATAATATTTTTTCTTCATATTAGTATTTTACTTAATGTAGCATATAGCAAATAGTGTTTAAAATTGATTACACTAATAGATTTTAATTATTAGCTAACAAAGGGTATCATTTCATATTTTTTGTCATATTTTTATAAAACTCAAAATCAGAAAAAATATTAAATTTTTCATTAAGTTAATCTTTATAAATATTTCCCTTTTGGAGATTTTCTGAGTGGTTCTACAGATTGTTCCTAGGTGGTTCCCTATAAACAATATTTTAAAGTTAAGCTTTATGATTTGATAAAAGAGCTATACTACAGCAGAATGATAGAGTGAGCAGAATACAATGTACTCTACTCTACCAGGAGAGCTTCTCTCGACCTGCATAATCATTCTCCTACAAGATGTACAACACGTCACCGTCAGCCACTGACATTGCTTCGGTAGCATTTCCAAGTAAATTATTCAATTTATATTAGATATCATTTCTATAATATAATATAATTAGAGTTTTACCTATAAATGGCTTGGAACTATGATATATTTTGTTATTTTTACTTTTATTAACGCAGAAAACCCGGAATGGGTTTAATGTAAATTTTGCATCTGTCTAACAATCTGTGAGGCTTAACAACAGCAGCCCAGTTGTAAAACTTATTTCCTTTTTTAGTATACGTTTTATAAAGCTTGCGATCTGTAAAAATAATTTAATATAGATTAGATTAGATTATTGAAATGGCGACCATACCACAAGGTATAGCCCAACAGCCGAGAGCAACTAAGGGACCTACATTTTAACGTGGTATCCCCGAACCACTGCCTCTGCTTTACGAATTGGTCTAATCATGAGGGTGGTCTTTGCGGATTAACGTAGTACTCAATGGTGCGGATGTTAATCCACACAGGAAAACACTACACCCAACGACCGTCAGCTATCCACAATTCGTGACTTCCCAGTACCTGGATTAGAGGATGACGCCACCACCTAAGCCAAATAAACTAACAATTATTGATACCAACATAAATCACAATACGGATTATTCATTCACAAATTTGGCGGTTTTCATGCAAGGAGTGCTGGAAAACTTCTTACGCTTTTAAACTGAAATTTTGGGAACATCAATGAATAACATACCTTTTTAACGTAACTTCTCATACGACACTAAAATTCTTATAATAATATGTATGACCTCATGTTGGGCAGGGTCGGTATGACCGACATTTTGAGAAAACACAGCTCAATGACATAATATGGCGTTGTTTAATTTATGAATATCAGATAGTTCATTGTCTGAACGTAGCCGTGAACAGAAGTTCACAGATGTGTTTTCGTGTTCCAATATTCATTTCCAATCCTGGATTGGGAAGGAAGTGATAGGACCTTCCTGAAACTGTTGGACTTGGCCCAGAAACACTAAAATGTTATGACAACCCTTGGCGTATGAATGTTATTTATCACTCAGCCGTCTGCTGGCGAGCTCCTCCTCCACAGAGTTTGACCGTAAAGATATCTGATATAGAAGAATGAATAATAGATTCGAAACTAGTATTATTTTGTCATGATGAATTGTTTTAGAAGTTGAACATGAGTCAAGAATAAAAGTCCAAAGAGGACATTAAAAGTCCAACGAGATGTGCTGACTTTGAAACATCCAGAGAGTAAATATTGTTTAATTTCTTTTTAGACACAAAATGTAACTAAATATAAAATGAACAGTTTTCGTTAAAACCCATAAAATTTAAGCAACTTTTATACTAAAAATGAAAATATAAATAATATAGTAAAGATTTAAAATTTAATACTCATATTTGAACATAAATTAATTTGGATCAATATAATTATTTTATAAAAAATATGTTTAATTGTATCAATTTAATTAACCCTAGAAGTGGAAAGCTTTTTACTCTTAGCTGTAACATAAAAACAATAACTAATATCTTCTTGAAATATTAAAGTATAAACAAAATACCCCCGTCGCAGCAGACCTGCGTACTCAGCGAATTTCCAAATCAATAATATAATAATAATAATAATAATATTTGACAAGTTTTATAAAAATCTGTCAATAAACATGAGAATTATTTGCCTATTCTCCATATGATTAAAATGGGAAAAGAGTAAGCAGGTTTGCTGCTGTGAGGAACACTGAAAGTAGGCATTTCTACCATAAATAATTTTTATCTTAACATTTATACCAACTTTCATCAACATCTGTCCATAAATAAATGAGTTAGCCTATTCCCTATATGATTAATATGGGAAAAGAGTATGCAGGTTTGCTGCCAAGATAAACACATAAACTATGATTTTTAAGCATAAATGGATAGATCTCAACCACATGAAGCTAAATAGCAAGTTTTATCCAAAAATATTCATTAATATGAGAAATATTAATTTTTCCTTATCCTCCATAAGATTAACATTGGAGCCCCACAATACAACGTACTGTGTTTAGATTTTTGAATATCTCGGTAACCGTTGGAGATAGAGAAAAACTTTAAGGAACTTAATTGTGCAGTTTTTTAAGTTGATTCGAATGGTGAAATAGAAAAATGAGAAATTTTTTTAAATTACATGTGAAAAACGCAAAAAACCACATTTTGGGGTACAAACCCCCCCCAAACTACCCGTTCCCATTGAACGATATGTCTGGTTTACGAACTTGTCCGAGCATTTGTAGGAATTCACGTCTCTACCAAATTTGGTCTTGATTGGACCATTTTTACGAGAGTTATCGTGTTCACAGACACACACACATATATATATAAATTTTAACGACTATTCTTTTGGACTCTGGGCACCTAAAGATGAAAAATAACATGGTCCCGGGCTTAAGTCTCTCCATGAAACCTACGGTAATAGCTTCTTCCCTATGGGAAATTCGCTAAAAAGCATAAAACATGCCCCCCTTTATAACCACTAACCACAAAAGCAAAACAAGTGTCCACTGCTGTCCCAATGAAGCCTACAAATGCCGTCAACTTCCGCCTAAGCCGGCCACCGTTTATTTAAGGTGGGCCCCCCACTCCACTATACCACACATTTGCAAGCCAAATTGGGATTGCTCATGAGTCAAGAATAATAGTCCAAAGAGGACATTAAGGGTCCAACGAGATGTGCTGATTTTGAAACATCCAGAGAGTAAATATTGTTTAATTTCTTTTTCTTTTCTTTAATTTCAGCAACTCAGTGCATAGGAGTAGAAAGCGCTTATTTGATTATAAGACATGCCCGGTGGCAGGCTAGTGCACTACAAGAGCAGGTTCGGTTGCTTGCCCATAGTGGGCAACATGGTCACGTAGGTGCTAGTGTCTAACAAGTTCACTAAACTGACGAATTTGAATTTGTAAAAATGCATCGTGAATTACGACTTTGCCAGTTCTAGGGTTAATTTATGTTATTTAAATATTTAATTGCCTTGTATTTTCTCTGGTTGAGCTCTACATTGAGGTTCCTTACTAAAGGTGACGTGATATAATGAACCCGTATTGACGTATATGACTCTTATTCCATATCAATAGAATAAGATAAACCCCTAGACAGATTTACCAGTTGTAGAACCGTAATACTAAACCCTGTCTTACATCACGAACCATTATATTTATTGTATAGTATCAAAATATACCAGGAACCGTATATGAAGGAACAAATGGTAAAGACGAAAACTCACAATAGGTATGTATGTAGTGATGATGCTTTCATAATAAGGGATTTTGTGTTGAGAGATTGAAGCTTCAAAGCTAGATAAACATTTATCATTATCGTATTATAAAACAGTTTCATCCATTTCATAAGCATCAAATTGAGTCAATTACGGTTATCGAAAATGGTAGGGATAATTAACATTTTTTTCATGTTTGAGTGTTAGAATATTAACCATAAGATTCTATCGATCATGGAAACATAAGGACGTTTCTTTATAATATGTAAAATTAAAGTAATCTGTGATCAAATAGAAGTTGAAAGTCTGATACTAGTCTAATAAGACGACCAAAAAACACGTTTTTTCTAAAAACCAACTACTATACGAGTAAACTGAAATATACGGCGTCAGTAAACTAACACATACTTTTTTTCTTGAATAACCTTTAATAACTTCTTAAATATGTATTTAAATATAAAAAAATTACTGTTGTGAAAGTACTCAACCATTTTCTTCGTTCTTAGTAACTAGCTCACACGTTAAATAATTCTTACATTTTTTACATATAACTCCCTCTCACTCCAGTTAATATCCTACCAAACGTTTCTGAGTGCGTTTTATTGGGTGATGTAACCCGATATTATATACCAAATTCTATGTAAAAAAGTTATTGAAATAATGAATATAATTTTTCCTCAAAGGAAGAACATTAGTCGCTCTCAGACAAGGTACTGCGTTTACCACGGAAATTTTACTACTCAAACTATTTGATACATTTACAAAAAAAGTATGAAATACATATTTTTAACACTTAAAATGTTTATAGCTTTTGAACCATAATTTTTCCATACGTTCGAGTGACGTTTTATTGTTTGGGACACATACAAAAACGCTTGAAGAACCGAATATTCGGATTTAGGTTACCCCGCAAAGAATATATCAATTAAAGACTCAGATTCGTATATTGTACGAAAATAACACTTTCTCCTTATACTAACGTAGAGATGGGGGAGAGTAAAAGTAATTAAATGTGTTCAACGAATGTAGCAAACAGAATTGCGGGTAACTAGCAACCTACGAGGTAATGGAACGAAAACAAATCTACCTTTGTGGTAGAATTGAATTAGGGTTTATGGCACAAACCATTAAGATAAAAGGGAGTGAAACGGTGGTGGAAATGACACAGTGACCGGCTCATAAATATACAGTATCAGCCACTTAGGGGTAAGCGCTACCTTTCGGCGTCACTGTAGGTTCCTGCTCCATTCTGTATAGCCTTGTGCTTGATGTAAAATGGATCTTTAATTCAAATTATGAATCAACTAGGCAATTTTACCATAATTGATTAAATTGGATGTATGGGATACAGTATATGACTACTAATTTACTAAAATCACAAAACACCATTAATTGCTACAGTCTCCATTGATAAATGACAAGATTATTTGGCTATCTTAGCTCTGTGGGGAGTGTTGGAAATTCAGGGACAAAAATTTGGCTACAATAGCTGTATAGAGGAACTGAAAACAGTCCCTTTGACATATCCATGATCTAACCTATTTCCCAAGGGGATTTAAATACAATCATTGTTTTTATTCTCGTATGTATTTTGCAGCTCAAACACACCTTTACGATATAAAAAGGTTTACCTTTGCTAAGGTACAAAATAAATCTAGATATGGTTTTCCTAGAATAAAAATAACATTTTCATGGTCATAAAAAGTTAACGAACCTTTTACATTTACATTCAGTGTGTTTCCTCCTGATATTTTAAGTTTAACACAAAACTATGCAATACACAAACATAACTAATACAAAACGATATGCTCACTCGATATATTATTCGGTATGTTAACACTTACCTCAAATTCATGCGGTTGATCCTTTTCTTTTCTTCTTCTTTTCACCGATCGTTATGATTAGTTTTTCATTTCATTATTTTTTGCAATAAACAATAATGAAATACATTATTGTATTTCTTTTTTATTGTGATGTTTTTTTAAATAAAATATTTTATGTTAAGTCTATTACTTTGTTTTATTACATTTAATCTGGATGAAAATTTTTATTTTTTCCTGAAATTCCTCGCTGGTGATAAAATTTTAAATTTGAAATACATTCTTGGAAAAGCGTATTTATTGTATTACATCATTAGATAAGAGTTTTTATCTAATTTTGTTTTTACGGCTAGTACATTTTTACACTATTAACTTTACTGATACTGTTTTAGTTCATATGTGTTTCAAGCACATAATAGCTCAATATTTTAAGTTATTTTTTACATTTTCATATATCAGGATAAATATATAAAATTTCACAAAAAGGTCTCAGATGCCTACAATTTACTCTCGGAACCTTAAATCAATGCACCCATTAAAACAATAGTTTTTCAATATTCTCTCATACATTAGTATTTTCCTCTATTTTTAAATTATTTTATTCATTTTATTTCAAATATATAGTTTTTTTTTTTATATTTTAAACAGTTATTAATATTATTTAATTATTAAAGCAGTATTTATTTTTGTGTTTTATTTTTAATTATAACATATTTTAATACATTTATTGTCATTTTTTACATAAATAAATATATTATTTTATTTTATTTCAACATTAATATTATTGTGTAAAAAATACTGTTTGTTATGTAATTTACATTTTAGCAATATTTTCAAACTAATTTTACTTTATTTATAAAAAAACATTATAACAGTGCTCTATATAACACAATTAAAATCACTCTCAAACTTACCATAAAATTAAAACAATAGTTTTTCAATATTCTCTTAAAAAATATAATAACCTTTGACTGAGAGTATAATGAAACAGTAAGTACATAATATAAATAATTAAACACCTTAAAGCTCATTTATAAAATCATTTATATTCACTCAGTTGTATCAAATGTCTTAAACCATTATGCATACTCACTTTTCTTAACTACACAGTTATTAATATTATTTTTAAGAGTGAAAGCAGTATTTATGATTTATCACTACTTTCTAGAACAGAATGAAATATAGCATATATTTAATACATTTTTGTCGTAATTGTTTTACATAAAATAATTCATATAAAAATGGAAATATGTTACACTACATTGTGCATATCAGGTAAAAGATTAAAATACGCCTCATGTGATATGCAGCGAGGTTAAAGGACATGTCAGCCCACATATTGTCATTCAAGATGTTTTTAGTATTTCATAAAAACTACTATTCGTACTTTGCTCTAACTAAAATATCCTGATATTTTTCAATCACTGACATTAAAACCATTGCAAAGTGCAAATCTATTTGAGATACTTTTCGGCCGAATTGGAAGACCCTTTGTAACATCAGCACTATCTCAGTCTTAAAACCAGCAGCGGGCAACCTACGCGTCTGAAATATTTACAACTTGGAAGTTTCAACGGCAGTAAATAAACTTTATCCACACAACTTTTATCTTACAGTTCTTTTAAACTTATAAGTCAGATAATATAGAGCTATACTATAGTTTTATTTGAGTAATAATTCATACTTAAATAATAAATAGGTTCTAGTGAACAATTGGATGATTTTTTAATCATGGTTTTAGAAAATTAGTAAATTGTGTTAAATTTGTTTTTATTATTACTGATGGCTTACTGCAACCCTACGGTAAATAATATTTTAAATAACGAGCTAACTTAAAACCTGTTTAAATCCTTTTTATAACTAGCAGTTAGCCCGTCCTTTGTACGGTTTGTAGGATTCAGTTTAAAGAAGAATGATTATTGTACTGCCAAAATGTAAATCTGAAATCTAAACAAATCAGTACAAAGAAAATAAATCAATACCTAGCTTTATTATTTAGCATGATTTTACAATTTAATAGATTAGGACATTTTTATACGATTATTACAATTAGTTATATGTTAAAATAACTTTTAAACATAGTATTATATAGTATTTTATATAGTATTATGATTTCGAAATGGGTTTAAAGTCAATGACAAGTATAAACTAACTAATATTGATTTGAATTTAACAGCTATTTGGTTTTTCGGTCTATTAAATCACTAAACTATAAAGACAGCTGATTATTACGAGTAGGTGATTCATTGAAAAATGCGACTAATATCACGTAAAAAGTGGGTTTACAAATTATTGTTATTAAATTTTCAAGGTGCAGCGGACAATTTAAAGCATTGAATAACCTTCTCTGGAATGTAGAGAATGCATAAGTTTCATTGTTATCAGTCCTCCCGTTTTTTCGGAGAAGACGGCAGAAAATGTCTCCTGGAGCGTCACAGACAAACAGACAGACAGACACAAATTGAGATAAGACTTGTTTCGGCTTCTCTATTGCACGAAACGTAAAAATAACTAAAAAAATGAACAACTCTGAGCAATGTACAGACAAAACTTAAATTTTATTTATATATATTCTATAATCTTGTTCACATATTATTTTTATACATTTGTTGGTATTATAACTATTTGTCAATAAAGTGCAGGTTAACTGGATAATTCACAACTATTGATACTAACAGCTAAATGGTGATGTTTAGAAGTTTATTTAAATTGTTTTCGCACGCTGCAAATGTTTAATTGTTGTTATCTTTACATTTTGATATTCAGAATTCAAATAAAGTTTGAGTCAGACTCCAAAACACAATCTAAATGCTAATTCATTCCCTTCAGCCATTTCAATGGGGATTAACGCTCAGATGAAATGCCAATTTCATTGGAGCAGTGTTTTGTTAAGAAATTACAAAATTATTAAATCCATTCAATTTCCTTTGGTTAGACATTTGATGTATTGATTTCATAATTTAAAATGTTTGTTAGAAATGAATCACGCTTTTATGAATAAATCACCACACATATCCAATTACAAACAAAGCTTTTAACGTGTAACTGAAACTAATGAAGATTTAAAGGAACTCGTTGAAGTGACAGATATATGACATGGACACTAAAGTTGCGATAAACTGATATGTGTAGTGAAAATTTAAGCGGACCGTGACGCCTGAAATCGTCTTAGCGATGTCACAGGTTTAGTTACCATTATTGCCCTTAGGGGAAACCGAATATACTTCATGGTAGTCGTCAATAAGTTTTTGTCATTAGCCTATTTCCATAATCCGTGGTATGCGTAGATCATACGTGTGTGTGGGTGGGAATGTTGCCATATAAGCTAATAAATAAAAGTAATTGTCACCCTCATGAAAATGTACCAAGAAAAATGTATTGGGGCCAGATTTTTTGCAATTAGAGTTTTCCACATGAAAACCTGGGCTTAACATTTTCTGTACAACTTGGTGACAACCTGTCTACAAAGGTAATCTCATAAGTAAACTATTTTCTTATATCTATGCGCTGGGATAGATCTGTCAGTAATTTTGAAGGATCTTTTGCCTGGATGTAAGGTCAGCTCTGGTAAATTCCAATACGGCTTCCATAGTACAGTAAGTATTTATTATATTAGATTATCATTTTAAATGGCGACTTACCCAGGTAGGTATTTTAAGCCAAGTATGAATGAGAAATGATTGTGGGATGATTGTGGCGCGATCTTTTAGTCTTGTTACTGACTAAGGCTGACATGTTCCTTAGACAGGACTGTTAATTAATAGCCCAACAGCCGATGGCAACTAAGGGACCTACAGTTTAACGTGGAATCCGAACCAAATGGTCTAATTATAAGGATGGCCTTTGCAGATTAACGTAATATTCAATAGTGCGGACGTTAATCCACACAAGAGAACACCACACCCACTGACCATCGCTCATAACTATCCACAATTCGTGACCTCCAAGTAGCTGGATTACAGGTCGACGCCACCGTCCCAGTCTTAGTATTAGTATATCTCTTATCTATCCCAGTATTAGTATACCTCTTACCATGAATTTAGATTCAGGCCAACGTTACTTGAAGACGTCTAAAGTGTCACCAATCGGCTCATTTCGCTTCACGAAATTCGTTATCTACTCACACCAAATGTCGAAATTAGCCGAAAAATTTTGGATGGGTGGCCCGCTTTGTTGCTCATCCTGTATAGTACTGACTGGCCTCAACGAGAAACTACATAATGACCTCTATATCGATATATTATATCACACGATCCACGATCAATTTCAGCCTCATTATTATTGTTTCCATTACAAACTAATATAACTTCGTACATCGCAATTTATAGATTCCATATAACACGTAGGGTACACGTATGGTGAGGAGGTGAAGCAGCCAGTTTAGGTATAGGTGGAGTTAGGTATCGTATGGTAGAGGATGTTTAGCGCGACGGTTTACCCCACCATTGTACAGTCAGACTTGCAGCATTAGTACGCAGAATCTTTGAGAGGAAATACTCGGGCACCTTAGGTAGGTAGGTTTAAAGTGGACTGAGGGATGAGAGGAGGTGTGTGGCCTCAACGGTCAATCAACAAGAAGCATCGAGCAAAGTATCGCACCAGACCTCCTTGTAAATCAGTTTGTTTTCAAAAGATTCGCGTTTGACCCTCGGATAGACCTCCACCTACACCTCCTCCACTATACGTGAGTCCGTGTTTTCTAGCTCCGAATTACCGATTGAATTATGAAGACGAATATAAGTTTTACATTTCTGTGTGCCCATACACCTGGGCTAGAGTTTCCTGCAAATTTTAAACCGTTCGTCTGAAACACGGATACATGGAAATCGTGTAACATTTTGGTAACTTAGTGTTTAAAATCTGTGAAGAAAACTATACAAGGGAGATGTTGATTGTTGTTAATCTTACATCGTTAACCATAACCATTCAAAATAGTCATCAGTATGAACAAACACAACAGGTGAAACGGCATTCTGTATAAAGAGGAATATAAAATGTAAACATGCCACTGTTATGTAATTAATGGTATAAGATGGCTGATGTGGCGTCTCCATTAGCCTTAATCCTTGACAAATGATGTGTTCGCATGGAAGTCAATCTCCGTCCAACAGGATTGATAATCCTATCATCAATCTGTGCAGCTCCACCTCATTAATGTCATATCGCACTGAACGAAATTTTTTACTTTAAAATTTAAAAGTGTCAGTCCTAGAAAAAGGTTTTTGTATTTAAAAATTCATCTCGACTTGAACACTTTTATTTTACAACATAACGAATTTTCAAAAATAACGTGTCTCAATAATATAGGTTTATAAAAATTGCTCTTTAAAAATCCTTTTTTATATACGGTATTTAACAATTAGACATTTTTGTTATCTTACATGTGTCACTAAAACATAGTAAAGTGTAATTTTTGTTGGACAATATGTACTTTACCGTGTTCTGCAATAATTTTACCAAATATTTATTTCATGTTCATGTGTAATTTAGAATATAGTATTTTCTTGATGTATTTGTTAATCTAAAATGCCTATTTCTATGGGTTTTACTAATCTTTTACAGTGATTGAAAGCAGCGAGATAGCCAGAGCAAAGGTAACCAGAGTTGACCACCATTTAAGTGTCAGAAGCGTTTGATTTTAGATACCGTGTTTCAACGTAGTAAATGTTTAATCCCGAAAATAATTGAATACTACCAGAGAGGAATGGATTATAAGGAGAGGAGGCACCTTATGGGATTTAGTGAAGACGATAAAATCTCAGGACAAGTGTTGCCATCTGTCGGATCTAGCGGTGAACTAGGCCTCTATGACGCCGTCAGGTGTGTCATTTGTCATTAGTGTCATTTGCGACACTAGCGCTATCTGAGGATGGCAGTACCTACTATGTCAATTGGCGGTACGATGTACCGTCTTCATCCTTAACATGGGCGTGCACTATCTACTTTACTATCCATTCATCTATGATACTACTTTAATCGACAAAGACCATCCTCATTATTACGCCAGTTCGTAGTTCGGATTCCAAGTTAAAGAGTCCCTTACATTTTCCATTGATTGTTGGGCTATAATTAACAGTTCTTTCTAAGGAAAAGTCAGCCTTAGTCAGTAACAAGACCACAATCATTTGAGTATGATATGGTGTCACCGGGGAGCGAATTGAATTATTAGTTATCAGTTTTCTTAGTAAAAAATTATACATATTCAGTAATGTAACTAAATACGTACTTCAACAGCCCTAAATAGTTTAGGGTTAAAACTATTGTCTTAAGTAAGAGAATATTTTAATTTATAATGTTACCGTCTAATTTTTTATTTCTTTAGTGTGAGTACGAAAAATGAAAATAATACAAAAATTGTTTTGATATTTTAAACTCTCTACATTATAAGGGACGGGTAAGACGAGTCGTGTAGACGTGGCAGTTGAAAGTAGACTCGAGAGTGCCCTAGGTGTTGTCCTCCACTTGTGTTTTGTTCGTGACTGGAGTTGCAAATAAACTCACATATTCCTGGTAAGCGAAAGGTATATAAATATATTCGTTTCAAGTAAACATATTTTCATTGGTAAGCGGAAATGTTCACACAGATCATGTTTAGTACCGATAGTACTGTACTTCAGAATATAGAACGAACTTGAATTTCCTTCCCCTCACTTCCGGTCCCAACATACATGTTTACTTAGTCTAAACAACTCAACTGATGTATTAAAAAGCGCACAAGGATTATTGATGGATGTTAGGACAAATAAATGAACTAAGTTCATATTTAATACCCATAGTACTTCATAATATGTGAACAATTCTGGAATATAGGACAAATAATGTACATAGTTTTAGATGTTCCATTTCCGGATCCGCTATGCATATCATAATTTCCGTATATCATTCAGCGGAAATAGTTAAAGAGCTCACCGGAGTGCCTGTCGGAAGTCAGGACAACTGAGTGCACTTGATCTTAGATGACGCGTTTCCGGTTCCGCTTTGCATATTTGCATGTTCCCATTTTTAAGACGCCGTTAATAAATTGTGTTTTGTTGAGACTGTATTTTTAATGCACACAATAAACATACATAGCTAAAAGTAAATGTGTTGGATTTGGTACTTTGAACTCTTATAAAATGTGCCTATACTTATGAATTCTGGTATAAAATTAGTTTATATGGAAAGAAACTTTCTCATAAATACTGTCAGACGGAATTTCTCATAGAGGAGAGTGTTGCATACACTAGTTGCAATGCAATTAGTCCTCACTCAAACAGATTTACTAACTTATCATCACGAACCTCGATGTTTCGTACGAGGAAATTGTTACAGTAAATAATATGATTTACTAATAGTATTACTTTTTATTATTATAATGTATTATTGATTATTAATATTACTAATACTATTTGCTAATCCCTCCATAGCTAAGCATATTCATGTCAAATTATATTTACAGTATTGTTGTTGACTAGATTTTGTCATCAATTCTCGCGTGAAAAAGTTTAAATTTACTTTCCTGTGGGAAAGTAAATTATGGTTAAATCATGGATATGTATAAATGGAATGTTTGCAGTTCTTCTAAATCAGATTTTCTTATGTTTTAACTCTTGCGTCATTAGAATTGGATCAACATTTATATTTTATATCTTGTAAACATTTCGTCGCTAGTTTTTATGAAGTTTGACTTTGAACACTTTAAACGGCCACCGTTGATAACTAGTTGAAATTACAAAATAAATCTCTTCTATCATTCTTCATGAAGATACCCTAAAGCGCTTTAGAAATATTAACTGAACAAAAAGATGGTGGATTCTGGATGAACTGAGCCGAAATCTAAAAAAAAACCAAGTACGTTTTTCACTTATTTTTGTAGGCAGAATTCGGTACTGCAAGACACTCCACACATTTTCGTGACGCCCTGTATAAAAGAAATAAAATAATTTGTTATAAGCAGGTAGGAAAACAGGAAGACAATATCCTCCAGGTTATTAATTACAGTATAAAACGTTCGCTCCGTTCTGATCCGGCAATTTGAGGAGAACACTTCCGACTGTCTAGGCGGCTCAACACGGCTAATTAAGGCTTTCCTTGACTGATAACTCTGAGTGAACTACCTCGCTGTATAACCCAAGATACTAATCTGACCTTGAACACTTCTCACTATTAATTAAATTAAATCATTTAAGAATTATCACTCGTATATATGTTACAGTGCGATCCTGAACTTGACACAATTTTGATGTAGGATTTTTTACATTTCTGCGCCTTTTTTTTACCATTTTTTAAACTTTTTAATGGGGACGGACCAAATGCCGGTCCTTTACTAACTAACGTTGACTTGTTTATGTTATTTAGATTTTTATTACGGCCATTTTCCATCACCATTAAGCGAATAATGTTTTACGACGTTACTGCCTTAAACTTTTTAGGTACTAGCTGGCCTGAGGATAGGATCAGATTCCAGATCCCGAAACTTCGTAAAACCTTTTCAAACAAAGTTTTTAGGAAGAACTGATTGAAAATGAACTGTAAAATAAAAAAGTTAAATATTTATAAGACTAAAAAAGAAACATTGTGAAAATTTGAATTAATATTATTAAGAATAAACATATAATAATAAACATGGTTATTTTTGTATATGAGAAGGCAGGCTGTATTCCAACCAGCGCCATTAATCAATAGCCTAATGTCGAAATAGAAACTGGATCCATATTAAAACCCTTGCAGGATTCGATCCAGTGACCATCGGTTTTGAAAGAACCCATTACAATCACTCAGTCACTCTACCAGCCTTCAATATTGGGCCCAATTGCCCTTTCGTTCTTCAAACTACTATTAATTAATCCTAAAGTGAGTCATACATTTAAAACTGTGTTTCAACAAAAACATAAAAGCCCAATTACGATTTGACTATCAAATGAATTGTAAAACGTATCTTGATCCACTGCCAATGCCTATAAAGAAAAAATATGAATAAATAATTAACTGACCCAGTGGCCAGGTAAAAAATCGTAATACTTTAAAGTATCATTGGACCAACGTATACTTTCTACATTAAGTCTATTCAAACAGCAATCTTTAATAAAACCATCATACTCTTTAATGTTTGTCTAAATATCATTTAATAACTAATGTTTCAAACTATCCAATTCCTGAAAATAACAAAAAAAAATTAAATTATTTGTTGAAATTTTATGGGAGGACTACCTAAGCCACCATACAAGAAAAAATTCCAATTTCATGTATATTTTTAATGTATTTCTTTTCGAACAGGATTTGTTGACAAAAAGAGAGAAATGTAGCAGTTCTCGAGTGCAATTAAGGTGAGACAGTAAATCACAGTCAGCTGTTGTGGGATATCGACTGTCGACCTCTCAGCTGATTAATTACTGGAGGTTAAGGATAAATGAAAAAACTCCACTATTGTTGTCTACGACAATACTGAACAGACGAAACCCGGCTTTAGGGCAAAACTTATTTTCCGTTACACTGCTGCAAAAACAGTCGTTTCTAATATATGCTTTGCGTGTCGAAAGTATTCCTTTTCCACCTAGGGAGGAAAAGGGTGCACTGATGAGTGAGTAAAGGTAATTCGTTTTTACAATGTGGAAAATACGAAACAATGTGAATGTTACAGGTAAGGTATCGATAGATCGAAAGCAACAATCGAGTTATTTCAATATTTTATGAAGTCTGACGCAGAAAATGTAGTTCATAACACAGTTCTAAATTATCTCTTCCTCCTCGCTTAAATTACCTAACGTAACTTTTTTCTCGTATAAAAAGCATTACCTTGGACACTTGTAGTTAATATAAAAAAATGATAAATTACAAAAAAAATGGATGAACTCATTTGATTTTGTAGAAATTAGTGAAATTATGTTTGAAATTTTAAAACAGAAGAATAGAAATATAAAATATAAGAGTTTAAAATTGAAGTTAAGTAATCTTTTTTGTGCTAGTGTTGAAGCAGAGAAAATTTTTAAAATGTTTAATCAAATTTGAATATTGCTATTCAGTTGACTGGTGTTGTTAATATTTATTTGTGTATTTACGTCCAATACGACGTCAATTACTTGCAATTACATTACAAGTCAACACGAGTTTTAAATGGAACAATAAGCTTAGAAACTATTTACTTTATACTATTTTAGGATTTATTGATGTTAGGATGCTTAAACAATTTATTATAAGTCATTATTCAAACGTGGAGGAAAATTTGAACACAATATGGTAATCAAATGTAAATAAATGTTTTATATAAGTGAACTATGATTGTACTTGTAGACGTTTATGTCAAAGAAAATCGTTAAAATATTAGAATTAAAATATTTAATACTCTTTGTTGAGCTATAATATGTTTCTCTGTTTTGGATTAATATTCTAAAAATATAAACATATTTTTACATGGATCAGATAAACTTACTTAAGGTTATCAAAGTTTATGCATATATTATAATCACATATTTAAAGGAACGTATTATTAGAATTGTGTCAAAAATATGGACTTCCTAGGCTATTTAGCTTCATGCTAAGGAAAAATCTGTCTTCCAAAAATCAGAAAGGATCAGGAAGATTGAAGATAAGTGGAAGGACCCGACCACTCTCTTGGGAGTGTGAGGCAAGATTTGTCTTGGGTGAGGAAAACTTGTGATATTGTAAAGAAATGTTATAAAACTCAACATTTTTACAGGCTATTTTTTGTTATATTCCATTTTTATGTACCTTTAATAGTTTTGTTCTACAGGGCAGATTTTTACAGTGTGTTTACAGGGTGGTAATTGCATGCTACTACCGGGATGAACTTTTTATATTTTTATTCAAACTGCCTGTAAATATTTTTAATATTCACTATTGTAAAACATGTTTCACGTAGGCTATTTTTATTCCAAGAATTGGATTTTAATATTTTTATTTTTTCACAGTTTGAATAATAATAATAGTTATTTTTACAAATTTATTTCAATTCTGTGAATTAATTTCCAATCTATCAACCCTATACCATCCTGAATACTATACTGTATAAATTAATTTAATTCCCTAAGGAACTTTTGTGAATTTTGTAGAAATAAACACCATATTATGTCGTTCTATATCAGTTTTGCTTACTATTCAGACCTACAAAACTCTGAGATTATAATTTTAGTTAAATTTTCCACCAGTGATTAATATAGTTCCCTGCCTAAACCTGTAAAAAGGTAAACTAAACCAATTTTATTTTTTAAATTCCCCAACTAAGATTCACGTTGGCAAATTCGATCAAGTGAGATACAAATTAAAGGAAACACGTTATTCAGTATAAACATTTAATTGGAAATTCCACATTGTCAGAGAAGATTGTGTTAAATATCTTTGCGTAGTGTTCGATGAGAAATTTTAATTTTTTTCTCAAGTTACTGAATCTACTTTAAAAAAAGTTACTTGAAAATATGCATATTGAAAAAATATAAATTAATAAAATAAACTCTTAGATTATACAGTATAGGTATATCATAGATCAACATAACTGATCGTATAGGAACTGAACGTGCTTATAGTGATTTATAAACGATGGCGTTTAAAACTATATGTGTCCAAGGGATATCTAAAAATATTAAATAAATGTTTTGAAATTCAGTTGTCACGTTTTATCAGAGTTGTTCCTGAAATGACGAATCCATGTTTTTGACAGTCTAAACACAGCCAACACCGACACAAGCTTTCTGTCACACTTGCATGTCACCCCTGTCACGATGAATTGTTTCCTGTTTCTACTCTTTGTAACTCAGTATCATCTGACTAGATTAGTTTAGATTTTATATTCAATTTAAGTGTGTACTTCATGGTTATGAATTCATAATTATGAAGTAGTATTAGATTTTATGATCAATAACTCAAAAACATTTTAAAGGGGTCGATTCCGTAACACATTCAATTTTCAAACAAACAAAAAATACTGAGGAAAGACCTGGTCACATTGTCCAGTAATTGTGACCAGGAAAACTCTAAGATAAAATTATCTAAATTATTTGTTTGAGTTCAGTCGGCACTTTAGAGAATTACATACAGAAAACATTGTGACACAAAGATTGTGAAAACATGAACAACAAAGGAAGTTTAAAAAAAAGTTTTCTCAAAATCTAAAAAATTGTATAATGTCTCCTGTGAAGGCTTTATCAGCACGTTATTTTCGGAATAATTTTAGGGAAATACTTCTCCAACCTTATGCAGAGTAACCTTAGACCCTTGACTGAAGTGAGTTTGTCGTCTGACCCCTGTAAACACTCTTGAGATGTTATTCTCCTCTCTACATTTATTAATATTCTCTATTTGACTGTGTGTATGTTTAGCCATAAAATGCAATTTTAGTTAATAATGAAAACACCTGTAAGAGTGGATCCATCTATGTATGGTTTAACTTTAAAAAAAATTTAAGCTAGGTACACAAATTTCTGAATTTTGTTAACCTTTTAAGATTCAAGATTCAAGATACAAGATGTTTATTTCCATAATAAAATATACAAATTTTGTCATAACAAACACTATATTATTACTGGAAAATCCTCACAAGGCTATGCGTCTGAGTGTGAGGATGAGCCGAACAGTCTCTTAGTTCATGTTTAATGAAAATAAACAACATAGAATATTATAGCGTCTAGAGGGGAAAACAAATATAATCCTATTGATGCTATTAATGTGAAGAAATAAAGAAAAAAAATACAACAGCGTAAAAGTGTGTCACCAGAACAAAAGGTAGCCAAATTGCAAAGGTGAAATATGAAAAGAAGAAATTGTTGAGTAGGACCTGACAAGATTAAGTTATGTAAGTTAACGAAATTTAAAAAAAGAATGAAAATTATTCGAGTCACTATATTTGGATATAGTCTACCACTTTACACATAAGGAGAAACAATAAGTTGTTCTGCAGCCACGGAACCGATACGGAGCAGCCACTCCTCCACTTTTCGCTTAAAAATAGCGAGACTGTCTCCCTCGGCCAATAAAATCTCGCAGGGAAGATTACGGTAAAGTTGATGTGCTAGATAAAAAGAATTGAATAAATTTGCTCTGTGGATTGGTTTAGGAATTCGAAAGCCAACATTTTCCTTCCTCCTGGTTTCATAGTGATGCGTAGTTAAGGTAAAAATAGAATTTTTGTTTTCTTTTATGTAAATTAGTAAAGTCTTCAAAAAGAGTTGTCTAATATTAAGAACGGGAAATTCAAGAAATAGTAAATTGGTTGGATATCTCTGGTTTTTGTGTAGGATAGTTTTTATAATGGATCTCTGTAATACTGCCAAAGGTTCCAGCACCAAGGCGGAGGCCCCTCCCCAAGCCAGAATACCGTATTGCAAAAGAGACTGCACGTAGGCATAATACACACCCCTGCAGCGATCCACCGTCAGGACTCTACTAAGTTGCCTGAAGGCATAGATAAGTTTCATCAATTTTTGCTTTGTGTATTGAATATGTGGCTCCCAGGACAGCTTATGATCAATTACTATTCCCAAGTATTTATATTGTGCCACACTCTCAATCACTTTGCAAGTACAGATCACTGACCGCGGATCACCGCAGGAGTGCATCCTGAGCAATCTCGGACCTGGACCACAGTCACTCTTAAAATAGATGGGTAAACACTTTGTTTTATTAACATTGACGGATAGTATGTTATGGTCAAACCAGTTCTTGATGCGGATAAGGTCTGAAGATGCGCTGTCATACGTGCTGTCCCAAGTGTTCCCGTGTGAAATTAAAGCCGTATCATCCGCAAAAAGAAAGAGTGTGCCATCAATATTTAGTTTAGAGATATTGTTAATGTATATAAGGAATAACAGAGGGGCCAAAGTGCTGCCCTGGACAACACCATAATCAACCTCAGTAGTCCCACTGTCGATACCATTAATTGTTACGTATTGCTTACGATTATCAAAATATGAAGAAAACCAATCCAAAGTATTATTTTTAACCCCAATATGTTTTAACTTGGCCATTAACAAACTTCTATTTACAGAATCAAAAGCCTTCGCTAGGTCCAAAAAGGTTATTATAACATTATTTTTACATACAAGTTTCTCGAAGATGAGTCGATTCAAGTCAAACAGTGCGTCCGAACTATTTCTCCCTTTTCTAAATCCGTATTGCATATCAGTAATGATTCCTTCCTTGCTCAAGTTGTTCGACAATTGGATTTTCACACATTTTTCAATGATCTTATCAATAGTAGTTTTAAGACTATATACTACTACAGATTTTTAATTGATTGTAAATTGTTTTTAACAATACGTTATCAGATACTATGATTGTTAAATAACTCTATAAATCACATAATTAAAAAATAAATTAATTAATATAACTTTTACACACCTGTACACGTCTTAGTTTATATATACCTGTTAAGGCAAGAAATAATAGTTCACCCCTATTATTGTAATTAAATTCGTGAACCCGATTTCGAGCCCGTAACTTATCGTTGTTGTATTGGTTTCGAAGAACGAAAATTAACATACAGCTACAGCTCACTAACTATTTTACGGATTAAAACTTATTTATTTGGTTATTTACTCATCCACTTCCATTTGTAGGAGTGGAGTGTTGTATTCATTAGTGTAGGATTTTCCACGTTGTGAGGCTACAGCAACCACTTATCAACTAACCGATCCATTTGGGAAGCTGTTGCAACATTGGCTTACCTCGTTTAATCAGCCAGTTCCCGCTTCCGTTCCGTTTATCTACCTAAATTTGTGGTTCTTTGTTTGAAATTCATTATTGGTGATGGTGAATTTATGCTCGTTAATTTTTTTTGAGGATAATGGTTAGTGAATGGTTTGTTTGTGAAGTTTTTAAACTACTTTAAACTTGTGTATTTTGAGCTTTATACTGGCTTTTCCGGATTATGTGTTAATTGTGCTATGTTTTAGATATTAGTTTACCTCAGGACGGGATCAGATTCCAGATCCCGAAACGTCGTGAAATTTTTTTTCATTTAAAATCGTGATGGAAAATGTTCGCAATAAAAATCTAAATAACATAAATTTGTGGTATTCCTTAAAATAATGGTTTTGTTCTATGTCACGTTAATAGCTTTTATTTTATACATATCATCTATTTATATCAGTACCAAACCTATTATATTTATCGGCTTACAGTGTAGTAAGAATAATAAACCTGACAACAAACAGACTTATAAGAAAATTAATTATAATTAATAATAAAAAATCAAGTAATTACAGAATTCGAATCAATGATTTTTTACTCTACGGACGATTACAAACTGTCTAGCTATTCTTTTAAAATGATTATTTTGTGTATTTAGAAAATATTTTATTTGATTATTACAGTCATTTACAAACACGATTTTAGTTAAACGTATTTAAATTTTAAATTGAACATTTTAAATTTCCGTTTGTAATATGCTTAGAAATACTTAGAAGAGAAAAAACTTATTCACGTTGGGTTTTGGTTGAGTCAAATATTGTAGCATAATACACATATATAGGCCTGGAGGAATTGGATTTTCTACTACAAACTGTATTGGATAGTCGGTGGCGTAGTTGGTATTGTGGCGGACTCTGAACCTTGGTCAGCATCTACTGCTACGAGATGTGGATAGTTGTGGATAGTTGGGGGTGTAGTGTTCTCTTGATGGATAAACGTCCACATTTTTGAATACTACGTTAATCCGCAAAGACCATCCTCATAATTAGACCGGTTAGACATCTAGTCTAACGACATAGTTCTAACCTCATCAGTCTATACTCATTGTTAGACCAGTGCGTAGTTCAGAGGAAGTGGTTTGGACTCCACGTTAAACTGTACGTCCCTTAAATATGCCATTGACAGTTGGGATATTAATTAACAGTCCTTTCTAAGGAACATGTCAGCCTTCAAGATGTCAGTAACAAGACACAAGATCGCGCCACAATCATCTTACACTCATTTCTCATTCATACTTGGCTTGGACCTTGGTAGGTCGCCATTTCAAATGGTAATCCAATCTATGTCGACTCATCTCTACGTCTATGAGGGCAGGCAAAGTGTAGGAAGGCTAAGTACACAAGGCTATTCCCTCTTACAAACACCCCTGTAGCAGCAGACCTGTTTACTCAGCAAAGTTCCATTGATTAATTTTTCCATTAATTTGGGGCTAAGCCCCAAATTAAAAGTTATAACAACATCTTTATAACAAAAGAAGATTTATACGCATTATGTGTATTCCATAACACTATTAAAATACGAGTATCGTACACGATTTGTTGTTTAGAAAATAAAAAGGTATGCAATCCCAGTTTATCTATTGACCAAATCGTTTCTTGGAGTCTAATGGTAAAAGACTGAGGGTGACTTTAATTTCCTTGATCTCCACCCAATAATTAATCAGCTGAGAGGTTGACAGTCGATATCCCCACAACAGCTGACTGTGATTTACCGTTCCACCTTGATTACCCCTTAGAACTTTATACCTACTTTGTCACCTTCATGAGAAAAAATCCTTACTCATCTGGTTACAGTACATTTATCTGATTAAGAAAATGTTTACCTAAAACTATTAGTGCAAGACAACCAACGAATAGTTAAAAATCGTATAAATGTTAGGTCAAATAGTAATCCAAGTGGGATCTAGCTGGGCTTTGTAACAAATAATAGGTGAATTAAAGAATGTTGTCTCAATTAAAGGTAGTTTGTTATAAAGCAGATTTATGGTGAACGTTACAACAGGTACACAAGGCAGTGTAGAGTACAAAGTTGATTCGTTAGGGATGGAGGTCAAGCTAAAAATAACTCTTTAGATGCTAAGAACTTTGTTCGTCGAAATGTCTAGGCTGATAGTTGTAAAATCTATGACCTTTGGCTATAGGATTTTTGACATAAGGTCCAAATTCTTTTAGTAGATTTAAGTTTTCCCTCTTCAAAATCCATTATCGTCTGAGAGTCTACTACCATTCATATATCCTTTATTTTTTCGTATCATTCACTTTCCCTATCTAGTTTTACTCCTAAAACTATAAACCTTGAAGTAACACATAAAATACGTACATAAAAAACTTCTCTTGTTGCAATTAGGTATTCTCCATCATTCTGCCGTGGTCAAACAATTTCTTTTATAACTCTTCTAGCTGAATTGTTTTAAATTAATATATCCCGGAATATGTCTTCAAAATTAACCGGTTGAATTTCCATCACTTGTATTTCTGTATTGGTTTTACAATCCTCCCAAGCTTAATTTCACAAATCGTATTTCTCTAACTGTCATTCAGCACCCAAACCTCCAGTATCATATAACTATTCTAATGCGTCGTCTTTTTAAACTTTGGACAAATTAGTGGTGTTAAATTTATAACTGATTTTTCAACAAATTTGAAGGCATTATTCCTTATTACCACATAATATTTATAATTTTACAGTGATATAAATGTATGGAATTAAGGCGATTTTAGCTTTAGTACGTTTTAAATTTTATTAATTTAATGATCAATTAAGTAGGTTTTATTTAACTAGAAAGCTACCTATTTGTCTTATAACTTTGATCCTATTCATTAGTTAATGGTATACTAAACTAATAAATTTTTAATGAAAAGCATCCATTTTCGAAAAGATGTGTGGTAAAATATGTTAAACAAAGTAATTTAATCATTTTCCACGTCCAAAGTATGTGGAGACTAAAACAAAGTGCGTAATCCGTTTTAAAACATGTCCCTTGAAACACAATTATGAAAGACATTTTCCGGTGCTATTCTGGAACGTGTAATGTTATTAATTATTCCATTATAATGTTTTATCTCGTTGTTTTTATTTAAATAATTCCTTTTAGACTGAATCTTCCAATATAATAGGGAAAATATTTCTACATTCTATGTTATCTATTTTGCCATAAAACTATAAAATAAATTATTTTATAATTCTAAACTACTTTTTCAATTTTTATCATGTAAAGTTTTATTAGTATTTATAGTATTTAATAGTGTGTTATACAACATTTATTTTCGTTTCACCAAAAACAATCTTAATGTTTTGTGATAAAGGTTCACTGATTAATTATTCTACTATTTTAAAAATAATAAAGCGATTAGGTATTGAATATAAAATATTTTAGTTACATTATTCAACAAAATTAAATTCTCTCTTGGGTTTGTCTATGGAATATTACAAAACATCAGACTGGTTATTTTATTATTACACTTGAAGTTTACGATTTACGATTACGTATGTCTACTAGTGTGAATTGGTTTTCGTATTATTTTCCATCTGTTTCTATATATTTTAACTACATATTGTATTAAAACTACATTATGGATATGATAGCTTAACGAGTAATTTCATACAAAACTCTTGTATATTAACTATCCTTAAATTTAACTCTAGTTTAATATAAATATTTCCATAATATTCTTCTTCTTTCTTTTCCTACAAATCTTTCCCTTTGGGTATTGAAAGTGAAAGTAAAATTTAGTCTGTCATTCGCCACAAATAAGGTATTCAACGATGATTATTATACTCAACGATAAAAGGTTAGCTTTGTAAAGCCAACAAAACATGTACGTTTATTTTTTGCTACCCTCTGATTGGAGTTGGCTTGGAGTTTGCATAAACGGAGTTAAAAGTTGAGAAGAACTGTAAGATAAAAGTTGTGTGGATAAACTTTATTTACTGCCAATGCAAAGTTTAGGTTGTAAATTTTCAGAGACGTGGCTCGATCCAGGTTTACAATCTTTATAGTTATTTCGAACATTAAACTCGTGGGGACATTATACTTATGTCTTTGTTATAATGCTTCTTCATACAATTGATTAATTTACATTGCAATAAATAAAAGTGTTTACGAGTATATCTTTGATTCCATTTTATTATTGAAAACGCATAATTGAACAATTAACTATGTACTATATTCGTTGAAAATAAGCTGTTGTGACCAAAAACTGAGTATTCGTCGAGATCTGTTCTCGATTTTTAGTTGGTATGAATTTCAACGCTTTACTATCCATATTTTGCGGAAGGTTTTCCTTAGTTTAAACTATGAACTATGAAAATAAACTAACGAGTTTTCAAATACACAGTTATGAGTGATATTAAATATATTTTTTGTTGGTTTAACAGAATATGTGATCTATAAAATTTATTTAATAAAAATAAAAACCCGTCGAAATAACGTTCTGCTCCAATTCTCCTTCTGAGGACAGGCTATCTTGTGTTGCTCCGCTAGCTCGGATGCATGTTATGGTTATTAAATAACCACAACTATATTGATAAAACAACGAACTTTTTGCGTTATCAATATAGTTTTTGTGTATTACATGATAGGCAATTGTAGTATTATTCAAAACAAGTTATAATTAATATCACACATGTAAAATATATTATATACATTGAATAATTAATAATCAACACCATTATGAATTTTACAGATTTTGGAGAAAAAACATTCAGCTGTCAAACTAAAATCAATCTAGTTCACTTACATTGATCATGGATTTTTTAAATTTCAAAACCAAACTTAATTAAAATGTTATTTTATCTTAACATAGTGGTATCGTGAATTAAATGATAAAAGTTTTCAAATTTACCTTATTAAAAATTACTGTAATGCCAAATAATTGAGCTAAGATTTTTATGCATTTACATTGTTTACGTTTACAGGATCTCGTAGTTGGTTTGCATTAGTCATTGATAAGTATTCCAAATTTCTCTAAATAATATTAGAGTTTTGTGTGTGCATTGTTTAAAGTAATGATATTTTCTGCCCCAGAAAATGTGAAATGGGTCTTATCTCGTTCTGTATGTCTGTCACCCCCATAGTTATGAAAATAACATAATGAGTTCTCAAAACCTTAGTTCTGAGAACTATGTGACGTATTTGCTCTAGAAACATATAAGTTTAATATAAAAAGTAATTTATAAAATTAATTTTATATAAAGAAGTGACCACCGACGTTCATAATAAAATTAATATTTCTTTATGCTAAAAATTTTAACCTGAGAATTAAGTTTTTATTTATATTTCTTTAATATTTAAAGTCTTTATTTTGTTGTGATGATAAGTATCCTGCTAGGGTGAATCCTACAATATTAACAAATGAAGAGTTTACAACTAGTTATAGATAACATTTTAAAATAGTTTTGAACCACTATCGTTTAGCATGTGGGGGTGAGGTTGGGATAAAGCGTAGGTATAGGAGTGGCTAAGCGGTCCGCCGCCTGACACTGTTTATTTATGATCAGGATTCTGTGTATTTCCCTGAGGCGTTCCAACTATACCATTAGTTTGAGCTCACTGTAGCCTACTATTACTTTGCTCGGTTCTAAGAACATTTTAAAACATCGTATTCCACTTGAATTTCATTCGAGTCATTTGAAAATCTCTTAAACGGTCTATCACAGTAGACCGTGCAGTGGAAATAAAAACAATGATGTACGGTCCATTTTAGATGAAATTTGGCATGTATATATATAGTCACCGTATCTCCAGGGTTTTTTTCCATTTTTTTGAATTTTTCATTTTTAATGGTAGTTCACCCCTAAAACCCTTAGAAACGTGAAAAATCCAATTTTATTAAAGACGGCTCTAACGGTTTTGATTAAAATTTGATAGTTTATAGTGCATAGAGTACTAAATAATTTGACACCACCCGCATGTCTGTAAAAATGACGGTTCAAAAGTTATGGGCTTTTAAATGTAAAAAAAATCAACTTTTTAAATTTTCAGCGAAAAGACTAAACGTAAAGTATACCTTGACTGGTACCATTGAAACCAGCTTAAAAAACTAAACAAATTAGTATTTTGAAATATTTGTCTACGACTAACGGTTCCAGAGAAAAGTTAAATTTACTGTCCACGATAAACGCAGTACGTTGTCTGAAAGCGCCCAATGTTATTCAGAATATTTAAAAATCAATTTCTTCCATATTTTCCAACCGTTTTCCATGAAACTTGGTATGAAGCGTAAGGTCAAATCACCGAACAAATCCAACTCAAAAAGCTTGGTATTACCAGGGGGGGTTGTTCCCCCATACAATTTGAACAATTAATTTAACTTTGTCTCTCTAATTTTAATTTTTAGAAATTGGATGATTATTTTTGAAACAATAAATTATTAAATGATATTTAGAATAACTTTGTAGAACATGATAGTTTTATTACAGATTGTCTATTTTAAATTTACTTAAGGGAGAAAGTATGTGTCAGTCCACTGGTACCGTTTATTTAATGGTAGTTTTATGTTGGTTAAAGCTATGTAAAGATTTTATATTACAAATCGAATTTAACAAATTAAACCAACCAATGTTAACAATTTTATTTTAATATTTCATTAAATAAATCATTCTTGACGAAAAAACTTACAGGCATTTTAATTTTTTAAGTTGATCAGTCAGTTTAGAAAATGATATTTTCACTTCGATACAAACAAAGACAAACGGGCTCTATGTTAGGATCATTGGTTTACAGACTGTTAGCAAATTCAGCTGTGGCTTGAATAAAACCATCAAAAGTATCTTCCAATTTTACGTAAAATCATCTAGATTTAGGAGGACACTAAAACTTAATTTTAAAGTAAAAAATTGTCAATTTTTATATCATCGAACCATTTTATTCAATTAAAGGTTTTTGTGTACCCAGCATTATTTTTCATTGCTATAACGATTTAAAATTTTTTTTTAATTTTAAGTAGCCCTAAAAGGTTTCAAACTACCGCTATTACTACTGACAAAAAATAACTACCCAAATCAAAGATCTAGATAAACTGGGTGAGATTGAAAGAAAAAAGTTACATTTTAAAGTAAAGGGGAGAACTCGATATAAGGAAGAAGACTAGATGAAGCTCGAAATAAGCAAATTATTAATAGGCTAGTGGACATTTATCTTTTTAAAGTTCAAATTCCCTGAAAAAGCTACGCTACGATTCTCTCCTAAGGCTTTCTTGAGAAGCACTGTACACTCTGCACTTCAATTTTTTCATATGCTACTTCATCACAGCAATTGCTAATAAAGAGGCTGTCCATAAAGTACATAGAGTACAGAGAGTGTTTAATTGTGTATATCCAGTAGTCATATTTGCACAGGTCAGCTCCTGAGAGATGCAATGTGTGGTCTGCATGACATGTCTTTTATCTACCTAAAAAAACTATTCTAATCTTAACAATTATTGTATGGTTGCATTACATGCATTTGACTGATTACCCCAAACTTTTGTCAAGTTTTATGTCGTACATCAATTTTATTGAATAAAATATTTGTGTAACCAGCATTATTTTTCATTGCTATAACGATTTTGAAAAGACCTAAAAGGTTTCAAACTATCTACTATTACTACTGATAAAAATAATTACCCGAAAAAAAGTTTCCATGCAAACATAATTGTAACTCAAATAAAATGAATATTATTCAAAAATCGTTTTTGCAATTCACACAACAGTAGTTACAGGTGAATGTGAAGCAGGAAAAAGAGTGGGAACTTAACGGCATAGTGCGCAACACTGTTTTCCATTTCGAAGGTAAACTGGAATTTAACGTTCGACGTGCAGTGCATAACAACTAGCTTGGCTTGTTTTATATGCATTTTAAATTCAAAACTTTTTGTCTATGATCTTTGGCAACACCATTTGCAAGTTTGTATTAATAGAAATAGTGGAGTAAAAACCAGTGTAATTTGCATATTTCTTAATATCTTAGACACCCTGTGACAGGAGAACATGTGGTAGTACATGTCTATGCTCAGGATGAAGAATAACTACAGAAATCTTATTTTGAATTTCTATAGGTTTGAGGGAGAAGAGAATGAAGAAGGTTGTGATAAAGAAATAGATTGTGTGAGTAAGTATTTGTTTCTAGAAGGCCCACCATTTTGATCTTGGATGATTTTGTATAATTTTTATGAAATTTTCCGGAATAAATAAAAAAATTAATGTGATGGTACACTGCCTAAAGGTTATCCCTCAAATGGAAAATAGATCGTTTGGAGTTTCCTGACCAAAAATCCACATCACTTCATTATTATGTTATTTAGATTATTACCACAGACTTGTTACCTCAAGAAAAGTTAAAATGAAGTTTCGGGATCTGGAATGTAGTCCTGTTCTCTGGTTAGCTAGAACCTAAAACATAACAATATTAGTGCATAATCCGGACAAAGCCAATAAAAAGATAAAAAATGTTTAAAGTCCAAAAAACTCAAAATAATGGTTAAAATAAACCCACCATTACCAGTAATGAATTTCAGACAAAGAAATATATACACATTCGGTTATACTATATGTTTTCCATGTAAAAAACATTTCTAAAATATAATTTTATTTGTCTTCATCCAGTATTCAGTGGTACAAATGTAATTTTGTATTTTTTTACCTACATATTATCAACAATACGGAGGTTTAAACAATAACAAGCAGCAACAATCATGCAGACAACACATGAAACACGTCCACTCGTTACAAGGGCTAAAGAAGAACTGGATTGAGGATTTCTAGAGGGCTTGTTCCTGTAACTTGGCAACACCGGAAACAAAATAGCAGCGGCTAAAAAACGAAAACACATGTGAAGTGCGTCTACCTAACACACATTGTTGGGGCATTAGGAAATTACGATTTTAAAATCAGATACTTACTTGGCTTGTGTTTCCGGTTTTTGCTTTGTATTTTTTGTAAGATTTTTGCCTATTAAACATTTTTGTTTTCAGTTTTATACCGACTTCTTCCAGATTATGTACTTTGTTATGTTTTAGATTATAACTCACCTGAAGATGGTGACAGATTCCAGATTCCGAAACGTCGTATAGCTTTGCTTTACTTTTTGTGATGGAAAATCTTCACGTAATATAAACCTACCATCTCTAACAATGATTTCCAACAAAGAAATCATGATTATTTTTAAGACTTAGCTGAAGACGCTGAGGAAAATGTGTTAGAGTTTGAGGGATCCAGGATTGAGTAACAGAGTTTAACTTGAAACAGCTGCCGAAAAGAAGAGATTATAAGGATGGTGATGGTTGGATAGCCTTCCTCACTTTTAAGGGAGTCAAGACAGCCCCCAAACCAGTCTGTTGGTCTGCTAGGATTCTGACCCGGAGAGACTGACGTGTTGACAAGCGTTCGTGAATGATTTCTCTTATTATCTGAGGGGAAACTACTAACGTATACCTAATGACCCCTCAGACAGTCAAGTGTTGAACTATTCATAAAATAGATTAAAAATATCCATACAGACCTTCCTGGAATATTTAGTCACAGTACTGGAACATTCCCCCACTCATCCAATATGCTGTTGGGATGCAATGAGCTTCCAACTACTAGCCTGTTCCAACTACTATTTTATATATATTTTTTCTCTATAATTGTAGTGCATGTTATTTGTGAACAGATGAAACAAATATATTTTACAATAATGATTAATCAAAAGGTATATTTGTGACTCTTACACAAAGTTCAAATTGCATGGTAAAAATTTCAAAATTATTTTGCTTTAAGCAATGTTGTTACCGGCGTTAAAATGTCGATCTAATCTGGTGATATCGGGTTGGCTTCGCAGTTCACAGACAGAATTGATGAACACTTTGCCGAGAGCCTAATCACTGGGGATGGCAGAGCATTAGTAAAGCGTTGATCAACCCGTCTGAAAACTGGTTAAAACCTGTTGAATAATGTTTACATGATCAATTCGATTGGTGTTCAACAGGCTGTGTACATCCATTCACGTCTGGTGCAATAGAGGAATAATTTTTGTGACTTTAAAATCCAACGTTTTATCCTAAAACTGAATTCAAATAAAACTTTTTCAATTAACAACGAAAAGACCATTTATCGGGTGTCTCACCTAAACTGAACCAATAGCTAGCTTTTATACTATGCATATGACAGAAAACCTCTTATGGGGGACTTCCCTTTATTTTTTACAGGATTTTAAAAATTAATTTTGAATCCAAATCATATGTCCGCAATTTTCCAAATATAGCCGACAACTTGACAATTTCTTATCACTCTATATTTTAAGGTATTTTTGGATGGAACAGGCAATTTTAAGACTATTTCCCTTTGATAGTTTTAACGTTTGTGAGCTACTGTTAATAGTCTTCATGAAAACTACTGATTATCAGATTTGAATGCAAAAAATACATAGTGAAAAAAACAGCTGATCAACAATGCAATATTTTTTATTTTTTCATTGATATCCATCATGATGCAACAAAATGTGTAATGATACTTGCAAAAATAGTAAACACTATGAATATAGTAAAGTCTTTTAAAGTAAAATAGCAAAACAAGTAAAATAGTAGTGAATGCTATTTAACAACAAATATGCACTTCACGCAATGACACATTTAGTTGAGAGGAAGAGAAGGGCCGTTGCTAAGAATTGGAAAATGTGGGAGTTGCCCGTAAGACGTTTGCTGTCTGTCATATGTATAGTATAAAAGTCTGCTATTGGTTCAGTTTAAGTGAGACATGAGACATATGATAGGGACATTTATTGAATAGAAATATAATCGTAGTACGGTAGTGAAAGCGTTTATATTGACAACTAATAAGTGAATATTGTAATTTGTAATTTTTTTACGTTTAAAACATTTTTGGTAAAGGACTTTGTTTGGTGTTTGATGACGTTATTTGTTATTTTCGTTGGTAGAGTTTTGATATTGAGATATTGATTATGTTTAAAAATGATTTCAATTACTGACATTAATTTTGTGACATTTAGGAGTCGTAGAAATTTGAGTAACAAATAAATTGGTTGATAGTATTTTTATTACGGAATTTTTTTATCACGTTTCACAACATCAACATTTCACAACGTTTCGGTAAATAAAATCTGATTCCATCCTCAAAACCGAATTAAAATTTAATAAAATAAACATATCATCGCCAGTAATGAATTTCAAACAAATGAATATACTTATTTGAAAGAGTTATATATTTTTTATTGTCAAAACCTATTCTACAACATAATTTTAGTACCTTTTTATCCCGTTTTCAGTAGTAAGAATATAATTTTGTAATTTTAAACACCCATACTCTCCAACAAAAACATTATATTTTTTATGACGTGAAGGATTAAGGTAAAAATGGTTTGTATTTACTTCCCCGTGGGAAATAGATTAGATCATGGATACGTCTAAAGGGAATGTTTTCAGTTCATCTAAACAGTTGTTCTTATTCTGTTATATTAAAGATTAAATGAAAAAGCTCTGCTAATTTCTATGGAAACCTGTTACATATCTTTCATCTTAAAAATCACCAACACCCCCCCCCCAGAGCTAAAACATATCCATGTAAAAAAACACTCAAAATAGTTTCTACAAATAACTGCTACAATGCATGAAAAATTCCTACAGACACATTAGTTTAAATTATTTCAAAAATAAAAGTTGAATTGTGTGATAAAACTGATACACTTTGAATAAAACTGAGAACGCCAAACGATTGTGTAGAGACATTTTCATAACAATCACTGTAACAATGTCCACGGGTGTTAATCATAAAACGCAGGACGTCTCAGTTACAAATCCGCCCCGGGCTTGGCGCCAAGGCTATTGGCTTATCGAACACCTACTGGAACGGCCAAATGTATTGGAAAACCGCTAACGTCCTGGTTTTGTTTCTACCAGATTGAATGTGTTTTAAGGTCGTAACCGACACGTGTTCTGATCACTCAAAAGGAAATGAGTACTGGAAGTATCCTATGAATATCATTCAGGTAATATTTTTATATTTAAGATGCAATAATACGTATTAATGTTGGATGGTAGTGGCTAAAAGCGAAACACAGTAAATAAAATAAACTATTCTTCATAGTTTGGAGACCGTACGGTTTAAACTATGGTAATTTACATTCTTGGAAATGATTATAGTAGACTTCTCCGATAGTTTATAGATTTATTTATGTTTGCCCAGTTTCAAGAACAGTAATTATAAATATATAAACTAACCTTTGTTAGTTACAATCCCCAACCTTGCGAAAGCACAACACGCGCCGGACGCCGTCGTGCCGCGCAATCACGAACAATGCAAGAGTGATCAGTAATAGTGCGCGAATGTAAATAATTTTATTTTTATCAATTAATTAATATGCTTTATGTGTTTATCTTTTTTAAGTTTTAAATATTCTGATGATGCCACAAGGGCGGCGAACTGTACATCAAGGCATCCAACAACTCAAGAACATAGACAACTAACAAAGGTAAAATACAATTTATAGATTGTTAGAAACTCACGTGCATACACACACACAGATACAGAAATATCTTTGAAACTCATCTTTCTGTTCTAAACCCTAAAACGAATATATCCACTGAAAACTCAAAATGATTTGATAACCGAAGTTTCAAGATTTTGACTAAAACTATACTTTTTCCTAACACTACCGTATCGGGGATAAATGAAAAATTCATATTATTACCTTCATGTATAATACCGTTACAACATATGGTGTGCCGGTGTGGCTTAAGGTTGTTTCGTCCGGGTTTCAAGAGTTCTCGCGGTCAGCATTCTGTTAATTAAAACAGACTTTTGAGTTAATCAACTAATATGATAATTACTAGTAACTCATAGTTCTAAATACCGTACCTTCATGTATAATACCGTTACAACATATGGTGTACGTGTGGCTTAAGGTTGTTTCGTCCGGGTTTCAAGAGTTCTCGCGGTCAGCATTCTGTTAATTAAAACAGACTTTTGAGTTAATCAACTAATATAATAATTACTCGTAGTAACTACTCATAGTTCTAAATACCGTTCTCAATTAATGTGCCTCGCGACGAGTCGAGGGTGTTCAAAGAGCAAGAAGTAATAATGGGTACTGTTTGTCCCGCAGTCTACCTGTTTACCAAGTTACAGGACAGAAGGACGACTGTGCCAGCGGAACTAATCAAATATCTGCTGCTTTTACCCTGAAAGTAATAAAACGCAATTTACAAACATATCTGAAGTAAATGTTATCCAGCCTGACGTTTCTCAGAGGCATTTATTTTTCCTAGATTATAATGACTAGAGAGTGAAGTGGTGTCATCAGCATACTGATAGGTGCTTCCAGGTTTAAAGGTGTATTTGTTATTTCAGCTTGGCAATTATTTTAGGTAATAAATGCTTGAATCTTATTCAAATTTCCTAAATGTGGTTCAACAGACGTAATGTTAACCTAATAGGTTAGGTTCTACGCTGATTTTTTAATGTAATATTTTTAATCTTAAGTGCCCACCACTAAGGACTGTGTGGTGAATAAAGGACACAGAGGCCAGAGGTGACGGCTCATGATCTGACAGGAGTCATCTGCCGCTGGTTTCGATCCAGCGACCTTTAACTTACTGGGTCATAGCGTTATCCTAAACTATCTTCAAGGCAGCTCTTCAGAACTATACTTGTAGCTTTAAACATTGGTTATTGTTTTAATAATTTGTTCATTTTAAATTTCTGCATTCAACAACTGTAACCGGCACCAAGGCAATAAACAGCTACAAACCTTCTTCAAAACTAAAAGAGAAGTCAAGCTATTCAAGCAACTGTTTGTAAGAAGTTCATGATACCACGGAGTTTCAATTATTTATTTTAAAATTAATTGGACTTTTCCTATCGCTCTTGTGTTTTAAACTGCACAACGTTTCTGGAAGTGGAGAAACTCATCCCGTTTTCAAGTGATTACTTAATAATTATAAATAGGTAATCACTTGAAAGTGGAGAGCGATAGGAAAAAGTCAAATTAATTGTAAAATAAATACTCAAGCAAGTGGAACATAAGTGTGAAAAAGTAACCTCACTCTGTTGTGTTGAAATCTGTTACTTAATATCTTAAACTAGTCACATAATCACCGAAACAATAGGCATAAATTCACATCGAGAGACTGTGATTGATATGATAAATCTGATAATTAATCAGCCTATTTGGCGATTGACATACCAATCACTATTACCATTGTTGAGATGCTAGTTAGAACGGGACGGCTTCAGAGGCCTGTTGATAGCTTTGTTGTGGTTGATAATGCCAATTGCAATATCATTTGTGTTTAGGCAACTTGGGTAGGGTCGTAAAAAATTATTTTGTGACATAATAACATTTTAATCAATTTTACTCGCTAATAAAACTTTATGTTAAATAAAACTGTATTACTTTTTAACTTACAGATTAATTCTGTATGAGAAAGTTGAGAAACAGAGGACAACGTTTTCTGTCTTTACATGAATCGGCGTTGTTTTGCTGACGAAGTTTTCTGACCTCGCCTGTGCTTGTTGATTGCGGTGAGCGTAGTTTTTTTTCAATTAAAATTAATATTTAAAACTCATATAAGGAAGACTTCAAGGTCTGACCACTCTATCAGTTGAACAAGACCTGGCAAAATACTGATTCTTACGATCTGATGGCTTCTTTCACAAACTTGAGATTAAGACAACGAAATTTTCTTTTTTTACTTTACCCTATGATAATTTTAAACTTTTATAGTCAAATCTATCCATCCCGCAAAATAATCTACGAGTATTTATATTTTTGGTTGATAAGATGCAAAAAAAATGATGATTCCAGGTAAGGGGTTCAATTGAGGAGGATAGTGGAAATAAAAAATCTAACTGTGGGGAAGAAGGGACGCAAAAAAGATCTTAAAAAGATCTGATATCAGGATAGCTTACGTCGGGCCTGTCCAGAATCATTCTTGATTTGTAGTCAAGACATTGATATTACAGATTTCCGGTCGGTTTTGCCACAATCAGACTCCTCTTACTTCAAAGCTCCTCCATTAGGCTGGATTTCTCGTAATTTAATTTTTGGCTCCGTAAAGGTCTTTAAGCCGTGACATCCTCAGAATGCTTGAACTCCATGTTCTTTCGTTCATACACGGACTGTCAATATATTTATCATAACAATTTTGAATTTGAGCCGATTTTGTAGTTTCATTAAAGGATGTGATTGTTTTTAAAATTTAACTATGAGAAAGTATGTGTTAGTCCACTGATACTGTTTATTTTATTTTACCGTTTATTATTTTATTGTATGCATTAAAAATCTATATTTATCTCGTAATAGATCATCGAGTCATGTAAAACTGCCTTTAATCAGCTTCAAAGTTTAAAATCTCAAAAATACGTAACTGAGTTTATAGTTTTAAAACAATAGTGGACGTCGTATCTATTATTTAAACAAAAGTTTGATCATATTCACACAGTACATATTCCCACATCCCAGAAATTACTTTAAGCAGAAATAATCCAATTAGACAAAACAATATCATATTAATATTATAAAGATTTGTTCTGCTGTTATACTGTGTGGTGTTGTAGCGCCACCCATTGGTCCTGCAAACTAAACGCCAGAGGGCAATTTTCATATGATTAACATTCACTTGTTTTGTAGAAGTGTGAAAGTACGAAATTAACAGGTTTAAAGTGGCTGTAGTTTGTCAATATCGTGCTGAACTTAATTTTCTTAGAGAATACCCTATGTTTATTGGTGGTTTTTGGATGCTAAACATAGTTTTAAGGATTTTTTACTCCTGAGAAATTTGCTAAATACTTAACCTTTTACGAACTACAGAGAGATAATTTCAACACAGTAAATTTTAAATGATCGACATCACTTTGTTTTGGAGCTGCTAAAAGTATGCATTTGAGACTTTAATACAATCTTCTCATTTTTCAATCAGGCCATCAATTAAATATTTTCTTATAGAACAGGAGAAAAGAATTCACTTTTTTACATTTTTATATTTTGACGGTTAGTAACAAAAAAGATTATTATTTCATACGTTTAAGCCAACAAAAACAAGGGATGATTCCCAATTAAAATTTAATGTCAGATGTTTGTATTTTATTGGCCTTTGATTACTTTTTTACCTATAGTAAAAACTGTATAATTTAAAAATTAGTGTTTATGGAGAGAATAACATATATTCCAAAGTAAAAATTTTACTTTTAGTAAAAAACTATATAAATATAACTATATCACAAATTTCTCATTTATCTTCCTGATGGAAGTGTAAAGATACGAATAGAAACTGCTAAAACTAAATTGAATGTTAGTGATTCATTAGATAAACTGATCAGCAGTCAGCAGTAATAATGCTTTCCATTAAAGGTAATCAGTGTAAAGTTCGTGTACAGACACGATTTCGATGCAAATCTGTGTTCTGTTTTTAAAATATAAATTAAATAAATTTTAAATTCTAGCAGAGTTTTGAAGTGAAATCATTTGCAAGCTAGTATTAATAATTAACCTTTTTACAAATACTTTATTGGTTTTGTTACAAAAAGATTTTTCAAAAATGCGATGATATGTTGTAAAATTGCGTAAAACTTTGTACATTTCAATATTTTACTATTACAATATTTTTATTGATAATAGTGTATTAGTTTTTATAATTTAACTAATATAAGCTACTAACTTTACAGTTTTGAGAAATGTAAGGAAAAAATGAAAAATATATTTTTTATATTGTTTTAAAACTATAAACTCAGTTGCGTATTTTTGAGATTTTAAACTTTGAAGCTAATTCAAGGCAGTTTTACATGACTCGATGATCTATTACGAGATAAATATAGATTTTTATTGCATACAATAAACTAATAAACGGTAGAGTGAAATAAACGGTATCAGTGGACTAACACATACTTTCTCCATTAGTTAAATTAAAAAAAACACACATCCTTTAATGAAACTACACAATCAGCTCAAATTCAAAAATGTCAACGAAAAGAATATATTTTCCATATAGGCCTGCTAAGTGTAAGGGGGAAAAATACAAATTGGATTAAAATAATGTTCTCATCCTTATTACTCATTAGTAATAGTTGTTAGAATCAACTTTTTTTAATTACTGTCAATGACATTTTTTAACTCTCCAACGACAATATTTTTCCCTGCCAGCCACACCCTCCACAATAACTTTAAAAATTAGTAAAAAGAAATTATTTTAAGTATAAAATACACAGTTGCAATCAATGTTTGAAAGAGCGGTATCAATGGACTCATTTCTAAGTTAATTTAAATATAATTTTATTATTTATTTTGTCAAAAAAATTCTGAAACTAAAGATAAGAGAAGAGATGGTAAAATATTTGTTAGCATTTTTCTGGGACATAAACCCCCAGGATAATATCAAACCTTTTTGAGTGGATTTTTTGTTTTTTTGCAAAAACCGTTGATAAATAAGGAATATTTTTTAATATTCTCCTGAAGAATAACTTTGAGCGCTCTTAGACAATGTACTGTGTCTGCCACAGACAGTAAAATTACTGTTTTTTTCTCTGAATTACGATACTAACTTCTTTGGTTTTCAAGCTGACATGTATGCATATAATTTTATGTAATTTTTCCTTTGCTAAAAAATAAAAAAAAAATATTGTTTGATATTCAAAAGCCTACATACATTAGTTCTACATACATGCCATACATTAGTTCTATGGATGACGTTATATTATTTTGGTACTATAATAAACTGTGACATTTTGATGAAAATAGTTAGAGCAAAATTTAATACATTTTTACAGGTTAAGGGATAACTACCCTTTATATAAAAAGTAAAAAAAATCTGAGATATAGCTTTACGCTACCCCTGCACCTAATTTTATAAACATACGACGATCAGTGTTGTCTCGGTGTCTGTACATTATTCGGAAAACTACTTTTTGGATTTATGGAGCCTCAGAACGGACATAGCAACTCTAAAATCAGATTCTATAATTTTGGCGGAAAAAATCCTTCTCTATATAAAATGTACAAAGGGAGAGGTTAAAAATGAAAAGCTACTATATTTTCACCTTTGTCCAGTTAGGGAACATTACAACAATTATTAGAACAATTACTTGATTTCTACATAAATAATCTTCCATATGATGGATAACCATGCTTTTAGCACCATCATCTGAGACAAAGCCTTTGTCTATGGTTCTCTTGAACTTAATCAATAATACTATACATGAGGAAGTAAGCACTTGAAAATTTCTATCGTAATTTTCCTTAATTACGTATTTATTAGTGTAAAATGTGTGTCTTTTAAGACTAATCTTATAGAATAATCTCGTAAAAAGTATAGTTTGACTTCTCACATGTGTATGTACACGTACAAAATTTGAATACAGAAACCAAGAAACTGACCTTTATTGTGTTTCAAATTGTTGCAATGTTCAACTAGTTTGAACTTTTTAAAGTAATATCTGTAGGGATTTAAGGAATACAACTTTATTTAAATAGTAGTATTTAAGTTTTAAGTTTTTTTAGTATATATGAAACTGCAGATAGCTACCCCCAAACAGTCTACTATTCAAATACGATTAACTTTGTGAAAGCAGTGCTTTGTTTTTTAACAAAATTTTGATTTTTTGTAGAAGAGACTGTTGAGTTCTTTTAGAATATTTTTTATCTCAACCAATGGAACCTGATATCTCTGAAATGGCTGTTATTAACAAATGAGTGATAACTGGAACGCTCTTGTTCATAAATGAACCTGTTAAAAACCACGGGAATCTAATTTCGCGCTCTGATAAATTGAAACTCGCAATGTAATTGCTCCTCACTTCAAATGGTTCTGTAATTTACTGAGCTTCGCTTAAACCTTGATGATAGTATTCGTCACTCCTTTTTTACTATGATATTATTTTTCTTGTGTAATTGGAAGTTTAACAAACCAAAATAGAATAGGGTTTATCATCCGAGTCGTATTGTAAATTTTGGGGGCCACAAAATTATAACAGATTAATAATAATAATAGTCTGTATATAGCTTGATCTTGAAAATATTATCAAGACATATTTACGTAAATTAAAATCCATACTTACCTATATTTAGCTTAATAGGTTTTTATATTTAACTAGACTTAGCTGTCTCAATAATTATTTTTTGAAACAACAACAGAGGAATTTCAGGTCGAATTTATGAAAATATGGGGTAAAAAATGACAAAGGTCGTTTTTATATGTTATATGTTTTTTATAAAACGTAAAAAATGATACAAAAGTTTGAGACAAATAGTTTACTTAAATATTTATTTATACAATAATTTAGGATCTTAACGTCTTTCAAAACAGATAAAGTGGTAATTTTTTATCATATCAACGTTTTAGATTCTCGCAAAGCAGTTACTAAGGTCTTATACTAATTAAACATATCAGATTAATAGCTTTGCCAAAACATTGAATTTAAATTTTAAGGTACGAAACAAGTCAAGTTCCAAAATATATATTTATCATTTAAAACTTAATTATTTTATAAATATAAAATACACAGATAAATTATAGCTTAATTTTATGAGATTTAAAATATGATTTCGTAAAAAATAAGCGAATATAATCAAAACAACAAATAGATGCAATGCACTCAAATAATTTATTATAATTGATCATTTAACAGTATCTAACATTGTATTTAAACCTCAAAAAGTCTACGACATTGATCTATTAATATTACGTCGTATCAAATCTCAAGCCTCATAAGTCTAGGCTTGGGATATGTTAATGCACACACATTATAGCTATGTATGGCATTAGGTTGTAATGTATCCTATGGCAGGTAGACACACATAGTCTACCTCTGTTCAATAATTTCTCATCCATCCTGTGAATCTATCAAAGAGTTCCTCCCAATTCTGTATAATAATGTTAGAAAATTATCTTTAATATTTTGCTCAATATTTACAATTACACTTTAAATAGTTTTACCTTTTAAGTGTCTTACAACAGCTTATAAATAAAAAAATCGTAACGTAATCGTTTTTACTCGCAATTAATTCGAACCAAAAAAAATTAGGTTGTTATTCAGGTTTGTAAATGGTGTATTCGAATTATTATTTTATATATTGTTATGGTGATTCTGGAATTGGAAGTGAGAAACAGTAAATTAATTGTAGGAATTTTGTAACAGTTTTTTATAATAAGTTAAGTTTTTAGTATACAAAGCTACAAAGGCTTCTTTAATTATGCTGTTCTTGGCTATTCTTTCCGTTTCTTTCTTAATCACCCTGTATATGTCTAGTTATTAAAACATAACTTTAACAAATGTTTTATAAAAAAAGTAATAAATTTTATTACAATAACCTTTTTCAGTCACCCTTATATCCTATTATAATAATATTCAGTATTTTGTACAAATCCTTAATTTACATCATTCTACATTGCACATCAACTTATTGGGAAATTGGTAAGAGATTTATGTTTTCTTACTAATCTACCTTTGAACAATAGTAGTCTTTTTACATATTTTAGTATTTAAAAAACATGTAGATTGGGAGTTTAAGGGTGTAATACGCTTGGAATCATTTAGATGTCCAGGACTGCGGACCCCTAGATGGTCCATTTCAGCTAGTCATTTAGAAGAAAGAGAAATACCATAATTTTTGCAGTATATAAAAGTTATGTGTCGAGAAACGATCTCTACAAAAGCTTGATGTTTCAGCGTAAAAACTAACTTAGGATAGTTCCAACTCCGAGGCTGCTACAATATCTACAGGATAACCTGACAGTACAGGTAAATTAAAAAAAAACTTTTTAATCATATATTTTACCAATTGTCTCGGCACCCAACGGTCAAACTATCTGATACGTCTATCTCACCAATTAGTTTTCCGTCTTACGAAAAATAGCTATCGATATAAAATGTAAATGAAATAGAAATTATGTACGCTTTATTCACGAAAAACACCTGTTCACATTCTGATCTGACTATAAACTATTATGATAGTGACGTCATTCTTTTAAAGGTACCGTAATGTGTGCACAATTGTTCATGTGCTTAGCTGAAAACAGTAATAAGAAAGCTTAATGACCAATTATAATTTGTCAGATTGCCTTAAAATAATGGTGTTTCTTTGTCTATCAGCCTAAAATCTCATGACATTGAGAGAGTTTTAGGAAAAACCTTAAATTTAAAATGTTGTTGAATATTGCACATCAGTGTGGTGGAGAATTTGGATAAGCTTTAACTTCCGTCAAGGATTTATTACTTTCATTCCCTACCGAATCTTTGGTTTGACTTCGATACAGTTTCTTAAGCCCACGGTGGTTTAAGAAACTCCAACAAGCAGTCTCAGAAGTTTGATTTAGTCGACCGGATCGTTCCCAAACTCATTCCAAGAGTCATCAGCGCTAACCGGCTGTGAGACTGCATCGGGCTTTCATGACGAACTTTTCAATATCAATAGCGACTTTGGGGAAAACGTATCTGTCATCCAAGGTGGCGAATGGAGAAACCTCTCTAAACAGATGATCCTATTTTATTGTGATTTTTGGTAAATCATGTGGAAACATTTTTAAAAATACCTCAAACTTGTTGACAATCCAATGTAGCTTATTTCCTTCTAGTCCAATTCAAATTACAACAGCTTACATTTTGACCTTTTGGTCAAATCAAATTTCTAAATCACTTATAGTTTTCAATTTCTAATCTTAAAAGACATAAACTAACACACAAATATCTTGGTTTTTTTACATTGTAGTATCGAGCAGATGCTATGTTAAAGTTGGTAATACAAATAAACAAATTGTCAATGTAAATATCAAAATAATTCGTACTAAGCGAGCATAACACTATATAGAAAATCTGAAATAAATGCCAACAAAACCCTACTTTTAAGGAAAGATATTTAGTTACTTAAAATGGTTTTCCTGGTGTTCATAAACATATACTGTTGTAGATGAGTAATATGGTTAGATGAATTGAAAACACCCACTTAAGACATATGCATGATTTAACCTATTTCCCACAGGGAAGTAAATTTAATTAATTTAACCAATATTGGTCATAAATTGTTCATGACTGCTGACTGTTAATGCTTCAGGCTGTTTTTATACGACCGAAGATGACGACTTGACTTCGTCAAAATGTGTAGCTATGATAGGTCACACAACAATTACTAGGTTTATCTGAGGTACCTATTCACATTTTTCTTCCACGTGTTCTGAAATAACAAACCAAAATGAAACGAAAATTTAATTAATTATTCTTCGGCTTGAACACAGTGCCGTATCACTCGGAGTGCATTGTACTGCTAAATTATAGAGACAGCACTGTATTCACTAGTGTTTCAATTGTTTATTGTTAATCTTTGTCGGTTGATGTAGCCGTTGAGGCGCATCGTTATACCATGATAGGGCCGAGCGATATTTACAGCCTCATCCACATCACTGGTCACAACCTACATCATTCTGTGGAATCGACGCGACAAACCATTCCGACAATGCAGATACTGACGCTAATACAGATCAATAGTAGCTCTCTCCACAGTGGATCACTTAAATTTAATGTTTTTTGTTATTATTCTTCATCGTATTAATTTTTTTCACACAAAATTATCTTCTACTTAGTTGCTAGGACTATTGAGCGATAGAAACTGTAACTGATGGTTTTTTAAACAGCTGAAACCCCTTAGAATAAAAAATTATTATAATACATTTTAGTTAGTAAAATAATGAAGCAGTTACTCTTGGTGGGACAGTTACAGGGTGGACAGTCTTGATTACTGAACTAGTTTTCTTAGAAGTTCTTTTCGTTTTAAATTTTAAAATTTAAGTTTTTTTACATATGAATCTACGTTAAAAATGTAACCAAACCTATAATTTACGTTTTAAAAATAAATTATAGCCTATTGACTCTATTGAGAATGTTAAAAATGATTCGTTTTTATAAGCCATTGCAGACGAAAAAAACTATCTAAAGTATATAATGTAAGTTTAAGGTGTTGACTAATCAATTCATTTTTTCACATATATAAATTTTCTTGACATATTATATTATAATTCTATGTACTGTATTTATCACATTTTGGGGATGCTGTATATTCTTTTACAGTTCGAAACCAAAGTGAAGTGAAAAAATCCAATTAAACCTTCAATAAAAGTAATGAAGGGGCGTAACCAACAATTAGTTATTTCAAGGTTGGTGAACAATGGAACAACGTGATTAATTAATGGAAAATAAATTACAGAGGAAATCCAATCTAATTTATTATTTTATTTTTTCGTGTACTCTCTACACTAAATCTCATTTTAGAACTAGGTATGTGACCTATGTAAAAAAAGAGTTTTGGTAAAAATGAAACCATTGGACAATTTTAAAATATACTGAAAAAATAAATGATATTAAATTAGTACTCAAGGTTTCATAAAAATTTAACTATAGACAATTATTATAATTAGCATTGTCAATGACATTCTTGTGATAATGAGCCATATGCATTCGCATATGGCTCGAAATGGCTCGAATTTAATGCATTCGAACTTATAGACTGTTACTTTTAGTAATTTTAAATTGTATTCCATCATAGAATTTAAGCCAGTTACCTAATTCGTTTAATTGAACTATTTAATGTATAGTAATTTACCAAATTTTGTTAGAGGATGGAAGGACGACAGTACTTTTTTCCAGAGAAGAATATGGAGGCTCCTAGATATGGATGATGGTGATGGCCTTTTTTATTATTGTTTAGTACACTTTTGTATTGCATTTCGTTTTTATGCTTAACTCAAACTCATTTTAATTGTTTTTTGCTGTTTTAAATTTTTCAAAACTATCAACAATTCTTCAAACTCCTCATGAAAATTCGTCTACAATTTACATTTGCTGCTTTGTGTTTTTACCCTGTTTTAAAAGTAATTGATTTTATGAATTACATTTTGCATAGGTTTTACTATAAGTATTTAAAAATACTTTCCCCTTTTACTTTTTTTTGTTACACTTTGTTTAGCCTAAGAAGTGTTTTTCTCCTCATCAAGTGATTGACTGAGACTCTCTCCACACGCAGATGTGTCGTCTTTGTGGGAATACTTCCTGAATTTTTGTTCACTTTATTATTGTAAGCGCTCAATTTGTTATTACATGTTATGCAATCGTCTTAAATATAAATATTTTAAAATAAAACAAAAAATGTATTTAATAAAATGTGAAGAATGTAAATTAATTCATATTGTTTAATCTAGTGTAATCTAGAATTTAATTATACGAGAATTATATTAATTTTTAATTGTAGTTTTTAAAGGAAGAAAAATAAAAAATAAAGTACCTTTAATGTAGGTATAGTCGAGTGTTACATTTTCTTTCAAGGGATACTTTCTTTATGATGAGATTTTTTCATTACCACTTTTAAGACACTTTTTGAGTTAGAAATTTTAATTTTTTAAAGAAGAGAACTAAGTAATTTAATTTTTACACTGATCTTTATTTTCCCGTTTGATTCCCTCAGTACTGGTGCAAAGGCGTCAGCAATATTATTTTTACAGCGGTTTCAACTTTTACAACCACTGACAGTGTTGCTGATAAAGCTACTAGCACTGAGCACCACTAGTGTCACAAATCGTAACTTAATACTAGTATGGGTAATTTCCCCACCTGAGGCCATGAAAACGTTACTTTATGTAGTCGCAACTAACGTTGAAAGCAGCTGGTTCCGGTCCAGTGTTGTGAAAATATATTTTTCAGGAAGCCACCGCATCAAAAAGTGCAGTCTCTCAATGTTTCAGTTGGCTACATTTAAGAAGCTTTCCTAACAAGCTATTTTGGTTTAGACGTTGAAAACTATAGATGACGTTATCAAATAGGGAACCAACTATTAAACTATGAATATATTGGGTTTAACTACACCCCTATACAGATATAATCCACAAAATAATATATATTTCATTACAATTATAGAAAGTGGTTGTTTCGGGGCTATGATCACGTTTAGCCGAGCGTGGGATTCGATCAAAGCACGGAATAACACTTTAAATCCGAGTTGTGAACGAGATATTTTTCATTACACTGTAATCATAAAGAGAACTAAGTAATATAATTTTTCACTGACTCAGTCGCTCATTTGATTCCCTCAGTACCAGTGCAAAGGCGATAGTATTATTATTTTTACAGCCGTTTACATTTGTACAACCTTCACTGCAAGTATTGCTGATTATTAGCGCTTACCGCTAATAGTGTCACAAATCGTAACTTATTACTAGTATGGGTAATATTTCCACCTGAGGCCATGTAATTCACGTTATGTAGGTCATAATTACGTTATGTAGTCACAACTACATAAGGTAACGTTGAAAGCAGGTGGTTCCGGTACAGTGCTTTGAAAATATATTTTTCAGGAAGCCATCGCATCAGTGCAGTGAGTCTCTCAATGTTTCAGTTGGCAACATTTAAGGAGTTTTCCTAACAAGCTATTTTGGTTATAGATGTTCAACACTATAGATGACGTAATCAAACAGGGAAACAATTATTAAACTATGAATATAATGGGTTTAACTATTTGTTTTTGGTATATTTTGCGCATCTTATGAACGTGTTGATATCATTATATACCTGTGATTTTTTATAACTAAATATGCAATTGATTACTTTGTAAACTGTATAAATCTCGTACAAAAAATACAATAGGTAGGTATTAATAAATAATTGGCCTTTATAGAGTTTAGATTCACGTTGCTCGTATTAGGGATGTAATTTATTAGAGAATAAAGGAAGATCCTCAATAAGCAGGAGAAGACAGTGATTTACCACTGCTTTTGTATAAACTTCAATACCACAAAGGAACTTTCATCTTCAACTTCATTCAATCAAATAATTGCCTTCCATTATTTCTTTAAATTATGTACTGTACGGTCTAGATATAATTTAATACCACTCTGTTACTTTACGCTTTCAAATTTTCCCCCGTTTCTTTTATTTTTAGCCCTTTGAGACCGAAGCCATTATAGGTAGTTTATGCAAAAACGAACATGTGAAAATGGTTCATAAACAGTTTTGTATTAAGATCTATTTATACTTACCGTACTTACCAATAATTATATTAGATGATTAATGTTAGATTGATGTTGTTTACGCTCACAAAATTGAACTATCATACGATTAAACAACTCATTTTTTATTTATGGCTGTAGCTACAACAACAAAAGCCATTAAGACAGTAACAGAGGAAACCAAAGACATCTAAATTGAAGTGAGTTGTATTGTACTAAAATGTGCCAGAGAGCATATACTAAATTAAAAACTACTAGCTGATGATATTTCGTCACCGGGGTTTTTCACGGTACTATCTACTTAAACTAATGTACTATCTACTGATGATAAATCGTCAGTAGATAGAAGTGTCGTCAGTAGAACTGCGGAAAGGGTTTAACTATCTGTTACAAGTCAAATATTGAGTTACAATTAGAAAAATGTTATAGTAAACTATTTAGTTTCATATTTGTCCAGTATAATGATATTAACGGCAAAAGGAAGATGGTTTTGATGATAAAGTATTGCATTTCAGGTGTTTTGATGCAAAGTATGCTCCGGATATTGAAATGAAATGTCAAGCAAGAAGAATGAATAGCTCTAACTCAAGCTTGTGTCAGGAATATTTTATATTTAATGCAGCCTGAGAGAGATATAGGTGGATATGTAGCTACTGTGACATACTCTATTTGATGGGTAAATAATGCTTAGACACTTTTAAACATTTTTTAGGTTTGTTTATGCATTTAAATTAATGCTAGTTAACTTATTACAAAATTAATGTGCACTTTATACTGTATAAATATTATTTTACATTCAAACGAACCATCTATGTAATTCTAATTACATTTTTGTCTGTACATTGCTTGGCATTATTTTATATTTATTTATTTTTTCCTTATATAAAAATACCCCGTTACAACAGACCTGCGTACTCAGTGAATTCCTAAATCAATAATAATATACAACAGTTTTGATCAATATTATCCGTAATGAATAAGAGAGTCTATTCTACAAAAGAATCACGGATACTTGGATGATAGGATATGTTTAAATATATTACTTTGACCTAAATAACAATCGCTGATCAATACAAAGGTTTAATCTTGCATATATATAATTTTTTTTTTTTAGGGAGAGGCGGAAGAAATGCTTTATGCACACAGGTGGCCAGCCTGTAGTGTGGGACTCCCCTATGAAGCGGGGTTACCCACTAAAAAAACCTCCTCTACTCTTTAGGTAGCATATATATAATGGATTAACTGTAAATATAAGGTACGGAAATTTATGGATTGTTAGAAGATTGATTTTGTAAACATACACTATTGAATGAGAAGAAGAAGATTGATGAAAACCCCAAAATTGTGTACTGGTGAATTTGTCTTGTTGTCTTTGTCTCTTTCGTTAGTATAGGAATGAACTAACAGGGTGCAAAATTTCACCCATTATAAATATATCGCCTTTGTATTCGGTTGTTTATATTATATGACAATAAAGTGTTTGATCTCCTCCCACTAGTGTTCATTTGATTTATGATCCTGGGTACTTCAACAGCCCAGTGAATTTCATTTAACTAAGAAGTGAAATTGTATAGCAATAAAATAAAATAAAAATGGCCTAAAAACTTTTTAGGCAATTATAATGTGGAATGAAGCATGTAAAATATTTTAAAATTACAATGAAATCGAAAAAACTAACAATGGGGTAAAAAAAGCCCTAACTACCCATTCCGATTGACCGATATATCTGGAAGGACAGCTGTTTGGAGGAACTGAAAACATTCCCTTTAGCCATATCCATTATTAAACCCTAACTTATTTCCCACTGGGAAGTCAACCTATAATTTTTTATGTAGAAAAATATTATTTTGTATTTTTAAACCCATTCATTTTAGGCTCGGCGACCTGGTGAGCAAAGCTAATTTGTCGGTGACGTAACAAACAAACTGTTGACTTAAGTGGTCTGACGTCGAATCATTACGCGTGGAGTAATATTTTCGCTCCGTAATACAGAAATTATTGAGAATTCTAAACTCTTACAATATAGAATTGGACTATTATATTAAAAACATTCTATCTATACCTTTAAATAAAGTTGAAGTTTTGACTGTTCATAGCTTGTAACTATGGCATTTTTGTTAATTCTTGATTTGTGCTCTAGAAAAGACAAAATGGTTTTTATCTCAACGTATGGGTTAGAGTTGGACTCCAAAATGGGGCGCTACATCACGTTCACAGACACACAAACACCCGCACACTTACACCCACATACGCACACATTTGCATGTACACAATTTATCTTTGTTTCAAACAAACGGCGTTTTTAGCATCAGAGGACCTTCCTCAGAACCACCTTGAGAACAATGCTGGCCCAATTACCTAGAGAAAATTCCCAAACGAGGTTGAGCCGGCAAAATACATTGTAGTAATGATACCAACTGATTTTCCATACAAGTGTCGAACCACTGGATAGCCTTAATTGGATTAAAAAAAGACTAATCCAGTCCAGAAAACCTTCCTTAGTTTATACTTAATACTTTGTACTTTTAACTGAAATAGTAAGTAACCTAAGCAGGTAGGTATTTTAAGCCATTTATGAATTGAGAAATGAGTGTAGGATGATTGAGGCGCGATATTGTAGTCTTGATACTGACTAAGGCTGACATGTTCCTTAGACAGATCTGTTAATTAACACTGCCTCTGAATTACGAACTGGTTAATTATGAAGATGGTCTTTGCGAATTAACGTAGTATTAAATAGTGTGAACGATAATCCACACAAGAGAACACTACACCCACAGTTAATATTCAGTGGGTTTGTTGGTTTAAAAGTTGAATTGTTATGTTTGTTTTTTACTTTATGTGGCCGACCCAATGTACCCTTTGAATGTCAATGTTAATGTCGTATGTGAATTTTTTTATGCTACGCAATGTTTAAATTTATTACTTGACCTATTTACTTAAGTAACGACTTGGCAAGGCTTGAATATGGTAATATAAAATTGTTCAATACTGTTCATCTACTGACTATTAAAAAGAATTATTGACTAAGGTATTGTAGCTTAATATAATTAATTAATTTACTCTGAAGGCAAGATTTCTTAAATCCTGTTACAAGCTAAAAGTATTAAATTTGTTTAATACAACAGATATATTTTATTTATTAATCTAACATACAATCTATTCAGTTGTATTGAACAATTAGTAACAGCTCCTCTGAACAGCTGTCCTTAGAACCATATGGATTCTGTTTCCAATTTTGGTCTTACGGATTTCCAGTAACCTAGTTCTCAGAGCTAATATATATAAGAGCAGTTGCTCTCCTTAAATTAAATAAAGAATGTACATCTGTTAAACTAAACCGTATACTTTTTTAACACTCATTTTCTGAACTGTTCTAATAAACATAACTGCAGTGTTATTTATAAGGACAGTGTTGTTTTCGTCCATAGATCGACCAAGAGTGAAAAATTAACGTAATGAATAATATTGAGAGGTCATTTTTTTGTAAAAATGCTAAAAACAAATTTAAAAAAATACTTTATATGTTTAGTGACTTTTTTATTTCCATCAAATACTATATTAGATCAATCCTCTACAAAAAATTTTATTTTAGTGATGTGTTACAAAATTGTATAATAATTTTGTATTCTTACCTTTTTTGACTTCGTTCTGTAACTAATTGTGATTTTTAACCGGTTGAGTTGCTTCATTTGTGTATTACAGTTTGTCTAACGATCTTTTTATTACTTACTTGGTTTTTTATAATATATGAGGGAATATAGATAAAAATAACATTCCTTTATTCGATAAAGTATTGTAAAAGAAAGTTTGATACATATTGAATCATTTATTCATTATAATCAATAATTATCAAAATTATTATTATTAATTATTATTATTTCGCAATTTATTTTATTAATGTAAGGTAGAAACTATTACTTTTGTATATGTAAGTAGATAGTGTTGAAATATTCACAATATCAAACTACAGTAACCGTTGTTAAGAACTATCATAGAGTATTTATATTTTCGTTTAATACAAGTGAAATTAAGGACCAATGAAACATTTTATTTTTGCCCATAGAATTCAGGATTATGGTCAGCTAAAATGGTTCTTTCCACTATCTAGGATTATACTTTACTTTTTTTTTACTTTTTTAACTGAAATGGCGATCTACCCAGGTAGGTATTTTAAGCCAAGTATGAATGAGGAATGAATGTAGGATGATTGTGGCGCGATCTTGTAGTCTTGTTACTGACTAAGGCCGACATGTTCCTTAGACAGGACTGTTAATTAATAGCCCAACAGACGATGGCAAATAAGGGACCTACAGTTAAACGTGGAATCCGAACCACACCCTCTGAATTACGAATTATGAGGATGGTCTTTGTGGATTAACGTAGTATTCAATAGTGTGGACGTTAATCCACACAAGTGAACACCACAACCACCGCCATCTCTCGCAACTATCCACAATTCGTGACCTCCAAGTAGCTGGATTACAGGATGTCGCCACCATATATGCTTGATAGCTGAGAACGAGTTTAGTTTAAGTTTCTTGAATCCAGTTACTTGATGGTGCCGAAGCTCGGATGGTTACGGACGATGGAGAGTGGACGTGATACTCTCTTTTGTGGATAAACCTCCTCCCTACAAGTACTACTCACACGTTCATCCGCAAAACTCATCATCATAACTAGACCAGTTCATAATTCAGAAGAATAATTAACTATAATTCGTAGTTAAGTAAACTGTTGTGTAGGTTATTGACATATCAGCTAAGGAACATGTCAGCCTTGGTCAGTCACAAAATTACAAAGATGACCACAAACATCTTACACTCATTTTTCATTTATACTTCACTTAAAATACATACCTGTGGTAGGGCGGAGTCCTATAACTCTCTTTATGAACGCGCGCTAACTGGTTTTGCCCCGCTAGCTCTAAAGCAAGTCTTGTGGTTATTTGTTTCGTTATATATATATAGTTATTCTATTGTGTATGATAGCTAAATTTAGTATTATTGGCGAATCGATATAATTAGCATTTGTAACTTAACCCATAATTTTTATTGTAAATAATTAAGAAATAACTTGAAAACGGAGATTTTTTATTTTTTTTTGATACGGTATTTTGGTTTTAAATACCATACTTTTATATAAATTAACTTCTCCGTAAAATTTTTCATATCGGTATTGGATGAACATTCACCCATAGGTAGTTCATTGTAATCCGTGACAGACTCAAAGATTCCTCTAAATCCTTTAGTTAAATCATTATTTCGTAGGAAAATTATGCATGAGTATTATTTAGGTATTTTTAATATTTTTGATCAAATTTAGTTTTATAGTTCCCTAGAAATAACAGTCATTACTGTAATCGTATTAATAAATTTATTTTGAGAGTATAACTTCCTTAAGGAATAAAACAATTTTTAGTTAAGGGTTTTAATTACATTACAATTTTTCTGCGTCTTCGTTCATTTTTATTTTTTGATTGCATGCAGGTTTCATGCAAAACGGTCAGAAAGAACTAAACAAAATAATTATATGTTCTTATATTCTTTTTATCATTTTAGATCCTACAATTGAACTAGGTATAAAAAACTGTTTACATCCGTTATAGGAGAAATATATTTTATTACTACATTACCTCAATATAAGTTTTCTTTCAATTTCAGGTTTTTAAGTGTGCATCGACTTTGCCTATTAAACAGGTAAAATTTTAATTCCATTATCAATCTCCATATGAATGCATTACCCCCAAAGCACTCAAGAAGGATACGGCGAGTGGCAATAAGATTTGGAATGAGACTTGGAATATTTCTTTGAAAAATGTCAAAAAAATTGTTATGTACGAAATGTTCTGCTTTTGTGTGGCGTCTAAGCCACCTTGAGGGTCTCCTGCACTCCTTCTTCTTCTAACCATTCCCACTGCAGGCCATTCTTGTACAATATTTTCTGGGTAAATGTCAATCAGGTCTTTTTCAAGAGCGGTTGGTGTTGACTCTTCGTTCAAAAATGTTTCAAGACCGTGTTTTGTTGCATCACTACGACTTGCAACAGTCTTGATTCTCGCAATTAAGACAGATGCCGTCTTTTCATCTGTAGCGGTGAATTGCGGTTGGTTCCTAGTGGAGTCTTGAGTAGTGTCAATCTCATTCATGGTAATTTGGCCTCTAATTCTGTTCAAGTTGATGCAATTTATAATTTTTGGGTCGAACCGAATACCACCTGTCAAAAAATATTGCACAATGATCTCTTTGCACGGACTCTCCATTTCCGATACTTCGCCTTGGCCAAGGGAAGCTATCATTGACATCACCACAATCTGGAAAGTAACAATTGAATCACAAATTGTTTTACATAAGAAAATAGGCGAACTATTTGTAATGAAGTATTTGGAGGTATTTAGAGTTTTGAATTGATTAATTTTTTTGCCAGAAGCAATTTTTTGTTGACCTCAGACAACCTTCAGGTCATGTTTCAAATTTTTATTTTTTGATTGCATGCAGGTTTCATGCAAAACGGTCAGAAAGAACTAAACAAAATAATTATATGTTCTTATATTCTTTTTATCATTTTAGATCCTACAATTGAACTAGGTATAAAAAACTGTTTACATCCGTTATAGGAGAAATATATTTTATTACTACATTACCTCAATATAAGTTTTCTTTCAATTTCAGGTTTTTAAGTGTGCATCGACTTTGCCTATTAAACAGGTAAAATTTTAATTCCATTATCAATCTCCATATGAATGCATTACCCCCAAAGCACTCAAGAAGGACACGGCGAGTGGCAATAAGATTTGGAATGAGACTTGGAATATTTCCTTGAAAAATGTCAAAAAAATTGTTATGTACGAAATGTTCTGCTTTTGTGTGGCGTCTAAGCCACCTTGAGGGTCTCCTGCACTCCTTCTTCTTCTAACCATTCCCACTGCAGGCCATTCTTGTACAATATTTTCTGGGTAAATGTCAATCAGGTCTTTTTCAAGAGCGGTTGGTGTTGACTCTTCGTTCAAAAATGTTTCAAGACCGTGTTTTGTTGCATCACTACGACTTGCAACAGTCTTGATTCTCGCAATTAAGACAGATGCCGTCTTTTCATCTGTAGCGGTGAATTGCGGTTGGTTCCTAGTGGAGTCTTGAGTAGTGTCAATCTCATTCATGGTAATTTGGCCTCTAATTCTGTTCAAGTTGATGCAATTTATAATTTTTGGGTCGAACCGAATACCACCTGTCAAAAAATATTGCACAATGATCTCTTTGCACGGACTCTCCATTTCCGATACTTCGCCTTGGCCAAGGGAAGCTATCATTGACATCACCACAATCTGGAAAGTAACAATTGAATCACAAATTGTTTTACATAAGAAAATAGGCGAACTATTTGTAATGAAGTATTTGGAGGTATTTAGAGTTTTGAATTGATTAATTTTTTTGCCAGAAGCAATTTTTTGTTGACCTCAGACAACCTTCAGGTCATGTTTCAATCTATCATAGTCATCCTAATAACGTGGCCCTTAGGACGATTTTGGTGGTCCTTAAACTCTTAGGAGAACATTATTTTTAATTATACTCGTTATTTACTTTTCAAGGGGAGGCGGAAAATTTCAAGCATTGAAAATCCTTATCTGGAATGTAAAGAACGCATGAAATAAGTTTCATTGTTATCAGTTCTCGCGTTCTTTCACAGAAGACGATGCAAAATGCCTCTTGGAGTGTCACAGACAGACAAATACCGAGATAAGACTTGTCATTGCTTTTATAACGCAGGAAAAGTAAAAATAACTAAACAATGAATACCTCTGAGCAATGTAAAGACAAACCTCTAATTTTATTTATAAGATGGATCGTAAAATAAATTACACTAATATAAACTAAAAACATACAAAGACCTGTAAATAGATGTACTCTTTCAGACTTAATATAACAATTAATTATTAGACAAGTTGGTATCTTACTTGTAGTGGAGCGTTCATGATTGCGGTGATAGAAGCACACAAAATGTAATGCAAGTGGTTATGTGTTACGTAATACATATAAACAGACCCTAAATTAGTCTGAAATTACGTGAATCGTTCTGTAAAATCCACAATTTCACACTGAGTGAAATTTTTTATCCCTATTCAACAAAAATATGATATAGTTGTTTATCAACCAAATATTTTAAGGTTGTTTACTATAAATAATTTGATCAAAACGTAATAATGTCATTAATGCATAATTTACTGCATAATTTTAACCTCTTCCAAAAAAGAATGTTTTAAATAAATTTGTGTCATAAATAAATACATCTATAATTATTGTTAATTAGTTACTATTCATTTTTTGTGTGTTTATAACCTTACAAACTTGAATAATGAATAGAAACGAACACACACAAATTTATATTATAATAAGAACCCATCCAATGGCAAACCCAGCCCCATGCTACAAAATAACATAACTAAGATAAAAAGTATTAAGGGGTTTATGAAAAAATCTAATTTTTAATGGTATTAATAATGTTAGGATATTGCTAAGTAAGTATGATTTGTTAGAGAATAAAATATTGTGCTTATTAGGGATGTCTCGTTTCAATCTAATAGATTTACTTTATTTATTTAATTAATAATTGTTTATTTAAAGATTTACACCTTACAGATTTTCACAGGTTTTCGTCTATCACAACTTAAGTTAGTTAAAAAAAATCCTTTGTGAAAAAATAGTTTGGACCAGTGTAAGTACACTGAAAGTAAACCCGTGTACCTAATTTAATAACATTTTGACGATAAGTGATAATGATACTGTAATAATAATAACCTTTATAAACAAAATAGTTGAATGTATGTCAGCATGAGAAAGTGATTCTGAAAGCTATGTTTTATTGTATCAATTTTTTTAATTTTTTCCCCTTGTACTTCGAATATGGAGAAAGTATTATTTTCGTCCATAAAAAAATAGATTTTAGAGTGGATATACGGATATAGTCTCTTTAATTTACCAAATATTTCATTTACAAAACCTTCATTCTAAAACTACACCCTTTTACTTTCTCCCCTTATACATAGTATATGGAGAAAGTATTGTTTTCGTTAAAATATTCGAATTTGAGTGTGTGCGTGCGTGTGTCTGGATGTGTACAGTGCCACAGCCTACCCTGTTGGTCCGATTTAGATGAAATTTGGCATGTGTGTATATATTCACGGTATATCCAGGCATTTTCTGAAGTTTTGATTTTTAAGGGTATTTCACCCCAAAAACCCTTAAAAAACGTGAAAAATTCAAATTTCTCAAAAACGGCTCTAACGATTTTGATTAAAATTTGATAGTTTATAGTGCACAGAGTACTAAATAATTTGACACCACCCGCATGTCTGTAAAAATACGGTTCAAAAGTTATTGGCTTTTAAATGTCAAAAAAATCTAATTTTTAAATTTTCAGCATTAACGATAAAGTAAAGTGTATCTTAACTGGCACCATGAAACCAGCTCAAAAAAGAAACAAATTAGTACTTTGAAATATTAGTCTACGACCAATGGTTCTAGAGAAAAGTTAAATTTACTGTCCATGATAAACGCAGTATGTTGTCTGAAAGCGCACAATTTTAATTTTATGGAGAATTTTAAAATATTAATTTCTTCTTTATTTTCCAACTGTTTTCCATGAAACTTGGTATGAAGAGTAAGGTCAAATCACCCAACAAAACCAACATAAAAAAGCTTGGTATTAGGGGGGGGTTTACCCCCATACAATTCGAACAATTAATTCAACTTTGTCTTTTTTGTTTTTATTTTCAAAAACGGGATGATTATTTTTTATACAATGTTATTAAATGATATTTAGATAAACTTTAAAGAACATAATAGTTTTATTACAGATTGTCGTTTTTAAATTTATGTGCCAGTGCGTCAGTCCACTGATACCGTTTATTTGCCTTTTATTTTATAGAACTTCAAACGACGATTTTCCATCAAAATTAAATATAATGATATTAAAAATTTAATCACACGTTTTCAACTCCCTAAAAAAAGCCGTAATTCAATTTACCAGGTCACATTTGTACAATGACAGTTCCAAGAGAACAATGATGTTTTCACCCGGAGCTGACAGGTCAGCGGGCTTCAACGATTGAACAGAACCGGAAACTCTCGTTGTCAGTGTTATGCCATGGAACAACGCGTTCACCCATATTGACACTGTGTTTGACAGAGGGCTCTTGTTACATTTATTTATTTCCACAACGATAACTGTATGTGTAAAATTATACTCCTAAAATATTTTCCTGTGGAAAGTAGCTAGGATCAGGTAAATGTGTAGGATATGTCTAGAGAGAATGTTTTCAATTACTCTAATCAGTTGTTCTCACAATATGACGTCACGTCCGTTACACTTTTGGCTTATCTTCAATTGCCAACACTACCCCTACCACCAGAGTTTAGACATATTTATGTCAAACATGTATCCCCTACTATTGATTGGAATAATGGCGTGTCCTGTAATCCAGCTATTTGTAGTGTTTTCTTGTGTGGATTAACGTCCACACTATTGAATACTACGTTAATCTGCAATTACCATCCTAATAATTAAACCAGTTCGTAATTCAGAGGCAGTGGTTCGGATACCATGTTAAACTGCAGGTCCCTTACATATATGCCATTGTCTGTCAGGCTATTAATAACGGTTCTGTCTATAAAACACGTCAGCCTTAGTCAGTAACAAGAATATAGGAATCATCATAGGTTGCTATTTCAGGTAAAAGTATAAAGTATAAAGACGCCCAAGGTTAGAGAGAGACATTGAAAATGATAAGTTATAAATATAATGTCAGGCTCAGTTTCACATTGGATTATACATCGAGCACAATATCATATTAATTTATAAATTTTATCATGAAACACGAGAAAAAGGAATACCGATTGTCTATGACGATGATGTAATCAGTATGATTTCCGCCAAAGTTAAAAAACCAAAGTTTTAATTTCATTATACGTTGAGTTGCACTGTTTCGAAATCTATCTTCCTGTTAAAAACTCTTTGAATTAATTATGGTATCGGGAAAAAGTTTGAAAGAGCACTTTTATTATAATTAGCCCATTAAAACTTGTAAACTGTATAATTTAAAGTTTGCCTCTAAGGAAGAAAAACTGTCTCATAAACTAAGTTTACTGTATTCTGCGGAAAATTTGTTTCTCATTCGGATTTACTTTTACTATAGGTTACTATTTCTATATACTAGTGGTAATGAGAAAATTTTAGTTAAATATACGTGAATTAGTTTTAGACTATTTACGTTGTATGAAATAAATAAACTTTACGAATAAAGTTAACCAAAAAATAACTAGTTAATACAACTTAAAGATTGGTATTAGTAAACATACATGCGATATTTTAATTTAATTAATAATTATATAATTTATGCTTACCGGTGCTAATCTTGTATTGTGATGTGATTTAGTTTGTATTTGTGTTCTCTTGACTTTTGTCAAAACTATACAGTGGAAAGAAGAGAATTTAGTTGATAAATAAATAGCCTTAGAAGACTAAGCATCATACGTTATAATTAATAAAGTACAACCAGCTTCCAACTGTAATTTAATTCTCTACACATATTACTTTAAAGAAGTTTAAGCATTGGATAAAATTGCTTGAGATCATGCGACTTGATATTCCTCTCCAGATATCACCATATTTATTTCCTAAACTTACTTCCCTGGCTACGTCTAAGTCCTTAGAGCAAAAAAGGTCACCCGGATCGATAGTACCTCATGGTTTTAGAAAGAAGGAATTCCCCAGAGGTTTAAAAAGCCCTGAATTAAACTGTTAAAAGTTCCAAGCCTGTTTGCTCAGTGAAAATGGCTTTTACAAAATACGGTAAAGAACAATGAACTTTCTTGCACTCCCAGGAGGACAAAGGGCGTAGGAATTTTTTGTGGTGTGTTAAACTGTTAATAGAAGAAATTAGGTATTATTGAGACGTTATGGAAAAGTTTTTGAGGCGAAGTTAAAACCAGAGTCGCATTTCTGATTAACGTAATCAGTTCTATTATTTTGGGTGTACAATTTTAAAACGAAAAATATATTATAGCTAAAAGGTTTGGTGTATACGACGAACTTGGTTTTTGACCAACTGAAATAGCAGTTATATGAGCATTTGGTAATACATAATAGATATAAACTTTTTACCTCTACTTAACCCTCTAAAGCTCTTCCAACAAAACATTATCTTGGCAGACATTCGTCACCAGTTGTTTTTTTATGAACACAAGATCAAATGAAAAACCCTCTCATTGTAAACCGTCTCACTTCGTGTTTTACAGCTTTACATTTGTTTAAAAATTTATCCATCCCAAATCAAGTATTAAAAGCTTTCCAGTATTAAAAGCACATTTTCGATTACTTGCTTTTATGAGTGAATGATTTCAAACATTTTTTTCGTAACCGGCGTTATGACTTAGTCCAATAAACGGAAGACGCTGTTAAAAACTGAATTTTCTAATAAACAGTTTGTACGCTCAAATATTGTGTCCCTTGTAATTCAAAATTTGCATTAATATTAATATTATTATTAATATTAGTAGCACGACCGTTACAATATTCACAATACAGTTGGCAATAACCAGTATAGATAATGAAAACCAGTAAACATTTACAACATCAAACAGTGTATCGTGCCGTATCTGTGCACAATTACATTTTGTTACAGGAGAATACAAATAGCCAAACTAATACTGAGCAGATTTATGTAACTGTAATAATTTGCATTCACAACGCAAGCAGAAACAATTATTTGGCTTTTAGAATTCGGACTAATGCAAACGTTTCGAGTTATACGATCGGAAATTTCATCTGTGTTTATTTGATTTGAAATATCCGAAGAGGAGTATTGTAGAAACCATTTATATTAAAACTGCAAGATTTTCCTCTTAAACCCTTTATAATTGTACACAAATAAATGTTTTATTTGAATTGTAAATTAATATTTTGAAAGTAAAACATTGTAAAATTGAGGAAATCTCACAGTTAATTCATTACCAACTTTTGTGAGTGGTTTTTAATCTTTGTCAATCTTACTGATACCACTTCCTATCTTACAGTAACTACCTTAATCAACGAATAAGAAGTGTATTAAACATTTTACAAGTTACTAAGCTATTACACTTATTGCGTATAAGTTTTGGTCAAAATATAATCTTGAAACCTTAACCTAAAGCACCAAGAAAGGTTCTCAACACAACTTTGTAATTATTCCTCTCTCGAACACAACACACTCGAAAACAGCTCGCCGACGGCAATCGTGAAATTCCTTGAGGTTTTCCTTATTGTAACCTCAATCTGACAACGGGTTAATGTTATATTAGGCTATAGAATTTATCAATAAACTGACCTCTGCTTTCTCCTTTAAAAATTTCCAAAAGTTATATAACTCAGTTGTACAAGTATACTTCCTTATTCAGTTATCGTTTAAACAAAAATTTATTCTTTCACGAAAATTACTAAATATCATGCATAGGCCCTTTTTAATGTAGGTTTTAATATTTGGGGATGTATTATTATCCTGCTCCCGAGATTACAAGAACATGTTTGTTGTACTTTCATTGAAAAGTTCAACTTATATTTTTGGGTGCCAAGTTTCATTCAAAAGGCATAGAAAGAAGATTTCTATTTTACAAACTCCCTATAAGAGTACCATTAACTTATAGGCTACGTAACCACTTTACAACCAACTAGATTTAACTTTTATAAGCAAACTTCTGTCATAACTAACTATTAAAATATTACATCTTTGGTTTTTCAAGATGGTTTTAATATTTGTATGCAAACTATTACAAATTAAGTTTATTTTAAAACCAGGTAAGATGGAGTTAAAGTCTTATAATCAACTACAGCATAACTTCTTAACGTAACCAAACGATGGAATACAACAAGTGATAACTTCATTGCTATAAAAATTACAATAGCTGTTTCCTATCTAGTTGTGCAGAACAATATAGAATAAACTTTACCTGGTGTATGAAATGTGAGTCCGCGTCACTGTCAGCTATGTTTGCTGCATTTCCATATAAATGACTTTGACTCTACACACTATTAAAACTAAGGCTGAGAACTAATTAAATGTTAAACAGATTATTTGAACGGGTTTTATTAAAACCTTTTATACTAATTATTGATTTATTATTTTTTAATTAACATTAAGCAATTCGCTAAAAAAAAGGAAAATCCTCAATGAACACCGTATCGTTTCTTTACATTTACATTTACACATACGATGCTTCAATAATAAATATAATGTATAAACATCTAAATTAATATTAAAAACTATTTAAAACACTGTTAAAAATAATATTTTTGGTGCTTTAAGTATATAAAAGTGATGTTGTATACATAATCACAGGCAAAAGTTTACAAAAATAATTTAACCTTTAAATTTAACTACTTTTTAAACTTACTATGTGCTTACTTGTAACAAATAATTGTATATCTTAACACTTAAAAGGATGAAGTTTTAAAATAGTATAGCATACCCCTTTTGATATGGTTATGCCTTAGTCTGAGGGGGGGGGTGATTTTTAAGATGAAAAATATGTAACAAGTTTCTATAGAAACTACCAGAACTATTGTATTAATTTTTAATATAAAGAGTAAGAACAGCTGTTCAGATGAACCAAAAACATTTCCTTTAGACACAGCCATGATCTAATTTATTTCCCACAAGGAAGTACATACAAACCTTTTGACATGGATATGTCTTAGCTCTGGGGGGTGTTAGTGATTTTTAAGATGGAAAACGTGTAACAAGTTTCCATAGAAACTACCAGGGCTATTGTATTGAATTTTAAATATAAAAGAATAAAAACAGCTGTTTGGATTAATTGAAAACCTTCCCTTTAGACATATCCATGATCTAACCTATTTTCCACAGGGAAGTAAATGTACAAACATTTTTTCACAAGGTTTATTCCAAAAAGCTTTTTCCGCGTTTAGTCATTTGTATTTTGTTGGTGTAATAACACGAAGATATCGGATTCTGAATGCATGGTACGATCGTAGTTGCCACCTTTTACGATACATAGGATCATTAAGCGAGTACTGAACGACTTCCTCTGCTTCCAGCATTGCAGAAACAATAAATATCCCCCACATGCCCAGTGTTGTTATAAAGTTTTAGTGTTTTTGGCCAATGCCCAACGTAATCCGGGAAATTTTTGTCATTTCCTTCCCGCCTTCTTACAGGATTTGCAGCAGGTTATGTTTAGAACTAGCCAAAGTACCCGTTCTTCGCACGGGTTAAAAAGGCTGAAAGGTGTAGGCTCTGCTGATACATTTAGGTTATTGTTAATTAATTCTTCATTGTTTACAAAATGACAAAACACGAGTGTCTACAACATTTCAAAGTAACATCTGTCAAATATTGGGAGAGGATAAGGATTAATGTAATAGAGACAGTCGTCGGAAAAACCTTAAAATCTACCATTCCACTATTTCAAATAATTCACTAATTTCGATCCAGCAGTTTATCTGAAAAATCAACTTTATTTCTTCTTCTTCCCAAACTGTCAAAATGTAGTGCAAACGGATGTTGTCATTAGAAAAAGTAAACATTGAAACCTAGGACGGTCACGGCAGCTCTTTATTCTTATTCTCCCCGAACTGTCAAATTTTAGTATTCACAGCTGTTGACAATTAAGTAATTTTATGTTTTCATTCTCTAAAAATGTAAACATTGAAACTTAGGACGTTCACAGGGCGTAGCCCGAGAGGATTTTAAGGAAATGAGTATGCCTATGTGTTGCATGAGTTTAAAATCTACCTTAGTGTAAAATTTCAAACTGTTTGGTTCAGTATTTTTTGCGTTTACTTGCCACAACAAACCCACAAACAAACCCACAAACCCACAAACAAACATACAGAAACCACCTCTTCTTTATAATATTATAGATAACACATTTTCAAGCTATGTCCATCTCTGGTTGACAGTAAAGTTTTCCTATTTATTCACAAATAGTTAGGGAGTGTGTTGCTTCACATGTAAGGGTCTGATAAAATACACTATCCATATGTACTTTTAGGGCACCAGTTATAGCGTGAGTGGGTTTCAGGCAGAGAAATAGCTTTTAAATTGGGGACAAATATCAGGATATGGACCGGGTATTTGACAATAATGACAGTAATAGCATACCAAGCTCTCTATTTGAAATTCATTGTTGTTAATTTATGTAAATAATATTTTTATTGTGGATATTTACCATCACGATTATGAAACAAACTTTCATAATCTTGAAATCAACTAGGCGGAATTATAAATTATCTTTCAATGGGACATGTAAATATGATTGTGAACAGGAGAGACATTATTAGTCGTTCGTTTTTAATAGCTTTTTGTGAATTTGGATAATGCCGTGATGAAATTATTGAGGTAACTGCTTAATCAAAGATTTTTCAGCCGAAAAAGTTGATTACATCTTTGTTCTTGGAATCACAATACTTATAAACTATCAGCTGATTGCCTATCAATACTAATCGATCTTGCTTTCGATTCTGGATATACATTCGTGTCGATGGTAAGCTATCGATTACCATTGAAATGAATGTATTGCAATCTTTTCTAAATTCTAATAAAGAAAAGCTGATGGCCTGGTGTACAATTGATTCTTTCTCTTGTTGACATTCAAGTAATTTTATGTTTTCATTCTCTAAAAATGTAATCATTGAAACTTAGGACGTTCACAGGGCGTAGCCCGAGAGGATTTTAAGGAAATGAGTATGCCTATGTGTTGCATGAGTTTAAGATCTACCTTAGTGTAAAATTTCAAACTGTTTGGTTCAGTATTTTTTGCGTTTACTTGCCACAACAAACCCACAAACAAACCCACAAACCCACAAACAAACATACAGAAACCACCTCTTCTTTATAATATTATAGATAACACATTTTCAAGCTATGTCCATCTCTGGTTGACAGTAAAGTTTTCCTATTTATTCACAAATAGTTAGGGAGTGTATTGCTTCACATGTAAGGGTCTGATAAAATACACTATCCATATGTACTTTTAGGGCACCAGGTATAGCGTGAGTGGGTTTCAGGCAGAGAAATAGCTTTTAAATTGGGGAAAATATCAGGATATGGACCAGGTATTTGACAATAATGACAGTAATAGCATAGCTAAGCTCTCTGTTTGAAATTCATTGTTGTTAATTTATGTAAATAATATTTATATTGTGGATATTTACCATCACGATTATGAAAACAAACTTTCATAATCTTGAAATCAACTAGGCGGAATTATAAATTATCTTTCAATGGGACGTGTAAATATGATTGTGAACTGGAGAGACATTATTAGTTGTTCGTTTTAAATAGCTTTTTGTGAATTTGGATAATGCCGTGATGAAATTATTGAGGTAACTGCTTAATCAAAGATTTTTCAGCCGAAAAAGTTGATTACATCTTTGTTCTTGGAATTGCAATACTTATAAACTATCAGCTAATTGCCTATCAATACTAATAATCGATCTTGCTTTCGATTCTGGATATACATTCGTGTCGATGGTAAGCTATCGATTACCATTGAAATGAATGTATTGCAATCTTTTCTAAATTCTAATAAAGAAAAGCTGATGGCCTGGTGTACAATTTGATCCTTTCTCTCCCTAGGATGGGAAAAGATAACTTCCAGGTAAGTGTGTGTATATTTAAAACGGTCGTTTTGACAGCAGTATGAAGAGAAACTAATATCGTTTAGCATCTCCCAAGCTTGTTTACGTTTTATTACCGTTATAAAACTGTTACGTGAGATCATAAACTCATCAGAAATTGCAGTTATATGCGTAAGAATTTGTGATAAACATGACTTCTTGATAATAACCTTTATGCATTTAAAATGTCTTTTTTACGATTATGTTTATGAATTAAATAGATATAATTAATTAATTTTAGGTATTTTTCATTGGAATTCAACACATGAGATTGAATCTAAAAAATCGATCAAAAAAAGACGGCGGCGGATTGGAATTCATAGATTTCCATTTTTAAACCATCGGAATTTTGATTTGCATCAACCTTTAAAGCATGGCTTTGCGGCATTTTGGGTTTAACAGAACCTTCAATTCAATGTACATATCGACCCACGCTCACTTTTATCACCGTAGGACTGTCCACTATAGGCGATATCCAATCACTATTTAAACAAAATAGTAGCTTGCTAATACCAGTAATGATGTGCCATATTTGGTTGTGACATCTTTTTCGTTTTATAGATATAAAGTCGTCCTAAACCTTAATTTTTACCTTGAACATTTACTAATACATATTTATGTTCATACGTAGTTACGTATGCAGGTAGGTACTTGAATATAATTTTTAAAACTGAGTGTCCATTTAAAATATAACTACTGAAATAGAACAACCTGTTAACTAATTATGGTCAATAAATCCCATTATCGTAGCTGTTATTTTACATAAGTCATTTATTCAAGAATAAAAAACTATTAGACTACATCAATGATACACCATTTCCAGATTCGTATGTAAAGAACAATAAAGTCATTATCACATTAACCATTTGAAACTAGATAATTATTGGTAAATATAAATCAACCAACACATTTTGCTAATGAGAAATAAATTGCAAAAGCTCTTAAAGAACACAGCAACTACATTGCGAGTTTCAATTTATCAGACCGCAAAATTGGATTGCCGGGCTTTTAATAACTACATTTCATACGAAACAGTCTCTTTACTGTGGTTTTGGAGTGGTAGTTTATTTTTACATTTTTTTAGTTAGTCGTATCAAATGATTTGTTGAATTAAATGATAAAGTCATTATCTTAATATTGAACATAATTCAATACATTTATTACTATTTAACAGTATATATTTGAAGGAAATTTGAAATTATTTATTAATATTTATTATGACTGTCTTATTTTATTATAATTTTTTAGCCTCAACCACTCATTACACCCTGGGTCTGTGTGGTGAACTAAAGACAGCAGCAACTTTTGACTTACTGGGCCAGGCCCCGCCCCCGCGTTGCCCCTGGACCACCGTTTCAGTGCAAAAACAAGATAAACTATAGCACAAAAAAACTTCAAAACAGTACGGCTTAGCTCAGTTTAGCTCTTCAACATAAACGATCTAGCATAACAACCTAAGGTGAAGTACCTCATAAATTCAAGACTGGGATGGTGGCGTCATCCTGTAATCCAGCTACTTGGAGGTCACGAATTGTGGATAGTTGTGAGCGATGCTCGGTGGGTGTGCTGTTCTGTGGTGTGGATTAACGTCCATACTATTGAATACTACGTTAATCCGCAAAGACCATTCTCATAACTAGACCGATTAGTAATTCAGAGGCAGTGGTTCGGACCCCACGTTAAACTGTAGGTCCCTTAGTTGCCATCGGCTGTTGGGCTATTAATTAACAGTCCTGTCTAAGGAACAAGTCAGCCTTAGTCAGTATAAAGACTACAAGATCGTACCACAATCATCTTACACTCAATCCTCATTCATACTTGGCTTAAAATACCTACCTAATAGTATGGTCACCATTTCAATAATCTAATCTAATCAAATGTAATCTCATACTTTCCAAAATTTTCATTTTAGCTTAAAAATATTTATATTTATGAGACTTTTAATGGAAAAGCTATATACATTTATAGGTAAATGTATTAATACAGAATCTTTAAAATTCATAATGGTATTAGCTAATTAACTATTCAATATATTTATTCAATTTTTTTACGAGAGTTGGTACTCCGCACTTGTGCTCCAACTCTCGTTCTGAGCGCACGCTATCTTGTGTGTGTGTGTGTGTGTGTGTGTGTGTGTGTGTGTGTGTGTTGTGGTTATCTGTTGCATTATAAATACAGTTTTGGTATTGTGCATGATAGATAAGTATAGTATTATAACATGATATAATTTAAAAACTTTTACTTTTAATTTTTATGTAATCACTTGAAAACGGAGTAGTGTCTCCACCCCCAGAAACGTTGACACAGACGTGTTGGAAAAGTACAATAAAGGATATTTAATAACGTATAAACGTAATCATTTTAAGCATATATATATATATATATATATATATATATATATATATATATATATTATATATATTTTAAAGTTTTATATTAATAAAAACACCTATTAATATTTTGTACATTTTTAAAATGTAAGTACGATCAGTATTTCTTACATCCCACGTACTTTTTTAATATAACAGTTGACAAAATTGTGAATGATAAGCCCATCCACAAGCGGATTGTACAGCGCTCAGCAATTGCAAGATACAGATCCTATTGTCGTTGGATTAAAGCGACCTCTGTCTACATTCTTTGTAACATTTCTCACACCTTATTTGTTAAAGGAAAAACTAAGACCTCAAACATGTGATACAGCAACAGCTACTCAATAAAAAGTATTTATTTTTTACAGAAAACGTCCCTGCAATAAATATCATTTTATCTAATCAACATAAACCTATCCATTCCAAACAATTTAAATTAAAATGAAATAATAATGGTTACGTGAACATGATTCTTAAAACAAAAGTTAAACGGAATTTCGGCATTTATGTCATATATGTGAAGTACACCTTTTTACAGTTCTAATGAAGACCAAACTCTAGGAGAGACAGGCAACCATTAATATCTATAGAAAGTTAAGTTTGAAAGCGAAGTTTCTAGATGTACCTTCATCATTGGTTCTTGTCTGATAGAAGTTTGGTACAGACCAAAAACCTCATTTATAATTAAATATTTAGTATGAGGAAAGTTTTATTATATTAATAATTTTTTACGTAATTGCTTCTCTTTACGAGTTTTGGTACGCAGTTTCTGGTTCACTCCATAAGTATTTAATTATGTATGAGTCAAAATACAAACATTGTTCTCCTACATAGCTAATGCTCACATTCAGTTTTTGAAAGTCATTGTTGGTTATGATGGATTTTTGTAATTTAAATTGTTGTTGATAATATTTTAAAATGATTTTAAAACATGTTCAGTCGGTTATTATCAGTCGTTTCCGGTTGTATCGTTTTTTTTCAGTAAATTGCTGTATCGATACCAAACAGTGTCCGGTAGCAGTGAGTTATACTCAATGGAAATATACAGATATTTTTTGGAAGTGGACAAATTACACAACAAAGATTTAATTATTTAAAAAATCTTCCTCAATAATAGACGGACCCTACCCTTACACATAAAGCCTTTAGACGAACCTTACCCTTATCTTAGGACCCTTTTATGAACCTTACTCTTACCCTCAGAGCTCTTAGACGAACCTTAATCTTACCCTTAGGGCCTTTAGACGGACCTTTCCCTTACCCTTAGAGGCTGTAGACTGACCTTACCCCTATCTTAGAGCCCTTAGACGGACCTTTCCCTTACCCCTAGAGCCTTTAGACTGACCTTACCCCTATCTTAGGGCCCTTAGACCTCTTAGACCCTTAGGACCCTACACTTATCCGACCATTACACACCCGCCCCTGGTTTAACCTAACGGTAACATCTTAACTTTATAGTTTTTGCAAACTTTAATACTTCAAAGTGAAATATGACCTACACAGGCAAGTACATATAAGTAATAATAAGTGTAAAATTATAATTGGGGTTGGGAACTTGTATAATATGTTTCACAGACAGTATTGATAATTAATAGCCAAACAACCATGGTATCCAAGTGGCCTTCAGTTATAGTAGCCTATTGTTTCCATTTCAGTAATCTACCTAAAATTTACGTATTTTTGTGTAAATGATATACTTATAATATTGTAGTCAGGATATGTGTTGTTTTATGTGCCTTCCAACACGTGTTTACTGGCTAAAACAAGTTGATAGTGTTGGTACGTTGAGACGCATATTGTTTTTGAATAACTTCTTGATTAGCATTATACGCTTAGTTGTACCATAGGATGAAGTAAAACTCACGTCTCCCAACACTACTTAATATATTTACACTTATATTGTAATTATATACAGCGGTAATATTCAAAATTTGTTAAATTGGCGATCGATTTCGTCCAGTTACACCGAACATCATCAGGTCCAAATGGAGACTGAAAAAACAAGATGGCGTCCTTGCTTAAATACTACTGGCTACCGTAAATTCCTTTCATGGCGTCATAGGTAGCATTTATTGGCTGGCTGGGTTCCGGAAATATATTTTTATACGTTCTTGCAGTATCAAAATGTATTTGTTCATTTTTAATTTTGTTTTATCTTTACATTTTTCTTTATAAATAAATAACTCGTGAAGACGAGAGTTTTTACTTCATCCTGTATTGTATTTTTGTTGGAGACGAAAATGAAACTCAGGACTATCAACTCCCTCAACTATAGTTAATAGGGGTGAACATCTAATGAGGTAATTAGGGAAATTAAGTAAATTAATAATTGATCATTTGCATTAGAGATAATGTTTTCTTAATTCTATCATATGTTAAAATAGAAATAAATTGTAAGATTATCCATGCATTATTAATATATTATGCAAAAGCTCTATTGGAACAAAATTACGTCGACTCAGCAGCAGCAGTCATGGTGGAAACAAATGGTTCCGCAACCACTCTTCGCAGACCATTTGAGTTATTATCTCAAACTCTACCTTGGTGAAAATAAAATTCTCACCATGCCTTTATTAAATATAAGGTGGGTTTTTATTTGATACCAAAATCACTTATAATAAGAATAGACGTACGACCGTTAAATGAAAAAGCTTTTAAAACAGTAACTTGAGAATACTATTTGATTACACAAACTTAGAGGTGTTTATAGATACCATTATTTGGAAAGTTATTTGATAAGTGGTCATAATACTATTAGCTTAAACTAAGAGTTTGAATGTAGGAAAACTCATAACAAGAACATTTATGAGCTAAATAGTAACCGCAGGACGCGTACCGGAACGTTGTAATTCAGCAAAAGCGATAAAGACGATTTTCACGCGAATTACATAGGTACAACATTTCTCATAAAACCGTATTTTTTTGGATGCATATTCAGCAAGGAAAATTAAGATTTTAAGAGAATATTCTCTCATCTGTTACAGAATAGCTGAAACAGATGTTTGTAAATTGCCAGTTTTACCAACATAATTGAACATAAAGTGAACACCTGTTTCTTGCTTCCCCCTCAAAGTTGGTCAAGGTCTGGTCGATGATCCTCAGTGTCATTCGATGAGTAATTTACCACCAATGTGCTTGGTTATAGTTTTGCAAGGTTTTGTTGGGTGCCGTTTCATTTGTGAAATGTGTGTGTCTTTTGATGTAGAATTACCTTGAGTACGAAAGCTTTCGTAAATAATGTATGAATGTTCAAGTTTAGATAGCAATTGATTGAAGTCTCTAAATTGTCTCAGCCTTGTACTATAGTAAGCCCTTCTGTACCTGTAAGTTTCACACGCAATAAATAAAAATAAAGTTCCCATTTTACGTTTGATTTTATAGTCTGCCATGCAGTTACCAGTCTCATTATTCGATTTAAATTGGAATTGCTGAATGAACTGTATGACCAGCTTAAATGAATGTTAAATTACACCACATGGCTATTAAAATGCGTACTGTTTTATACTTTGTTGTTCTTTTGGGTTGGAAACACTGGAGTACGTAAAATAAATGACATCAATAGCCGTGTGAAAGGTAAATGACTTTTTGAAGTAATTTATTTTCCGCTCACTCACCTATAAACAGTTTTTTACGATTGCACTGTAGAACATAAACTTACACTTTTGAGAACAGTTGTATTACAATCCTAAAAAACTCTGTTCATAAAAATACTTTTAGAAAACTTTCGAATTTGCTATAAAATCACTTGACTTCAGTAGCAGTTATCAACTTTCAATTACATGTTTAAAGCCTTTATTTACATTATCTAATGAAACATTTTTTTTATGTTTATAAGTTTATACGTTTGATTATATGAGTTTATGTATCCTTACTTAATTGATGAGATCTATGAGCATTAATTGAACTTATTTATTGACTCAATTGAATCATAATCAAATAAACTCTATCTCATCATTTATCATGGACTAAATTTACTTACATACGGTATACGGTTAAATACTTACAAGTATACAAAAAATAATCAAAGACAAATATGTTAATCCTCTTTTGTCTTTCTATTATAATGAAGAGAACTTTGAGAATAATCAAAAAAGTACTGTTGTTATAAAACTATAAATAAATCACATACTATTTTAATAGGTAGCCTAATGAACTATTTTTACGTCTTAAGTTTGTAAAAAATAACCTAATTTAAATATTTTTGTGGATTTTATTTGGTTTCGATTGTGAGACATAAATTAGATGAGTTAATTGATGATAAGAGAAATGAGCTCTTCTCATTGTTTTAGATTTAAATATTAAAAGCTCGATGCGGTCTTAATTAATAACAATTGTTTGAAGTAAAACTAATTTAATATTGTGAGATTATGAACTCAGATATGGAGTAGTTGGCGATGGAGAATATAATAGTTTTACGTAGTATTTCCTTGTGTATTTAGTTGTCATGAGGGTTCCATTTCAGTTTAACATAAGTGTAGCATTTCCCATCATCCTTCTACTAACGCTAACAAATACTTCGGTAATGTTCATTATAGTAAAAATAACTAAAATTAAAACCAATTTATTTCAATTTTGTTTAACTTTTTACTTGTTTTACTTTTCGTTCTATTATGTTTGCTTCTTTTGAATTTCTTGCATGCTTTGAAAAACTTATCATACGCTATTTTCCTTACGACAGCATGAGAAGATTAAAGGAAATGCTAACTGCAGTGAGTATAAAATTATTTAATATTTTACTGCCGTTTAGAGTTGTCCAAAAAGAAAAATCTCCCTATTTTGGAAGTGGTTTAATAAATTGTAAATAAAAGATTAATAAATAGCCGCCATTTTACAGTAAACTTGGAAGATGTAAAATTTCATAAGGGGTTTCGCCAAAACTTTAAGTATTTTTTGTGAGAAATTTTAGGAGTACTACAATAATAATTTTTACCTCTAAAAACTAGTCAATGCTCCTCATTGAGGTTTACAATGTTTGAAGGTTATATTTAAAGTGTATAAGATCTCAAAGAAGACACAGTTAAAAATAAAAAAAATTATGAAGGCTCGCCGTGTCTCTTAAGTGATTACCACCACTTCTATATTTACCACTTGAAACAATCATAAATATAGAGGGTTACATAATAAAAAATAGTTGCCCGAAATGTTAGAAAATGTTAGCCAGCAATTTTGATTTGCCACACTTAAACTCATGAAATATAAAATGATTTTTCCCATTTAAGATTACTTTCAGATGTATCAAAGATACATACACTATACAAACTATACGGGATCCTAATGTCGGCAGAGTTAAAAACCGTATATAAATTAATGAAATTCGACTTATGTTTGACTGGGACCATGGCGTGTCCTGCAATCCAGCTACTTAGAGGTTAAGAATTGTTGATAGTTGTGAGCGATGGTCGGTGGGTGTAGGCTCTCTTGTTTGGATTAACGTCCACACAATTAAATACTACGTTATTTCACAAAGACTATTCTCATTATAAGACCAGTTCGTAGTTCAGAGGCAGTGGTTCGGGCTCCACGTTAATCTGATGTCCCTTAGATATGCAATTGACTGTTGGACAATTAATTAATTAACAGTTCTGCCTAAGGAACAAGTCAGCCTTAGTCAGTAACAAGACTAAAAGATCACGCCACAATAATCTTACACTCATTTCTCTTTCATACTTGGCTTAAAATACCTGGTCCTGGACAATTTGAGATTTCAGTATCTAATCTAAGTTAATCTAACAGGATGTGGCGAGGAGGGTGACCCGAGGGCCGTGAAGAACCGTGTGCTTGGGGGCTCAATTCTGCAACCCCTCGCCCACCCCTCCCTGGCGCACATCTCCTACGACGGCGACCTCATGTGTGGTGGCACCGTGGTGGGGCCCCACCACATCCTCACCGCCGCCCACTGCGTCATCAACGTCCTGTAAACTGGTTACTTTGCATCATGAATAGCTGTAGAATATATGAACACTATATCCCCTCTTAACCGATAAATGCCAAGCTTCAACAGGTATCGTGCGTCACATGTTTTGGAGGTCATGTAACCTCTTACAATCCTGAAAGTAATAAAACATTGTCAGTCACAAAAATGGAGGATCGTCTGCAAAAAATTAGAGTATAGTTTCATCTAGAGTACCTCAGGGCTCCATACTTGGTCCATTTTTGTTTTTCTATAAATTCACGTATTATTATCTATTTATGATCTCAAAAATCTATAAATTGAATTAATCCTACATATGTTGGCCTTAATCAGCAGTTAAATCAAATCGTAGTGGATCTCATTCATTATACATGTAAATTATTTATAAGTATCTTTAAGGAACGTATTAAAAAAGCTACTGGCGAAGAACTTTGTGACCAGTATTAGTAAAGATTGGTTGATAACACCAAGAATGGATATGAATCAGCTGCATTTCTTTCTCAGGTTTGAAGGCCAACATACTACCAATTAAACCATAAAACCGTACCAAATGCTCCCACTTTTCGATTTCCATTAGAAGTATACAAAGGACATACACGTTTTACAGTGAACTTCAATTATATTTTGCTAGACATTTACATATATAATTTATTTTTAATAAAAGAACGGTTGACAGAAATTTTAATTCGAGTTTTTTCCGATTATTCAGTTCAGAGTCGTCGTTGAAAGTGTTGCTTGGAGTGCACAACCGTGTCGAGCTAGGACCTCACGTGCGAACATTGGACGTCAGGAGAGTTATCAAGCATGAACGATTTCGTATCCTGGAGAACCACATGCTCATCAATGATATCGCGCTTCTCGAGACGGACAAAATCAAGTTCAACAATTACATAAAGCCTATGTGTTTGCCGATCGACATAGGTAGCTATTATCAAACTTTAAGAAAATTAGTGATTGTCCCCGTATTTTTAAGACTGTGAAAATCATAAGAAGATGTTGTATTTACTTCACTGTAAATACTTACTGCTATTTAGAGGTCACGAATTGTGGATAGTTATGAGCGATGGTCGGTGGGTGTAGTGTTCTCTTGTGTGGATTAACGTCCGCACTATTGAATAGTACGTTAATTCGCAAAAACCATCCTCATGATTAGACCAATTCGTAATTCAGAGGCAGTAGTTCGGATTCCACGTTAAACTGTAGGTCCCTTAGTTATGCAATTGACGGTTTGGCTATTAATTAACAGTCCTGTCTAAGGAATATCTCAGCCTTAGTTAGTAACAAGACTACAAGATCGTGCCAAAATCATCTTACACTCGTTTCTCAGTCATACATGGCTTTAAATACCTACATTGTGGTATGGTTGCCATTTCAATAATCTAATCTAATCTAATCTAAAGAGAACTAAACTCCTATCTAGTAGGAGTTTACCGCACCCATTTACTCTGTGGAAATGTTTGGTCATGCCAAATTCACCACTACCGCAACTGACCGCTATAACGAGGGCCTTTTAATTGGAACGGATATCAACACTAGTGTCAGTTTTGCATTAACTGTGTGGAGCTAAACAATAAACAATGTTCGTGTTTAAATCCACACTATTACCACCACTTTACACCATAAAAACTTATTTATAACTATTGTGATTTGGTTTTCACGATTACTATGTGATTTTGTATCTTTGATGATACGTTTGAATTAATTTTTATTTTGGTGACAGCTTATTTTCTAAAAAATGTAACGAAATTTACTGGTAATGTTGAGAACTGTTTGCTGAGGATCTATTAAGAACCAGGCAGAGAAGAACTCGTGAGAATCTTTATTTGCCATATCTTTCAATTATAATTATTAGCTAACATGTGTAAAATTATGAAAGCTCATCGGTAATTTTTATGATTACGGCAGCCCAGATAAGAGATTAGGAGTCGGTGGTAGGTCCTATTTCACCTGAGAACCTGGTCCCTCACGCGACGATGTCTCTTAAAAACTAGCGTGTCTTATCTATTTCTGATAATTATCTCAGATTTTCTCCGAAATAATGTATTTAATTCCCTCTTTAAAAATAACTTTGATCAAGGATACACTCAAAGGAAATGTTTTCAGTTCCTTTAAACAGTAGTTCTCATACAACCATTTGTACCCACTTCCACTATACCTTTTTGGCAAACACCCCCAAATTTCTATAAACCCCTCCAGAACTTAAAGATATCCACGTCAAAATAAAATGAATGAATTAAAAATGCTAACTAATAAAACATTTTATTCTTACACAAAGTGCTATGTAACTCACAACTGTAAACAAGGAAAAATAGTATTGCAAATACATATGATTAATTTAAATTAAAACTCAGAACATAGTAAATGTGAATAAAAAGATATTACAGTGACCATCTTCAATCCTTCCTCAGAAGAAAGTGTTAAGAAGAAGCTGTAGGTAGCCATTTTAGCTTAAAATCAAAATCTAAATTCTTGACTTAATACCTTAATAGGGGTTTCACAGGTGGGAATCAGTCTGAAGTCGGGGGTTGTAGTGGGTGCAAGTACTGCTCATTCCTTGGTGTGTGGTACAGTGGTCACAGTGCCTACTTCATAATAAAAGAGTTTGATGGTTTAATCTTAAGCAAAATCCTAACCTTGAGAGTTTTTGACCCTGATCCAAACTATCTTCCTTCAACGGAGTATTAGTTTAAGGTCCTGTCTAAATGTATCAACTAGGTTTTGGCAGTTCATTACGTGGATTACACTCTTCAAACTTCAGCTTTTATCTCCCACCAGAGTGGGACTGTGTTTAATCTATCAGTCGACGTTTTTTGTCAGATCCGAGTCGGCACAAAGCGGCTGCCGTTGCTGGCTGGGGGAGGACCAAGTATGAAGCCAAGTTTAATCCACGCTTGCCTATGGTAGCGTTGTTGAACCTCCTCTCAAACGAAGAGTGTCTCAAGTCCAACCTAGGAAAACCGATGAGCGAGGTGACCGATATTTTCAAAATGGTCCTGTGTGCCTACAACCGTAAATCAGACGCATGTCAGGTCAGTATATTCCTAATGAAAACATAGATTAAACTGTATGATAATCTGTGGATTTTTCGTAACAAAGTTATTTTTAAAACTACCCATAAAAAACTAAAAAACCTCTGGAGATACAGTGGATATATCCGTACTTACCAAGCTGTATCTACACAAATCGTATTAACGGTATAGACTGTGGCTCTGGTGTGTGTGTGTGTGAGCGTCACTTTTACAAACAAAAACACACACACAGTCAAGCAGATAAAAATCACTTCAAAAACCACTTTTTGGATTTAGTAAAACGTCAAAATATATCTACTGAAAACTAAAATTTGAAGGTTTTACAAAAGCAATATAATACCTCTGAGAGTACAAACACAACACAAGACGAAATTTACATTAAAAAACTACACATGTTAGAAATTTTGACCGGTACTGGGATTGATTTTGTGTTTTGTGTTGTGTTTGTGCTCTCAGAGTTTTCATTTTATTCTAAATGACGACGTCCTCTGGGCAAAATTGACGCCCTCAAGTTCACCAGATGAAGACCCCACGTGGTGTCGAAACTGCAGTAGTGAGTTGAAAACCCACCGCTTAAGGATCACATTGGCAGTTGAGGTATTTAAACCATTATTTTATTATAACTGAGTGATTTGGAGGCTAACAACATGAAATTTATTTTAGGTAAAGGTTTTAACTCAAGGTAGGTAGTTTGGATTGAAGGAAGATGTTTAAGTTTAGTCGTGTTATATTCATTCAAATGACGAACAAAATCTTTTGCATTTCCTGGAGGATTTTTCTACCCATAAGTTTCAGTAATGTTTAAGTCCATAACATTTAGTACGTAAACATTATTTGTGTTCTTTATTCGTTTATATATAATTGCTTATTACACTCTTTAGAAATCAATTAGGTCTAAACAATACGATGCAGTCTTTATGGGTGATTGTAATATTTGAATTATTTTTCAGGGAGACAGTGGAGGTCCTCTGTATGTTCATGATGAGAATGATATTCAATATCTGATAGGTACGTCTCTCTCGAGGTATTATCGTTAATATGTATGTATATGTAGTACTTAGGTATACTGTCGTGTATTTTTTTACATTTTATTTCGTTCATTAAGTTTATTGACCTTAACCTTCCCGTATGTATAAAATAGTTATTCCAAGTAAGCCTCACAGGTATACCATTTATATATGTTTTTGGTTTTGGAGGGGGGAATTCGGACCTTGAAAAAATAACGACCTTTGGTTCTTCTACTTACGTTGCTTGATAACTAATATTTTACTATTAGGATGTTGTGTTGTTTATTATGTATTTATTTTATCTTACTCAAACTCAAGTTTTATCTATGACGTCAGTTGTAACGTTTTAACATATTCCCATACTTTTGGTAATGGTTTATCATAATACCCTTTTTAGCTCAACCAATATTCAAATTTATGAGCAGCATCGTATAATTAATTTTTAAATTAATTTGCTTTGCTCTTTGTCCAAAGCTTACCTGACATTTGATACAAATACTGTCAGTAAATGTATACCTATATATTTTTTTTATTTTTATATTACGTAACTTTACATAAGTACAGGTTTAATTTAAAATAAATAATTTTGAATTAAACGTAAAGCTATGTACACTAAATATTATATTCTTTTGTTCATAATCATGTGTCCTTAGTCAAAAAGTATAGTTATTCTATTCTGTTTAAGAGTCAGTGGGTGTTTTATGTTGTAACAACTATACAGTCTATACAATAAAAATGAGAAACTACAGGTTACAAATTGTACATCGTTACTCCAACTTTATGCTTGTTCATGGCAGTTTGTTTTGTCTGATTACCTTCAGACATATGCACACGATCCATGAAGTTTTACTCTTGACATTTTATGTTTACATTTAAGTGAACATACTTAAGTGAACTTGTTTATTATACTTGCATGGACTAGTTTACATTTGAGTGAACGAGTATATACTTAAGTGAACGAATTTATACTTGAGTGTACGAGTATAAACTTAAGTGAACGAGTTTATACTTGAGTGAACGAGTTTATACTTGAGTGAATGAGTTTATACTTGAATGGACGAGTTTACATTTGAGTGAACGAGTTTATATTTGAGTGAACGAGTTTATACTTGAGTGAAAGGGATTATATTTGATTAAACGTGATGCAATTGAGAGTACAATATTTCATTTAAGATAATACAGTATATGTACAATTGAATGTATAGGATTATATTTGAGTGAACATTATTATATTTTACAGGATGGGATTATATTTGAGAGAACAGGTATACATTTGAGTGAGTGGAATTAGATTTGAGTGAACGGGATTACATTTGAGTAAACGGGATTACATTTGAGTGAACGAGATTGTATTTGACTGAACGGGATTGTATTTGAGTGAACGGGATTACATTTGAGTGAACGGGATTATATGTGAGTAAACGGAATTAAATTTGAGTGAACTGAATTACATTAGAGATTAGGATTACATTTCAGTGAATGGGACTACATTTTAGAGAACGGGATTGCATTTGTATCGCATTAAGAGTTGTACTACAGTCAAATTAAAATTCCAGGTAAAAAACAAAACTTCACTCTAATATTTTTCAAATGTTAGAGCAATAGTATAGTGTGCAGCCTTAACTTATCCACGCTATATTATAAAGCTACGGTTATATGCAACTTATGTACCCTCAATACTACATTAAATGTAGAGTAAATTTTACTCTTTATACTTGGAAAATAATTCGATTGTATACATATACGGAAAGTGTTTATAGGTGGAAGGGCCTATACAAACTAAACAATTTTAACAAAAGTGGTGGAAGGTTTTGAATTATATGTAATGATCCCAGTTATCCAGATTTGGTTAGGGATATTGCGTTGCTGGTAGACTGTTAGTGGTAGAGAACGTATGGTATACTTTTGACAAGCTACGACACTTATACAGTCTGAATACTTACGTTTAGAAAATTTCATCAGTAACGTAAAAACGTCTCTGTAACGCAATCGACGATGGTATGATTTGTAAAAACTTTCCCACCAGGTATTGTATCTTTTGGCGTGAAGTGCGGAACCAAGGGCACGCCGGGACTATATACTCGAGTGGCCAGCTACTTGGATTGGTTGGAAGAGAACATGAAGGGAGAGTTCTGTTCTCCACCAGATGTCGCAGATTATCCAGACTAATACTTAGATAGACTCATGTAACATCAATGTTCATGATATGTTAAAACACTACAAAGTCCATAATAAACATCAAGTTCCAAGGTACTTAATTATCTGCCTAAAAACCACATAAGTGCATGCAGCTGATATGGAAAGTACTGAGGTACTTTAATGTAGTTGTCACAATAATTCATAGAGTATTAGAAGCTAGAAGTTGAAATTATAGTTTTGGAATTCAGATAAATAGATCACCCTGTAATGAAATCCTGAAAAATTATATTTTGCTCAATTCTGTGTCTAGATTTTTTCTTGTTTCTGCATTAACTTCATTTTATAAGAATGAAGATTAAGTCAGTTTGGCTAAGTTATAACTGTTTTCAAGGAAAGCTATTGTTATCCACTTCAATAGCAACATATACTAATACATTTAATAAAATTGTTTAATCAAATCATTTTGTAGTCATTTATGACATTTCAGGTGATTTTAATATAAAATCTTCTTTAACTATATTTTTACAAAAATAAACTACTAAATGAGATTCAAAATTACTCCTTTTAGTTTAGAGATGTGTTAATTAATTGAGTAAGTTTATTAATTTACCATTAATTAATGGTAAATTAATGTAAATAAATTTATTATACTATAAATTTATTAATTTAGTCAAAAATGTTTAATAGGGTAGGTTTACACTTTAATAAAGTTTGCGTCTTAAGAGTTATATTAACGAAATATAGTTGCGTTATTGCAATACAATAGCAACAAGACATATCTATGGTCCAACATTAGCTATCAGGCATGTAATTAGACATGTCCTGCGGCAATGCTAAATTATAACGTAATTTAGTGGTCCGGTCCGTTAATTATTATGTGTCATTATCTATGCAATTTCTCGTATTAGATCATTGCTTTCGTTATCGATCATAGAAAAATCGTTAAATAAACATATGTACTGTGTAAATAAAAAATTCACCTTGGTACAGTAAAATATTTGGAACATTTGTTTAACTTTAAGCACTAAGATTTCAACACATAGTTTCCTAGCTTTCCTGGTAAGATATCTTTGATTTATAAAGATATAGTAGAGACATCCACCTATTCAGTTACGGTATCATAATAGTAAAATTTTTTTATTTAATTTTTCAGCCAAAACACTAAACTTGTAATTTATCTTGATAATACATAATTTGCAGGAGGCCTATTTGTTTTAAAATGTATCCAATACAACTGCTAGAACTGTTAGAAATAGCTAGAACTGTATACTGAGCTATAAAGCTTACCTAAGGGTTGTTAGGAAGTTCATATCTGAATCCGCAGTTTCGGATTATCTAAACTCAAGGAACAAATTGCAGGTAGGTATTTAAACGCAAAATTAAATTTGTTTTCATCATGACATGAGTGATGCAAAAATGTGTACATTAAAGCATATAATTTGCGAAATGAATGTGTTTCAATCATTATTATTTGATGTCGTTGCGTACTAAGTTTCATCAAACTTTATCCATATTTAAATGTGTATATTTACATAAAGTATATCGTATAAAAATCGCGGTGAAAATAACATTCATTATTGGTGATGGTAGATATGTTTTTTAGATTTTTCTTGCGGACATGTTCCATCATGATTTTATGTAAAAAAGTTTCATCTGGAGGGTTGGGGGTTGTTTTATGTGTTAATTGTGTTATGTTTTAGATATTAGTTTTCCTGAGGATGGGATCTGTTTCCAGATCCTGAAACGTCGTGGAACTTTGTTTTACATAAAATAGTGATGGAAAATGTCCGCAATAAAAATCTAAATATTAAAAATACATTCTATATAGGATTGCTGTATAAAGTGCTACATAAATTTTCGCTTTACGTATGTCTCATACGGTACTAAATATTATTAACATGTGTTTAACAATGATGAAGTAATATAAATGTATTTATTAGTCTTCAGAAAAGTTGGGGTAGGTAATTAAAGTAAGGGTTATTTTCGAACATGAAATTCTATGAACGCTGACTAAATATGGATAAATTTCAAAAATAAGAAATACCAAAATTTGTCCCATATAATAAACATAATTAAAATTAGGAAGTATTGAATTGAAGCCGACCTAAAGTGGTGTTGCTAGCGAATGTTATCGCCTGCTCGCTGGGCCCCATCTGTATGTCTGCCTCTGACGGTTCCCTGTTCACAAAGCATTGTTGTATCTGGCAAACATGATTGTTTCATCACTTAATCAGCACCTACACACACGCGTTTGCAACTCTCTCTGCCGTATCACTTATCAATAGTAGGTTTCATTGCAAGAATTGAATTTTGTAGTGAACGAGCTTATCACACATGACATACAGACATATGATATTGATGCGAAAAGGTAAAGGAAAATGTAAAAAGGTGATGCTAATTACCTGTCAGTTGTGTTATGCTATAATAATCGACTGTCACTTCTGAAACCATCGATAACGTAGTTCTACCATTGACATACACTTATTTCATCTTTTCACATTTTTACGACAAAAAACGAATCACCTTCACATCAGCTGCGTCTTTCCCTCCCTAGGCTTGGGAAAGAATATTTCGAACCGTAAAGCACACTGATATATTCAAAACGATCGTTTTCACATATTAGATTTCCTGAGGATGGGATCTGTTTCCAGATCCTGAAACGTCGTGGAACTTTGTTTTACATAAAATAGTGATGGAAAATGTCCGCAATAAAAATCTAAATATTAAAAATCCATTCTATATAGGATTGCTGTATAAAGTGCTACATAAATTTTCGCTTTACGTATGTCTCATACGGTACTAAATATTATTAACATGTGTTTAACAATGATGAAGTAATATAAATGTATTTATTAGTCTTCAGAAAAGTTGGGGTGGGAAATTAAAGTAAGGGGTTTTTCAAACATGAAATTCTATGAACACTGACTAAATATGGATAAATTTCAAAAATAAGAAATACCAAAATTTGTCCCATATAATAAACATAATTAAATCTAGGAAGTATTGAATTGAAGCCGACCTAAAGTGGTGTTGCTAGCGAATGTTATCGCCTGCTCGCTGGGCCCCATCTGTATGTCTGCCTCTGACGGTTCCCTGTTCACAAAGCATTGTTGTATCTGGCAAACATGATTGTTTCATCACTTAATCAGCACCTACACACACGCGTTTGCAACTCTCTCTGCCGTATCACTTATCAATAGTAGGTTTCATTGCAAGAATTGAATTTTGTAGTGAACGAGCTTATCACACATGACATACAGACATATGATATTGATGCGAAAAGGTAAAGGAAAATGTAAAAAGGTGATGCTAATTACCTGTCAGTTGTGTTATGCTATAATAATCGACTGTCACTTCTGAAACCATCGATAACGTAGTTCTACCATTGACATACACTTATTTCATCTTTTCACATTTTTACGACAAAAAACGAATCACCTTCACATCAGCTGCGTCTTTCCCTCCCTAGGTTTGGGAAAGAATATTACGAACCGTAAAGCACACTGATATATTCAAAACGATCGTTTTCACAGCTGAATCACTAAAAATGTTTTATCCTCCACCTACCATGTAGATCCTCACTTTACTCTGTGGAATAGAGTTCTAATGTGATAATTTTAGTCCCGAGGGCGAAAAAGTATGCAGTTTTTGTCCCAAGGGAGTAAAAGTACTCCCATAAGAAAAACATTGGAGAAATCTGGCTAACCCTATAGTATACCGAAACAATAAAAGCTGACAGTAGTAATTATTTCTTTAGCGATCAGCTGATACTTTGCATTGGTTGCTTTGTGGTTAGGTTAGCTAACTTGGAAAATGGTAAAAATTCAGGTTAGTTAATAGACGGTAATTTGTACGTTGTGTTACTTGTATGTATAGATGAGGGGAAAAAGGTTGTTTGTATTATGGGATTAAAGTCCCTTTAGAAAATTGTTTCCTTCGTAAACAAAAAGTAAATTCACTTAAATGCCTTTTCCCACAAATAACAATTTTTGCAAATATACAATATTTTATTTGTCATGATAAAGATTTAACTCTTTTATAATGTATTTTATTAAATTTGCAACAAACATTCAATGATTATATCCGCTTCCTTTATAATTAAAACAAATAAATAATAAAATGAAACTGCATATTTCGCCGGAATAGAACATTACACTAGCCCTTTATAGCATAATTGATTCTATAATGAAAGAGTAACCAAATAGGGTATTGCTGTTATCAGCTGACGTCACAAAATGTTCAATTAACAGCGATTGTTGGACCAACAACGTCATTAACAGGCACTCGTAATGTGTTGGAGAAGCTCTAGTCTTTGTTGGAGCATTCCTCGCTATGTTGTATTGCTAATGGAGGACTAACAATGTTATATGCAATGGTATTGCATTGTACTTTAAAATAAACATTTATATACTCGCAAAACGTATTATTTACTTTGTCTCTATTGTTGCAATTAAAATTTATTGTTGCGATCAAAGCTAGTTAACACCATCAAAGCATTTTGGTTTAATGTAATGGAAGATTTTTTTGTTTGCTTTTGTCTTAATATTTTTTTTCTTTATGTCGGAAGTAATGTAATCTATAAAGTAGGTTTTGAATTCTTTCTACTGTCAACTTCAACCGTATTTTCACTAAACCTTAAATGAAATCATAATTAATTGTTTATTTCTATTAAAATGTTACAATATCAGTTCCCAAAGAATCTACATATGTTGTGTTGGACGTTATAATTATTATAATACAATAATACTGAACAATATATCTGTTTCAGTTTATAATTAATAGTTTTGTAATTAAATACGCGAATTTCGGTATAGAACTCTAGGTGACGGTAGTGTTTTTGTATCCCTAAAATAGTAATACACACTTAGATAGTAGATCTAACTCTTAAAAACTAACGATGTCACTGTTAGAAACTTAAAAAAATCTAGAAATTGTTTAATGTCCTTAAATGTAAGGAAAATGCTTTAGTCAAATATAGCCAAATAGCCAAATAGCTTTGACGTTCAATTCCTCAAGAGAACAATGAAACCTGTGAAATCTTTCTTTTTAATTATCATATGAACCCATTTATGAACCCGAGAGACATATTTATAGTTATTATTATTTCCAATTCGGTCACGTATACTGTACTAATGAGTCCTGTAACCAATATTTGAAATAAGTGAAATCAAATATTAAAATAAAGTCGATTGGTCATCACAATCCGCTCTAAATGCTAATTCCACCCAAAGCTATCCCATTGGAATCAGTTGCTAAATTATTCTGGAAATGAAACGCTGGTTGTTGTTGGTGTTGATTTCCATGATGTATGTGACTGGACTTGGGACTTGGTAACAGTTCAAAAAGGAAAATTCAGATTATCCTTGAACTTTGTGTTTTTTTATTTTCCAAATACTTATGCGTTCTTAGGACTTTCCAGTTAACACGTTCGTTAAAGCGTTAGGGATATGTTTATATTGAAGAGTACTATTATTTATAAACTAACTATAGGAGTATACACTGCTAAATAACTAAACAAAGAAAATAAAAAAATATATTTAGATATTAGGTATTTGGTTAGGTAAATGACAGCGTAATAGACCAAGAATCCTTATAACTCAGCATAACTCTGGTTTGGATCCAAGAGTCACCAATAAGTGTTTATCAACTACACTTCCGAAAGAGGACTTGTTTAGATGTCAAGATTCTTGACATGGGATGGTGGCGTCTTCCTGTAAACCAGCTACTTGGAGGTCATGAATTGTGGATAGTTGTGAGCGATGATCGGTGGGTGTAGTGTTTTCTTGTGTGTATTAACGTCCGCACTATTGAATTATTGAATCTATTGAATCTGTTAATACGTTAATCCGCAAAGAACATCCTCATAATTAGACCAACTCGTAATTCAGAGGTCGTGGTTCGGATTCCATGTTAAACTGTAGGTCCCTTAGCTGTCATAGGCTGTTGGGCTATTAATTATTATGTCTAAGGAACATGTCAGCCGTAGTCAGTAACAAGACTAAAAGATCGCACCACAATCATCTTGCACTCAATCCTCATACTTGGCTTTAAATACCTACCTTGTAGTATGGTCAACATTTCATTAATCTAATCTACTCTAATTTAATCTAATCTTGTTGACAAATTAAAACTCTCAACTAGAAAACACGAATATGACCTACCTGACCTCCCTAAAGTGACCTATGCTAATAATTATCAACCTAACTAAACACCAATATCGTCTTGCATTATAATGTAGAGAGAGTGTATTGGTCGCCAACAAACAGTGCTCTGTGGAGTTGGATTGGATAATGGCTATTTATAGTATGAAAACATTACCAACCCATTCAGGTCCGAATTTTTTTATCAAATGTTTCAAGAAAATATCCGGTTCTGTTCGACATCTAACGTAACCCATCAGTTAGTGGCATATATTGAGAACCTAGTAAACTACATTCCGTGCTGCCCACTATGATCTAATATCGGACCTATCTCACTGAGTTCACTACTTCGCCGCTAGAGTACACTTTATAGCCAACTACTAAATGCTATGTTAGACTATGCACGGGTAGCCGAAAGCGTTACAGTGTATCAATGACGAGTGAAACGTCAAAACATTTCGGAAGTGCTAGGGTTCAAATCCCAGCCATGAGCGAACCAAATTTGGCTTGCAAATGTATGGTACAGAGGCGGGAGGGCCACCCTTGAATTAAGGAGACCGACTTGGGTGGAAATTGGCGGTATTTGTAGGCTTAATTGGGATTGCAGTGAACACCTGTTTTGCTTTTGTGGTTAGTAGTTTTTAAGGGGGGGCACAGGAGTTTTTTTATTTTAAATTTTTGATGAATTATTTTACTAATAAAATGTAAAATACGGGCAGTGAACGCACCGCAAAGGTGCGTTCGTGGCCTTCGATGTTAACGATATAAAATATCAATAAATAATCTAACTTAAGCCTACAATTTGCTGTATGTTGGCAATACCGCCAAAATGTGTTTTCGGGTGTTTGGCAAAATTACCTAGGTATATTTGAATTACCTATATGTCATTTTGCAGATGTCCGGTAGGTTATATTCAAGTGTTTCTGGGCAAGATAGATAATATGACACAAAGGTACCCGGCGACATTATGGAAGTCATCTTTCAGAAGTCCAGCCTCCTCTCGCCCTAGCTTTGCTTGATATATCCCATGTATAGTGTGTGTGAGAAGGTAATGTAAAGGCAAAATATGCTGTCTTTCCCTTTAAACAAATCTTTAATCAATTGCAGCATATCTTTATTAGTTTCATTGACCTGTAAATCCACTCCACAGCAGCATCTTGTGACCAACGAACTGAAAACTCTAGCTCTAGGGAAATTACTTTCTTCTTTCTCGTCTAGTTGGAAGATAATAGAACTATTTTATATTCTTTCCTGAAGCACTACTCTCCTTTATAAAAAGGTTATTAGGTTTTAAAAACAAACTAATTAAAAAACAAATTAATTAATCAAATCAAATTGAGTGTGTGACAGAGTTAATGAAATAAACAATAATTTCATTCAATAATTCTTTATTCAAACCTATACTACTGATAAGAGCTTTTTTAATATTATCGGTTTTTCGTAAAATCAGTCAATGAAAATTATTCTCTTTGTTACACCCAAAGAATATGAGTAAATATTGTAAACTTGTGACATTTTCCCACTATTTTGTTGTTTATGGTATAGTTAAACAATGATAATTGTAAATGTTACTCAAAAATTTTACTTGGACACTTAATTTTCACTTCTTTGTTTGAAATTCACTATTTCGTGATTGCGGATTTATGTTATTTAGATTTTTTCCGGACATTTTCCATCACGATTTTATGTAAAACAAAGTTTTACGACGCTTTGGTGGACTAATATCCAAAAAATAAACATTGTATTAATTGTGTTATATTTTAGACGGGATTGTGTTATACTAAGGACGGGATCAGATTTACATAAAACGGGATCAGGACTTAGTTTTACATAAAATCGTGATGGAAATGTCCACAATAAAAATCTATTTTTCACTGTTAGTTAATTCAGTAAATTCCGAGTTAAAAATAATTCCATAATCTGGGATTTTTATTTTTTTCCATTATTAATAATCCTATATACGTTGTTAATGTTACGTGCGTTCTTCTCCACTAACACAATAATCTTAAAAATACTTAAATATGACCTTTTTATTTACAGCAATTATAAATATCCACGTCAACTTGTATTGAAAGATTTTTAGATAAAACAAAACATGATTTTGTCGCAATAAAAGTAAAATATAAATCTGTAATGGGAGGAAATTAAAAGATAATTGAATCGTTAATCTCATTATCATTAGATTAGGCAGTTATTACGCAGCAGTGTTGCAAAACATAGATGAAATTGATGGCTTTTATGACTGGTGTTTGCATTGTTTTGATAGCCAATAACCCCACCAGCATCCATAAACCTTTATGATATACTGACACTTATGACAGAGGCTTATAACATGTATTCATCCGCTGAAAACAAGTAATCCATCTCTTCGACCTTGCTTAAGAATATATTTACTAAAAATCTGACAGGGAATTAAAAGTGAATGCATTTGAACCACTAAATTACTTCACGGCGCAGTAAATATATGTTGATATTTGAAACTATAACCTTGGCGAGCTTTTAATCGTATTTATGTAAATTATAAGTTAGTTAAATTAAGTTAATTATTGTTTAACTTTACCTAAAATATAAATAAAAAAAATCTTAGGTGAATAATCAGTAGAATTATTTGGGTTTAGTATTTTTTTTTAATATGACAAAAGTTTTTATCAAACCCTAATTCTATATGATGGAAATTGCTGTAACATGTATAAAGTATAAAACAAAGTACCACTAAGAGAAATATCAGAGGAAATAATGTATATAGAAACAATTAATATTCACTGTACTCTCCATAAGTGATATTGTTATTATTTTACTTAATCAAACTGATTGTTTATATTTATAAGAATCATTTGTTTATTAATAAAAGTATAGTGTTCCAACTCTCTTCCATAGGGCACGCTATCATGTGTTGCCCGCTAGTTCGGAGGCGGAGTGTTGTGGATTTTTGTTGCGTTATCAATTTATTTTTTACTGTGCATGATAAATAATTATAGTATTGTTAACAACATGATATTTATAATGTCTGTAGCTTAAACTTTATTTTTTTAGTCATTAGTTATAAGTTAATCCCTTGAAAAAGAATGAGTTTCTCCACCTTCAGAAACGTTGTGTAGTTAAAAACACAGACGTGTTGGAAATGTTCAATAAAAAATATTCAATAAATGAAGGTATATTACAATTCTTTTTTTATATCGTAAGCTCCTTACTCCAAAAATTATTATGCACTTCATTTTCAATGTGATGGCAAATTTTGGAAATATAAATTTGAGAATTGCGGATTTAAGACTTCTTAAAATCGACCCTGTCAATTTTCCATTTTCACCTGTAGAGTTTTAAGTAAGATATATAACTCGTACGGACGGAGTATGCTGGATTCACTGGAAGAATACGTTCCCCATTGTACACTCAAAAAATAAATATTTGAACTTTTCATAGAGTTTTTGTTGAGTTTTTATGACGGAGTATCCAAAGTGTGTTTTTGTAAGCTGTTTAAAAACAGAATCAAGCAGTAATCGACGAAACGGTAAAGTCAGACCCTTGGGAAATCTACAGTTCCTGTTTCCTGTTGGGTTCCAAGTTCTTCAACAAGTTCTTCTTTGTTTTAAATGATCTTCGAAACTATCATCAAGGTAGGATTAGTTTAACATAGAACGATCTTTTATTTTTTTGAGATTAAACAAACAAAACAGGACAGTGTTCTTCAATAAATGCTAATTCTCTCTTACAAAAAGCTATTTAGTTAATATAAAAAATCACTCACATAATGGAGATTGTTTTCATAAAACTAAGTAAGAGTTTATGTAACAGTTAGAACCATATCCAAACAATGTATTTTTCTGTTAGCCTTATATATAGTAAGCGGTAATCACTAAACAGATTGTTCTCTGTTTGTAAAAATTATGGTTACGTTTAAAATGATCAATTGAGTAGTATTTAAAGACTGATATAAAATGACTCACAATGGACCTTAAAACTGACACAGATTTAGGATTTCGGAACTGACTTAGGACTTAGGAACTGATTTAGTATTTGGGAACTGTCTTAGGATTCAGGAACTGATTTAGGACTCAGGAACTGATTTGGGATTCAGGAACTGACTAGAACTGATTTAGGACTCAGGAACTGATTTAGGATTTCGGAACTGACTTAGGGCTCAGGAACTGATTTGGGATTCAGGAACTGACTTAGGATTCAGGAACAGATTTAGGATTTCGGAACTGACTTAGGAATCAGGAGCTGATTTAGTATTTGGGAACTGTCTTAGGATTCAGGAACTGATTTAGGATTTAGAAACTGATTTGGGATTCAGGAACTGACTAAGGACTCAGGAACTGATTTAGGACTCAGGAACTGATTTAGGATTTCGGAACTGACTTAGGGCTCAGGAACTGATTTGGGATTCAGGAACTGACTTAGGATTCAGGAACTGATTTAGGACTCAGGAACTGATTTGGGATTCAGGAACTGACTAAGGGCTCAGGAACTGATTTGGGATTCAGGAACTGACTTAGGATTCAGGAACAGATTTAGGATTTAGGATTCAGGAACTGATTTAGGACTCAGGAACTGATTTGGGATTCAGGAACTGACTAAGGACTCAGGAACTGATTTAGGACTCAGGAACTGATTTAGGACTCAGAAACTGATTTAGGATTTCGGAATTGACTTAGGAATCAAGAGCTGATTTAGTATTTGGGAACTGTCTTAGGATTCAGGAACTGATTTAGGACTCAGGAACTGATTTGGGATTCAGGAACTGACTAAGGACTCAGGAACTGATTTAGGACTCAGGAACTGATTTAGGATTTCGGAACTGACTTAGGGCTCAGGAACTGATTTGGGATTCAGGAACTGACATAGGATTCAGGAACAGATTTAGGATTTCGGAACTGACTTAGGACTTAGGAACTGATTTAGTATTTGGGAACTGACTTAGGATTCAGGAACTGATTTAGGATTTAGAAACTGACTTAGGATTCAGGAACTGATTTAGGATTTAGGAACTGACTTAGGACTCAGAAACTTAATTGGATCCAGGAACTTAATTGGATCCAGGAACTGACTTAGGACTCAGGAACTGATTTAGGACTAAGGGGCTGACTTCGAACTGAAGAACCGACTTCAATACTCAGAAACCGACCTGGTGCGTTAAGCCATCGTTTCGATATCGTTTGTAATTAATCTTACAATACCTTTTTTATATGCATTAAAATACTCACAATATCCCATATCTTTTCTTCTATGAAGAGATTTTCAGATGTTGTTATAGTTGCAGGTTATTTCATAGAACCCTAGGAGCAAGTTACTTCATCGTTATATCCGGCAGCTACGATATCAATTATTTTTGTTCACTTATCCGCTGCCAAAGGTTTAATGAGAGCCCTTAATGATGAGCGGAAATACTCTTATGAAAAAGCTGAACTTCCAAACAAGGGACATAAATTTATATTTATATACTAGCAGTAAGCCCGTCCTTTGTACGGGTTATAGGATTCAGTTTAATGAAGAAAGATAATCATACCAAAATGTAAACCTGAAATCCTAAACAAATCAATACAAATAAAATAAAGCTGAGCTTTCAAAACCATATTTATGCCAAGTACTCATATACCAAACGCAAAACTTTCTCATAATGAATCTTATTTTAAATATTTACATTTATTTTTAATAATATTAATGGATTTAATAAACTGGAAGTTGGCCCAATCCCATTTCATACCATACCTTTTTTGTGAAATGTTGTGTAGTACTGGAGTTGTAAAAGGTTTAACCTCGTCTATTCATATGTGTAGTAGTTTGTATGTGTGTGTGTGTCGGGATATTTTTTAAACAATCTTTAAGACTGGGATGGTGGCGTATCCTGTAACTCCATGATACGCATGGAGGTCAAGAAGAATGGATAGTTGTGAGCGATGGTTGGTGGGGACCAGGACAACGGGTAACCTCCTGACCAAACGACGTTTGGATTTTTATGTTCCACCTTGTCTCTGTTATAGATTTTCGCCCGTACTGAACTCTACGTTAATCTAGGAAAAATATCCTCATAATCAGACTATTTTTTAATTCAGAGGTAAAATTTAGGTTCTTATCTCACACTAAACTGTAGTTCCCTTAGATTCCATTAACTTTTGGGCCATTATATAACAGTCCTGTAGAAGGAACATGACAGCCTCAGTCAGTAACAGGATTACAAGATCATCTTAACCACCATAATCATCTTATCCTAATTTATCATTAATACCTGCTGCATTCACATACATACCTGAGTAGGTTTCCTTTAAAAAGGTTTATTAAGGTTAATCTAATTACAATAGCACAAAATCGTAATAACTCAGATACTTTTAATTGATTTCATATCAAGTGTCAAGGAAGAGTACAACAAATAAAAATTTCGAATAACACACTTTATATCAAGAGAAGCATAAATGAAGGTTCGGTAATTTCAATAAAATAAGTATTTCTGTTTAAGTTAGCGAATTAATTTTGCATATAGTTTTAAGTTTAAAATTCAATAATCTAGCAGCACGAGGATCACTAGATCATGGAGGTTTATGGGTTTAATATTGTACACACACCGCGTTATTGGCTATTAAACCAATGTAAACAACGGCGGGGGATATGACGGTTTTATCGCCCTTTGGTTACATCGAATCGTTCGGATATCGTTCTAATCAAATAAAAAATCGAATCGTTTCAATTGCATTCGTCGTTATGGTTTGATGGATGATCCATGCATCGTGTTAGTTTTACTGCCACATCATCAAACGTACTGATAGTTGTTACAGCACTAAATGTGTAATGAGATCGTTTATTGGGATAATATTGATAACTTACTGTTATTGTTTACAGGGAAGGTAGAACTGCAGGATAAAATAAAACGAGATATAACTTTGTACAGTATTACAATAAAATGGTGGATTTTTTAGTTTTACGAAATACATTTGGTCGTTTCCAGTTCCTCTGTAATATTATAGCACACTATCATTACCCTTTTTAATTGGTTGGTATTTTAAGTCAAGTATGAGTAAGAAATTAGTGTATGATAATTGTGGCGCGATCTTATAGTCTTGTTAATGAGTAAGGCTGACATGTTTCTTAGACAAGGTTGGTAATTTATAGCCCAACAGCCAATGGCATATCTGAGAGTCCAACAGTTTATTGTGGAATCAGAATTACAAATTTGCCTCTGAATTAGATCTGGCCTAATCATGAGAATGTTTTTTTTGGTACGTAGTATTCAATATTGCGGACTTTAATCCCTATCCATCCACAAGTCGAGACCTCCATGTAGCTGAATTACACGACACTCCACCATCAGAAAATGATACATTTAATTAAAATTTTATCTGTCTATTTATTCATTTTCCACTAAGATGGCTGCGAAAAAACTAAGGATTTCATTATTTTTTTGTGAATGGTATTTTTTACACATACTTATGAGTAAGAAGTTTTTTTGTTCGTAGTTTTGACGTTCTTATTTTTCAATCAAGATACAACAACTTCCGTCAATCGAAGCTTTTCAAATATAATTTTGCATTGTGAAAAATGGCTGTGTCAATTGTAAAAATTTGAAAGCAATCGTTATTTTTACGTGTTTAAAGTAGAACTTACGTTACCACAAGAAAAACTACACAGAAGGGAAAAATCTCTTTAACTCTTAATTTAACTAGGGGATATAATAAAAGTATATCCTTTTCAAAAATTTTAATCAATAAACTATAAAAACTACGTTTCTTAACTAAAAATTGAAATTGAAATTTTTAACGTAATTTTTTGACTTGTCTAAAGAAGTAATATCAAATTAATGAAGCCAAATTTGATGAAATAGCACTAAGGTTTACATTTTACATTTTACATTTTATTTACTCAATAGACCTATATTTTGAAATCAATTCCTTATTCTATCAAATAAACAACAAATATTTCCTGTCTTGCTGTGGCACTGAAACATCATAATGTTTCCCTTCCGAATGGATGGCATAGGCTATAGTCCTATGACTGTAAGATTATTAATTTTCTTTTAATCATAACGCACTTTATTTTTGTAGAAGGTGTGTTTTAAAAAAAAAATTTATTACCATTTCCTACTAATACTCGTAGTTCGAATTTTTATATCGTATTATCGTAAAATTACGAGATTTATTGCAATAGAGAACCTTAATTTCAAATGATTTGCCTATGACAAATAATAAGTATTATTTTATATTCATAAAAAATATGCATTTAATTAAAATTGTTCAAATCGCTAGTGATGATTAAAGTTTTTATGAGGGAAATATTTGAACCACGCAATCCCCAAAGTTAACAAAACTTTTCTAAAAATGATTTTGTTTAAAGTTCAGACTGAATGACAGTTGTTTGAAACGATTCCTGGACATGGCGACATGGTCCCTTCAGATCACGTCACTTATTCCAGGAAATTCACAGGTCATCTAACACCCTCGCCTCGCTTTTCTCGGAGCTGTTTGCACAACGAGTGTGACTTTAACCAAATACATCATGCCGTTGCTTGAAAGCAAATACTACTTTAAAACCAACAGACCCCCGCAGAAGGTTTGCAATAACCCTTTTAGGCTCTTCTTATTCTGCAAAATTCGCTTGGACACAGAGAGGTTAAACAAAGTTTTTTATCAAACTCCTCCGCTTTACAAGAAATACATTTTCCAGACGTTTAGTATTTTCGAATATTTTACCCAAACACAATATTGGTACTTAAAAATAAAAGATTTCCACATTGAAAGGTCGAATAAAACCGAATAATAAATCAACGTATCAGAGGGAACCATTTGCAGTTAAATTTTGCAGCAGCAATATTTGAGAGTGGCAATCAATTAATTGGCGAATTGCATTATTGTGCCCCTTATGTTTCTGTCATGTACGTTTTGGTTTGAATAATAAATTAGTTTTATTCGCCAAACAAAAATAACATGGACCGAATTGAATAATTTGTTTCGTTTTACAATTTGCTATGACCATAAAGAATTCGAGGTTATTTTAAATTAGTAACGTATAGTTGATTGGAGAAATGTTTATCCAATTTCAGCACAATCACTCTCCTTTTCCCTGAAATATAACTGCTATATATTGAATGGTAGGCATTTTAACTTTTTGAATAACTAAACTGAATATACAGTAACATTATATTCCTGTGTTACACACATTTTATTCTAGTAAGTTTAAGTTACTGTCATCCTTAAACTTAATCTTAAGTTGCCTAAAAGCTTGATTGGAAATTTTAAATTTGGGTACACACCTAATTCAATACTTTTCTAACCCAAAAAATATCATTTAAAATTGCTTTAACAACTTTAACCAAACAGCCAATCATCAGCGTACCATTTCAGGGACAATAATCAAATACTGAAATGTATAAAATGCAAACAATATCATTACGGTATCTAAACTAACTGAAATTTGAATTTACTTTTTAATAGATAGCTGATTTTCATTTATTTATACATATTGGCGATAAAACAGGGCAACATAATTTTTGACATGGATGTAATGCACGTGTACACGTATGGTAATGTACTTTCATTCAGAAATAAAAATATGACAAAAGTATGATATGTCTTATCTCAGAGGGGGGGATTGACAATCCGTCAGACCGAAATTTGAAACGGAAGTCATATGATTAGTGACTTTATATGGTTATAAAGACAGCTGTTTAAAGAAACTGAAAACATTCCCTTTAGACATATCCATTGTCTAAGCTATTTCCCAAAGGGAAGTGAATAGAGATTCGTTAGTTATAAATCAATAGATACATTTTTAAGTTTTTTGATACCCTATACCTATTTTAACCTAAAGAAAATGGATTATAGCTAAATTGGAAGTAATTAATACAGTATGCAGTAAATACATTATATTATTTGAATATCGCTTAATGTAAAAACTAGCCAAAATACCCGTTCTTCGCTCGGGTTTTTAAGGCTGAAAGGTGTAGGCTCGGCTCTACTAATACATTTAAATTATTGTTAATTAATTCTTCATTGTTTACAAAATGACAAAACACGAGTGTCTACAACATTTCAAAGGAACATCTGTCAAATATTGACAGAGGATAAGGATTAATGTAATAGAGACAGTCGTCGGAAAAAACTTAAAATCTACCATTCCACTATTTCAAATAATTCACTAATTTCGATCCAGCAGTTTATCTGAAAAATCAACTTTATTTCTTCTTCTTCCCGAACTGTCAAAATATAGTGCAAACGGATGTTGTCATTAGAAAATGTAAACATTGAAACCTAGGACGGTCACGGCAGCTCTTTCTTCTTCTTCTTCTTCCCGAACTGTCAAATTTTAGTGTTCACAGCTGTTGACATTCAAGTAATTTTATGTTTTCATTCCTTGAAAATGTAAACATTGAAATTTAGGACGTTCATGGGGCGTAGCCCGAGGGGATTTTAAGGGAACTAATATGCCTATGTGTTGCATGAGTTTAAGATCTACCTTTGTGTACAATTTCAAACCGGTCGGTTCAGTATTTTTCGCATTTACTTGCCACAAAAAACCCACAAACCCACAAACAAACATACAGAAACCTCCTCTACCTTATAATATTATAGATAAGCACTAATATTTTATAAAAACTCATTAATCGGTACAGTTTATTGTATTTACCATTGGAAAGTTATTTTAAAAGGTTTATTAACACCTAAGCCCAATAATTTGTCAAATATTCATGGGGATCAAACAGATTCAGCAAGTCCAGTAGGTTCAGTAAAGGATGCTGAAAACATCAGTCTCTATTCATCTGCTGAGTCAACAAGATAACAAGCCATTATTGAGGCTAGTCCGTCAACAAACAACTCACTTATTTGCTAGCTCTGACTTCTTTGATTCTGGTTGAAACTCTTATATTGATAAACAGTTTATTAAAAACCAAATTGACTGAGATTCCAAGTAACCGATTTTTGAAGAATACGAAGTGATTTGCCCAAACTGAAGACTTTTTACTCTGTAGACATTTTAGACGTTAATTTTTAAAGTCCTTCGTAACAGACAGTAGTTAAGAACAAACAATAATACGCTGAAAAACCACTAAACCTTTTTAAATTTACCGTTTTTTCCAGCCTGACATCTTTATAACCATCCAGCCAGAGGAAATTATTATTACACACTCATTAAAATGGAAATGAAATGACATAATTTTAAAATTTTGAAATGGTGACATCCTCGGTTCCCTACTGCTCACTAACATTCCCCCCAATTAACTATATTAATGCATACTAAGTCTAAGTACGGAGTACAAAAGTTGGATTCTTCGAAGACTGAAACTCCTTATTTGTTTGAAGCACTGGCCACAAAGAGGAAGGATAGAGCTAAAGATTGACAGACACGATGACCGCGACACGGCCAACTAGATCTTACATCAAACTAATCAGTTTATCACTATATGAAGTGGTGCTAGACGTCATAGCCATAGACGTCATAGCTCCCTACTGAAGGAAAATTTACTCTTTCGCAGGTGGGGATGACCAGGAGAGGTGGGATGTGTTAGTTGTGTTTTGTTTACTTATTATTATTTGTGTGTGAGAAACGCGATACTATGAAGCTACAAGTGATCACAAGGGTTCTTGCGGTGCTTTGACTTTTACAAATGAAAGTTAAGAATAGTTAGAATGGTTCTGTTTACGACCTATGTGGTAAAATATACAAAACAAACAGCTTTACGTTTTCAGTAAATGTGTTACAATAATTTCCCCAACAGTACGTATGAAAATGGCGACAGAGAGCGGGGTTTGAGGTAGAAGTTATAACCGTCAGCTGGCGCTGGAACCGTAACACGTACGCCACCGTGCCATTGCGTTGGTTCAACTTTACACGCTTCAGTGTTTCACAACTTGAGGAACTGTTCAAATCATCAGCCTCTAACTCTACTTATTATAAAATAGTAATAGTTTTATTATAGAAAACCCCTTGTAAATGTAAAAATTATCTTGAAAAGGGATCAAAATTATTAAAGTTGCAAAAGATGTTTTCATGGGAAACTTTGATCTACTAGCTATAATTATCGTTCTCTTCTTGTATATATATTTACTGATAGAACTGCCTTACCATTTTTAGTGTATGTTTCAATACCCCTAAAAAAAGACTTAGGGGAATACTACATTTTAATAAGAAAACCTAATAAATTTACGATAATAGTATTTTATATTTCTATCTTAATACATGATCAATTTAATTTTCACTGTGTTTCTCTTAACTGAAAAACTATGTGACATAGACTATTTACGAAATTTTCCATCGCAAAAATACTCAAGATTTTCAGCAGTAATCATATTTTTCAATTGTCATTCCGGGCTGTGAACAAATAGATCAGTCTTTGGAATTTTATATATTTCAACAATAACACTAAAACATGTGTTTAAATATAAGTGTTTTTGAATAAATTAGTAGCAACTGTACACTAAACCTTAAAATTAGGCTATGCCTTGGTTTAATTTGTCCAGGAGAGAGCCAAACCAACTAAATATGTGATATGATCACACAAACTAATGTATAAGTGAAATGTTCGCCAGCGGAAGTTTGATTTCCTTTTTATGGCTTAAGATAACGTTGCTGCCGCTGAGCTTTAGATATCACGAATTGAAGCGAAGAATATTACAGTATGTATATTTGAATTTGATATCCATGTATGTTTATGTTTAATGGCACTCAATGAAAAAAAGTCTACTGAATAAACTGTATTCGTAAACAAATACTAATAATTTTCATTATTAAAGTATTTTAAAATATTGTATGTGTAACACCACAGCTAAAACTTTAGTTGAAGCCCATTCAATTATTTTAGTGTGGATTTTCCCATCTAATTTAAACGGGTTATAGTTTCATAATACATATTTAAAACAACATTAATTAAATTGTAAATTTTAGAATTTACAGTAATCTATTGACTCACTAATTAAAAATTAATTACAGTGAGTGAAAGAACATATTGAATCTAAGTTTTCTATAGATCAATAACCTATAAATTAAAAAATTAGTTTATAATTATATAGTTATTTATTGGTATAAAGTTAAGGCTTGATTTAAAAGAACAAATATTTCGGTAAGATCTATGGGTTAGCAAAGTAAATTAAAACATAAACATGATTGAGATTTATTTAAAAAAGACGTGAAATAAAACGTCTTAGAACTAATTAATTCTACCAATCGTCTACCAGCGATCTCTTATTCAGCTCTAGCAGTGAATCAATAGACTATTTAGAGGGTATTCAGGTTGAATACTCACACAATATGCTCAATTACAGAAACTGGAAAACCAGAGTGGAAATAAGATTAGCTCGACTAATTATAATCAGTGTGTTGACATTAACACAAACACGTTAATTAGTAGATTTAGTCACCGGACAGTTCCACGTTAGTAATCAGGGCAAGTACATTAAGCTGCTAAAACGGCCGGACGGTTATAATTTGCAACATCACTGTGTGCTCTTTGTTTCTCAAAACCACAGACAGAGTTACTCTTACAAGGTGATTATTTCTAACAAGTACAAATTGTGCATTGATATGTTATTTTAATACGCACTGCAATTAAATTTTACGTACATATTTAACGCATAATTTGGTTAGCACCAGTCACTAAACATTAATAAAGAATACCGGTGATAAGCTAAAAACACAACGAAATAGAAGAAAAATCTGTACAGATGTCAAAATCTCCGAAATTAATTGAATTTCATTGGTATTTAAACGAAAAGTAAGTAGGTTTGTATATAAGTTGTAGCTCGTACAATGGGCTACACAAGATACACAATCAATAAAATCTACATGAAAACGTATTACACAATATTTATATTTTACTGAAAATATTTCTACGCCACAGAGTCATTTATATACATATTCTATCTTTTATGTTTTAACGAAACAAATAACACATATAAAAAGGAGAAAATAATATTATTTCTTTTTCCGGAATGTTTACATTGATTTACACCAATTAACAAGGCTTAAACTGCCTGAATCAGTCAGGTGAACAGAAAATTTGTTTTATAACTACCATGATTTTGAGTTATAAGAACTTAGTTTTACACTCATGTTGGTTCCTTTTTTGTGAAAAATTCGTCACTTTCTACAATAACCACTTAGAACATATAATTTAAACCAAATATATAGTAAATATTATCAAATAATATTTAAAAAATGTATAAAACATTTATACATTTAGGTAAACTAGCCAGTTCAGGTGTGGTTAGACGTGTGAATTGCCGGCAAATGTTGAGTCATGAGTGTAGACATAGTCATAACTAATCATGAACATATATTCCAATAGTAATTAAATGTATAATTGTTTATAGTTTGTTCATTAGGGGTTTAGTTTAACATATTTTCACAGTTAAATTTTCACGTAACTTTCATCATAAAATTTGTTGTATTCACTTCCCCATTTAAAATAGATGAGATCATGAATACGCCCAAAATGAATGTTTTCAGTCCATCTACACAGATGTTCTTATGAACTATATGAACACTTCCATTAAATGCTTCCGCTACACTTTTTGCGTTCCACAAACACTGCTAACACCCCCTCCCCTGCCAGAGCCTAGACATATCCATGTCAATATATAGCGTCTGTATGAAAATTTGTTTAGAAATATTTTGCTTTTTAAAACGATTAAGAGAAGTTCCTCAATAAAGAAGTCTGAATAATCAAAAGAGAAAATTTAAATGAATCCGATCATCATCAACGTAATTAGAACAAGTGGATTTGCTGTTGGGACTCAATTAGTTAAGTTCGTTATGAGCGGTAGTCAACTTGCTATTTTCTTTCAATCAGTAGGATGTAACTTTTTGTTTTCGTAACATGACTAATGACGACAGTCATGAGGAAATCTTTGATCATATTTTGCTCTTCCATTTCCATCTAGTAAATAGCACGATAATTTTAAATATATTTTCTTTCCTAAATGGTATTTTTGTAAAGTTTAAATAAAATTCCTTATCGACCATTTATAGTTAGGTATAATTCATTTAATTATATGTATTTTGAAACCGTTATGTGCTACATCAAATTTATTATATAATTCACATTGAAAATTCCCAATGGACTGAGAAGAATACGTCTAATAGAAACCTTAAAAAATGTTTTTCAGCAAGCATGTCTAAAAACAAATTTACACAAAAATTAACTTTTGCGTAACACCTAGTCCAAGGTTATCATAATTTTGTAAATATTGCGAATAATCTAGAGGTAATGTATAAATAAAAAAAATCTTTAAATTATATTATTGAAATGGCAACCGTACCACTAGGTAGGTATTTTAAGCCAAGTATGAATGAAAAACAAGTGTAGGATGATTTTGGCGCGATCTTGTAGTCTTGTTACTGACTAAGGCTGACATGTTCCTTTTTTAACAGCCCAACAGTCAATGACATATCTAAAGGACTTACAGTTTAACATGTAATCCGAATCACACCCTCTTAATTACGAACTGGTCTAATTATGAAGATGGTTTATGGATTGACGTAGTATTCAATAGTGCGGACGTTAATCCACCGAAGAGAACAATACACCTCTAAGTAGCTGGATTACAGGACGACATCACCGTCCCAGTTCCAGTATTATATTATATTTACAATAGAAGAACTTAAAATCTACTAACCTTTTAAAATCAATCCAGTCAATGTTTTGAATGAATCTTTAAAATAAAATTCCAACAATTTTTCAGAATTTCCCACCTTGAAGGAGCAGTGTTAAACAAACGAGGACACCCCACAATCAACAGGTTGGAGTAGGTTAAAGTTCAACCCTCCTCTTCAGTCAATATTGCTGACCAGCAGGACTAGAGTGTACAATGTGTCTGTGAATGTATAAAAACCTTATGTAAATGTTTTTGTACAATTTACTTATTAACTCACGTACAATAATTAGTTTCTTCTGAAAATTTCGACTTCGGTGATTTATAGTAAATTTTAAAATTTCTTGGTATGCCTCTGAACTGGTACAACAATTTATAGACTGGGATGGCGGCGTCATCCTGTAATCCAGCTACTTGGATGTCACGAATTGGGGATAATTATGAGCGATGGTCGGTGGGTGTAGTGTTCTCTTGTGTGAATTAACGTCCGCACTATTGAATACTACGTTAATCCGCAAAGACCACCCTCGACCAATTAGACCAATTCGTAATTCAGAATCCGTGGTTCGGATTACACGTTAAAGTGTAGGTGGTTTTATGTGAAGAACTGACAAAAGAGATTTACAGCTCGAAAAGCAAAATAGTTGGAGAAATTAGACGGAACTGGTGACTGATGAAAAATAATATAAATTAAAAATATATATCTATTAATTTAAAAGCAGTTAATATAGGTCTAACAAAATTGGAAATGTGTTTAATCTAATACAGCTTAGAAACGAATAAAACCATTAAGAACTCACAGTTTTGTAGTGATTAAACTACAAAGTCAACCTTCAAACATTTTATAATCTCAAACGATATTATTTTGTAATAAGTGTTATCTAAACTTAATTTTTTGAATTTCAAATCTAAAAATATTGAAATAGTCTCAATTAATATAATAACTTTATACTGTTAAGTCAAATCTAGTAATCAAACACCTCTTTAGACCTAAATTCTTGGGATTATTTTCCTTAATAGCCATGTTTTGTACACTGGCATGTATATGTTTTTCCCCTTCGCTTTAAATTGATTCCATATTATATAAGGTTCGGTTTGCACACTCCAGTGTACATTTGAGAAGACGTTTAAGCAGTGTTTTAACCTGATGGCCAGGTTTAAGAGGTAATAGGACCACCGTAAGTTGACAGGGATTGGTCATTATTTTATTGCTCGGGACTTAATCGAGTCATTATTACACTATAGTCTGTGGAGGTTTGCTTATTCCTCTATAAGGCTCATTATTGCCGTATTTATCTTTTCCATATCTTAGTTGTGTTACATAGAACTATCTCTGGTGTTGGGGGGTGGGGGAACCAGCAGGTTGCAATCAAAGTGAGACAGTAAATCACAGCTGTTGTGGGATATCGACTGTCGACCTCTCAGCTGATTAATTATTAGAGTTGAACAAAGAAATGTTAGCTCTGCGAAGATTTATCTTCGTCATAAAACAAATGTAGTGTTAAAACATTGAATCTATTTAAGATTGGTAGAATAAAAAAATTTCTTAGCTCGTTTTTTAAATTTCGTCTCTTTCATTAACTCCAATAATATTGTTTTGTTCTTAAAGGCTATATTTAAACAACGTATATATATATATATATATATGTATATATATATATATATATATATTATATGAACTAGGTATATAAATATCAGCTTAACAAAATAAAGCCCAGGCCTTTAATTTTAAACCAATGTATGAAAAATCTAGAAAAATTGCATTTACTTTCTTGTGGGAAATAGGTTAGATCATGGATATGTCAAAAGGGAATATCTTCAATTCATCTAAACAGCTGTTCTCATAACCAAACTATGACATCACTTACCATATGACGTTACAAACCAAATGACGTCACTGTTTCAAATATTGGTCGCGCAAATCACCAACAACCCTCCCCCCACAGAGCTTAGAGATATACATGACGAAACTAAAATAAATAGTAATGTCGTTGTTATTCACGACAGCTTAATTGTTGTTATTTTATGATTTAAATAATCAGAAGAACAATTTAATTTATCAAAACATAATACGATGAAATTAAAAATGATTTAGATTTTTATACTTTTTATAAAATCTATACTCCCATATTTCCTAAAGTTGGATATGTTCAAAGTTTAATTAAAAATAGAAATAATCTTAATCAGCAGATTAAGTTAAGAATACCAATTTACCTTCCTTAATAAATTTACTAAATTAAAAATTCGAGGTAATTTGGGTAAAAGATTGCACCCAGTATCGCATATACATTACTCAATACGACAAATACTTCAATTTCAATTAATTAATTTGAAATTTTATTACATAACGGACTGTCATAGAATTGTCTTTTTATACAAAAATCAACAGAAACCCAAGTAACGTCTGGTGAAAGGAAAAAGTATATAGGCAAGATTAAAAAAATCTTTTGTCGAAAATAGTTGGATGATTTTAATTAAGTAATTTAAGTTAATTCTACACAAACCCCTTGTACTGAGGTTGTGCTATATGACAAAAACCCATTAGCAAATATATTTATATAATAACTATTTTAAAGATTTTAGCCAGCTTGTCTGTCAAATATAAACATAACCCATCCGAAGTCATTTCGTCACACAGCATATTGCATTATAGAAAAAAAGTTTTGCTAAAAAATGCGGTCAATAATGTATCCATTAAATCGGTAATTCAGGGGCTTCCCTTTTTAAAATTATATTTAAAAATATTTTATTTTATTTATGACCTTAAATAGAGACAACTTATTTTGTTGTGTTTATTTTATTTATTACCTAAAATAGATACAACCTGAAGCCTACACACATATTGATATTTCCAAGTTAAATTCCGTGATAAATTCAAACCCAGGGATGGTATTGACAGGCGGTTATGAGTTTATGATGTATCACATCGCGATCCAGGCGATTGGCTTGCTAAAACAGCATCAACCCCCAGCATTTACCGTGTTCTTATACCTTTATAAAATAACTGAAAAATACCATCAAAATAAAACTCGTAATGAGCTAGTTTCCTAAATGAAATTAGATAAATAATGCAATAACTTTTTTGCTCTTGCGTATACAAGTGTTTTCCATAACCGTTTTGTTAAGAAAATAAAGCAAAATATATTGGGGAAAAGAAAATAATCTCATAATTTTGGATTGACGTCATACAGGAAAACACGAAAACTAAGGGCTGCTCTCTAAAGTCTGAGAGGGTGAAAAACAACTTAACTATGTTTACAGCAGTTGGTGGGGTCAAATGGAAAATTCACTTCATTCTACATAACAGTCAGAATGTTTATCCACTTTATTTTGTTTTAAAATGTGCCATATAGGAAATTTTATCCCTAAACTTTAATAAATTACACATTAACTATATTTTGATACAGTCAGCACATAATGAAAAGGATTAATTAAATAATTAATTTTATATTCTGTTCTAAACCTTCATTAATTTTTAAATTTCTAACTAGTTGATTACGAGGGAAACATTTTTTGCATTAATTTCTAGTAATACATAAATTAAGGTAATTCATGATTTTTTCATACTTTACTAATGTATTTATAAATAATTTTTACATAAATAAATATATTTTATAATAATAGTTTAGATGTTAAGTTTTAAGTTGGATGAATATTTTTTAAACAATAAATATTAAATGATTTTAAAAAACATTAAAAATGTTATAAATTAATTCAAAGGGAGGACGTATTTTTTCCACTGTAACCGTTTATTCTAGCATGGGTAAGATATACTCAGGTAATTCATGACAATCAGCTGTTATTGTGGGTAGTGTTTTTTCAATCAGCTGATTAACTAAAACGCCTTGTTCTGGCATTTTCGTTCTAGTTTATTGTTCTATGAAGTTATTTGTAGTGACTATTGTTTGTATTTTAATTTCTTCAAATAATTCTTGGAAAATGTATGTATAATTACATTTTTATTAGTATAAATTTCGAACTGAAATGGTATCCAGTTTTAATTTTCAACTGACACCAGTGTATTAAATTTAAGTTATTGTATTCTCAGAATCTCCCAGAGACCATAATGAATTATTAATTGTAATCCGACGCAGTAAATGTAATAGCCATTCCCAATTAAGCCACGAGTTTGAAGCCTCTCCACAAAGGTTTGGTGGGTTTAGTTAGACCACCAGCTCAATTATCTTTCGTAAACGTATTTAATGTTGCAAACTAATAATGTATTACGATAATTAAATTTCTATATTTTAAGAAATCTCTTTTTAAACATTGTGAAGTTTTAATTTTGTACCGGTTTAGATGCTTTATATGTAAACGAAATTAAGAATATCAAACGAAATTGAGAAGGTACAGTATTTTTTATACATAGAAAACAATATGTTTCATATTAGCATCTATACTACTAATGTGTCAGTGATGATTCTTTTGAACGAAACTTTTAATTCATCGCTGGAAGGAACTATGGATGGAGGTATCAAAACAATCTACATTATTTATAAGGATGACTCTTTCTTGATTAAGAAACTCCTATGTCATCACTCGAAAGTTTTCATTGTCGAAGTTTCAAAACTGTGGATTTTACGTACTGTTTGATTATTTTTAGCTGTGGAAAAAAATAGTTTTTTTGTCCTATTTATATTTTTAAGATAGTGGTGTAGACTAAAAATCATGTTATGAAAGAATTTGTTTATTATATTAGATTAGGTTATTGAAATGGTGACCATACTAGGTATTTTAAGCCAAGTATTAATAAGGATTGAGTGCAGGATGATTGTGGCGCGGTCTTTTAGTCTTGTTACTGACAAAGGCTTACATGTTCCTTAGACAGGACTGTTAATTAATTAATATCTTACATGAACAAATAAACTTAGTCATGTACTTGGTTAATACTTTGGTTGTAACAGATCATCTCGAGCAGTGTTCGAGATACTTGTCAGTGATATGTAGAGTATCAAGCAGGCTCATGGGTTAGGGCAATGCATCATTGGGCTCATTACTGGGTGCCGATAACACTTCTCCAGTTGAATATGCTCCAAATTCTTACTCAGCATTACCTGAAAATTCGTTGGCCTTGTGCTCATACTAATATTTATACGTGGCTTATTCACTCCTCTTTTAGAATACTCAGTTTAAAACAAAACTGGAAGTTTACAAAATAGCCCTAATTAGAGCATAGGTTGAAATTTTCAAATTTCTTTCTTGCAGTTTGTTACAATGATCAATTTGAAAAGTAATGCATTTAAAAATGACTTTTCTACAATAAATTTAAATATTTATTTTAAATAATCCAAATATCACAGTAAAGAGAAAGCTTAGGATTTTATAGGTGTATAACATATAACATGACATATTTTAAAGACAAACTTCTTAACCCCTTAACGTTTTTTTTTTACTTTAACCTTTCCATAAGTGAGTTTTTATTCAAAGTTCTTATTGTATTTGTTACTAAATTGTGTTGTGTAGATTAAAGAGAAAAATCCTCAATTAAACCTATTTTAAGTGGCAAAATGTTAGTTAAACTTGCATTTATCTGACTCCTAAACCAATAAATGGTACCATCTTTGTGGATTAACGCAGTATTCAATAATGCGGACGCAGGAGTTCACTTCATCCACCGACCATCGCTCAAAACTATCCACAATTCGTGATCTCCAAGTAGCTGGATTACAGTACGTCGCCACCGTCCCAGTCAACAACTATGAGAAAAACTATTTATAGTACATTCGGGTTGGACTCATTCAGAGAGGAATTTATATAACTCTTATAGACGTAAAAATAAAAAGAAAAAAAATATTTTTTTTATTATTTATTTAAATACTGTAGACTCAAACTCTAAAAAACTTGAAAATGAAACTAAAACGTATCTAACTTAAAATTTGTAAATAGTACTTAATATTTAACTTCCATTCGTAAAATAAAAATGATATTTTATAGCATAAAACACACATAAGGGTTTTTTTACAATATAAATTTTAAAGATTGTTATTCATTACGGTACCAGCATTTTATTACTTTAAATATTTGAAATAAGTTACCTCACTTTAGTTATTACATACCCCCAAACCTTAGAATTATTACTCCAGACATTTCATGGCAACCTTTTACAGCAGAACTTACAAATTACAAAGAGACTTTACATAACCGTAAATCCCACAAGAAGTGTGAATTTTTCACAGCACAGTAAGCCAATCCAAATCCTGGATCTCACATCGGTGTAAAGTTCCCAATTTATATGTTTGTGCTCTGCCTAACCCTCCACCCTTTTTGGATACATGTCAGCTCATAATATTCCGAACTTTAGTGAACATTGAGGTAATGTTTTATCAAAACGTGTACGTTTCAGAATTTAGATTCAGTGAGTTTCATTGTGTGCTATTTATAGGAAAATGTAAACAAACACAAATATTGATTTTGTTATCATATATTCCTTAACTTTCTCGTCTAAAGGTACTTGAAAATAAAAATTATCTAAAATAAAATAATGATTGATAAGTGTTAAAAGTTGTGTATAGTGATAGTGGTTAAAAACTTTTAAATTAAAGCTAAAATTTATAAGAGGATTAATTTTAAGTTGGTTTCATAAAAGTTTAGTCTTTTTATTTAAAATGAATATTTATATTCATTATAGTGTAAATAATATATCAAAATAATCAGATATTCATGTTGTACTATAGAGTTTAACTCTATTATAATTGTAAATACTTGTATAAACCCACTACATGAAAGCCCCACTAAGTCAACATCAGGAAGTTCAAAGGTAATGTAACAATGTTTATTCGCAGGGGAAATCAATTTCAAGAGGACTTAAAGTCGTACCATTTGTTCTTGTGCCCAATTGTAATGTCGTTTATTTGTTGTGATGCTGCTCATTACCTTAATAAAATTTAATTATTCATTTACACAAGAACTGAAAAGTTTTCTAGTAGTATTGTAACATTTTTTACTTTAATTATTTAAAAGAAGTCACACAGATATATAGGCTGATTATTTTCAAATACTTAATTTAATTTTTTTGCTGATTAGTTATTGTAGCATATATGAATTTGAAAAATAAAATATGGATATCAATTGCGTCTCCTCTGCATTTATATTAAACTAAACCAGTTACAATACTAAATAAATATATAGCATCAATGGGAAGACTTAAAGTAGGGACCAGGATATTAAGTGGCTGGTTGAGTTTGCGTTTGTCAAGTATGAGTTAACTAACGAATTTTATTTTATCAAAATTTAAATTCAAAGTTGTTATTAATAGATAAATTTTATTTTAATACAAAACAAATCGGTCCTATGCACAGACGTTTTTTATTTACTAGTTATGTTTCCTGTAGATTTTTCCCTTTCTCAAATTTATTTCTGTTTTCAAGAATTGTTTAATATGTATAATTAATTTTGTAAAAAGTTTTTTTTTTTATAAATATGATTTAGACTTGACTTGAGTTTGAAAAGTAGTCCGTAAAACTCGGTCATATTATTGCACGACCTGACATTAATGTGCTTACCATGTGGTCATAACCTCTGGTTAGCTGGTTAAGTACATGTTTCTCGTCACTAATATGTGTTATTGCAAAATTACCCTCCGGCTGCCACTTAAATATATTTCATTTTTAACTTTTAATTTCAATGGCAGATTACCCTTAAGTGTATTAATTATTGTGAAGTACAAAGTTAACAGTTCAAACTTGGATAGAAGACCTCTGTACGGGTTTTCCACGTAAACAAGTGAAAGCGAATTTCCTGTCCGTCCTCGGCGGTAATACAGGCTATATAACACTACACACCTAGTTCCTATCCTTTAGATTTCCCCAGCGTGCTATTTGCCAAATGCATGACGGCATAGAGCCAAACCAATGCAAATGGATTGGTTTTGCAATGCTCCAGGAAATAGATTTAGTATTCTTCTACTGCATATTCAAATGATAATACTCTGCGTGCTTTATAGTATTTTATTGCTCACTTGTGCAACATGCGATTAAAAGGAAATGTTTTGTCCACAAGGCGAAGCCGGGGGTGACAATTTACGAAGGAACAAAAAGTAATTTAATCCCAAACGCAATTTTTCCTCCACCTACACATACAAGTAACACAGGTTCCACAAGTTACTAACCTTAATCACTATAATTTTCCTCATAATTATAATCATAACCTCAAAACAATCCATGTAATCTATCAGCTGACCGTCCAAGAATTAATCATTACTGTCAGCTGCTATTATTTCTGATAGTTCTCTACAGGGTGATCCCGGTTTTCCCCATGTAATTCTTATGGTATTATTTTTCCTCCCTTGGGGCTAAAAGCTACATACTTTTTCCTCTTTGGGACTAAAAAGTAGGTGTGTGAAAAAGTAGTTTTCCACTGGGTGTATTACAGACTTTTTGATGTCATATTCTTGAATGACTCTTTAAAAAAATTAAGAGAAGATGTGTTCAGAAATGTGCATGTTATAATGAAATGTTTTTACTACCTAAAATTTTTCCTAGTGTTGGTAAGTGAGAAATGCTCATTAATTTTTATCAGATTTTAATACTAATAGACTTATGGATGTTTAGTAAAAAGTTCGAAACCTAAAGTTCTTTAAGTTTAAAGAAAAGTAAATCGTGAGATGTGAAATATAGCCATTGAATATTTATTTACTTTAAAGAGTGTATAGCTAAAGTTTAGTTTACTTTTCTATTGGTTTTTTACTATTTTATATTTTCAATAACAATTAAAAACGTACAGACAATAAACTGAAGCTGATTTCATTTTTACTAGTTTTACTTGCTCTTTGCACACTACATATCTACATAGCTCGAGAGTCGGTTTTCGGGGAAGCTCTCCTGATTGAACCCATAACCTCTTATACTGAAATCCACGACAATAACCACTAAGTTAAACAGCCAAATGAACAAAACGATTCATATTATTGCAATTACTATTTTAAATTCACCTATTTGGGATAGATATTTTAGGGTAAATATAAATGAGAAATGTGTAGGATTATTTTAGCACGATATTGTAGTCTTGTAACTGAATAAGGCTGACATGTTACTTAGACAGGACTTGATAGCTTAACAGCACATGTCAAGTAAGAGACAAGTTTAACGTGGGATCCGAACCACCTTTACCTCTGAATTGCGAACTGTTCTGATTATGAGTATTGTCTTAGCGGATGAAAGTGGTATTCAATAGTGTGGACGTTAATCCACACTATTGAATACCATAACTATCAACGATTCGTGACCTCAAAGTTACTGGATAACAGGACACGCCGCCATTCCAGTCTACAAACCCTTTGGTTTGTAAAGTGAATTCTGGAGCACTCTGTATATGTTTGGAGACAGGTAAATCGTGTAATATTGCAGTTAAACACGTAATTAGCCGTTAGATCGCAGCACTGAGCAGAGTCTCTGGGGAAATCCGTCTCTTCAGCTCCACCTGCAGCGCAAGTGTAGCGTGAACTACGAGCTGCATTTTATTGTTCCTTTTAGTCTATTTGCTTACGTTTTAAGTTTCAATATTGATTAAATGTCAAGATTCTAGGGTATATATTAAAAATAACCCTTCTAAAGCATTGGCAAACTAGAATGTTTAAATAACTCAGTTTTAGAAAATCAATAATATCTTTTTAAATTTTAAATCCATAAATTTCCCTTTGTATTTGTTTTAAGAGCGTTAAAGTTTCTATTTGGCTCAATGTTTATAAATTTTGACCAGTTTAATTTTTTACATTGGTAACTCCAAATATGACGAATTCTATTTATAATGCTAGTTCATTTCTTATTTGTGAAAAATATATTTTGAAATATATTTGTTATTTTTTACTTAAATCTATTGCCTCTTGTGCTTTTTGTTAATATTATTTATAATATCCACTAACAAATTAGGATAAATATAAATGGATAGGTTAATTTTATATTTACGTTGAGTTTACTATGTTTTTAATACAACATTTTTAAGAATACTTGAAAGGAGTTTCCATCCAGCTAGATCATTGGTACCTCAATGGTCATGATGCAAATATTGGTTTTCTACAAGAATAATATTGAGGAATAGCACATTATATATGGGTGAGGACCCTCTGGGAATTTTTATAGATTGAATCTTTGTGCTTTATTTTATATAAATTAACTACTTCCTTTTTTCTATTTCACGTTTAATATTCCGGCCATCAAAATTCTTAATTTAAATAATCCAAAATATTTTTTGCCAGTATTTTAAATTGAGAAAATGCTCAAAAACAATATATAAAATTCTATATATAATCCAACCGAAGAATCTTTCTTTATTTAAATCAAGGCAAAATTATTCAGAGGAACGGTAACTCTGTTATTTTTATTTTCTCACTGATTGAGTTGTCTGCCTGTTATTTGATTATTGTCAGAAACGTGGATGCAGAAATGGTAAGCTTTTTAGACTGGAATAATTTTATACAATTTACATATTTGATTACACAAATTTAATGCGTTTCATAGGCATCTGGTATTTAAGGAACGTTTTCTAATAAGTACAGTATAATACATATAATTTAATTCCAAAAACTCATATGACATAGTATTAAACTTCTTACTTATTTTAAATTAGGTTTAAACAATATCTGAGGTTTTAAAATTAGTTTTACATTTTTAATCTCAAATAACTCTTATTTTTATTTTTTTATTTTTATATAGTTATTTTTCAAACTGTTTCACCGGGTGGTGTGATCGACCCACTGACCTCCTGTGAGGGGTTTCCAAGAGGAACGATATTTACTTGGAACGTCTTGATCATTTGCTGGGTTAGTGTCTCTCAAATAATGGCGATCAGGGTTAATCAGGGGCTGGATCTACATTGATCACCCCTGGGATCCTGTAATCTCTACTCTGATCATACCTGGGATCCTGTAATCTCTACTCTGATCATACCTGGGATCCTGTAATCTCTACTCTGATCATACCTGGGATCCTGTAATCTCTAACCTGATCACACCTGGGATCCTGTAATCTCTACCCTGATCATACCTGGGATCCTGTAATCTCTAACCTGATCATACCTGGGATCCTGTAATCTCTACCTTGATCATACCTGGGATTCTGTATTCTCTAACCTGATCATACCTAGAATCCTGTAATATCTAACCTGATCACCCCTGGGATCCTGTAATCTCTAACCTGGTCATACCTAGAATCCTGTAATATCTAACCTGATCACACCTGGGATCCTGTAATATCTAACTGATCCCCCTGGGATCCTGTAATATCTAACCTGATCACCCCTGGGATCCTGTAATCTCTAACTGATCACCCCTGGGATCCTGTAATCTCTAACCTGATCACACCTGGGATCCTGTAATCTCTACCGTGATCACCCCTGGGATCCTGTAATCTCTACCGTAATCACCCCTGGGATCCTGTAATCTCTACCCTGATCATACCTGGGATCCTGTAATCTCTAACCTGATCACACCTGGGATCCTGTAATCTCTACCGTGATCCGCCTGGGATCCTGTAATATCTAACCTGATCATACCTGGGATCCTGTAATCTCTAACTGATCCCCCTGGGATCCTGTAATATCTAACTGATCCCCCTGGGATCCTGTAATCTCTAACCTGATCACACCTGGGATCCTGTAATATCTAACTAATCCCCCTAGGATCCTGTAATATCTAACCTGATCACCCCTGGGATCCTGTAATATCTAACTGATCCCCCTGGGATCCTGTAATATCTAACCTGATCACCCCTGGGATCCTGTAATCTCTAACCTGATCACACCTTGGATCCTGTAATCTCTAACCTGATCATACCTGGAATCCTGTAATCTCTACCCTTATCACACCTGGGATCCTGTAATCTCTAACTGATCCCCCTGGGATCCTGTAATATCTAACTGATCCCCCTGGGATCCTGTAATCTCTAACCTGATTACACCTGGGATCCTGTAATCTCTACCGTGATCACCCCTGGGATCCTGTAATCTCTAACCTGATCACACCTGGGATCCTGTAATCTCTACCGTGATCATACCTGGGATCCTGTAATCTCTAACCTGATCATACCTGGGATCCTGTAATCTCTACCCTGATCATACCTGGGATCCTGTAATCTCTAACCTGATCATACCTGGGATCCTGTAATCTCTAACCTGATCATACCTGGGATCCTGTAATCTCTAACCTGATCACACCTGGGATCCTGTAATCTCTAACCTGATCACACCTGGGATCCTGTAATATCTAACTGATCCCCCTGGGATCCTGTAATCTCTAACCTGATCACACCTGGGATCCTGTAATCTCTACCGTGATCCGCCTGGGATCCTGTAATATCTAACCTGATCATACCTGGGATCCTGTAATCTCTACCTTAATCATACCTGGGATTCTGTAATCTCTACCGTGATCACACCTGGGATCCTTTAATATCTAACCTGATCATACCTGGGATCCTGTAATCTCTACCTTGATCATACCTGGGATTCTGTATTCTCTAACCTGATCATACCTAGGATCCTGTGATCTCTAACCTGATCATACCTGGGATCCTGTAATCTCTAACCTGATCATACCTGGAATCCTGTAATCTCTACCCTTATCACACCTGGGATCCTGTAATCTCTACCCTGATCACATCTGGGATCCTGTAATCTCTACCCTGATCACATCTGGGATCCTGTAATATTTACCCTTATCACACCTGGGATCCTGTAATCTCTAACCTGATCACACCTGGGATGCCGTAATCTCTACCCTGATCACCCCTGGGATCCTGTTCCCTAACCAAATGACAAAACTAGTGCATAAAACATTTACACCTCTCCTTGGAAGTTTATTTAACATTATAGTATTCCTTTTAAAAATTCAATGTTTAAATGCACCTTCTCATGAAAAATCATTCTTCTAAAATGAGTATAAAGTTTCACATTGCAATGCAGTAAAGATACTCTGCCATTCTTCCCTATACGGATACAGTTATGGTTTGTTTACGACGATTTGCATTTTATATTACCTCCGATCAGTTGAAGTCGGGAAATAATTTACTTGTACTCGTAAATAACGGTTCATAAACTGTCTATAACAGCTTTAGTAACGTTCATTTTTAAACTTTAAGATACCAGTCTTAAATGTTTTAGCAATAAAATAGATACAATAACAAAACTGTTGTATAATTTTATGTTCTATTTTTTTCATTAATGTTGAATTGGTGATTAATACAATCCAAGGTCTACGGTTGATATTTTTTATATGACACTGTGGCAATGGCAAATCACCATGGCACCAGGACCTTTGCGGTGCACCTAAAGGCACTGAATTACCGTAGCAGCTACAGGGGAAGGACTAGGGTACTAAAACCTCCACGGATTCACCATGGGTGATGAATTAAGAAAACTATCAGCATACTATCAGCTTTGTCACATATACTAGTGAGAGGTGACAGACTGGCATTGACATGGGGGAGTTCGACTAAAGGACGTTACACTTGAAGATTTTTAGCTTTACAAGGTTGCGTCAGTATGTGTAGAGTATATAAAGGGTGTCTTGAAAGGGAAGACTGGCTTACAAACACCAACAGTAGCAACAGTTTTGGGGGTTGGTGTTTTTCTTCCTCTGCATATGTGATTATACTGCGCATTTTCAGGAGACTGGAGAGTAAAGAAAGTCTCACCTTTGAGAGGGACACGGATACAGAGATTACTCTTCATTCAAACACTGAAACCCTGACGTCAGGAATTCGTTGCTGGAAAAAGAAGTTTGAGTCCCGGAAAAAGGAGTTAGGGATGGTCTCTTAGAGTTTACCCATTTCTGATAATTTCATACCTACCATAACCTCACGATGTGTTGATACCATGGCTTATTCACAACCATGTATACAGCAACAAAGATAAATATTTTCACCGTTTAATCTTTCTTTCACACTTACAACCCTTTATGGTTTATCGTATTGCAGTAAATCATGCAGTAATATTCGCTTTAACAATCAGCCTCGTCTTCCTACAATGACAAAAGTTATGGCTTACGACCATTTTAAGTTTTTATTACTTCAGATCAGATAATGGTGTGATAAATTTTCCTAGACTTCATAAAAATGTCTAACAGCCTCGATAACAACTTTAGCACTTCGTAAAATTTACATGTTTATCAACTCCTATCACATCACGGTCACCTGTGTCTATTTAATCTTAAAAATGATAATACAGTCTCTTTAAAAAAAATTTAATTATCTCTCCGCTGACTTTGATTGACTAAACTGGCCGTATGACTATATTGGTAAGCAATTACTCATAAATATATTTTTTTGTTTTAATTATTTAAAAAAATGTCACTATTTGTCTTTCTGGTTGTTTTCATGCAATATTGAAATTTTTAAATTATTCTTAAATGGAACTAAAATTATTTCCTATATTGAATATACAGGAAATTTAAAAATACTTAATTTTTATTTAATTTATTGGTATTATTAAACTGAATATAACTGTGCAATAAAGCTAAATAAATATGATTCGTAGGGGTATGATTGTAAATGTGTAAACAATTCATTTTATGGGATAGGTAGATAAACAGTATAAAATTAAGTATTTTATTCCTTCCCGATTTATCAGTACTCAATTTTAAAATAAAATATTCGATGGATTTGCATGATAACTATTTCTTCATTATCCAATACTATAATACGAGCAAGGTTTGTATATATATATATTTGCACACGGATCTCGAAAACGGCACCGAGGAATTTCTTTAAATTTTGGAAATAACTAATTTCCGAGTAGAAAATAAGTTCTAGATAGGTCTAATGTCCAGGAAAATTCGTGTTTTACTGTAATATTAAGTTTAATATCTAAAAATTTAACATTACGCTTATGGAGAATAAAATGTAAACAATACAAACCAAAACAGCTGTTTATAACCGTTTGAAGACTGCAGGGAACAATATAGAGGTTATGCATTAATATTTATTTTATGAATTAAATAAATGCAAAATTATCAGGTTACTAAACAATTTGTAAAAACTTAAGGATAACATAGCTGTGCGAAATAAAAGCAGAAAAAAGTATTTCCAAAATCTTCCGTGTTTTGATAGAAAACGTATTCGTTGTATTGCTTGAAGGCACTGTAACAAACTAATTAATTGATGTAAATTAAATTTCTCTTTTGCTTTTCAATCCTCATTCCGTTTATAACAAAATCAGTTGATCACAGGCTAATAATAACGGTATGGATAATTAAACAGTAAATGATCGGCTTTGGCTAAAAGACGTTAAAACATCGCTCAATTGATAACGTCGTAGCCGATTGTAGCGTATCGGCCTCAAGAACTATAGGCCGCGAGTTCCATCCACATAAATGTTTTCATTGAGTAATAAATGTGTTTTAATTTTACTAATTAATTTTTATAATAAATGTCTTATTCTATACGAGCAAAGCTCGGTCACCAGGTACTTTACTTATAATGACACTGACTAGTGAAATATTAAGCGAAAATACAAACTACTAATCAATTACTACTTATAATTAATAATAAATTATTACAAACACATTTAAAAATTCCTTTTAAAATAATTTCATTATTAAATATTTATACAAGGGTCCTACATAATAGTAAAAGTGTTATATTACATTATGACACCAACACCAAAATTAAGAACTATTATTTCTAACCGCAAACCTTTTTGAGTGCATTAATTTCACGTTTGTATTGTATGAAGCAATGTAAGTTTTCAAATCAATCAATACAATAATTAAATCTTTGATATGGATTTTATTTCTTATTCAGTGGATGCAGCATAAAACCAAAAACTATTCATGGAAAACATACTTATTTAAGCTCATCTATACTATTGTTTTAAAACAATTCATTTAGAAAACTACAATCTCAACGATATTTGAAAACGTGATTAACTTTATACACTTAATAACGACAAACAAATGTATTGTTATTAAGAACGTAGAAATGATCACTCGGTTTTATCACTTGGGGAGATAAATCAAATAACAATATTTGACCGTTTTCGTGTCTGAGTTGTGGGTGAATTTATGTGTTTACCAAGTCCTCGTTGATCAGTGTTGAGGACAATAACTCTTGGCTCTTGTGTCCTGCTCGGGATATATTGTACATCGGTTTAGGCATTTAAATCTCAGTGGCTGTGTAAATTTATGTTCATTTTATGTACGAGTAATACGGCTTTTTCTCTTTGTTTGGTTTACATTTAACGTCTTTGCACACTGAGTCACCGCTGGACCGGGTCGGTTTTTTCCGTTTAACCATTTGTTAAGGCCTAGATTTAGATTTGAGGTCACACTAGTACCTCTTACGTGACCAAAGACTTATGTAACCAGGTCCAACGACTTTACATGTCTTCCAAACCACGGTGATATTCTGAGAAATTAATTTTCATAAGCATTTTGTCTCTACTGTCTCTACCCACTAACCACAAAAGCAAAACAGGTATCCACTGCAATCCCAATTAAGCCGACAAACGCCGTCAACTTCCACCCATGTCGTCCACCGTTTTTTTGCGGTGGCCGAGACTCAAGAATATTTAATTATTTTGGAATATTAAGAGTTGCCGGAAGTGTCCGCTCATGATCTGACAGGAGTCGCCGTTACTCCAGTAACCTCAGACTTACTCAGCCGTGAGCTTCTGTTCTGATTAAAGTTAATAAAATTTGCCTACTCATTTCTACAAGTATTAATGTTTTCTTCGATGTTTTTTAAAATCAGAGTAAAGCATAAACTGAATTTTAACACGTATTAATATAGATTAAACGCAGTTAACCAAAACTGTAATTAAATTACATTTATGGCATGGATTAGATTTAATTGTCTGTTGTAATCTACCAAACAATGTTTGGTAACAAGAAAACAAATTAGTTTTTGAATTCCTAAACAGTGCAGACATTTTAGCCTCACTGTTATACAGTATTATAATTATAATAACACGTATTGATTAAATTTTATTTAAAGTTATGTAAATTTTTGTTTTTGACGTGACCCTGCAGTATTTAAAAATAGTGGTAAGGCAAAGTGGCGGGCCTCAATGTAATTGGCTCCTTCAGACAGATTTACAGCTTTCACTTGGCGCCCTTCTTGACATCATAAATAACGCCTGGAGTAAAACATTCATGGTGTTACTTCCAGCCTTGCGCCTTCTTGGGGAACATTTGCGGCCTTAACGGCTTTTGCATCTTTCCAATACTAACCTCAAACTGGAATATTTGTTTTATCATAAATTAAATACGCCCAAACATAATGGGTTGTATATTTGATTTGTATATCAGTTTTTACCTAAGGATCAAAATAAAGCTAAACTAGTGTGATTAACATCTATATAAATACATTAGTTGTGTCAGTTCATTGTTTGAAATTATGTTATGATTGGTTATTTATACGTTTTATAACCTAAAAAAAGCCAAAATGGAACTTATTTTAATTACTGTCAATCACATTTACAATTACATTAAATGCTACTACTGTACAAAAGGATGGTTACTATTTGTTTGTACACAAAACAGTACATTAATGAAGATAGAATTGAGATACGCCTACTTACATATTGATAATCACTATTTACTTTTTACAAGATTTACTATTTTAAGCATCCTATTGCCCTTAAGTATAATAATCCTTTGGATTAATACTTTTTCTGCAAGGATCAGATTCACCTGGATATTGAAGTCCAGAGAAATAAAGATTATAACAGTACCGTAGTTATAATCCTTTCACTGAAAATCAATTTGAAATTTAAGTTACGCAGGAAGTTCAGCCTTCTTAGGTTTAAGTTGTATTGTGTCCTTAAGTGTGAGTTAACTATTTGCCATTGTTGTAGTATTGGAATTGGTGTCGCATTGATGATTTTGTCTTCACAATTTCCCAGTGGTCTTGTTGATGTCAGAAAAACATCACATCTGCCACAATTGTGCAATAACTTGCTATCCTTTGTATATTTTTATTTTGTGTATTTCTACGCCAGTGGCATTTTTAACATTTTGATGGGGAACGGTCCAAACCCTTATATTCAAAATATTTGTTTGAAATTCATTGTTCGAGATGGATGCCAGTTCATGTTATTTAAATACTTATTGCAGAAAGTTTCTATCACAATAACTAAAACAAACTCTCACAAAGTTTCGGAATCTGGAATCTGATCCGGAGTACGCAGGTATTAAGCTGGAAACATACTCGTTTAAGCAGTTCACCTGAGGACGGTACAAATTCCAGAATCCAAAACGTTGTGAAACTTTGAAACTAACTTTGATTTGGGCTTACCTACGTGGATAGATCGCCATTTTGAAAAACAATATTAATAGTGATGGCATGTGTCGGAAATAAAAATCTAAATAACAGCTAGTCACCATGAAAAGCTGCGGATAATTTTAATTTTATTTTCTTGTAAAAGGTGGTACGCTTGAGCCCTTAACTCAAGCGCAATGATTGGAAGGACGCCAGCGTGAGATCTGCATCTAACTTGTATCTCCATAGTGGTTTTTAGCCTGACTTAGTTTATGTAACACATTCAAAACAATTAGTGTACTAAGAACATTTTTTATCAATTTAATTAGAACTGAACACTTGCTTAAATGCATTTATTTGTATCACAAATATCTAAATCAGGCCAACGGGATGGGCTGTGGCTCTGTACACATCCAGACACACAAACACACCGACAGACTCACGGATGGACAGACATCATGTCGAAACCCACTTGTTTGGATTCAGGGGACCCCAAAACGGAGATATCCACTCCCAACTCAAATTCAAAAATTTTGACGAAAACAATACTTTCTCCATATTAGAGAGGGTAAAAGAAGTCAAAAGTAGATGGATGTTTATTTAGGAACAATTCAAAATAGATTGTTCTTCAATATTTTCTCTATGTACTATGCATTAGATTTTAGAGACAAAATATATTATTTTATCTCACTCAACAAACTTTAGGAAGTAAAACGTGAATTTATTACAAGCCGAATATATTTTGTGAAGGAGATAAATATTGAAAAATAAGTTTGAAGGACACGAACGGTCGAGTTGGAGTGCTGCCCCATCTGTTTGTCAACTTGGAACTTCTATGTCTTTGTTTACTTGGCTTGTTTTGAAGCTGCTTTCGCAGGTTTTGATTATAATTTTTTTGAAAATATTTGCTTAAAGAAGCTTGTAAAATTTGTTATTTATAAAACGTTTTCCCATTGTGTGGTAAATTGTCAAATAATTCATGTCATATTCAATAACATAGCACAGATTTACTCAAATGAAAACAAATTAGTATTTTTGAATAATTTGTTAAACTGACTTTTACGAATATTTCGATAACGTTATGTATGTTATGTAAAATGATTGTAGATTCAAACCAAAGAGGGTGTTACACATATAAGACGGCCTGAAGATGGCTGAATTTAACTGAAATAATAATATTCTTTTTTTTCTTTGATTTGATTTTTCATGTCAGTAAAATATACATTATACTTAGTGGTTTCTATATTTAACATAACTTTATACTATGTTTGATATTATCTTATCTTTATGTAGCTTTAGGAAAATATCGTTGTATTTACCTCCCTGTGAGAAATTGGTTAGATCATGAATGTGTCTATAGGGAATGCTTTTAGTTCACCTAAACAGCTGTTCTTATTTTCATATTAAAAATTTAATACACTAGCTCTGGTAGTTTCTATGAAAACCTGTTACATATTTACTATCTTACAAATCACCAACACCCCCCAGAGCTAAGGCATATCCATGTCAAAGATTGGGTTTAAACCTAGTAAATTTAAGTTGATTAAATGGATTCGTCTATTATTTGGCAGTTAACAGTGTAAATATAGTAAATAACTATTCGTGTACCCATTATGAAATATACCTATTTTGTCAGTTATTTACACATTTTCTGCACATTTCATTTATTTTTCCCCACTAACAGTAGTCCCTATCTAATCAACGTAAAACATAATGTGCTTTGGGTACCAACATCTAAGAACAAAAAGAGATATACTTTTACTCTTTTTTAATTATTTTTGCTTTCAAAAACTTAACAATTTGGATACATATGACTGTTAAATCATAAAAAATGAATTAGTGACATTTTTTTAATTTTAAAGGTCCCCTGAATCCAAAAAAGTGGGTTTTGGCGTGATGTCTGTCCGTCCGTGTGTGTGTGTGTGTGTGTGTGTGTGTGTGTGTGTCTGGATGTGTACAGTGCCACAGCCTACCCCGTTTGTCCGATTTGGATGAAATTTGGCATGTATATATATAGTCACCGTATCTCCAGGCGTTTTTTTCATTTTTTTGAATTTTTGATTTTTAAGGGTAGTTCACCCTCAAAAACCCTTAAAAAACGTGAAAAATCCAATTTTCTCAAAAACGGCTCTAACGATTTTGATTAAAATTTGATAGTTTATAGTGCACAAAACACTAAATAATTTGACACCACCCGCATGTCTGTAAAAATGACGGTTCAAAAGTTATGGGCTTTTAAATGTCAAAAAAATCAATTTTTTAAATTTTCAGCGAAAACAATAAAAGTAAAGTATAACTTGACTGGTACCATTGAAACCAGCTTAAAAAACTAAACAAATTAGTATTTTGAATTATTTGTCTACGACTAACGGTTCCAGAGAAAAGTTAAATTTAGTGTCCAAGATAAATGCAGTACGTTGTCTGAAAGCGCCCAATGTTATTCTTATGGAAAATATAAAAAAATCAATTTCTTCCTTATTTTCCACCCGTTTTCCATGAAACTTGGTATGAAGTGTAAGGTCAAATCACCGAACAAAACCAGCTCAAAAAATCTTGGTATTACCGGGGGGGGGGGGGGTTCCCCCCATATAATTTGAACAATAAATTATTAAATGATATTTATTAGTTACAACTTGATATTTTATTTTTTGTTTATTCCCTATGCCAGTGGAGTTTTTCTAATGCGTTGAAACGGAACGGTTCTAAATCCCATCTAGAATTACAACATTAGGGTCCACAATTGATTCCACCAACTATCACAACTTATTAAAATTGTATAGGTTTTTTTACATGGACATGTCTTAGCTCTGGAGAGGGAGTGTTGACAATTTGCGCGACCAAAATTTGAAACAGTGACCTGATTTGATTATGTGATGTCATAGCTTAGGTTATAAAAGTTTTTTAAGAATTTAAAATAATTCCCTTTAGACACATCTACCTTGAGTTGAGTATAATGTACCAGAGTTTAGTTTTGTTCAGAATACGCGATTAAGTGAAGACCTAAAATACTTGAAAATAATATAAGGAAAACCGGAATAAAAATGTTTCTCGTCATTTGATATTTTAAAATGAGTTGTCATTTTATAGAGTATAATATAAAGAGTAATAAAACATAAAACAAAATAAACCTGTTATTGAAAAAAATTGTAGTAACTAAACGAAAATATATCTGTTACACATAACGTAAGATTATGTTATTTAATACACATATAATGCACACATAAAAATCAATCAACAACTAAAATTAAAGAAAACACTGCACAGCATTGTGCAATATTAATACTACCAGCAGAAGCCATTTATATGCAAATACGGCGAACACGCATAATAGCTGAGAGTGACGAAGTGGCCATAATATATCCTATGTGGGTCGGTCGTATGATCTCTACATTGTGGGCGTTCCTATATAAGCAACATTACACAACTTCTCTCCACTGAAACTTCTGACCATTACACCCAACTAAAATAGCAAGCATACAGGAATGTTGATATTTATTAGTTACAACTTGATATTTTATTTTTTGTTTATTCCCTATGCCAGTGGAGTTTTTCTAATGCGTTGAAACGGAACGGTCCTAAATCCCATCTAGAATTACAACATTAAGGTCCAAAATTGATTCCACCAACTATGACCACTTATTAAAATCGCATAGGCTTTTTGACATGGATATGTCTCTTGTGGGGAGCTGTGTTGACAATTTGCGCGACTAAAATTTGAAACAGTGACCTGATTTGGTTAGTGATGTCATAGCTTGGTTATAAGGACAGTTGTTTAGATGAATTTAAAACATTCCCTTTAGACATATTCCTGGTCTAACTTATTTCGCACAGTTTCTTACTAACACCGTGACAGAATAGAATTTTCAGCTACCGTTTTTAGGAGTATAATCTTATGGTTTCGTAATAAAAATTGTATTTCTATTAAAATTAGTGGCAGGAAATCTGCAACCATAGATGGACTTTAGGAGTCACAAGCCACTGGTTACGATCTATATAATTACGAATTATCACGCAAGCGGTTTTTACCCCGTAAAATGCCTTTTTAATAAATATAGTTATAAATTGTGACAGGATTTGAAATTAATTATTTATGAAAAAGTTATAAAGATCTGGATACATATTAAAAAAAACGATTTTCTATAATAGGAGAACATCCAATACCTAGAGCTAAACATATAAACTGCTAGAGCGATGTATTAGAATACGTTATGAAATATTTATAAACATATTTGGTACAGCCAAAAGCACAATACAAAAATTTAATTTATTTACAAAAGAAATCATTAATTATTATCGTTGAAAAGGAATTATAACAAAAATGAACGTCGCTTTTAATATTTGACGATTAAACACCTTTTAATGGGGTTATGTGTTAAAAACGCAGTAAATCTATTTTACGATCGTGGTATCTTGGAAGACCTGCTTGATGATGGGGTTTATAGCTCCTTTGCAGAATTTAATTGTTGATATCCTCTTAGATGTCGTAAAAATAAATTATACCGCTTTTGCTCCCTTGAATTGCTATTTTAGCTGTACTTTTAAAGAGGTGTTTTATTGCGTACATAACCAGGTGAAACCATTTTTCAAAATTTAAATATATATGTACTTTTTAGCTTTATAAAAGTTTATCATTTTACTTTATATAAATAATTATTATTTTCCAGCCTAACGTCATAGTCTTACAAATTTTTAACAGTTTAGTGTTTAATACCCCACTTTTTATCCTAACTCTACCTGTGGCGCGCTGTGCGAGTTACGATAGTTGCGCCATCTGTTGCTAAAACAGCTGAACTTCCTTAAAACTCAACCTCAGTAAAGTAGTGCTGGGTTTATTAGTTTCAGTAGTAAGTTTGTTTATGTTTCTATTAAGTCTGAGGCGACAGTTAGTAAAATATGTTAGTACATTGCAGTAGGATTGCAATTGCTCATTTTAATTTATATAAAAATATTCTCCACGAATAGAAATTAAATTAATCAAAATACGAGATGTAAAAAACAGTAAACATTAACTTAAGTACAGTAGCAGCCATGGTTGGGTTATTTTGCGACGTTGCCACATTTTCAGTGTCAGCTGATCAGCCAGCACACACGATACATTAGGTTTATTGTCGTCTGCAGGAGTGCTAGAAATAAAAACTGGATGTAACAAAGAATTTGATTGAATAGATCATAACCATTTACTATATCGTCTTGCGAACGTAAATGCGTAATTTAAAAAAAGATTTATGAAGAAAATACAAGGTTGAAACAATTCTATCACGTTTTTAATAATTTTTCAGATTGTTTTTATGCATATAAAAAACCGTTTGAATTTGATAATTGACGATGAAGTAGATAAAGCCTTTGCGTGAACCAATTGTAACAAAATATAGCTGTAAAATTAGTTATATTTGAATTATAAAAGATATATTTGAACTGACGGTTTAATTGAACGAAACTTAGTTCATTTTAGATTACAAATTTTGTCTATATGTCATACTAACAAATTACAAATTTTTAACAGTTTAGTGTTTATACCCCTCTTTTTATCCTAACTCTACCTGTGGCGCGCTGTGCGAGTTACGATAGTTGCGCCATCTGTTGCTAAAACAGCTGAACTTCCTTAAAACTCAAGCCCAGTAAAGTAGTGCTGGGTTTATTAGTTTCAGTAGTAAGTTTGTTTTTGTTTCTATTAAGTCTGAGGCGACAATTAGTATAATATGTTATTACAGGATTGCAATTGCTCATTTAAATTTAAATAAAAATATTCTCCGTGAATCGAAATTAAATTAATCAATATACGAGACGTAAAAAAACAGTAAACATTAACTTAAGTACAGTAGCAGCCATGGTTGGGTTATTTTGCGACGTTGCCACATTTTCAGTGTCAGCTGATCAGCCAGCACACACGATACATTAGGTTTATTGTCGTCTGCAGGAGTGCTAGAAATAAAAACTGGATGTAACAAAGAATTTGATTGAATAGATCATAACCATTTACTATATCGTCTTGCGAACGTGAATGCGTAATTTAAAAATAGATTATGTGAAGAAAATACAAGGTTGAAACAATTCAATCACGTTTTTAATAATTTTTCAGATTGTTTTTATGCATATAAAAACCCGTTTGAATTTGATAATTGACGATGAAGTAGATGAAGCCTTTACGTGAACCAATTGTAACAAAATATAAATATAAAATTAGTTATATTTGAATTATAAAAGATATATTTGAACTGACGGTTTAATTGAACGAAACTTAGTTCATTTTAGATTACAAATTTTGTCTATATGTCATACTAACAAATTATTGAAAACGGTGAACACCCACTGTTGCCATATCGTGCACTGATTGAAGTAACTCCTAACTTACCATTGCATCCCCTAACCCATATGAGACAACATCACAAAATAAACAGCCCTCTTAATTTTATGGCTACTGCTGTACTTTGGTTAAAATGATTCGCAAATATCGAATAACTATTTCTAAACAAGTATACAAAGTTTTTTTCTGTCCCGTTAATATCAAATATAATACGTGAGTGTTTCTTCATTTCCAACGTGTCATGCGAGTGATAGATGGTGCACTCATTACTACATGTGGGAGGGGGCTGCTCGTATCCGGGGTTTTATTATTCGATAGCTAGAATGAGTTGGTGTTAAATATCGTTAGTTCAGAAGGTGTTTAGCTAATTACAAGTAGATAATGCATAATGCAAAAAACATTTATTCAAGGAACACAAAAGGAGTTGTAGAACATCCTGGACAAGATATATGGGAATAAAAATCTAAGTATCTTGACAATTAAATCACTACTGCATAATTCTATAAGAAACAGCAGAGCGAAAATGTTTGCATTTACTTCTTTGTGGAAAATAGGTTAGACCATAGATATGTCTAAAGGGAATGTTTTCAGTTCATCTAAACACCTGTTCTTATAACTAAACTATGACGTCACTAACCAAATGGCGTCACTGTTTCAAATTTTGGTCGCGCAAATTGCTAACTCCCCCCCACCTACAGCTAAGACATATCTATTGCAATAATACGTATATATTTTATGTTTGAACTTAAAATATATTGATCACAGGTTTTAACAGGTTTCGTCACAACATTCTCAATTCTCTTTCAGTGAATAGACATAATTTACACTCCCAAATCCCGCTATGAACATTAAAGGAAAGACTTAATGTAAATAAGTTAAGTATTGAATAAGTGAGTGAATTAGTAAAGCACCTAGTAAGAATTTTTTATCCATGCCGTATAAATATTGTAAAAACCAAATTTTATTTTCGTTTAAGTGTTTGCATATGTTGTAAAGAATGAAAGGTCTTTGCAATCATTCTAATTAACTTTATAATTAATTATTAAACTTGTAAAAAGTATTCAATTTTTTTAGATAAATTTGTTGGTCATTTTCGATCACAACTAGGAAAACAAATTTGTTACAAATTTTCTTCTCAAAAAGTCAACTTTTTCTTCGTTACAAAATCTTATTCCGTCTTCAGGTGAGGTGAAACCTAGAACAAGGCAAGATTAGTACATAATTCGGAATAAACCGGTAAAAAGCTGAAAATAAAAATGTTTACAGCAGTCAAAAAACCTACAGAAGATACCAAGCAACAAGTTCTCCTTCAGCTCTTCTGTTATGTGGACGCGATTTGTTCGTGATGCTCCGGTTTTATGTGCGTGACTTGTTGCTTGGCACATTTTTTAAGTTTTGTGACTGCTTCAAATATTTTTTCAGCTTTTTGCCAGCTTAATACGGCTTGTGTAATCTTTAAGCTCACCTGAGGAAGGCTAGCTTCCAGATCCCGAAACGTCGTAAAACTTTGCTTCACTAATTGTGATGTGAAATGTCCACATTATAAAACCCACCATCACCCGGAATAAATTTCTAACAAATTATTTTACGATGATATTAATTTTATCTTGAAGTAACATGATGAAGCATCAGACATCAGCTGATTCTCAAGGTGTCAGTTTAGAAGTGACAGAATAAATCTTTACTGGAGATGTTATTTATGGTGTTAAGAGAGCGCCAGAAGAAAGCCGTAAATCCGTCCAAAGAAGCCAATTACAAAGGTAGCCGAGGTCCTTTCCTCGGCTGCTTTTTATATATTATTCATCCTCTAAACTTGGAAAGTGTTTGAAAATATTAACACCCACGTTTTTTTATTATAACTTTTGTTCTTTTAAGACTTCAATCTAAAATCTCTCCGTAGGCTTACTAGTGTACCATTTAACCTTAAAATGACTGAGACAGTGGCTAGGTTGGCCAGGTGATTCCGTTGGAGGTCACGAATTCGGCCTGTGTATGATATATTCCCTGGTGTACTATTATAATACGTATATATTGTAGAATACTACGTAAATCCACAAGGATCGTCTTGAACCTAAACTGTATAATTTCTTCTCAGGAATATATCCTTAAGGTTTAATAATTCTATCAAAGATTTGTATTATTCTTATATAAAGATTATTTATAAAATATTAATAATTATTGAGAGTTCAAAAACTCAATCAGTTATAAATAGAAAATCAGCCGAATTGACTGGTGTGAGCCTGACATTACGATTGCCTAAACAAGTGACATGTTATCGAGCGGTTTGTTAACATTCATGTTTCCATGTATCAAATATTGTTTAAAGAAATATTTACCCTTTACTATAACCATTATACCCATTTTTTTAATAAATAGTTTCAATTTTGTTTTTATTCTATCGTAATATGTAATTGTAACAGGAAATTGGGAATTGGTTCGATATTTAATGATAAATTCTATAAAAATAATAATAAATCTGTTTGTTTATCAATGAAAGAACTGATAAGAATAAGGCACTGTAGGATTAGAATTAGAATTTTGGATAGTATCAGATTATCTACAACAACGGTATTTCCAAAAACCTTTGATAGGCTATAGGTTTATGGGTTTTTATAGCTCAGTAAACATAATTACTAAAAATCCCTTATGATTACAAACAGATAATATAAACTCTACGTAATTAGCTTTTCAATTGTTTGAAGTTAAAAAAATGTTTGATTTCTTATACAAACACTCTTGTAGACATTCTTAGGTGTGTATTGTCTTGATTCACATATATTAATTCCAAATAAGCGACATTCTGGTTAAAGACAGATTTAATTCTAATGCACATTTCATTGTCCAATTAATAGTTATTATTTAAGATTTTAAATTCAGCACTTTTTAAATATATTTATTGATTGTTATTTAATTATAATACTAATTAAGTAAAACGTTTTACTGTATTACGAAACGTGAAAACGTTTCATTCTGGAATTTTCTGAACGATTTTCGCTAAACCGTTTCTTGGCGAATTCTCAACTCCAAAAAATATTGTGTTCGTAAATCTTAGGCTCAGTAGACCTTAAAGCTACGGTGCTGGTTTTATGTTAGTATTATAATATATGCCAAGCTAACAAATTCTTTAAATATAAGTCGTTTTGAGGGATGCTGGTTTCATTATATAGGTAAATGTCACTTGACTGAACTATCGTAAAGCGGTAAAGCAACCGATAAGGTTGCTCGTAATGTACATTTAGGAAGAACTAGGTCCTTGAAATACGTTCAGGTAGACGCCATTACTTAAACGATGACTTCCTCGGGAAACAGTCTAAGCCAGTCAGTAAGCTTTATATATATTTATTTATATATTCCTAGGAATTTACCTAAGTTATCCCAGGGATTTACCCCAGGGATCTAGCGGATAAACCCCAGGTATTCCAGAGATCTACCCTAGGGATCCCAGGGATAAACCCAAGGCATCCTAGTGATCTACCCCAGGGATCCCAGGGATTTACCTAAGGTATCCTAGGGATTTACCCCAGGGATCTAGGGGATAAACCCCAGGGATTCACCCCCAGGATCTACCCCAGAAATCTACCCCAGGAATCTAGCATAGGGACCCCAGAATCTACCCCAGGGATCCCGGAGATTTACCCCAAGGACCCACCCGAGGGATTCCAGGGAACTACATCATAGATCCCAGGGATTTACCCAAAGGAATCCCAGAGATTTACCCCAAGGATCCTAGGGATTTACCCCAGGGATCCAAAGGAATAAACTCTAGATATCAACCCCAGGAATAACCCCCAGGGATCTATCCCATATATGCCCATATATTCCTGGGATATTTATTTATAGATATATAATTTTTATATATTGTGAACCGCATCCACTCAACACCTAAAATATTAAAAACAGATAATAATAAAACACTCATTTTAATATCAGTATTAGAGAACTTCAGTTATAAACAACAGTTTACCTTGATACTAATGATGTTTATTAAGTAACACCAATATATAAAAAACTCGAATTGGTCTAAAAACATATTTAACACCTAACACTAACGCTAATGGTACCAAGTATGGATGTCGTCTAGCAACTTGTCTTATGTGATCAGTCCCGTGTATAGATGGCATCTAACAGACCGCGAGGCTCACTTTCCCCCTCCTACATGGCGACCACCAGAAGCGAATAATCCCTTAATAATGCGGAACACGTATGACATATTGTCCTTGAGGCATTTACATAGTCCTGGGGTGATAGACAAAGGATTCAAACAATTTTTTTGTAAAGCATAAGGTTTTGTTAGATTCCATCTAACAGTTAAGATGGTGGCATAATTACTGCAAGTGTAGAACATTTTCTTAATCATTTAAAATATATTTTTGTTTACGAAAATGAAATACAATTTAGTAAACATTGACAATGAAATATCCATTTTTTCACAATACAAACAACGGTTACACTGGTATGGAAAGAGACGAAAAATATAAAAAACAGGGCACTATTAGGTTACCAATACTAGTAAGTGATTGACTCCTGGGGATAGAAGATTTTCCCACATTTCGTATCATTTAATCAATTAGTTTCAGTCACTTTAAACCAATTTCACTTTACAAGTGCAAGCTCGCATGCTATAGTAGGATTAAGTTCCAATCAGTGTTGGCTGAAAGCAGAATCTTGTCAGTAAGATCTCATTTGTAGGGCAGGCTTACCGCCTTACACAACTCGTTGCATGCTGACTCTGAAACGTTGACTATTATCTACGCATTTCGAAATTCAACCAATAAAAACAGAAATAAAAGTATCTAAATCACTTTTATTAAATTACTTTGGCTTCTCTATTAGCCTTTGTACTTATTACAATGGCCTCTTTCAAATATAAATTTAAATGTAAGATTGTTAACCTTTTAAATACAGCTTACATTGAAGAAAAACGTACATTATTTACTTCCCTGTGGGAAATAGGTTAGATCATGTATATGTCTAAAGGAAGTGTTTTCAGTTCTTCTAAACAGTTGTTCTCATAATTATATGACCTTCACTTCCGTTATATTTGCGTCCTGCAAATTGATGACACTCTCCCCCCAGAGCTTAGACATATCCATGTCAAAACAAAACCTCAAATGAATCGCTATAATAAACCAGATTCAATACATTATCATCTTATGTGACTGTTCGCACTGGTTAATATGATAAGTTTGGATTACCTGGTCGTAGGTTTTAAATGTTTAAATGCTTTTTGGCACTCAGGGTCAATATCTATCATCATACAAACATACGTTACTTCAATTAAAAGATTCATGAATATATTTACCATAAAATAAAGTGAATGCAACCACCAACATTGAGGCAATAAATTATCATGAAACCAATATCACATATTTGCTGTATTTAATTCCTCCAATTGCTGAGTTCATCAAATATATCTATTTGTTTATTTTGTAAAGGTTTGAGAGAAGCACACTAGTTTTATACATTCTATACGAACTTTAAATTATGAGTTTTCTGGGACAATTTGAAATACATAAAATGAATCACAGAATACAAATATAAAATCAAAATTCAAAGTTAATATGGTAGGCGTCAAAGAAAGTGATTCTCTTTTTTATATTTAAATATAACTTATTTGAACTTTTTAACTTATTTCGGTTAATCTAAAGAAAATTAAATTCATGGTAATCTCTCTGAGACCAATTATTTGGTGATCATGGGTACTGTCAATTGAGGGAGGCTTCATTCTTTTGGTGGCTAGGGTAGGTGTTCGTGAAAATGTACAATTTATTAGTTTCCTTATAGTACTAAATTTGTTTTAAACGCATGCAAAACTACTTAGAATAGACTAGATTTCATTTATGCTGAATACTAAATACTGTATCGCAGGTTAAAGTTAAGAGAGATTTAGTCTACGCGCTTTGAAAGTTACTTCTTTGATATTTTCAGCTGTTACAATTTTAACGATACTTCTATTCTTAAAAGGCTCGTTATCAAGTTTTAATCTTGATAGAACTGCAAACTTGGGATGTCAAAGCGTAATGTGAAAGGGCAAAGGGTGTGAATTTTTTATTCCATCTGTTTAAAAACGGCTTCATAAAAACTAATCACAAAAATACATTTTAAAATCAGTATTATATAACTAAATTGCGTCTATAAATGATTATTGATTTTTTCTCAAGTTCTTTATTCAATTTCACAAATTATATCATAACAACGGATCGTTTCAAATATTACAATTGTATAATTTACTTTGACTACAATAATTTTTAACACTCATAACTATCCACAGCCGTTTATTTAATAAAGAAGTAAAATATTAACAAAATTAAAAAAATCTAATACACTCGTACAATTCAAAATAACCGTAATCAAAACATTTTTTAGTGAGACGAAAGATATTTTTAATTGAAAGATAAAATATTATCCTTTTTGATTAATTTCAGCTTAATGCGTTTTGATTTTGTACTAGCTACACTAAACTTTAAGTTTGAATATTTTCTATACTAATTCTAGGAACGAACATAAATTTTATTCATATCACAGCAATGATGCCTTATCAAACACATTCCGTTTAGCGAGTAAGGTTATGTTAGGCTCCCAGCAAGAAACTCTGTTTGCCTTTAGACCCTCTGAGCTTGCCATTAGTTACTCATAACAATGCATATTGGCTTCAAAGTAATGGCTGTGAATTTAAATACTTACCTATTATTAGTACAGGAACCACCACCAAATATAAACACGCTTTTCCATGGTTAAAAAAGTCTAGTTGTTTTAACTATATTCATCCTAACTCGTAACAATCAACAGAAAACTAATCAGTCGACAAAATAATAATTTTCTGCATCAATGCTTTTATCTTTTACTATACTGTACCATTACAACTTGTATTCATATTTATAGACATGGTTCGTTTACAATAAAGCTTTGTTAAATGCTTTCTCTTGTTTCACTTACACTTCGCTCAAATACAAACTAAAACACCTACCAGAGTGGTTGGTGTCTGTTATATAGTATGAATATTTGTAGTATAAGGATAAATTTGCCTAAAAACCACATTGGACTTTAGATATTATTATTAAAATTAACTATGTAACATAAGCTGGCCTTTGAACTCATTTTTGGAAAATTTATTATTTTGAACTCACGGGGTATAAATTATAATATTTAGTGAAAATGTCACTGCTTTGGTATTCAAAACTTTAAAGCCGCCGTGGTTTATGTTCTTGATTTATTATGCAATAGAAGCAGAAAAAACATTGTTTTATATTGTACGTTCATCGAAACCGGGACCTTATAAGGTACAAATGGTCGTAAAATAGCGATGAAGGTCATCGTATAAGGGCGGATGTACGACTGGACTGTTGGCAACCCTTTATTGCTTTGTTAAACTGATCCTCACACATCACCGCAGGCTGTCCCTTTGATAAATGATCCTTAGAGGGAGGTAATATTTAATCTGTGTTACCTTTCCTGAACAGCTGATATGACTATGGGATCGGTATACCTCAAGTAATAATCTAAATGTTTTATTTATAATCCTATAATTTTGTTTGCATTTTTACTTTTATATCCTATAATAAGTATAGTAGTCATTTTTTTAAATAATTTGTATGTAAAATTATCCAAACAAAACAATAAGTTTATAAATAATTTTAAGGGAGATTTTTAATTTTTATGTTTAAGGTCATGTTTAATTTAATGAACATTTCTTATAACTTTTGAAATATTGTTAATTTTATTGTAAATTTCTTTTTTTGTGTAAAATGTCTGTGAAATATTTATATGGCCTTCATTTTAAATCAATAGTTCAGAACCAGATCTGGATGTAGAAACTAAGGAATAAACTTATCATTAGGAAGTTTCATGGAGATAAAAGGTTATACTTTACGGAATAAATATTTGCATGTAAAATAATTGCGGGAACTGGTTAAGCAGAGCCAAATAAATGCCCCCGTCACAGCAAACCTCCGTACTCAGCTTATTACTGTATTTTCATTTTTAAACTCAATCAAGAAGGAAAACGTCTTCTTTCTTCTTCTGTACAAACGTCATGGCGGCTTAATTTCGTCTTTATCATGCCACACGTAGGCTTGAGGTGTTGAAAAGAAAATAGATTTCCCCAGCGGCTTGGCTTCAGATGCATCCAGGATCAGCTGTTGTTTGTTTGGCGTTGATTATACAGCATACGAATATTTGCACTGGTAGGAATTGAGGTTGTATTCAAATTTTCACCCTAAAGTGAACTCATGAGGAATATAAATAGTTGAAATTTAAGGACAATAACGGGGGTAACTGAACGATAATTCTCTTATTTATCTTTATCTTATTATATTTTTATCATGGCAGCTAACCTGCTTACTCTATTCCCATGTTAATAATACAGACATATAATAGGAAAACTCCTTTATTTATGGACAGATATTGATAAAACTTAATCGTAAAAATGCCTACTTTCAGTATTCCTCGCTGCAGAAAACCTACATACTGTTTTCTATGTTAATCTTTTAGAGAATATGCAAACTCTCCTATTTATTGCTGATATTTATGAAACCAGTTATATATTATTATTGTTCGTTGAGTACGCAGGACTGCTGCGACGGGGGTGTTTGAATTTACATTATTCTTATTAGTGAGGTCGTTATTTTAATTTGAGTATCAGTTAAGGGTGCATATGAAAAATTTTAGCTAGATTAAAATTTACTTCCCTGTGGGAAATTGGTTAGATCAGGAATATGTCTAAAGGGAATGTTTTCAGTTAATCAAAACAGCTGTTCTTATTCTCTAATATTAAAAATTCAATATAATAGCTCTAGTCGTTTCTATGGAAACTAATTACATATTTTACATCTTAAAAATCACCAACACCCCCCCCCCAGAACTAATACATATCCATGTCAAAAACAGCTGATTCATCCAGAACCATTAGTTAATGATCGTAATACGTCCGCTTTTAGATACAGCTCTTAAATTTTTTACAGGTCCATTAAAAAAGGGTTTATTACTTATTTTTATTTTGTAACATTTTTCTTCCAAGTGTAATAAATATAATTAACTAGTACACTACAATTTTTATTTTCTATACAACTCCTTTTATCATTTTCAATACTTATTGGCATTTACATTGCAAAGATGTGTGATAAATGTTTTACAAATCTGGAACTTGCAATTGATTACCCTCTAATTAAACCTGAATACTGACTCTCGATTTAATTAAATCAATTACACAATTAAAAGGATTAATGTAAGCAAAAAGGACTATGATTTTCAATGATTATATTGAGTAATTTGATATAATCTGATATGTACTATTATAAAGAGAAATATATTATTCCTACTATTTGAGGAGTGTGCGGGAAAAACGATGAAGGTGCATTTTTTGTCCATTTTGAGTTAGCGATGCCATTAGATAGCCTTAATAAATTAGTATCGTTTGGTGAAATCATATAGGGGAAAAATGCTGAGAAAACGTCTAAATTCAATGGAGAAAAATTGGTAGTTGGGGAAAGAACGATGAGCGTGGTCGACTTTAGCGTGAGTAACGCTGAGGGTGACGCACTCCCTCCATTGAGCATGCGTTGTTTCAGGTTGTGACCGGTCGAGAACATTAACCCGAAAATTCCCGTCTGTCTGGAATTTTTAGTGAAGTGTGAATTTTCAACAACTATAGATAATACGTTCTACGTTCAGTTCGTACTAGTTCGCTTGGTTTTAGATACGTTAAGTTTTTATAGTCTTTGTGCTTAAGTTTTAAAAAGGGAGCTGAGTGCAGTGTTGTGCCTGAAAGGGGTAAACAGCCGAAAAAAGGAAGATTCACGGACGTCTTTCAGATATTGCAAAAAAGATGAGAGCTTAGACAAATGATACAGGTGAGGACTGTAGGTGCCAAAAAATCAAATGTTTTTTGCATTTCTGAAGTTGAGAGGAAAAAAGTAATTTCAGATTGCAATGGTCTTGAGGGCAGAAATAAACAAAATCTCTATCTTGCTTGATTGATTTAAATTGGTTAAGCAAATAAGTAAAAGACAGGAAAACGATGAATAAAATCAACATTCGTAATCATATAGTTATAATGATAGGATTATGATTTTAAATTTTTTTATTTACTGGGCTCAATTTGTAGCATATAAAATTTTATCGGGGGTAAAATATTTTATTATATTTTCACTTTTTTACAATCTAAATAACATACATACAATGTTATCTTATAGAATCATTCTAAATATATGACAATAGGACGGGGTCATTGTCTCAGGAGCTAATTCAATTTTTACATACAGACAAAGCTAAAAACTTTTACCGGAACCTTACCCATGGTAATTTCCATGTAATAGTAATGTGGTGATGATTACGACTAGATCTGGATGATAAGATAAAGACGATTTGTTCCAAAAATTAAAAAAAACTTAAACGTATTCGACATTGTATTCCTTATAAAATTTATGATTATTTTTAGGCTGTTATTTCAGCCTCAATTTAATGACATAATTTATTTTTATTGACCGTATATCATAAATAGAATTGTATTTATATTACATATGACTATATATTACTATATTTATTTAGTATTAAAAAACTAGATGTAGCTGTGTAACTATAGTTTAGTAAAAAGACTAAGCTCATTCATAGTTTTTTCCTAAAAACTACACATCTCATCGTTTTTCCCTAAACAATTGGTGCGTCAAAATAGAAAAATGCTTAAAGAATATCTAAATACCCCCGTCGCAGCAGACCTGCGTACTCAGCGAATTTCCAAATCAATAATAATAATATATGACAAGTTTTATAAAATCTGTCCATAAACATGAGAATTATTTGCCTATTCTCCATAAGATTAACATGGGAAAGAGTGTGCAGGTTTGCTGCTGTGAGGAACGCTGAAAGTAGTCATTTCTACCATAATTACATAGTTTCTATAATAATTTTTATCTTAACATTTATACAAACTTTCATCAACATCTGTCCATAAATAAAGGAGTTTGCCTATTCCCTATATGATTAATATGGGAAAAGAGTATGCAGGTTTGCTGCCATGATAAACACATAAACTATGATTTTTAAGCATAAATGGATAGATCTCAACCACATGAAGCTAAATATCAAGTTTTATAAAAAAATATTGATTAATATGGGAAATATTAATTTTTCCCTATCCTCCATAAGATTAACATTGAAGCCACACAATACAATGTACTGTGTTTAGATTTTTTAATATCTCGGTAACCATTGGAGATAGAGAAAAGCTTTAAGGAACTTAATTGTGTAGTTTTTTAAGCTGATTCCAATGGTGAAATATAAAATTAGAAATTTTAAAAAATAACATGTTAAAAACGCAAAAACCCCATTTTGGGGCACCTTCATCGTTTTCCCCGCACACTCCTCATTTGTATCAAGGGGGTCGGGGTATAAAAGCAATGTTATAAATATAACAGTTTCCAATCAAATACCCTATTCGATGTGCTTTCCTTAGGGTAAAATCACTCATACAGCGATTTGGAGCGGAGCGGCGCACCATTTTTGGAAAAAAACTAGTTTGTTTTTTTGAGCGTTTGAGAATCGGGCGACTACATTGTTTATGATATATTTAGGCAAATAATCTGTTTCTCAGCGTAATTTATTTATCTGGAATAGCTCAACAAAATTGTATTCCCTTACCTTATAGTTACCACCAGTGTTTCTTCTGCACTTATTGGTTTCCTCCAATTAGTTCTCTACTTTACCAAATCTCCTTGAACTTTTAAAAGAAAATAATGAAATGTCGACATGCGCATGTATTGCACGTATCTCAATTCATGCTTCTTTAGAACGGGAAATAAATGGTGGTATTCACCATGTACTCCATGAGTTCTGGTCACCCCACCCCGCTGTGTGTGTGTTGGAAAAGAGTTGTAAAAGATTTTTAAAACACTTTGAATAAAATTTAATTACTCTCAAAATCCTCATAGTAGTTTTATAATGTTTATGAACCCATTATTAAGTGTACAAAGTTGCAACAAACGATGAGCTTTAAAAATTGTATCACGAAGTACTAAGTACAACTACTTTTGGCTTTTACTAGGCTTTTATTAAAAAGTATAATAGGCAACACTGGAAACGAGAACAAAAGATGATGGATAACACAAAAATTGAACCAAATAACAGAATGTTTTAAGCTAAGAGAAAACTTTTCTATTTAGGGGGAGAAACCCAGGAAAAAACCTTTGTGTAAGGTTCGTAACAGATTGAGTAACATTTAGTTCACTTATCAAGCTGAAACGTTTAGTAACATTGATACAGAACCTCTAAACTATAATATTGTCCATTGGCCAGAATTATCTGCTTTTTACTATAACCTAATAAGCTAAAGTAAAACTCTTTACAAATAATTTCTACAAAAAACTATTACTGTGTTTTGGGAATCTTAGAGTTTTAAAATGGAATACCAATTTCATAATATCATCATTTTAGATGGTATGGTCTAAAACTCCAGTGGTCAGTAATATGTATTTTGTTCCCCAAGTTCCTCGGCCAATTGTAGAAGTCAATGATCCGAGAAAAAAAGCTTTTATCTAAAACTACTAAAACTTTCTAAATAAGGAAACCGTATTATTGAAGTGTATCAAAGAATTGAGACTGCAAAATTGTGTCAATTTGATCTTCAAAATTTCTTTGAACCATTAAATGTAAGTATATTTCAATTTCACCATATTTGATTCTAGTTTGGTAAGAAAGTTGTTCAATTTCGTTCTATATTACTCCTATCTTAATAGATATAAACACATATTTGAATTGTTAAAATCAAGTACCCTATTAAAGTTCGTGTAGAGATATCAACAACTAAATGTAATATATTATTCTCCCAAATATAACGATATACTTGATAATAAACAATTAACTGTTTTGTTTTATATATTTTTCAAATATTGTTTTTATTTCCTAGATAATCATTTAGGCTAGTTTAAATTATCAACTATTACTCTACTTAAGACTACCCTTTGGCTGCTCTGCCACGTCTTACACATATATGAAGACTATTTTTATCAGGGTAAACATATACATATAATCCCCTGACTTCAAGAATGTATAGAACTATAGCGTGGTTAAAATTTAATAGACCAGGTCAAGTACTCAACAACTATACCACAACTACTGTAATTATTAATTATAATAAAACTAATAGGTTACTACAGTTGATAACATTATGTGTACATCTATGAAACTAAAAAAAACCCGCACTTTTTTCATACTTTCACCCACCAATAATATTTAATTAAGTCATTTTTTCTGAAAACCGTATAACTAGATTTGGCGATTAAGGTTTCAAGTGTGTTGGTTTAGAGTGTTTTAAAAGTTTTCGGTTGAAATTATATTTAAAAATGTGTTCGTAGTAAAGTAAAGTTTCGTGTAACCTTCTGGCCAAGGTCTAATGTTAGAGTTTTCAGGTCGCACTACTGCCTCTAACGTGACCTAACGACTACTTATGTAGCCGGGACCAACGGCTTAACGTACTTTCTGAAGCACGGTGGCAGCCTGAGAAATTAAATTTCATGACCGGGAATTGAAGCCGGGTATTTTGGGTGGTAGGCCAGTACTCTACCCACTCAGCTATGACTGCCACTAATTCGTAGTGCAACACCATGAATTATATGTTTATTCGTTTTACATAAATTGAATTGAGTTTTAAAAATTATTTGAAACAAAAATTTTTATTTTTTCAATTTTAAAGGAGACTGACAATGTTTTGCTAATTTGTGAGATTTGTTGTTTAATATAAATTTAAACACATCAGCTTATGTTAAATGTCAGTTATATATATTTTTTTCTTAAAACAAAACTTAAATTTAAAATTTACCTACGAATTCATCTCCGAAATTCCCTGTTAGATCTACTATAAGACAAACCATTCAAAATCATTCAATAGCTTATATCTGTTATATCAAGGATTTATTCATAATTAACAAATTTATACAATTAATATAACTAGGTACGTTGATATTTTTGAATGGTATTTGCAGATTAAAACGTAGGTAGTAAAAATAGTATGATATGTTAACCAATTTTGGAAAGGCTCATACATAAATTATTCATTGAGCTAGATTAAGAGGGAATTACTTGTCTGTATGAATGTCTACGGCGAATTTAGTACACAAAAATTACTTAAGGCTAGACAAAAATTGTAAAATAGATTGCTAACTATATTTTTCATTAATTATGAAAAGATGCATGTAAATTAAAAATATTTTCAAATTTGTTTATGTTTTGAATTAAAACATATTTAACAATCACTTTAGCTAATTTTAAATGAAAGGATCATTGACGGACAAGATTCTATCTGGAAGCTATTTAACAATTAATTTTAATGAACATAATGTTTTAATACCAAGCATTATTACAGTTTTGATCATATTAAAGCATAAATATTTTTAACTTTTTGCATTAAAAAACATGAAAACTGAATACGCGAATACCTTTAATTCTTGATTTCCCCGGGGGCATTATTTGATCAACATTTTCATATTTTCTTGCAACATTTCCTCATCAAAGACAGCCTGATGAACGTTTTCAAATGTCATAGCATTTCAATGAAAATATTGCAAACGACTAAACAAAAATATTTTTCAATTCGTAATGGATTGCATGTAGAAATTATTTATTCAACGCTTTGGTCAAAAACGTTGAATGTACCATGTTGCGTCGCGTTGAATCCAACCATATACCAACCTCTTATGTTATGTTAATACAGTATGTTTTGGGAGATAAAATGATGCTGACGTATGTAGTTACATTATTAAACTAAATGAGTTTAAATTTAAATAAATGTGTATGGCACACTGTTTAGTGGAATAGTATAAAGTTGAAGGATCGATCTACAGAATCCACTATTGCAAGGTATATTAAGGTTAGATGCATATAGCGTTAAGAATGTAAAAAGTAGTAGATAGATAAGGTAGTATGTAGGTTAGTTTTGGTAGGTTTAGGCTTATTTAGTAAAGTAGGTGTTTTAACCTGCCTGCGATAGAGTGAAACTTAGAGTTGGAAAAATCAAATTTATAAACGCAATATTTGTTAACAAACATGTACTAGTAAACACGATGTAGAATAACATCCTAAGATTTTAACGTATGATATAAGTTTTGCAATTTTTACAACTCATAAAAATGGCTACCTCCTTTCAGAAGGAGGTGTTAGAAAGACGTATTTTGACTTCAAACTATCAGTTGTATTTTTAAACTTATAATAGCGGATGATTTGTATTTATTTATATAATTATTTAGACTTTTCCTTCCGCGTGAAGTCTGGCGAGTGATGTGCGCGTGTATGTATGGTTGCTTGCCAGCCCTCACCGGCATGGAGGCGACGTTGCCAGTGCAAATTTACAGATATATGTTTTGTAAATAGTATTGTTTTATTTCTCATCTTGAGTGATTTATTACCATTTTTTTTAGATTCGTAATAAGTATATGTAATTGTGTGAATTGAATTTTTGTACGAGTGTTCCATGAATATGAATATATGGACGGATGATGTAAAATAATAAAAAAAGAAAACTCTCAAAAAAATTAGTTTGAGTAGAGTAATGTAGATTCTAATTAAGGTCACTTGATAACGGGAGGAGTTTTCTTACCTCCCGAAACGTAGTGTAGTTAAACACTTTACGCGGAAGGAAAAGTCTAAAGAATTATATAAATAAATACTATCAGTTGATTTCGTTTTCATCCAAGTACGGGAAATATGTCATCTGTGATCTCATCCTATGAACACATTGTAGCAAAAAAGATTTTTGATGTACAAAACTGGGAATAAAAAGGAATTATTCTAATTTTCAAGGATACTCATAGTTTATTAGCATATGATCAAGGTTTTAATATTTAAAATATGATGAATAGTCTTATTCTTATTACCAACCAAATAGTTAATCTATGTCGTACGATATAAAACACTTCCTCCTGTGAGTTCACCTCGTCATCATTGGATCACGTTATTATTCCCCAGCGAAGCGTGTTCGTTGTGTCGCCATGTAGCATGTAGCTACATCCACACAAAGCCAATGTTTGATTGTTAGCTGACATTATGTTGGCCAACGTTTACACGGATTATGGGCTGTCGCGAGATTCGTCCCTGTGATCACACCCAACACATTATTACACTTATGCTGATTTTCACAGATGTTTGTACAAATGCTAGTTCTAAAAACCAGTCTGAATGCTCCATGTAATATTTATATACCCAAATGAGACAATTTTACTTACATGAATAAGCAAGGTAAGCAAGTTGTAGTATTATTTCTTTGTAAAAGATGAAAAGGTTTTAAAGAGAACTAATTGGGGTTTCAGTTACAAATTGGGACGACAGATTAACCATATTTATTAGTATAAACCGTTTTCGATGCCATATATAAACTTTTCTAGGGTGCCAGTGGTAAACCGTTCTCAGATGTGAGTGGTAAACCGTTCTCAGATGTGAGTGGTAAACCGTTCTCAGATGTGAGTGGTAAACCGTTCTCAGATGTGAGTGGTAAACCGTTCTCAGATGTGAGTGGTAAACCGTTCTCAGATGTGAGTGGTAAACCGTTCTCAGATGTGAATGGTAAACCGTTCTCAGATACCAGTGGTAAACCGTTCTCAGATGTGAGTGGTAAACCGTTCTCAGATGTGAGTGGTAAACCGTTCTCAGATGTGAGTGGTAAACCGTTCTCAGATGTGAGTGGTAAACCATTGTCAGGTGCCAGTGGTAAACCGTTCTCAGGCGCCAGTGGGAAAATCGTTCTAAGGTGCCAGTGGTAAACCGTTCTCAGGTGCCAGTGGTAAAACGTTCTCAGATGCCAGTGGTAATTTTGCTATTTTTAGCTATTATCTGATTAGCACTCTCCTAAAGTCTGAAAGGTTTTCTGTTTATTTTCTTCAATTTTTAGTCATAGCACGAACAACACTTTGTATTTAAGACTAGAAACATACTTCGGAAGGTGCGTAAGGCTGTTCTCGTTTACAAAAGTGGTCGTTAGGTCACTTCAGAGGTACTAGAGAGGCCTGAAATGGTTAAAAGAATGGCTAAAAACAAACCTTAACTCTTAACTTATAACTTATTTTAAATTATTGGGTGTACATTTTGTTTGTAGTGAATATGAAACGTAATTACCTTATGTTAACTACAAGGTAAATTTCTCTTGTTAATACATCAATTAATCCAGAATATTTAATAATTTTAAATATTCACGGTTAAAAATATTCAATTTTAAAACTTTTCCTTGGTAGGCTTCAAAAGAGCGCCTTCAATGTGACGCATAAAAATATCTGATGTCATATTGAATAACTTTACTTAGAAGGCGCATTACCAGACATATAACATCAGACAAGAAAAGTCAGTTTGAAGAGACAATAGGTCTCAGGTTAAGCTGAATCAGAAAGTAACAAAACAATTTGACAGTACACAGCAACCATAGTCCCTTGAGTACAGATGTATATTCCGGCTCTCTGATAGTTTGCCGTTAGTCTGTTTAGTTAGTTGTTGTTCGAGTTAGTGCGCCGGAAACAGCTGGGTCATCCAAGTCAAAACTTCTTCCGATTATTTTTGATCGATACATCGATTACACATATCGTAACGTTTGTCCATAAAAAAATAATCATACAAAGGAAACGTTTTCGCAGAAACTCTTTCCTTTTCAAATAAATACGAGATAATATTTGAAATACGTCAAAATTATTTTTCCTCTTGGTAGCCAATGACAAGCAATAAGTAGGATATTAGTGGAAGCGGAATCCTTGTTTATTGCCGCAATAAAGGTCCAAGCATTAGCCATTATCGTGAGAACAGTCTAGTGCAAGGCGAGCACTGCTGCATCTGGCGGGGTGATAAAGACACGACCGGCTCCAATAAAACATAAAATATTAGTTCTTTATGATTATTTTTAATCCATTCATAAATTGGAAAGTATCATGTTTTGAACAAAAACATACAATAAACAAAAGTTTATAGTTAAAAATGATTATTCAAAAGCTGTGGACTTTTCCAATATCAATAAATATTTTTTAATCCTTCGCATAACAGTAAATTCACAAAATAATTTGATTGTCACCTCTCCAACAAACTAGCTCTGAAAAATAAACGAAGTGGTATTTAGAATTGTATAATTCTAATAGATAGATTAGATTGTTGAAATGGCGACCATACCACAAGGTAGGTGTTTTAAGCCAAGGATGAATGAGAATTGAGTGTAAGATGATTGTGATTGTGATCTTACAGTCTTGTTACTGACTAAGGCTGACATGTTCCTTAGACAGGACCATTAATTAATAGCCAAACAGTCGATAGATATGATTACTACCACTGCTTCTAAATTACAAATGGTCTAATCATGAGGATGGTCTTTGCTGATTAACATAGCATTCAATATTTCGGACGTTAATCCACACAAGAGAACACTACACCCAACTACCATCGCTTATAACTATCCACAATTCGTCACTTCCTAGTAGCTAGATTACAGGATGACGCCACCATCCCAGTCAAACTTTTAGTCCACGACAAATAGTTCAACGAAAAATTAAATTTTAAAGTTTCTAACGGCGTCTAATGTTTATTCTTATAAACGATTTTTCTTCCTTATTCATTCACCTATGTATATACCATCTGTGTTTACTGAAAAAGTTGGTCGTCAATTTTTGAAAAGGAATTTTGTAATCTTTCAAAATCTTAAAACGTACGATTTCATTATACAATATATTTTGTTGAATCCAGAATGCAATCGTTTTAATTCATACGTATGTATGTTTTACTTATACTGTAGAGAAAGAAATTATCTATCAGTGCAATGATACCTTTATTTTAGTGAGTAGTTTTCTGTGAATTGATTGCAAATTATTTTGGTATTGTATTCCAATTAAGGTTTCACTATTGATTGCTAGCACCTTAAAACTCCCAACATTATTACATACTTTAATATATATTCATGACATTGAACATATGAAGCTAAAATTTGAAACCCTGAATTTTACGAAATAAACCCAAAGTATATGATAAGGTTAAATTTCAACAATTTTTCTCGGTTCATAATGAAAAATTGTTATAATTTTCCTGTCGGTTGTGGATCAAAAGGAAGGTCCGTGCCGAATTTCAAGTCTCCAACATTTCTAGGAGCACCTTATATTTAGTATCCCTAGTGAGTGAGTTAGTTACACAAGAAGTTGTTGGTTCAAGCTGTTTCCACCATTTATTGTGTTCGAGTTTATATGTCATCTATTTGTGGAAATGTCGGCAATTTAAAATGATTAATATGTTTTTCTCAATTTTTTAGCGTTATACATAATATTATTACATCTCAGGAAGACGCCAACCAGTTACTTTTTAGTCCAACAAAAATTGTAAAATTTAATATTTTTATGTTTAATTTATATGTTTATTCTGTTAACACGATTGTTTAGATCGTATATGTATACTTTTTTCCCAGTGGACGAGTTGTTAACAGGAAATGAATTACAATTTTTTGTTAAAAATTTTTTTAGTTTTTCAATATTTTTAAAATTTTTAATTTATAAAGGAATCACTAAAAAAATAATTTAATTCCTTAAAATTTTTTATTATACTTAGAGATAAAAAAAATCTAAAAATATTTTTCGTGTAATGTTTTTTTAGGAGAAAAAATTATATTTCCACATTTATTTTTTGGATATTGATATTTTTCATTTTTCATAATTTATGCTTAAAATTATTTTTTATATGTTTATCATAAAAACATGCATAATCTAATTTACATTTTGGAAAATAAACCAGTATAAAGTTGATGAAAATTTTTTTATGTTAAATAAAAATTTTTAGAAATGCTAATTTCGTTGTTTAAGAGTCCTGCACAATTAATGTAATTTTGAGAGCAAATAATTTTCATGTTGGACAGATTTTTATAGTTTTCATATTTTTATTATATTTTTTTTGTGCAATTTAAAATGATTAATATGTTTTTCTCAATTTTTTAGGTTACCTACATACTTTTGCATGAACAATAATTATTTTAAATTATCAATTAATTAAAAACTTTACCTGTGTGGGTAATTTAGAAACAGCATTGTTGGAACAGACGAGTGCAGCGGAAGTCAGCCCACTGGGGAAATCTGTTTCCTGTTTCCTTTACTTGATGGAAGCTGTTGTTTGATTATAAAAACTAGGTCAGTTGGCGGCCTGCTGTAATGAGCATTGTATAGTTTGGGTAGGTTAGCAAGTAGTACCTGGTGTGTAAAGGGTTGCTTAACAGGAAATGAAATAGTACAATTTGGGGAAATTAATTAAGATTTTTTTAGTTTATCAATCTTTTTGGCCTAATCACTAAAGGGGCACTCATAAAATAATACAAAAAGAGCCCTTACCTAATATTTTTTGTTTTATAAATACACCACAACAATCAGTATTTTTCACACCACTAAAAATATTTTTCTTCGGTACACTTCAAGCAATATTTAGCCGAATCTGTTACAAAAATATTTTTGGAAAATTCTCTTTTACTTTTCTACTTACCATTTGAAATTTAGAAAAATATAGCAATTTCAAAAGTGAGAATCATCCTTTTTAGGCTTTTTTGTCAGAAAATCGCAGATATTGGTGTGTAAGGTGTCATGTTACTAATAACTTGTAGGCTAAGTTGGTAGAAACAGGTAAGTGTATCATATTTTTAGATTGATAGTTTGTTGGAATATGATTTTGAAACAGCCATGTTACTTTTTTTGAATTTCACAGTTTCCAATATATTGTTAACAATTGGCTTCTCCAAAACTTCTACTTTGTCACTAACCCTTATATATTTTATATGTCATAGGCTAACTAACATGTAGCCTTCGTAGAGGTAAGAGGTGCTATTATCCTAAAACTCAGCTGGTAGAACATATCCCATTTATTTCTAAAGTAAAAACTAAACTTCATTATAGTTTTTTTGTTCTAGCGATTAAGCAAAAAATTACAAAAGCAACGTGAATAATATAGTTCATAAAGCATATATAAATTGTCTTTTCATTACTCTCTCAGATTACAAAGCATCATCAATATATGTATGTTGCAACTATCTGTATCTATATTTAAATAAATAATTGTTTAAATACTTCCTTTCACAGAATGATTTAATTAAAGTAGATTTTAGTTTCCTAAATTTTAATTTTTAACTATTGTGAAACAATTGAATTTAAATGTTTGCAGTAAAATTGTGGTAAGTATTCTAACAATTTTATTCTACGATAAAAATTAAGTCTTTCAGAAAAATGTTTGGACTTTGTTCGCAGCCCATAATATAAAAGTTTAAAACAGTCAAGATTTAAGTGTTTAAAACTTCTTGGGAAATCTAAAGTTTGCTTCATTAACATTCTTTAGAAATTCTTTCAGAATTCTTACAAACAACCCCATAATATTCTATCCTCTGGGATTGTGGATGAGAAAAATTCTATTCAAAACATGGTGATTTTTAGAAGCACACACATATACATATCCTATATACTCTCTATTGAAATCCATTTTAAACCTTAAAATATCTACTTGTGAAGGAAGGACATGCATTCCATTAGTTATACCCTTCAAGAGAACCTTTCATGATACCCCTTATACCTTTATACCTTCCCCCTTACCTTTTTCCCTTTATACCTTTCATGATTCAAATATTTTCATGAGTTATACCTCCAATCTGTAATACGATAGTATATTGAATTTAAATTATTACTCCTAGGAGTGTTGACATGATTTTGATTTCCTTATCATACATTTTGGAAAAGTTTTAAATTTCAAAAACTCCTAATGTTTTAATATTTTATATGTTTTCACTGTTTGCAAATTTTTTTGATAAACTTCCTTTAAACACAATTTCCTACTTCTATTTAAGAGTGCATAATAAACATCAAAGACACTGACAATAGGCAATCATACTGAGCAGTTTTATTGTACTTTGTATTATTTGAAAATATTAATAGCCTACAAGAGAGCAAGAAAGAGAACAAAGGAGCTTACACGGAGAACAAAGATGCCGTATAGTAAAAATTTCCAGTAAAACATCCAATGTAATTTAATCAAACTCATTTTGTCAGATGGGGTGAAATAATTTTTAGTTACATGAAATCAAAGAAACTGGTAGTAATGTATTATTTAGATCAAAATAATTTAACCCATACTCTATTTCCAAATTAAAAATAGGGAAACACTTTACACCAATATTTTTGTTGTAAAAATCTATGAGTATACAGGGTGTATCTGCAATACACCAAAAAACCTTGGGGTGTTGTTCCTGAGAAAAAAACTTCCTGTGAACATATGACCTATCTCGCTCCGTTTTTTGTCTCTCAATGTGTATGTTTTTACATAGCTTGCTATAACTTTGGACCCACTTTAAGTATTAACTTCAAACGAGGTACGTACTAATAGAACCTATCTTTGTGCATAATTTCAAACATCTACTTACCATTTCAAAATGGCAGCCATTTCTATTTTTCAAATTTCAATAACTAAAACCCCATTTGAAATACAAACCATGATAAAAAAACTGCAAAATTTGATTTCCTTTAAGAAAATGTAGAATTTTAATAGGGTTAACACAGGTAAAGGAGAAAATGCGTTTTTCTTAAGTCCAACTGTTAATTTGGGCTTTAATGGGAATTTTGGGTAAGAAGTAACTACAAAAATTAAATCTTCTTTGTGTTATAACCCTATGAAAATTTTACATTTTCTTAAAGGAAATTCGATTTCGGAATTTTGTTGCCTTTGGTTTTCCTTTGTAAATCTTATGGATTTCGTGCTATTGAGAAACTGAAATGAACTGAAATTTTATACAACAATAGGTTATATGAATACTCATACATGAACCAAATTCGAAGTTGGAACCTCAAGTGGTTCCAAAGTTATAGCAAGCTATGTAAAAACACATACACACCGATAGACGGAAAATGGAGTGAGTTAGACCACGTGATTACAGGAAACTTTAGGTTTGTTTTGACCTCGTAAACGATATCTGAAAGTTTTTCAGTGTTAGTGTCTTTCAGATGCACCTTGTATAAGTAAAAAAATACTTTTAGGTAGGAACATGTCAGCCTTAGTCAGTAACAAGACTACAAGATCGCGCCACAATCATTTTACACTCAATCCTCATTCATACTTGCCTTAAAATACCTACATTGTAATATGGTTGCCATTTCAATGATCTAATCTTATCTTATAATCAAAAAAAATGTTCCTTGCTTAAAAGAGTGACGTAAGAATGAAAACTAGAAAACAAATTAAATAAGAGCAGCACAGTCACGGCTCATAGTGTGGCTGGGGCTGTTGTTGTCGGTTCGCTGGGCTGGGAAAAACTTGAAACTTGGGAGAGAGGAACACCCTCTTGGTGTTAAATGGAGGGGAAACAAAAGTTTAAACCGATATTACAGGCAAGAGTGCGTTTCGCCGTAGGAAAATTTATTTTCTGCGTGAATAGAAAGTAATAAGATAATCCTTTTTTACAAATAGTGAATAACGTATACAGTATAATACAGACACGAAATTAGGTTTTTTATTCTGTTTTGCTAATTGTAGGCTCTTCTTAAGCTATGCAACTTCGAAGTACACTATTTCTTTTATGAAATTCCCATCTAAATTTTGTGGCCATCCCGGGGATCGAACCCGTCACCTCTTGCATCGAAGACCAAGACGCTAACCGTTAGGTTAGCATATGCCCAAAAGTTAGTTTCTACATGAAGAGTAACGTTTCCTAAAACTTCGACCTTATTCAACAATTTTGTAGTCATATTTCATAGTTTTTAAAAATGCACTTGCATGAATAAAAATCCAAGTGCACGGTAAAAGTATATGAGAGTGTACAATTTAAGGAAACTGTTATATACTGATGTGATTTAAATGATGTTCGAATGAGGCCCTTATGAGGTTGTTGGAGCGAAGATAACCGTTATCTCGTGATGGCCCAACAGATAAAATAGTTTGATCAGTTCTACCATCGTCACGTAATGAACGTATTACCATCAGCAAACAAATTACTGTCAGGCGCACTAGCGCACTCTGTTTATCGCTGTTTGAACCTTCCATTTGACTATAATTTTAACTCGTATGCTAGAAAATTTTCTACCATATGTAAAACTAATGTAAACATAAGTTTTAAGTTAACTTTTTATTATATTTATAGTCAGTTTTAATCTATATGATTTGGGAATAAAAAAACAACTTCAAAGTTAATTCAAAAAAATTAGGAACGATTTTCTAAAGAATCGATTAAGAATGGCTGTACTGGGTGAATTCAAGGCATCTATGTTTTCTTTGCAGATATATTCCTAACTTAAAATGCCTTATCAAAATATGAGAAGTTGTATATAGGTCATTGATGTAATATTTAACTTCATCATGTAGTTGCTTTCCCGGATCACGTCAGTAGACCATCTCCATGATTAGACCAATTCGTAATTTGTCTATGAGATCTAATCAGACTGGGACGGTGGCGACGTCCTTTAATCCAGCTACTTGGAGGTCACGAATTGTGGAAAGTTGTGAGAGATGGTCGGTGGATGTAGTGTTCTCTTGTGCGGATTAACGTCCGCACTATTGAATGCTACGTTAATCCACAAAGACCATCCTCATAATTAGACCAATTCGTAATTCAGAGACCGTGGTTCGGATTCCACGTTAAACTGTAGGGCCATTGCCATCGGCTGTTGGGCTATTAATTAACAGTCCTGTCTAAGGAACATGTCAGCCTTAGTCAGTAACAAGACTACAAGATCGCGCCACAATCATCCTACATTCATTCCTCATTCATACTTGCCTTAAAATATCTACCTGGGTAGATCGCCATTTCAGTTAAAAGTATAAAAGTATAATGTATAAAGTATTCAGAGGCCGTGGTTGGAATTCCACGTTAAACCGTAGGTTTCTTAGTTGACATCGGCTGTTGAGCTATTAATTAACAGTCTTGTAAGGAACATGTCAGCCTTAGTCAGTAACAAGACTACAAGAACGCGCCACAATCATCTTACACTCGTTTCTCATTCATACTTGGCTTAAAATACCTACCTAGGTATGATCGCCATTTAAAAAATCTAATCTCATCCAAATTATCATGCTTGTTGCAACGCTGATTCATAAACATGATTTGTAATGTTTGTCAGATCAAACTCATTATCACATTAACGCACTAGTTACTGCGCACCGGAGCGCTGATCGTGTAAAAGTTATTAGCGTGTAAATCATGAATAAAATTTAACTTTGGTTTAGAAGAGCGCTCTTCGCATTTTAATTTTTTTAAATCAATACTTATATATGTATATCGTTTTCTCTTATTCGTTGATACAATAGCATATATTTTTTTAACAAAAAACTGCAATTACCGTGATATAAATATATTCAAAAGCAGGAATGTTCAAATTTGAAAATTTCAAATTTATTAGTTAGGTATCTTTAAACACTTTATTATAAGATTGAATGACCTCTCTTTACCCATTATTATTATAATATACATATTATAATATACTTTAGATATTATAACGGAATTATATTATAGAAATATGGGTCAAATTTTTTCCTCAAGATCTTTAAAACTCAACATTTCCTAATATTAAAAACTAAAAGATCTAAAATAATCAGAAACTCGTGTTGGGTTACACAATCTCAATAAAATTTGCTAATACCCTATTAGCCTTAAAATCAAGACTAATTATGGACTAAATACAGCGAACGAAGTCTTCCCGTGCTATCATCAGAAATTTAAGGCGTATTTTTCCTTCACTTGGCTGGTGTGAATGTAGAATGTACATTACATTCTCTGATATGTTGTATCCTTGCTAAAACCCCGTATAGGTAGGAGATATATCCAGTAGTTTATGGTAATACTAATGAGAGTAATAACATAACATCCAAAACTTTATGATATTACTTATGAAAGAAATATCATGAACTATCGGATGTATCCTCAACCTAGCCAATGTTTTACAAACGTTACTGCTTTTACAACGACTTCCGGTGTACTTTACTCGGTGCTTAAAATAGTGATGGACCGTATACGTGTACTTCGGATAGTCCAAACTTTAATATTCGCTTTTTTACAATTCCTTACGAATCAAAAGTAAAGTCTACTTCGTTTAACTGAATCCAACGCATATGAGAACACATAGCGGAGGCATTCGAAAGTGGTATGAGCACGGACCGAGGCTTGATTTCCGGATTATAGCTGGAGATAACGTTCTTAGCTGGGAAACACCAAATGTTTTCATTCCCATGTTAAATGCCTCCTGGTTGAAAATGAATTAAAAATCTAAGCAAAGTCACGAGCTGCGAATTTATTTTTGGATAAATTAAATTTGTATGGATAAATATATAATTGTCATTGACTACTGGAATAGATTTTGCGGGCCAAATTACTCATTCTTATGCCGATTTTTTAAATTCTTAGATTAAAAAAGGTAAGGACACACTTTTATACGAATACATAAAGTACATACGTAATATATAAATACAATGAAATAAGATACTATACACACATATACTACCAATGGTACACTACAATGTATACCTATAATTTGTATGTAAAAGTAATTATGTAAAAAAAGAAATTATTATGTAAACATGACGGAGGGAACGATAACATGCCCTAAGTGGATTTATAAATAAGATTCTTTTCTCAACAGGTTCATGATGTATTTTACATTACGTTGTTATCTAGAGTAAAATAAATAAAAGCAAAAAGTACAGGTTAAGTGTAAGTGCACTCTTTAAAATATATTTATATTTTGAGAAGTCTCAAATAAAATGGAATTGAGTGTTGAATGTACAATGAATTCATTATTTTCGTACTTAATAACTCTTTTTTCAACGAGAAAAAAAACATAGACCAATAATTTATTGACCATAGGCATGTTTATTTTAAATATTAATAAATAAAAGCATGTATCTACTGAACGAATACTTACATTTCTATAGTAAAAACTAAACGGAAAATACGTGTATAACATTTTTCGCAATGTCACATTCCATGTATTAATAAAACTCAATGGAATCGAATACCGAGGCATCCCTCAACGAACATATAAGTTCATTTCGGTTATTCAACCCTTTGATTAAAACCTTTTGTCATATATGGGGAATTTCGAGGCAAAAGCTGGAAATGTTCTGATGACTGATATTAATAATCCCCACGGTATATTTGGTTCAAAAGGAGTCTGTGCATATGTATGTAGATATAGATGTATGTTTATAATAAATTGATGTAAGCTATACTACGAGTCATTTCAAATTATATAGCTCATGAATAATGTTATTAATCTGTCAGGGTGTATACCGAATGTGAACGTGAGATCTGTCATGCTTATTATTTGCCTACTTCTAAGAGTTCATTCCCGAAACATATAAATAATTTTCCTTTGTGTAGTTTTTAAAGTTGATTTATTTGTCTTGCTATGCAATTTAGTGTTCACCAAAATTAAACAAATTCAATTTTCTCTCATAGTAGTAAGTACCTGGTGACCGAGCTTTGCTCGTATAGAATAAGACATGTATTATAAAAATTAATTAGAAAAATTAAAACACATTTATTACTTAATGAAAACATATATGTGGTTTAAATAAAACCGATTTATTACACCAAGATTAATATAGCACTGAACAAAAATGTTCACACCTGGTGGGGATGGAACTCACGACCTTTAGTTCTTGAGGCCGACACGCAATAGAATGAATACGTTTTCTTTCAAAACACAAAAGGTTTTGGACATACTTTTCTCTGCTTTTATTTCGCACAGTTATTTTACCCTTTAGTTTTTACAAATTGTTTAGTAATTTGATAATTTTTCATTTTTTACATACATAAAATAAATAATAATGCAAAACCTCTTTTAACGTATTGTTCACCACCATCTTCAATCAAGAACTGTCAAATGGTTATAAACAGATGTTTTGATTTGTATTGTTTACATTTGATTCTCCATAAGCGTAATGTTAACTTTTTAGATTTTAAACTGAATATTACAAGAAAACTAGAATTTTCCTGGACATTAGACCTATCAAGGACCTATAAACTACTCGGAAATTAGTTATTTCCAAAATTTAAATAAATTCCTTAGTTCCATTTTCGAGATCCGTGTGCAAATATATATATAGTACCTGGTGACCGAGCTTTGCTCGTATAAAATAAGACATGTATTATAAAAATTAATTAGAAAAATTAAAACACATTCATTACTCAATGAAAACATTTATGTGGTTGAATAAAACCGATTTAATACAGCATAGTTAATATAGCACTGAACAAAAATGTTCGCACCTGGTGGGGATGGAACTCGCGACCTCTAGTTCTCTCTCATTTCCTTAAAATCCTCTCGGGCTACGCCCTGTGAACGTCCTAAGTTCCAACATTTTTAGAGAATGAAAACATAAAATTACTTGAATGTCAACAGCTGTGAACACTAAAATTTGACAGTTCGGGAAGAAGAAGAAGAAAGAGCTGCCGTGACCGTCCTAGGTTTCAATGTTTACTTTTTCTAATGACAACAGCCGTTTGCACTGTATTTTGACAGTTTGGGAAGAAGAAGAAATAAAGTTGATTTTTCAGATAAACTGCTGGATCAAAATTAGTGAATTATTTGAAATAGTGGAATGGTAGATTTTAAGTTTTTTTCCGACGACTGTCTCTATTACATTAATCCTTATCCTCTCCCAATATTTGACAGATGTTACTTTGAAATGTTGTAGACACTCGTGTTTTGTCATTTGTAAACAATGAAGAATTAATTAACAATAACTTAAATGTATGAGTACAAAACCTACACCTTTCAGCCTTTTTTTAACCCGTGCGAAGAACGGCTACTTTGGCTAGTATATATATATACAAACCTTGCTCGTATTATAGTAATGGATATATAATTATATATACAAACATTGCTCGTATTATAGTATTGGATTTGATATTGATTTTAATAAATTTGTGGCTGATCTAGTCATTAAAGACATTAGGACCTTAGGTTGCAGACATTAACTTGGCAAAATACAGAATATAGTGAAAGAGGCTGGTCTATTTTACTTTAATTAAGCTTATGAGAATAAATATATTTGTTTTTGGAATATACAAGATTTGATTATTTGATTATTCGTGCATTATTAAATGCATACAAAATATTTTAAACTAATATTGTTAATACATAATTTATTTTGATCTGAATTAAGTCAATAACCACTTGTTTTACCTTACCAAATTTACTTCACAAATTTAATAAATTAATTTAAAAATAAAGTGAATTCCAGATTTAAACCTAATTTCTCTAAGGTATTAAAGTTACGAGGATAAACTTGGAAAGTGAGATGAATCGTCTGCGTAATCTGTAAGACTGGATTACATCTGAAAGTCAAGAGGCATCAGTCTACCTGAAGCTAAATCGCATCTATAACCTTGCCTCAGAATTTACAAACCGAATACATAAGTCGAACTCGTTTACTTTGTGTTCACAAGAGGATTTTTTTAATGTGTTCAACTCTTGAAAGCTCGTGCTCGTTTAGACCGCATCATTGGTTATTTTCAGATTTACCGTTTGGTTCGTCGTCTCTACCCCTCTAATCCTTCCCTCATCCATTGTGGTCGCATTCCACTTACTCCTCACAATGTTTGTTCGTGTAAGTCGCTTTGTGTTGACCAATATCCCAACCCTTGCGCTTCGTGTAGTCTTTTCCACCACGCAGAACCTATCAAAAGTTATTTCTAAGTTATTGTGTTTTTAGTTTAAGTAGGCCTATGACTTAGTCATATTAAATGGTGAAATCTTTTTAAATTATAAATATGAACTTTAATGCATTCCATGTGACATCAAGTAAAGACTTCGGTCTATTTTAGGAGTAGAAGACATATAAAGACAACCATCACGTACAGAAGGGGATACTGAACAATGTTTTTTTGTTTATCTTACTTATTATCCCTTGCATTGGCGTGGCTTGTCAATAAGTTCTGGAGGGTTAAAGGAAACATTCCAAATCCTGGTTTTGCTATTACCTAAAGCTGACCAGTTGTTACTCAACCCGCAACCAAAACCTAACCTCAAAACCTATCCTTGGCTGAAGAGGACATAGTCCTATAACAGCCGCAGTGGGCCTTCAGCACACTGAAACCTCACATCCCGACCCCCCCCCTGTTAAATCGGTATTAATTAGTAGCGTTAACAATTGCAAATGGCGAGTAGGTCCGGAATCGAACCCCAGGATTACGAGGTAAGACGTTACCAACAAGAATCTATAAAACCGTTTGAATTGACTTGGGAAGTAATTATTATTTTGAAACGCAAAATTTACTTTTTTCGAGTTTTTTTCTTTTCATTAAAAAATAAAGGTACGTAGTTCTTAAAAATGTTTCTCTAATCTTTTTTTAACATATTGTTAGTTGAATATAGTATTTAAAAGATAATAAACACATAACTATTTTCGACATAAAAAACAGATTTTGTACTTAGCGTGTAATATAAAACTATATTTTAATGTTGTTCTGAAAAGTTTTGAAACTTATAATCCATAAAGAAACAGAAATAAACTTTTCTAATAACACAAGAATACACAATGAATACAATAAATTCTTACACCGCAATGAATACAAATACTCTAAATTGAATTCTGAAAAACTTGGAGCTAAGCAAATTGGAAACAACAATATATTCTGGAGCAATAAATAAGATATAATGATTTCACATACAAACTCGCTAAAACAAAGTTAGAATTTCGGTTGCTTTTTTATGGCAGTATAAAATGTTATTTGAAGCCACTTTATAGAATAGAGTTTATAGTATAGGATTCCGATAGCGATGTTCCACTAAACAAAAAGTAAAATAAATTGTTATTATATTATTAAATGTATTCTTAAACTTATTATTAAAATTCTTTTCTCTATCAGATATGTTAGATTAAAGTTTAGATAGGATATAATAACCCTATTCAAATGATTGTATTTACTTCTCTATGGAAAATGGGTTAGATCGTGGATATGGTAAGGTATTCAGTTCCTCAAAACAGCTGTCGTTATATCTATATGACGTCACTGTCTCAAATTTTGGTCTCGCAAATTGCCCCTCCCACTATAAGACCATGTCAAAACTTGTCATCTTATTTTACGTTAATACTTACACATGATCTAAGGGTATCTTTTAAATTTGCTAATACATTTCTATCTCATAATTTGTCTAAATTATTCCCTTGATTTTCAAACGAAATTATCCGTCTTGTATACCTATCACAGATAAACCAAAGTATATCCAGCTGCTTTAGAGTCACAACCCACCTCGCTAATCTGTTGTTCTTGGAATCACCTGAGTAACGTAAACTATCTTTTGCTTCTTCTTTTCTCTCACTGAGTTATCTTTCGAAATATTTGAAATAAATTAATACAGTTTAAAATATATAATATCAAATTGTTTTGTTTCTGTGATTGTGAAAATTCATCGGTATCAACTTAAAAATCCAACAGATAGACTAATTGCAGCACAATATTTTCTAAATTGGATTGACATTTCATACGTCAATCCCTAAAAAATATCGTACTTACTTCCCTGTAGAAAATGAGGTTTTCTCATGGATATGTCTGAGGAGAATGTGTTTAGTTCCTCTACACAGCTGTCCTTATAACCATATGACGTCACTATAAATATAACGCCACAGTTACAAATTTTAGTGTGACGGATTGCCAATCCTCTTCATACTAAAACATAATCATGTCAAAACCAATAACCTGATACAGGGTCTATATTTTTTCAGTTTAATATAATAAACCTTAGAAACGTCTCATTAGTAGTACTGGTATTAGCAACATAAAAACAAGTTAATATTTTTGATATAGTAATAAATTGTACGTAAACTAGTAGTTTTAAAAGACTTATATTCCATATACAGTTACCTCAGCTTGTCATGTAAACATTAATTGTAATCATGTAACGTTGTTTGCATTGCTAAATACTAATTGACTAGTACGAACAGAAAAGAGACACTTGTCAAAAGAATACGATTTTATGATAACGTGTTAATCCAAGGGCCAAGAGTGGCGATCCATGCTACATCAAGAAGTCTGCAAAATGATTGTCTTTTAATAAGATGAAATTTGAAAAATATTTTTAAGAAAAGATTCAACACATTTTTAATTTACTGTGTTTTCGACACAGTGTATTTAGTTTTGGTCACTTTGTGTCATATATTAAGCTTTTTATGTATTAAACTTTATCGTATTCATGGTATTGTTATTTATGGTATATTATGTTATTATATTTTTATTTCAAAATGAGAAAAAAGTTCATAAATGTAGTAGTTGTTAGTTATATTTCACATTTTTACAACAGCTTCTGAATAGATAACGCTATGATATACGATTGCTTAAATTATACATCTAGTTTTAAACGCTGTATGTGAATAATAGATCACAGTCATGTTTAAGGCTAAAAAATAAGGTTTTTAATTAGTAGAGTAAATAATGTAGATAATATTGAATTTAACTCATTTTTATGCTAAGATACGTGATCATTTTTGCATAGTGAAAAATAAATTGGTATTTATTCCTAAAATATTATGCTAAACGTTAGCTCAATGAATTAAAAAGTCAGAATTATTTCAAAGAAATCATTCACGCATGCTCATCTATACACAGATTTGGGCGTGTTCGTGTTGCAAGATATACAACGATTTTCAAGACTCGCAAATATACAATAACAAAGTAATCTCGTCCAAAGCCAAAGCCTCTCACGGATATAAAGTTCCCAATTTATGTTAGTGTTTGCTTAACCCATGGATTGCTTTCGGATGATGTTAGCCCATAATACTCCGAGTTGCAGACTCTTTCAAAATACACAGCAGTATTACACTTTATAAATCGTTAGATCAAATTATACGTCCAGTTATGGATAGCTCAATCCTCATTTTCTATTTTCAAACCGATATATCTAACATTATTCACTTATAAAAGTTCACATTTCCTTGAAACACCAACCTGCTGATTCTACGGAATTTAAACAAATATTTTAATTCATTTATACATACATAATACATAGGAAAATCAGGGTTTCGTTGTGTCACTTAAAATTAAAATATTTGTTGTTATTACTTTCTCCACTTGTGCACATGGTATTTGGAGAAAATATTGTTTTCGTAAAAATTTTCGAATCTGACTTGTGAGTGAATAAATCCGACTGATATAACCTATGTCTCTCTGTTCAAGAACCCCGAGATTACACTGTTCATCCAATTTTTATGAAATTTGGTACACGGGTGCCCTTTGGCTATATTTCCCTGGTCATTTCTATTTTTCTTGGAGTAGTTTATACCTAAAACTAATTGATTTTTACTTACGTTATTTTTGTTTTTAGTGATTTTATTAAGTGATTTATTAGTTATACAGCTGGCAAACTAAACTCAAAATTAGCTTTTTAACATTTTCAATTGATTCCGAATCAATTTTAAAATAATACTATATTAAATTATCTTAACGTATGACAAATTCTAATAATAATACAATTTTCTACTTTAGTTTATCCTAGTTAAAAGTTAATTAATTAACTGAACTAAGATTTTTTACGATTTTGGGTGAAATTTTGTCACAATAATGAGTATAATGCTTCTAATTTTTAAAATTCAACTTACGATGTCAGATTACATCAAGTGATTTGTCTCGAGATGTTTGAAAGTACAGTAGTTCTTTTCTCAACAGTCGTCTATTTCCAGTAATGACACACTCAAATGTTCCATAATCTCTAACAGAATGAGATCTCCAGGGGCTTCCCATTTAGTCCTCCCTGATAGGAAACAGATCCCACAATAATAGAGGGTCCTGTGAGTGCAGTTGCAACCAACTATTGCGGCTTACAGTTGACCACTTTTGGTATTTCAGAGTGTATTTTTTTTAATTACAATGAAGTCTGTATTGAACCAATTTATACTACTAAATATCAATAATTCTCGTATTCATACCTATTGATATTTCTTAAAAAAACATAAATACTGCATTTACTTTAGTGGTTTGATAAAAATATGTTTTGAGTTACTACCACGAGTTTAAGATTTATATGACACATATTAACTAGGACGATGAAAAATGTTCATTGCACGTTTTAAGTTGGAAATGACTACTTTAAAAATATATATGTAATTCTGACCAGATTTAATTTTACGTTCAACCAATTGAGTCCCAAACATGGCATGTCCTCTAATTTCACACTCCACTGTGCTATCATTGAAAACTAATTTTTTTCTGGAAACTATTTTTTTCATAAACGTGTACCTTCTGGATCTCTTATACAAATTATAAAAGGTTTAAATTACTTCAATCAGATTAGATTAGATTTTTTAAATGGTGACCATAAATGGGTTGAGTGTAAGATGATTGTGGCGCGATCTTGGAGTCTTGTTACTGACTAAGGCTGAAATGTTCCATAACGGGACTGTTAATTAATAGCCCAACAGCCGATGACAACAGCTAAGGGACCTACAGTTTGACGCGAGTCCGAACCAAGAACTGGTCTAATTATGGAATTGGTTGACGTATGAATTTAGTATTCAATAGTGTGGACGTTAATCCACACAAGAGAACACTACATCCACCGGCCATCGTTCACAGCTATCCACAATTCGTAACTTCCAAGTAGCTGAATTACAGGACGTCGCTAAGTGGTCCTGGATTCAGGTAGGAACTACCATTGTTTTATGTCTGGGTGACTCATTTTCAAGTTCAAATACACCAATTTAATTATTTCTCATTGAAAAGGTTGAGAATTCTCATAAACCACATATTGAATCATAAACTCACGTTTACATTAAAAAAACATTTTATCGTGAGTGAAGAGAAAATAACTATGTGTTTCCGATCTTGAAAATGAGTCGCCCGGACTTGAAACCGTTATAGTTCCTACCTCAATCAAGACCACTTGGCTGATTGAGTTTTTGGTATAAAAGCTGAAAAGAAAATGGGGTGAGATATGAAAGTGTGTGTAGGAGGGGTGAAAATCATTGACCTACCTTAGTAAAATGTTAAAAAAAACTTTCTAAAAACAAAGAAATAAAGTGCAGAATATGTCAAGGACAAAATAAAAATAAAGACCAATTTGTTTATACTTTAATTATCCTTAATTTTTCGTATATATTTAAGGAACTGCTTGATTATAATTTTAATTATTTTGCAAGTTTTCATTATAAAAAATTATTTACGTTTATGTTTTATCAAAAAGTTTGTACAGTGATAAAAATATATTTAAAAATTAAAAAATAAACAAAAAATGAAAAAAGAAAGTATTTTCACAGATAATTTGAATATTTAATCATAAAAAAAGAAAGAAAAAAATCATAAATAAGTGTAATATTCTAATTCAAGATAATAAGAGAATACTATAAATAAAGAAATTATTTTTATTTATTACTTAATTTATTTCTCCTAAAACTCGCTAAACTAAATAACAATAATATTTCGAGGTACTTTGAATTTTTTACATGTGCTACCAGTTTTTAATTTATGTTTTACAAGGGTTTCATTTATAAAAATGTAGTACGTATTGGGTATGTATCAAAACTTTTGTCCTATTTTAAAAATATACTATTTTTAGATAAAAGAAAAAAGGGAAATAACTTAAAAGAAATGAAGAGACAAGCTTAACCTCTTCAACAGCAGGTAATAGGAATATTTCCGGATAGAAGACCCTAATCAATAATTAAGATAATGATCTTATTCATTAACACACTTTGAAGATAAACTAATTCAGAATGGAATCTTATAAATTAAATATTTTCTGTATTTTCAGATATTACAAATATAAATGGACGAAGGTCACTAAAACACTCAGTGAAGCAATAAAATAACAAGTTTATATTGGGGTAGTTTAGGTCCCATTGTGTTGCTTGTGTGCTACAACAGTTGTAATAGATGGATAAACCATAGTCATAACCGGGGGTTTAGAAACTTTTGTTATTTAAAAATATTCCAATTAGAGAAATACCAAAATAATATGACATAAATGTATAAACTAAACGTTTTCGACTATTTTCCTTTAAAAAAGGTGTATCGTACCCATCCCACACATGTCAAATTTATAAACTTAAGATACATTCATTTTAGAAATTGTAAAAGCTACAACACTAATTATATTTATATTTATTATTAATTATAATTATACGTCCCTATGCTGACAATGTTATTTTATGATTTATCTCAGAAACTATTTGAGATGAATTTACCCAATTTTTAACAGTGTTTAAGAATATAGTTATAGATACACCATACCAAATTCATGTAAAAATACCTTTACAGAAAAAGTTTTTTGAAATCATTTTTTAAACAATTTTTTTACACAGAAATATAATTTTTCAAGTGTCCTTTATGAAGGAAAAAGGACTAGAGAAAAATGCATTGAAAACATTATACTACCTCTTTATATTTTTCTCCCCAGAATAAAAATACAAACCAATAAATATTATATATTGATGTGATTACAAAGAACCAAATAATAACAAAAACGCCAAAAAATAAAATATTCATCTTTTTTCAAAACACTTGGAATTGTTGTTTATATTTCTTTATTTGTGAACATAACCTCTCATTTTAAGAATACAACTAATCAAAAATACGTATTTTTTATTACTAAAATATTACAAATAACATTACATTACCTCAAAATGTTTTACATGCTAATATATTACTATAACACACGAATTTTACAAAATAACTGTTTAATGTTTCACTATTGTTTAAAAGTAAAACTACCAAACAAACAACTTCAATAAATATTATTTTTTTACATTTTTTCAGATTTATATGTGTAATGTAATTTAATCATTATCTCATTAACAATCATCATTTAAACTATTTATTTTTTCATAAAAATGAAATTATTTTTCATTACTTTTATATTCATTTATACTACTTTATTTTATATATTTATTTGAAATAATGTTTACAATCATGATTAATTAACAAATGCGAACTTAAAAATGGACTACATATAGGGTACCTGGTGTTTTAATTTATGTTAAATCACGCCGTACTTTTCCTATACTTTCATAACGTAAATGTACGTTCATTACGTAAATGTTGGCTTGACTATACCCAATGCCTTTTACTTTCAATCACCATCACACAAGATCAGTTCGACTCTCAGTTCGGGGAAACACATCAAGGGTCAGCGTCGGGTTCAGAAAGTTTCTTTGATTTGTCTGTGGAGTTCAAGTAGAAACTTCGTCGCCCATGTTGGCCTAACTTTATTCCTGTGACAAATGTCTTAAAGATTACTCGCAGACCTTACAGCAGTGTAAATCTTGGGCAGAACTCATATTTTATAAGTTTTCAATTTGAATAAAATTAAGTACCCTTTTTACTACTTTTGTAAAAAAGGTTCTTCTTATTATTTAACAGTCTCCAATGTTCATAAATAATCATCAATTACAAAGTCCCTACAAGCTATTTCTTTTTGACTTTGTATACGCGAGAACTCTCGTAAATGTGGTCTGATTATTGTTAGATTTGGTAAACACGTGTTATGGATCATTTGTGGGTTTTAATTCGTCAAAAAGGCACATCGCATTCTCTGAATTTTACTCTATGTGTAATGTTTTCTGAGATGTACAGTTAGTGAAAATTGTTAATACCACTTCCATTTAGGTTCAATGGGTTAATTGAGGTTAACCAATATTCACGAACCAATACTTAACGAAATTAATACCTAATTACTTAATTAAGACTTGTGAAATCAAAAATAAAAACCTTTTTGGTCTGTGTTATTGTTAACTACTCAAGTTTTTTCCCCGTAGAGTAATACCTCATTAAAAGGCACTTTTTTAAGCTGAGTATTATTGTGGCGAGATCTTGTAGTCGTATTATGACTAAGACTGAAATATTTATTTATCAGAACTGTTAATTAACAGCCCAACAGCCAACAGTTTGACGTGGGATCCAAATCACAATTTTGCCTCTAAATTACGAACGGGTCTTTGCGGTTTAACGTAGTATTCAATAGTGCGAACGTTAATCCACGCCAAAAAATCCACCGACTACCGCTCATAAATATCCATTGGTAAACTTATAGCAGCTGGAATATAGATCACACCAGTATAGTTGACTAGTAAGCTTATACCTACGTTTAATCCCTGTGAGTGTTTATGTGGATCCTTAAATGGCTTCATTCTTGTCTACAATCTTTTGTAAATATCACGCAAAGACACTTTCTCTCATCGTTGAAGTCTTCTCGTCCTTACAACAAACAAACTATAATTTAACAATTCATTAAAGACTGGGACGGTGGGCGTCGTCCTGTAATCCAGCTACTTGGAGGTCACGAATTGTGGATAGTTGTGAGCAACGGTCGGTGGGTGTGGTGTTTTCTTGTGTGGATTAACGTCCGCACTATTGAATACTACGTTAATCCACAAATACTATCCTCATAATTAGTCCAATTCGTAATTCAGAGGCCGTGGTTCGGATTACACGTTAAACTGTAGGTCCCTTATATATGTCATTGACTGTAGGGCTATTACTTATCAGTTGTGTCTAAGGAACATGTCGGCCTTAGTCAGTAACAAGACCACAAGATCGCGCCACAATCATCTTATTCAATCTCAATCCTCATTCATACTTGGCTTAAAATACCTATCATGTAGTATTGTTGTCATTTCAATCATATAATCTAATCTATTATTTATTCTTACTACAGAACGTAAACTATAAAGGTGATCGTTGTCGAAGATATCAATAACAACAAAAACAAATTGGTGCTTGTAGGTTTACCACGTCGTAACGGCGTGTGCTCTGCCTAGGATGTCGTTGCAATAACAATATTAATGTCCTCCACCTTTATATCATCCATAAACTATCGTGTCCTAAAAGTATTCCTTGTCGTTTGAAATAATTATTTATGTTTTCTCAGTTTCAAGAACAGAAATTATATTTTTTTTTACCTTTGGTAGTTGCCTAAGTTCTTGAGTAGTTTGATGTCTTGATGCGCATTTCGCCATTCGTTTGAAATAGTTTTATAAATTACGTTATAAAGTCTAATACCAGGACACTTCCTCTTCGATATTGTCATTTTTTCAATAACTGTCCGGAAATGTGTCAAATAACTAATTATTGGTTTTAGTATATTTTTTTAGTTATATAATCACTCTATTTGAAAAAATATATTTAAACTATTTGTGTAAAGAACATTGACACAGAAAAATACTAAACAAATTGAAGGATTACACCGATTTATTATTTATTTTTATTATTTAACTAAGATTTTATTTCTATAACTAAACCGGATTGCATTAAAAGTTTTATCTAAAACACATTTTAAAATCACATTGTTTAAAATAGTTACGAAGAAGGTTACATTAAACAGTAACAAATACTTTTTGAGAACTTTATTTAAGACACGTCTTAGACTTACAACTTTAAAATAGGAACAACTGTTGCAGAATTGTTTGGAACTAAAGTTAGATTTTGATACATACTTTACACCAATGTTTACTATTTATTTTTCATATTTATATGGTGCATAAATTTAAATACACGGGTTCATTTCGTTACTAAGCTTGATTAACGTTCATGCCTGAACGTAATCCACGCAGTTTACGAGACGCTATGTAACAAATGGTATATTAACAGGAACCCTGCATCCAGAATATATGGCCGCCTCTTCGCTGTTATAGCTGTTTGCTACATAACTTGTATATGGTTTTGCATTGCCTCGTATGACATGATTGTTGTAACTATAACCCTGTGATAATATTGAGTTTTGAAATGTAATGAACACTAAGAATAAACCTTATGAATAATGGAATTAATTATTTTGGAATATTTTTTTTGTTATTAATGTTACTTATGTTGTTTGAAACGATTTAAAGTGTAAGATCACTAATTCCATTCTCGATAATTTCAAACCTCTAAAATTCGTTTGCCTGTTCCATTGAGAAAGCCTCTAATATAAAAAACCATATTCTGATCATTCGAAGTACTTTTGACGAATCGTTTAGCCTCTAAAATTTGAATTTCTTTGTCCTCTGGTCTTCGACAAGGCAATTCGACAAGAAATTCGAATAATGTTCCTTTGATTTGAAATCTTACCCCTACTTCATAGTCGGTTGTCATAAGCCTCTGAAATTCAAAGTAATTATTTTAAAAACAGTTCAGTTATAACGTGAAGCAGTGCGTTTCGCAATTTCTCTAGGTTTAGGTTATCGTTGGCTTTGTTTTCTTTGTTTCGCTAAAGCATTGATAATGTAAATATCAATTATATTAGATTATTGAAATGAAAAAACGAGTGTAGGATGATTGTGGCGCGATCTTGTAGTCTTGTTACTGGCTAAGGCTGACTTGTTCATTAGACAAAACTGTTAATTAAACCCCCAACTGTCAATGGCAACCTAAGCGACCTTCAGTTTAACGTGGAATCCGAACCACGGCCTCTGAATTACGAACTGTTCTAATTATGAGCATTGTATTTGTGGATTAACGTAGTATTCAGTAGTGTGGACGTTAATCAACACACAAGAATACTACACTATTCCCATCAACCATCACTCACACCTATCCACAATTCGTGACCTCCAAGTCCAGTCTAAAGGTTACAGTTTGATTTTTTTTCTACCGTATTTATTTTACTAAATAGTGAATTTTCATTGAATGAGTTCAATTAAGTACAACTATTATCCGATTTTATTCTCGCTTACTTTCGAAATGAATCCCTCCAATTCTAGTATAAGTCACAACAATTTAGATAAAAATTATAAATTTAAATATAATTTAAAATTCCTTTTAATCGAATTAAGTTGGCTTCCCCTTGAATTTCAAGTTAGCTAAGTTTGACTGTATAAATATATCGATTTGCTGTGAATCAGTTATTAATTATCATTATACAGCATACTAAATGAGGTTTAATCTGAATTAAAATTATAATATAGGTACTCGTATGTCATTCATCGTAGTTGGTTTTTAAGAACATTTTTTGCTTTTCAAGGATATTTTTTTTGTACCTTGACTCCCTAGATTCCAATTTATAAACATTCTGATTATAACGATTCATAGGGCCTTTTATCATCAAATCTCATCATCAAATGAGTTATTGATGTCGTAATTTTATTGCTGCAAAGGACACGAGAAGTAAATTAAAAGAAATAACAGCGGATGTGCACTCTCATGAGATGTGCGTACGAAGATGAAATGGATACGGCAGGAAGTTTGATTTCCTTTTTATAGCAGCAGATAACGCTCGTACTGAGCTCCAAACGGTTACACTCGTAAGGAAAGTAATATTACGTAATGTTTAAATCAATGATTAAAGTTGTATGTCTATATGGATTGTAATAATGTTTTGTGTTTCCTGGAAAGGCTCTTAAAAATAAATCTCATGTTTGAGTTAGGATTATGTTTAAACAAGGATTATTAAAAACAGAATGCAAATAGATTTACTGATGTTATAATAATAGGAAGATATACGTCTGTTTTATCATAGTGGTGGAATTTTCCTCGTTTGCTTTGTTTTTTTATATTCCTAACGTTTTATCGTGGTGAGAAAATTCAAATAAATGTTACTGTATAATTAATATCACCCACTGTAGCAAAGTAAATTTTGAATGATTCAGGTTGGTTTTTCAATTATACTTTTTTAAATCTTCTGTGTGTTTACATTTACCAAACAAACATTTTTGTTCATTACAGTTCCATTTAGAGCGCTTTCTTAAATTAAAATATTTATATGGAACAGTTTAAATTTATTTTTATGCTCTCTTCATTTAGATATTATTTTACTTTTGAAGTATTTTAATTAATTGGTTTTTTAATTTAATTAATAATTTGGATTTTTTATTAGATGGTACGATTGAAAACGAGATCGCACGCAGCATGCTGGCGTGAGCAGAACAAATTTCATAGAACTTATATTATTCCCATCATAGTAATTACTGAGTAGGTAGGTTTGCTGCTATGAGAGCTGTTTTACATGGTATTGTAATATGATTTTATTAAGGCCATTACGTAAATAAAATCACGTGCCAAATTTTATAAGATTATGTCAATAATTATGCGAATAACATTAATTTATCTATTTTCAGTAATATTACATGGATGATGATTACGTAGTGTTGTTACCATAAGGATTTTATGAATCTATCAATAAAACGTAGCTTGTTGGATCTGCATACCAAATTTTTTTATAAATATTACAGTAAATAAGTGATTTATTTGTTAGTTATCCTCAACAACATTTGCATTGGACAACGTACTGTACTTAACGTTTGAATATTTCTGCTACCACTATACCTAGACTAATGCGTATCTCAAAAAATTAAATAGTTGTTTTTAGTGTTACGTCCAATGTTAAAAATTAAAATTACATTTTTTTAATTTACATGAACAAATTTTAAAACTCAACTAATACATAGGAAATTAATTAAAAATAGTTTACCCAATTAAATTATATTCTATCTCATCCATGTGAAAAAGTTTTTCCCCGGTCTATAAGCACTTAATTATACGCAACCAATTTTTATTTTGCCTCTATTTTAACAAAGTTGTAACATCACATAAACACAATACATGATCTCAAACAACTCTATATTTTTATGATAATGCATCAGTTATAACACTTTGGTCGGGCAGTCGATAATCAAGTTCTTTTCCTTATGTACCTTGTGTCAAACGTCTATTAGTTTCTCAAATCTTTATTTCCCAGAAACAATCAATACATGTTTTCCTAAGTAATGATCTTTTTCAAAGTTTCAAAGTTTTATTTTCACTATAGCTATATTACTAAAAACTGGTAGATATATAAATGATTCCACCAAAGTTGTAAAAGAGACATAAGAACATCACATACGAGTAGGAAATGAAAGTGAGGCTGAAAGTTAGATTGCTTTTTATGGCAGAAGAAAAGTTATCCAATTCAACTTAATCGTGAAGATTATTGCAGCTTAAACCTTTTCAGCCCTCGTCATAAAATTTCCGTGAAGGTCTCATATCCCAGCTTAATAAACATGATACATGTTAAAACACTATACTCTGAATGTTTTAAATAACATTAAAAGCTACGATAGATCAGATTTAAAATCCTACTCGAGTGTTTGGCTTACGAAGAGGTAGGTTAGAGATGACGCAAAAAGCTGCAAGGATATAAAGCTGGGCGAACTTCAATGATCTCTGCAGGCATCTCTTTGTTGAAAATGAAATCTTGACTGTGCATTCATAGTGTATCTTCACTTAAAAACTGATTAGATTGTGAATACTCCTACCTCACTAATGACGATTTCATGGACATGGAAAATCCCTAAAAGCACCCTTTTTTGGTATAAAAACGTTCAATTCCATGTATGACAGAGTGAGATCCATACATAGATGTGAGCTTGTAAATTTGATCTCGTTTGTTTACATGGTTCACATAGCTGCTTGGTTTCACGTAAATAGTTTCATGATTACATGTAGATTCAATCCCTCGAGGTTTATATTTTATTTCATTTTTAAATTATGATCACCAATGTGTATTCTTAACATGTATAATCATTTTCACTTGTTATATACATGTTTTATCTAGATTAATATGACATGATTTGGTGTAATATATTACCTTTGATACCTATAAAAGATAGAATCCAAGAATATGAGAATATGACCTCTAAACACTTATGAGTTCCCGTTTCTCTTTGTTTAATCCACTGTGAGTAGTTTTAGTCTAAACCTAGTGATCTTGTATATTGTACATAGACCTAATTAATTATCTGAAATAGTATAATGATTTAGCGCACTGGGTCAGTAAGGCAGGAATGGATGGCGACTTTTGTTAGACCTTGAACTGAACCCTTTGGTAGTGTTTTGTTGTTTTATCAAATAAATCTAAGTGAATGAAATAACTGCATGGCTAAATTATACAATCGAAGGGAATTAAAATCCGGCAATAGTCTGCAGCAGCTGTGCTTTTTTCACTCACGCGACAATCTGAACATCTGAATGAATTACCTGAAAATATGCTTCAATACACTGAAATACAATATATTTTTCACACAAAACTCCCTTCTGAAACCCCAATAGATCACTGTAAGAGGCGTTAAAATATCTTACGTTACCTACGTAGCCACCTAACCCCAAAACATTTTTGGCCTCACAACCAGTTGATTGCTATCCATCTTGGTCCTACATAAGATCTAATGTGACGTTTAAGATTTCCATATCCCTCTGGTAAGCAGAATAAATTTTACAACAAAACAATAATGATTAAATGGGCTACAATAATTCATTGTGTGACACGTATTGTTCTGTTTTGGATTGTAATTAATTCATGTTGGTTTGTACGAAAAGATGAAATGCAGTAGTCGCGAAACTATGGGAATCGGCGAGATTGGAGAGACTAATTATTGCAATATTGCTGACAATAATGCAATCACGGCAATAATCAGATTATGCGCGACATTCAGCGTTGCATAACAGACCGAACAGATGATCAATGGAAGTAATCAAGCGATGCGAATAATACGTGATGACGTCATCCGTGCCGTTGTGGTTGTTTCTGGGAATATTTCTCAATGTAAGACAGGATTTTAGGCTTCATTAGTGGCACCATTTTGGGTTTCAGTCCGTTAACAGCTATGTTGGTACGGCGTGTATGTGTGTTTATGTAATGCGGTATTGTATTCCATTTTTTGTTGAATATCTTTTCAAAATTAATTTAAAATAATCACATTAGCTATTTGTGTTAAAATTTGGGGGGGGCATAATTTGACTAGTTTAATTGAGCTCAACCCAAATGTACTCATCAAATATCATTCTAAAGGTTAGAGAAATAAGGGAGACGTTACTATTTTTCATAATCATGAAGATGAATGCTTTTTGACAACGTAAGTCTACTGTATTTACAACGGACAGTCAATATTGAAGCTGATATGAATTGTGTTAGCCAATTTGGTTTGTAAATTTGTTGTTTTGTGAAAAAAATATTTTTTAAATTTAATAGCATAATAGCACATAGTTTCTGGATCGTCATGTTTAGGGACATGCGGGTGATAATATCTTATTTTGGACCCAATTGCATATAGATAACACAATTTTTATCAAAATCTTTCTATCCTTTTTGTTTGAGAAATTTTTATTATTTCAGTTTTGTAGGTTTTGCGGCTGAACTACCTTACAATTAAAAATGTTTGTATTTACTTCCCCGTGGGAAATAGGTTAGATCATGGATATTTCTAAAGGGAATGTTTGCAGTTCATCTTAACAGCTGTTCTTATTCTTTTATATTAAAAATTCAATACAATATAGCTCTGGTAGTTTCTATGAAAACCTGTTACATATTTTCCATCTTAATAATCACCAACACCCCCCACCCGCAGAGCTAAGACATATCCATGTCCAAAAATTAAGAAACTCCTAAATTTAAAACAGTTTATAAAAGTGGAACCAGACCATCGTTATGATATCAGTGGTTGTGCACAAAATAATAGACAGATCAGACCGTAAACCACTATTTCTAATTCAGGAGTTAACGCTGTCTCCACATTTTTATTCGATATGGAGGGAGGAAATAAAACAATTTCATTACGTAAAAAATCTTCATCTTTATGAGATTTAGACAGTCTAGAGGGAATTCATAAAATAAGGTTACTGTTAATGTCGCCGAGAAATTTTTTGAGTTATTAAACTTGCGTCATTTTGCTAACGACTGACACTGTTTTGCCGCTCTAAAGAAACTAAACTGTTGTTAGTGTTGCCAAAAATTAAGGGGGATGTAAATAGAATTACATTCCATTTATATCCGATTGGGTGATTTTAAATATTAGTTTTTCCTAAAAAAAATAGATTCTGACATTTTTTGCGATCCAATTGGGGTTTTTTACAAACTTAATACGGTGTTTCAAAATAACGTTTAATAAGCTGATCGTTTTAGTAGATATAAAATTTTTTATATACAGGTATTTTTTTATGTTACGTGTATTCATAATAGTGTAATTAATTTCAACACTACCAAAATATCTATGCGTATTAAGTGTGTATTGAGCGTTTATTTTGGTTGGTAAAAGAGTAATTTAACTTTCTTATTTACAAAAAATAATTCTTATAGATAAGCTTTAATGGAAAATACAAAAAATACAATTTTGTTTAGTACATTTTTAGCTAAAACAAGCTACACCCAATGAGACGAAGCGCAGATCCAATGATTGGATATTGGATATCCAATCAGATAATAAGGTTTTATTTTGCTCTCATGTCTGTAGATACTTCAACTAGACACTGATGTCACCATTTCAAATCAAATAGTCGTTTGGAGCCAATCTAATCTCGTGAATGGCTTCGTATATTCACTTAAACATTAACTTCGTTGTGTTTATAAGTTATTATTACTTCGTTCTTTAATTTTTATAACAAATCATTTTCATCAAAAGGAACAAAAAAATATAAAAAAACTACAAAACATCGTGAAACTAATAATGTCTTCACTCTGGAAATTATCTAAAAACTAACACAATTTCTTCCCAAAGTTCAGGACACGGCTTGTTTGCACCCAATGACCGCGAAACAAATGAATTGAGAAGAAAGGAAAACAGCGTATTAAGTTATTGTGCAAACCTTTGTTCTTTTAAGGTGAAGCCAAAGTATAGTAAAAACTAAAATAAATTTGTTTAGCCCACTTTTGACCTGAAAGGCTATTTCATTTTTAATTTTCAATGACTAGACTTGAGTTCATTAAAATATTCAACTTTTTTGTCTTTGGAATTAACATGTGATGAATGAAAGAACATTAATTAGTTTAATAAAGACATACAATTCTTAAACTAATACATAATAGTACAATAATACTTATGCTTAGCATATTTCGAATCAGTAAATTGCATTTATTTTCACTGGTAACATATTTTTCTTCTTGAGTATTTTATGTTAAAGTATCTCACGCTTGGTAAAATCACATATTATATAAATGAAGTGAGAATTAAATTATTCCTATTAAAATCCTTAAAAATATAATATACAGATAAGCAATGTTGAGATGTTATCCAGTATTTGTAGTCAACTGAAACATTCTAAGACAATGGAAAAAGTCATATATTTTGTCTAGCAAAATTCGACTGAACACCCGCGCTCCAAGTGTTCTAAATCTAAAAGAATTTTTTTTATAATTCGTCAGAGCACAAGTGTGTATGGTAATATTCATCTAGTAAAAAATATCTTGAACAATCTGTCAGCCATGAAATTATACTGAAAGAAATACTTTAAAGAAACTGAGATAGAACCGCTTTCAATATAACAGCTGTTTAAGTAATATATCAGCTGTTACAACAATGGATCAGCTGTCAAAAGCCCGCCACGTTGCCAAGTCTCCGCCAATCACAGTTGGCAGTGATGTTATGTTGTAGTCTGGCTATTCCGGTCACAACTCCACAGTTGTACTCAGTTTTGGATCGTCGTCTCGTCTTGTGCCCTATCTTTTGCCAACCCTCCACCATGTCCTAAAATTAGATAGCTTTTATTGCAAGTCATGAAATTGCATTCTTATAATTATTATTAAAACTACAAATCTTTAACTCTAAGAGCTGGCACTGCTGTAGTGCTGTACTCGCTTAGAGAAATTATTGGTTTGTTACACAATGTTCAAACCCTTAGAAAAATCGTAAATCATAACATTACTATGGCTATTAAATTAACAATTAGTTAGACTTTTCCAACGCGTCTTATGTTTAAAATCTACACAACGTTTCGAGAGTTGGTTAGACTACTCCCGTTTTCAAGTGCATAACGATATTTACATTTATACACACAAAGGTTTATTTCTATATAGAAAATAAAGCGGTCAAAAAATTTGACCGGTTGATTTTAAACACAAGACGCGTTGGAAAAGTCCAACTAATTGTTAATTTAATAATTAATAACCAACACTATTATGAATTTCCAAAATTACTATGGCTTTTTATATATTTTTTTCAAAATATTGTAAAGAATCAATATGATTCTTTTGCATAATCAATGATTGTATATGCAGTTTATAAGGACACCATGAATAACAAATATTTAGTTGTATAATTTTATAATTATAATCAACAATTATAATTTTTTTATAATTTGTAAAATTGAAGGTAAAGTAGTATTTAGGAATATTTATAATTTTCTGGAAAATAAATTAGAAACAATAATCATGTAAATTCCCAAGACGATAAACTTTACATTTAACTTGACAACTCAACCTACTATTTACGAATATCGTGAAACAAAATTACCATTGTTCTCATGGGACTAAAACGAAATATTTTCAGAGCTAAAGTAAAGTCTAAGCTAACTTTAGAGTGCCAGTAAGACACTCTAAAGTTACTTAGAACCCACCTACTCCATATCTAAGGCTAAGCCCACCTTTAGTACTCCATACTCGTACGACACTTCCATGGGAAGTAGCTGATGATGAAACCTTGGTTCATCTATAGCTTCCTTAATGTTCATTCCATACCATAAATTTCTCACTGCAACCTACAACAAGTAGAAGAACTGTGCTTATATCCCTAAGTACCCTAAAGCCTTTTGGCAAATATGTATATGTTTATTATTAATTTATTTATTATTATGGAAAATTAAGCTTCGCACATAATACACACTACTAAATATAACTATACAAACTATATTAAGAGATAAAATACAAACAAATATTCTGTACAACAATACATATTACGATCGCTGCCGCTTCAATGTAAACATAAATTTTTTTAAAGGTCCCTAAATCGTAATTTATTAAATCATACATTTTCTTCTTTACTTCGTGAAGAAAAATTTGCTCAAAATATCATAAAAATGATTTTTTCTTGTATATCTCAAAACCCCCTTCAACAAGGGGATATTCCATACCTAAGACCCCCCTCAGTTGTTATGTCCCCAACAAATAGCCTTTAACTCCGCCTAAGGTTTGTGATGACGGAATTTCGTTCGTAAAAACTATTTAAGGGGAGGACTTACCAGATTATTTATATGTACGGCCAAATATTTATTTGCTTCCTGTGAACATTAATTCAATCTGTGAAGGATTTATGGTAGATAGAAAATGTATATAATTGTGTGTAAATGTCAATTAAACTTAATCAAACTTAATTATAACTTAATCAACGGGTTCCGTGGTGTAGTGGTTATCACATCTGCTTTACACGCAGAAGGTCGCCAGTTCGATCCTGGCCGGAATCAAAATTTTATGTCTTTAGTTTGAATTTTTACAGAAAGTAACTTACTATTACTTTATTCTTTGAATTCAATTTTGTATATCTCTTTACACACCTAGCTGTTTTTTTAATAACTCGTTATGTTTAAGATTAAACAACCAAATACAAAACTTGTCCTAAGTAAAATTTGATTTATTGGGATCGGACAGCAAATAAAATTGTTTAACTGTTTTGTTATTTTAAGATGTGCAAGGCCAATTTTGTTCACAAGTTTTTTTTTCTGCGGATTAAATTATTAAATGCATAAGAACGTATTTTCACTCATATCTTGTTAACACAAACCAAGTTGTTTTTTAGTCTCCGTGACGAGTGGACGTGTTTTGTTTCATATGTGTGTAATGGTTAGTGAATGGCTTGCTTGTAAGTATTTTAACTGCTTTATACTTTTATGTTTTCAGCTTTTTACCGGCTTAGTCCAAATTATGTCTTAATTGTGTTCTGTTTTTGATATTAGTTCACCTGAGGACAGGATTACATTCCAGATAAATCATTCAAATTTGTTAATTGAAATAGATCAACTAGTTAAGAGTTTGACCTAAAATACTCATCTACTTTTAAATAAACAATTATTATGAAATGTGGTAAATTTTGCGTACCGTTACCAGTATTTTGTAAAATTACATCTGAAGCTATAAATATATAGATATTCTGTAAAACAGATTATTAAATTATTTGCTGAAAAACGTATAAGAATAGTCAAACTGACGGTTGGGTTTGTGGGCAAAATAGCTCAACGCTGAGCCTGAAAAACAATTGTCAAAGTGGTGGAGTTGGTCTATCGGCTAATTGACTTCTCCCGAGTTTCTTACTTACCTACAGCAATATCTTTGTGTAAAATTTTCTTTGCAGGTATGTATATTAGTTTGCCTCGTCACGTAAAAAGTATAAGAATAGTTTTAAATTCAAGGTGTTTAACATTTCCTAATTAAGTAGTTCTATTCTTGAAGACAACTAAGCTACCAAAGAATATTTTTAAAGACTCTTTTACATTCTTTGATACTACATATGGATTATAAAACCAAAGGGTCTTCTGGAACCCTTTCCATTGACTTCGTAAATACTATTTTGGACTTAACTCTATACTCAATATTTCTCGCCACAGAACCTCCTTTGTCAAACATCATAATTTTTAAAACGCCACTGTCTTGTTCAACGGTCTAACAGTAATTTTACTTTATTTAAAAGAAAGATAAAGGGTTTCTTATTGGAAAATACTTTTCTATTCTGTAAATGAGTTTTTATATGAATAAGTACTAGGTTTTTGTATTTTCCCTTACGTTATTTATTGACGTATGCAATATTGTAATGTCTCTGTAACAACAACAGTTATTGATTTATTTTAGTCATTTGCTTCCTTCATTTACAATTGACTGACACCCATGAATCTTTCTTTTGACTAAAAGAACAAATCTAACCGTACTTAACCAATCAAATTTTCATTACGAGCTGCTGCATCTTGCTTCATTAACATCGCAGTCTCGTCCCCTACTTAGCCGCCTCTGTTCCATAAAACTCTGGACGCACCGAACTTCCAACAGAGTCCTTCCTGGATGAAGTTACCCATTTTGAAGTTAACAGTTCGACCCTCGGTTTTCACCTATCTGCGTATTTCCCTTACGCTCTGTGACACCCTAATTTTAGAGCCCAACATACCGCAGCAGTCTGCGTGGTGATAGTAGTTCCACCAGCGGCACCCACAAGGAGTCTCACGTCTCCGGCGGAGTCCAGGACGACCGATGGGCTCATGGATGACTGGGGGCGCTTCCCGGGCTCCACGTAGTTCGCCTCGCTCGGGGACACGCCCCAGTAGTTGGGCACGCCTGGGGTCGAGAAGTCGTCCATCTGGTCGTTCAACAAGATCCCAGTGCTCATCGATACGAACTGGCTTCCGAACCTGTTTCAATACATATACTTTCTTACTCCCGTCGCCTTGGAACCCCAGTAGGATATGGCCTCGTCAACAATCTCCTTCCATCTCTCCCGGTCTAACCTCTCATTTATTCCTGATCTTATTCTTGAGGTACGTCTGTTATCACTCTGTTCTATATCTCTTCTTAGGTTTCCTCACGATTCTCATATTCTCCCGTTATAATGTAGAGACATTCTAATGGGTAATTCCATGGGTTGAGGTTAAGACCCTTCCTGCCTTCTTTAACTATGTCCCATACTCCCTCTTTACGACATGTTTTTGACTGGGACGGTGGCCACGTCCTGTAATCCAGCTACTTAAGGTCACGAGTTGTGGATAGTTGTGAGCGATAGACGGTGGATGTAGTGTTCTCTTGTGTTGATTAACATCCACACTATTGAATCCGCAAATACCATCCGCATAATTAGACCAGTTCGTTATTCAGAGGCAGTGGTTCGGATTCCACGTTAAACTGTAGGTCGCTTAGATATGTCATTGACTGTTGGGCTATTAATTAACAGTTTTGTCTAAGGAACATGTCAGCCTTAGTCAGTAACAAGACTACAAGATCGCGCCACAATCATCCTAAACTCCTTTCTCATTCATACTTGACTTAAAATACCGACCTTGTACGGTCGCTATTTCAATAATCTAATCTAATCATCTTTATCTTAACTCTAATATAGATATCTCTATAAAACTTTCTTATCTCTTCACAGTGTCTGATTATTCACTCTTTATTTTCATAAATAGATCCAAAATTCGTTATATTTATTTTATTTTCAAAGGTTGTTAATATATACAGTGAATGTATTTTTAAATTATGTGTACAGAAAATAAAGGTTTATTTATGTATGATTATTTAGTATTCCTGTAAACTAAAAACCGTTCTTCTCTGTAAATACAACTCAACGTGGAAAGCAATTTGGGGGATGGTTTATAATTAATTAGCTTTTACAAATTTATCGAAGGTCCATTCAACTATTGTATTACGTGCTATCTAAATCGTAAACTAATTGGAAGATGATTGTAAAATTAATTCATTTTGAGTCAGTCACAATCTCAAATATCTCTCGTTTAATTCTTTTGTTTAAAAATACCAAAGCTACAAATAAGTTTGTAGCTTTGATCAGTCTATTTCCATGTAAAATCTGAATTCAAAACAATGCCTTGTTAATTAATCTATACATTTTTTAATTTTAGATAATAGTACATGTCAGTAGAATATTCAAAAACGGCCAATGGTCTTTAAGGTAAAATATATTTTGTAAATTAGTTTCAAGTGAAAGCTTACAGTGTATTGATGGTGCTCGTGGCACACACTGCACTCCCGTCCGGCGCCAGGACGGCGATGTTGTTCGTCCCATGGTCCTCGTGTTCATAGTCCGCACCGTACCACCGAACGTCCTGGGAGGTCCAGTTGTACGATATCCTCTTCCTCAAATCCAAGATGGTCGCTTCATCTGTGAGATTGAAAATCACCTGTTGGAGATTAATATTTTAAGTGAATTATAATAGCAAAGTGAAATTTTAAACAGAGTAGTGATAAATAATAAATAACAAACTTTGAAATAATCAGTTACAGAGAACCCAACGACATAGACGAAATTGAAAACCCAACGACAAATCTTGCAAGATTTGTTGGAACTCAACCCTGTATTGTTTCCTATTGATATAAGCTCTGATTCTGAATCACAGTCAAACATTACAAGTTATCGAAAACTTATTCTTCATTCGTCTCTTACTGAAAACAATAAAACTGTTTTAATTTTCGGACGATAATACACTGTATGGGTAATTCAGTGGTAATAGTATATGTTTTATAATCTATCGCTTCACAATATGAAGAGCTTCGGATCGACCTGACATATCTTAAAATAATATTGTGATTTTTCGATCCTGTACCCAATTGCCTTTGTTTTGGGCTTTTAATAAATGATCCCGGAAATTTAATCAGCAGGTCTTTGTGAGTAATAAAGCTACATTTCATCAAATTCGCCACACTCATACTTCATACTCATAACCTAACCTAACACATCTTTAAATATCCACTTAGTGGCAAGGTATAAATCTTAAGAATATAAATTATAAATCTGAATTTATTTTCTCTACGTACAAGTAAGCTACCTTTTCTAGTAGAGACTTGTTGACGAAGTGCGGGTCGCCGAGGTCCGTGCGACGGCCGTAGGCGTGTTTGAATGTTTCTATGATGACCTGAGACCGGCGAAGGTCTGAGTCAGCGTACTCCAGGAAGCCGTCTAGAAGACGAAGCATGAATGCTACCAAGATGCCAGAGCCGGGCAGAGGCGAAGAGTAGAGAGTGAGGCCGTTAGACAAGGAGGCATTTACGGGGTCCTCCCACCGTACCCTGAGGGACACCATGAAAATCGTCAAACTTTTAATAGTTATTTATCGAGTAATTTCCAATAATTTAAACCGTTTTGTGTACCAAAGCTAATATCTGTATCACTTATACAAGCTTGTAAAGATTTGAAACTACTGTCCTAAATACAAAATAGAACCGTTTGGCTGATTGCAAGTAACGTAAATATGTTTAGTGATTATTTCGCCTTAAATCTTGAACAAAATTAGAATATAGAAGTTGGATTTTAAGAAAACTACGTACTTCAAAGTGGATGATTATTATCTAAATCCTAATGGTTATGACGATCTTGAACATCTTATATGATCTTAGATGAAATTTATAACTAATACTAATGTAAACGTTGTTATATTCAAACAGTAAAGGATTGAAGAGTCCAAAAAATCTCTAAAAAATTCCCAGATAATTTATTTTTTTATGATTAATTATGGTTTGGAACATCTCACTGGTAGTTGTTCATGTCGTCCTCAGTGATGATGCCGCCACCCGCCTGCACGTCGGCGACGAACATCTTGGTCAGGCTGCCGTTGTACAGCTCGTCCGCCATCTTGGGACTGTCCGCGATCACCCTCAGGGTCTGCGCCAGACGAGGAAGTTTCAAATATTCCCCTTCTTTAGGCAACCGTCCTCCGGTGGAGTTAAGCAGCACTGCTCTAAAATTACGCGACATTAAACTGTTGAATCTACTCTAAATTCTGTGTAAATTATTCTTTAACATACACTCAAATGCGCTTTTCTGATGAAATCGTGGACTTTTTAGCTAAAAACTATCAACTCAATCAATCAACTAAAAACAAAAGCTGCAAAATACATCTAGAGCCCCAGTAGGCGTGCAATATTGAAGTTGATATTAGGTCTCAGCTCAGAACAATAATTATTGTTATTATTAGACTAACTCAATATTTCTCTTATTAACTTCATATTAAATGATTTTGTTTTTATAAAGATCTTAATAATAATAATTATACTTATGTCTATTATTCGCGATATTTCTGAATACTGTCGTAAATTTGTTTCAATTCTACGTTTTATGCACATGAATCAGCGAAACTTAATCACTTTTAAAAGTATTTTTACTTTTTTTGTCACCTTACATTATGTTGTTTGATTACGACTAAGCTGTGGTTGAATGACTTAATCTCAACGTTCTCACTTCATAGTCTAAGGACCGTCAATGTGGTTAATGGTTCGTGTCGTCATTAGTAGCTTGGCTATTAATGAATTAAATATCCAAAAAAGGGCTTGGATATTTTCATACTTTTTTTAACACAGTGCCTAAAAAGTTTGGTCTTGCTAGCCTGGTTACAAGATTGGAAAAACGGTTTAAAAACTGGTGCATACATTTGGATTTTGATCACTTTCGTAAACTCCTTTGTATATGGCATTAAAATTCCTCTGTCGGAAGTGAAAGCCAAATTAGTTAAATTTGAATGATATCTTAAAGATTGTTTTCTTACACTGCTGTGGGACTCCTTAAAATCAGATCCTCCTCTAGTTTGAACTGGTCCTCCAGCCTCTTGCTGATAGGGACGCCGTCCTCGCAGAGCTTAATGGTCGGCTGGAACAGGTCGCTCCATGGCAGCCGCCCGAACCTCTTGTGGGCCTCCTGGTAGCCCTTCAGCTCCCCAGGGATTCCAGCTGCGAGGGGCCCTAAAACGCAAGTCGTAAAATTTACATTTTCCACCGAATTTCATATCTAACTCATATTGGACTGAAAATATGTTTTACATTGCCAAATAAGCAACATAATGATTTATGTCACTACTGAATATGGATTTTTTAGCGTCTCCATACTGTATTTTTTTGGTAAATAAAAACTGTTGCTTTATATTTTGGTTTGGGAGGGAGTTTTAGTAGAGTTATCACATTTCCTCTTATAAAAAACTTAAACATAGTCAAACATTTAAATTAAAAGGCATTAAAGAAAATTAAGCTGTTAAGAGACTAAATAGAATCTCGTATACGGGCCTATTGGGTGCAATTGCCGGCAAAAGTACATGGTTCTACATTCCATTAAACTCCAGGGATTAAGCGCAGACTCTGCAATACGTCCACCATATTGGATTTAGTCACTTAAAAGTGTTAGCTTTATGACAGCATTACTGACCAGTTGATAGCCGTTAACTATGATTGAGGCATCACACTTAAGTTAAGTATCTAGAAAATTACTTTTTCCATTTTTATTTTTCTCTCAAAAATATAATTATATACTTTTTAATATAAAATAAGCCAGTAGTGCTGTCACATAGTTAACTTTGTTCTTGTAGGAAAAACGAAATATTTCGCCAGTGAAACAGGCTCAAGTATTTACAATGAAGCGGATACTTTATACTGTGTATGAACATTTTCATCCATCCAAAAACTTTTTTATTGACTCCTTGTGAGCAATCCAATACTATAATACGAGCAAGGTTTGTATATATATTTGCACACGGATCTCGAAAACGGCACTAAGGACTTTCTTCAAATTTTGGAAATAACTAATTTCTGAGTAGAAAATAAGTTCTAGATAGGTCTAATGCCCAGGAAAATTCTTGTTTTCTTGTAATATTAAGTTTAAAATCTAAAAATTTAACATTACGCTTATGGAGAATCAAAAGGAAACAATACAACTCAAAACATCTGTTTATAACCGTTTGACAGTTGTTGATTGAAGATGGTGGAGAACAATATGTGAATAGCATTAATATTTATTTTATGTATGTAATAAATGAAAAATTATCATATTACTAAACAATTTGTTAAAACTAAAGGGTGCGAAATAAAAGCAGAGAAAATTATTTTCAAAATCTTTCGTGTTTTGAAAGAAAATTTATTCATTCTATTGCTTGAAGCCACTGTAACAAACCAATTAAATGGTGTAAATTAAATTTTTCTTTTGCTTTTCAATCCTCATTCCGTTTCTAACAAAATCAGTTGATCACAGGCTAATAATAACTGTATGGATAATTAAACAGTAAATGAACAGTTAAAATGATGGAGGTTGGCTAAAAGACCTTAAACGGCGCCGCTCAATTGGCAGACGCCGTGGTCCTGCGGTAGCGTGTCGGCCTCGAGAACCGAAGGTCGCGAGTTCCATCCCTACGGGGGCATTTCTTTTTGTTCAGTGCTAAATTAATTATGGTGTATAAAATCGGTTTTATTTAAACCACATAAATGTTTTCATTGAGTAATAAATGTGTTTTAATTTTTCTAATTAATTTTTATAATACACGTCTTATTCTATACGAGCAAAGCTCGGTCACCAGGTACTAGTATATTTAACTGAGGAGATGAAACTGGTGTAGGGGTACAGCGGGGGCTTTGGTACCCAAGGTCCTGACTTCAAATCCCACTAATCACCAATTGTTTTTTACTGTACACATAAGTGATGATGTCACAGCCTACTAGGTGTAGCATAAAGTAATGTGTAGAACGGGTTTGGGCAATGGCAGAAAATTGTGTGGATAGTTGTGAGCGATGGTCGGTGGATGTGGTGTTCTCTTGTGTGCATTAACAACGTCCGCACTAGTGAATACTACGTTAATCCGCAAAGACCATACTCATAATTGGACCGTAATTCAGACGCAGAAGTGGTTCAGATCCCACGTAAAACTTTAGGTCCCTTAGATGCCATTGACTGTTGGGCTATTAATTAACAGTCATGTCTAACGAACATGTCAGCGTTAGTCAGTATCAAGACTACAAGATAGCGCCACAATCATCTTACATCCATTTCTCATTCATACTTGGCTTAAAATACCTTCTTAAACAGGTCACTATTTCAGTTACAAGTATAAAATATAAAAAAGTATGTTTTACAAAACACACCGAACGTAGAGAGTGTGGCGTTCTGCTTGAACATGTCTCTGTTGGCTGCCGCCGGCGCCGTCTCCCTGGCCATCAGAGAGTACACCCTCCCCTCGGTCTTGTTGTAGATGGTCATGATGTGACCTCCTCCTACCCCCATGGCTTGCATGACGCACACCCCGTCACACAGAAGGGTGGCTATAGCCGCATCAATGGCACTTCCTCCTTTCTGCAGCATTTCTCTGCAAGAACATATATGCAAGCATCATTTTTGGTACTTTCTTATTGTTTTTCTTTGCTGCTTTTGTTCAACCCAACACCATTCGCTCTATTCCCATACAATGTGACCACGACAGCATTCGATTATGAGTATTTTTTTTGTACATCGAAGGTGGCATAACAGGAGAACTACTGCACAAAAGAGCGTTAGAGCTTACAACTAAGAAAGTGTTGGTTCAAAACAAAATATGACTATTGAATAATCTAAGCTTTTAGTTATGTACTAGTAAAAAAATCCATTTCACTACTACTATAATTCCGAAGCACAGTGTTTATATGCCGTATATTTAGATGAGAGAAAAATTTAGTATGATGTTGTAATCATTTATTTATATAGCCAGGTCCGTAGACCTATAATATTGAAGGCATTTCAATAACTTTTGTTTAACGTCAGTTTTTCATTGTACATATTTTCATCATTTTCAATCAGGGCTGCCCTACTTGGTTTTTTTGCACAAAAATATTCCAACAAGTTTAAAGCAACTGTACTTTTTTTAGATATTGAAATTCCCTTTGGTAGATTGAACATTACAAAATCTTAACTCTGGAAAAATCAGTTATCCCATACTTCCCAAATCCTGGACACAAGTCACTGGTGCTTACGACGGCAGCTTTGGCGTAGATACCCAGAGTGCTGTTGGAAGGGGTTGGGTGTTGAGTGACATCAGGGGGGTCCTGCGATGACGTCACTGGTGGTGAAGTTGTGACAGACCTCAGGTAGAGCCACATTACTATGACGTCAACCACCACCAAGACGACCACGAAGATGACGAGTCTGGTTGTGTTACTGGAAACATGCCATACAGAACATGCCATAAAGAACATGTCATACAGATGCATGCCATACAGAACATGCCACACAGAACATGCCATACATAACATGCCATACAGAACATGCCATACAGATGCATGCCACACAGATGCATGTCATACAGAACATGCCATACAGATGCATGCCACACAGATGCATGCCATTCAGAACATGCCATACAGATGCATGCCATTCAGAACATGCCATTCAGAACATGCCATACAGATGCATGCCACACAGATACGACACTAATGGGTCACCTACAGACTAATAAGGGTGTAGCTCAGATAATTTAAAAATATATACTTTCATACTTTTAACTGAAACGGCGCCCGTACAAGTTAGATATCTTAAGCCAAGTATGAACATGGGCGGAGTTAATGGGGGTGTGAGCCTATTCCTCCACCCCCCAAGGCCTGTGGGGGGGCTAAGACTTAATTAATACGACAAAATCTTTATTGGAATCTAAGGAACCTAGAGTTAAACATATGATCCGTACTACAAATTTTCCTCAGAATAATTATGAACTGGTATAATGAGGAGGATGATCTTTGCGAATGAACATATTGTTAAATAGTGCGGACGTTAACTGTTTTCACATAAATTTGATATTTTCTGTATTTTTTTAAATCTTTTGCCGTAAACAGATGATTTAATTCAAGTAGTATAAATATAAGTATAATAATTTTATACTCGTAAATTATTGCTACTTAAAAATTAAAATTATAAAAATAAAAAACTTAGTTTTTTGGAGACTATTCTTAGTTTCAACATGGTACATTACAAGTTTTTTTGTAATATATTTTACTAAATAAGTGTGAATTTTGTGTGTTTAAGAGCGTATATAGGCTTGTGTATACGTGTTAAATCCATACAATTAAGTCCATGGCATCAAACAAATTCAATTCATGTTTTCACATAACTTCATCCCTGTGGTACTGTCTCAAATGAGTACGTGTTTATGTACTTTTATATATTTTTATTCAATGTCAAGAATATAAATCAAGAAACCCTGTTTGTACATGCGTATACAAGAGCGTAAAAGGTTATGAATTGAAAACTGTACATTTTGTTATGTTGATAAAAAGAACTCATATCTCACACACCTCTGCCTCTGCCTATTTGTATTCGTAATCATGCTATTCTGGAATAAATAATTTGATTTTTTTCAATATTTATTATACTTGGTGTGAGTTTTATTGTAATAAAACTGAATAGCTTAAAATATAAAAAATGTATAATGTATAATGTTGTATATTTGTCATCATTTAACAACATTGAGTCAAACTAACTAAATTATTTTATAAACCTTTAAAAACCACCCTTACCTGTTTGAGATGAACATTTTATTACTCTTCTCCCTGCAAAAGAAGTATATATCAATTACTTTTTTAATTCTAAATGTAAAATATAGCAGTAATACAATTCAAACTCAAAAAGATCTTATTGACATTTAGCATTTAAATTCCTTGATATTTAAAACTAGGCTGAGTATATTTGGCTTGTGTCCCTTACTTAAATAACTCGTCTAGATTACTATTACTATGTACATCAATCAACACTTTTAAAAATGTTGACCTATAGACCTTAAACAATTAACTTTTCATCTTTATGAATCCTCTTATTAACGTAAATCAGTTTTTGCCATCAGCGCACAGCGATTAATAGACATCAGTTATAAAAGAGTTACGAATCAAATCAAATTCTCTTGTGGCTACTGTCATTTCTCTTTAGTTTATTTACTTTAAATGAACTAGAAATTGATTTGAAGTAAAACCGCTTTAACGAATACGTGCTTTTGTTTTGACGTTAAATAAACTGTATCAGTGGACTGGCACATGCTTTATCCACAAGTAAATTTGAAACGACCATCTGAAAAAACCCCATCAAATTCTTTAAAGTTTATCTAAATATCAGTTAGTAATTTATAGTTGCAAAAATATTCATTAAATTACTGAAAATAATTGTAAAAGTTTAATTAATTGTTAGAACTTTATGCGAGAGAATTTTTTATTTTTCACGTTTTTCAAGAGGTATTACGAGTGAACTACCCTTAAAAATTAGAAATTCAAAAAATGAAAAAAATGCCTAAAGATTTGATAAATTTATACATTAATAGAAAATTTCATCTAAATCGGACCTACATGGCTCTGTACACGTTGAAACCAACTTTTTGGATTCAGGGGACCCCAAAACGGTTATATCCACTCTAACCTCAAATGCAATTATATTTTTACGAAAATAAATACTTTCTTAGTATACTATAAGGGGAGAAAGTAAAAATGACGACCTCTTCATGGGACACCATGTATAATAAACTGACAAATATATACTGTGTGCTTACCTTTTAGAAGATTAAATTGGAGACTAAACTCATATTTTAACTTAAGTTTATACATACCTGTTAAATCCACTGCTCTTCGGTGCTTGAAGAATCTGTAATCCGCATTTTACAGCTATTAAAGAAGAGACTGAGCTTACTTTTACGACCTGGATATCATATCAGTGAATTTATCTCCAGCCTTATCCAATATCTAGAAATAACTAGACCATGGGTCCCCAATCTGAACTAACCACGCGTCAGTAGAATGGCCAGGTTTCAAGAAATAGGTTCTAAAAATAGTAAGAATCAATGAAACGGAAATTTATTATTCGTCATAGATAATACAATTATTTAAACACAATATTAAGTTAAAAATGATTAAATATGTAACAAAAATAACTATGGAATAAACCCTAATGGGCAAGGATACATGTGCCTAGGCTCAGGTGGAGTCATAAAAATATGATGGAAACAATTAGGAAATAATTGTATCAATCGTCCGTCAACAGAAGAGGAAAAAGAACTTTAAGAATGTAAGTGTCATTAGCAAAACAAAATTCACGTACATTTATATTCATAATAATATCATAATATCATTTATATTATTTCATGTACAAAAAAAACACTTAATCAAGCTCAGATAAAATTGGGGCAAAGTTGCCAAAATGTTGGAAAATGAAACAGAAACGTATGTGCATGTATGCAAGCTTGTGTTTGCATTTAAATTATGTAAATAAGAAGAGACAGGTGAAGTTGAGTGAGAGAAGAGAGAAGTGAGGTTTGTGAACATTTCAACACAATTTCAGTTAAAGAAGTTCAACACTTATACTATTTTACGTTTTAGTTATGGAGTTAAAGATAGATTAAAATATTTGCAAACTTTCTATAAACTAATTAACGATATCAAAGATAATTTTATTTCGTATTGAATTACGATAAGTTCATTTGTGATGTGACAAATTATTTTGTGTGTCTATATTCACATCACAACTTCAGACTAAAGCTTCCACATTCTGGTTTTGCCTACTACGCTTCATGTACTTTGGGTTAGTTTTAACTACATTACTTTAGTGCTGATAATAAAAGATACCTTCAATGATTTTAAATGTTTGAAAGAAGTACAAACGAAGTCATCTACCTGAATAAATCCTTTTCAACTTACATATTATTGATTATTTTTACAATTCTAGGTATTTTTCATACCTAGACTACACTGTATTTGTTTTGTGTAAAGAGTAATCCAAACTATAAAATAAATATTCAATAAAAGCAAATGTAGAATTACTGTATTTGTTATTTTAAGAGACCATACAGAACTTTAATTTTTTATTGATATTACAGTTTCGTCTCGTAATCCATATTTATAGACCTATTCCGTAGTTATAATCATATTATAATTCCAAATATATTTGATATTGTTTACCTCTCTAGCTAAAACATATTTGAGAGGAAAACTCTTAAACTATCACAGTATTCTTATTTGACAATAATTAATTGCGTTTCTTAAGGAACGTAAAAATAAAAAATAATATACAGTGTAGATAATAACAAAAACTAATAATAATAATCTTTAATATGGGAGAACACAATTTCCAATAAAGTATATAACAAAGTAAATAAACATAAATAGTGCATAATATAAGTATATATAAATGAATAACAAAAAATATATATATCTCAACAACATGACATTAAACAAAACGATATAAAAAATTACATATAATTGTCTTAATCTTGCAAATATTAAAGTGTAGACATGAAATTTAATAATTTCAATAATAAAATAATAGTTTTGATTCTAATAACCGAAAACTAACTTACATATGTAATAATCAGGACTAAAATTATCCAAAATAGTTCATATTCATAAATTCCTCTTTTGAAATAAACTGAATATCTCGTTAAAAGTGGTACATATCCCATATAATGGAACGCTGGAGTTGTGTGTCTGAAATGTAGCCAGTTTGCTCCCTAAGGCTGGATGTTACTGAACTTCTGCAACTTTAATCTCTAAAACGCTGTATTTAAAGTTACCAGGACAAAAGTGTATGTATATTATAACAATCAATGTTCACTTAATATTTTAAGTAGTACAACAGTTGAAGCCATTCGGAGGGACGAGGGTTCGAATCCCGACCATGAGCAATCCCAATTTGGCTTGCAAATGTGTGGTATAGTGGCGTGGAGGGCCCCTCTTAAATAAACGGTGACCGGCTTGGGTGGAAGTTGACGGCATTTGTAGGCTTAATTGGGATTGCAGTGGACACCTATTTTGCTTTTATGGTTAGTGGTTATAAGGGGGGGGCATGTTTTGTGTTTTTTTGTGTATTCTTGGTATTTTATGAAGAGTTGCATAAAAATAACAAAATTTAAATAGTCATAGCACTTGGAGGGTTAATATTTTAAGACACCGCAATAATATGAACTCAATAAAAACAAAATCTATACGTCTTTATGTTAAATTCATCCACAATCGTAAAACAAAAATAGCTTCTTCCCTATGAAAAATTCGCTAATAAAAAGAACACAAACGATTTATTTAAAACTAGATGACCCGGCGAACTTCGTAACGCCTAACAGAAAATACATGTTAACTTTAAGATTGGCCATGTTCTGAAGTCAAATAGCATTGCGGCTTCGTTGTGAAAGCTTTAAATATTCAACAGCTGATTATTATAATAAACCTAATATGTATAAACATTGTAATTGTTATATTTGGCAAACATATAAACACGTGACTTTTAATCAGACAGAAAAAATATATAAATTCATAATCCCCCAAAACCGTTAATTATTAACGTGGTGAATAAATCTGTTCATTTTGTACAGCACATATTTACTTCATAGTTTTACATTAATGAATGATTCATATGGCATTGGATAGTAAAGCATATTGCTAACTGAGAGTAAACAAACAGCTGTTTTAAGAAATCAGATGTTTTGATTTTAGAGAATTCGTAAACAAACTTATTCCCCATAAGGTAAACATTATAAATTTAAAACGCTATATAATGGAAACTAATGAAATTTATGGAAACTTATGCCTAAAGCATGACCGGAGCAGAGACGAATCCAAAAAATCAAAGATCATTAAAATCGGTCCAGCCGTTCTCGAGTTATAATGCGTGTAAATAACACGACTTTGTATTATATATTTAGATTTTGATAGTTGAAATTTTTAAAACTTTTTATTGACATTCGTGACATTAAATTAAATACACACATTAATCTTCATTGTATATTTATATTACTTTTAACATAAAAAACGTTAATTTACCTTGTTTATAAATATCACACGAGTGGCTTTAAGGCACAATACAATCATTGTATATACTATTTTATCTACGACCAACAATAATCAGAACTTTTAAAAACAACACAATCATTGAAATACGTTGTTACAACATTTTCCCAAAAATGAACGCTACTTTCACTTTTCCACTTTAAAAATTGGTTATATGTTTTTTCGTATGTAGGTTTAGATTCCTCAGGCAGTACATTGTTAATTACAACATTAGCTTTTGCATTTATCTCTTCCGGAGTTAAATTAAACTCCTCACTGCAAGTCACTCATTTTGTGAATGGTTCAAACTCCCATTTGAGGATAGCCACTAAAACGCACTATCTCTATCTCCCTTACTTTCGTCAAATCCGCTCTGATTGGTCTAGAACCTGTATCTTTATGAACTCATAATGCAACGGTTAAAATTTTCGTTTATAAATTATGTTACTTTCAGTATCTTTATTGGTACTTTTTGCAATATTCGTAAATAAAACACATAATGTCACTCAAATTTAGAATTCAAATGTATAAAACAACAAAGACAAGAGCTGTAGATGTAACAAATATTATTAGCAAACTTATGTTGATGAAGGAACACTAGCAACAGCATTGTTCGCATTGTCACTGTATTCAGGTTGCATAAACTACCAAAGATATTATCCCAGTAAGCACATTTTACTAAGCAATTCATGTGCAGTTATTCTTTACTGCGATATACTGTGTTTGTTTCACAGATTGTAAAAGCTGCATATTGTTACTGGTATTCAAAGTAGTTTAATGCTTCAATAAGTATATTTAATTTTATTCACATAACTCTAACTTACTAGCTATGAATTATGGGTGAAGTTATGAGTTTGATTTATTTGATGACATAACAATTTCAGAGTTTATAAAATACTAGCTGACCCGGCAACCTTCGTAACGCCTAACAGTAAATACGTGTTAACATTAAAATTGGTCATGTTCTGAAGTCGAATAGCATTACGACTTCGTTATGAAAAATTAGATATCCTGGGTTGCGGCATAGTTAATAACAATACTGAAACGATAAGACATATTAATAACATTACCACAAAACAAATAAATCTGAGTTGATTGATTCACAATTTTTCTAATCCAACCTAAAACCAAACAAAACCTAACTGTAATACGGCTTTTGTAGGAAAGATATACAACAGCTTATTATTGTAACAAACGTAATATGTATAAACACCGTAATTATTTTTTATTTGGCCGACATAATTATAAACACGTGACTTTGAATCAGACAGAAAATAAAAAATATAAATTCATAATCCCCCAAAACCGTAAATTATTAACGTGGTGAATAAATCTGTTCATTTTGTACAGTACACATTTACTCCATAGTTTTACATTAATGAATGATTCAGATGGCATTGGATAGTAAAGCATATTGCTAATGGATAGTAAAACAACAGCTGTAGCTTAAGAAATCAAATGTTTTTATTGTAGAACATTTGTAAACAAACTTAGTCCCCATAAGATTAACATTAGAAATTTAAAACGCTATAAAATGGAAACTAATTGAATTTATGGAAATACGCCTAAAGCATGACCGGAAAAGAGACGAATCCAAAAAAACAAAGATCATTAAAAGCGGTCCAGCCGTTCTCGAGTTATAATGCGTGTAACTAACACGACTTTGTTTAAATTCAACAAACAGTTACATTAACTTTAGAACTTATTCCTGAAGCGGTCACGTTTAAAATTAGGCAGGTGTCACATAACGAAAGCGAAAAAAGGCTTCCCCAAGACATGATTGATGAAGCGGAAATTTGAATTATCTATTTACTTTAGAAAACTTATTCCGCTACTGTCATTTACTCGTCAAATTTTGGTATATCGTAAAAAGTTCTATTGGTAATTTTTGTAACATTGAACCATCTATATAAATAAAATTAGAGTTTTGTCTGTACATTGCTCAGAGTTATTCATGTTTTAGTTATTTTTACGTTTCGTGCGTTAGAGAAGCCGAAACAAGTATTATCTCAATTTGTGTCTGTCTATCTGTTTGTTTGTTTGTGACGCTCCAGGAGGCATTTTACGCCGTCTTCTCCTAAAAAACTGGAGAACTGATAACAGTGAAACTTGTTTCATACATTCTCTACATTTTAGAGAAGGTTTTGCAATGTTTGAAATTGTCTTGAAAAGTAAATAACGAGCATTTAAACCACCACTTTTTACATGAGATTAGTCGCATTTTTCTTTCAGTTTTCAATTAATCACCTACTGGTAATAATCAGCTATCATTGTAGTTTTTAACACTAAATGATTTAAGCATTGATCATTAATTTTGAGAATATGTGATGTATAAAGTGATTTAATAGAAAGAAAAAAAACTGCTGTCAAATTAAAGTGAATATTAATTTGTTTACATTGATCGATGATTTTAGATTTATGTCAAAATCATACTATATTAAAATTTTATCTTGACGTATAACGAATTATAATAATCATAAATTCTGATGTAATCTAATTAATTTTGTCATGTTAATAAGTATATTGTCCCCTAACACAGAATCCTACAACTCGTACAACGTACGGGCGTACTGCTACTATTAACAAAGAACAAAAAAATCTAGTCTAGTATCAAACCATCACAAAGTCATAGGAACTTATTGATTAGGATTTCTTTAGAATCGAGCCGACCACCTTCAGATTATTGACACGGATAAATGTTTAAGCTCTAGCGAGGGGCCATAGCAATTTGCGAGACCAAAAACTGGGATGAAAGCACCGTCATTAATCACGAGACCGGATATATTATCATTATAATACTCATATGGTTAGCTAAAAATAGGTTACCTATTACCTTAAAAGTAAGAAAGAAAGAAAAGAAAAGGACCGTGTTTTATTTCAAATTATTTTAGGTACATTTTAACAAACAGTCATTTAACAAAACACTACAGGAACAATGGTCCAAAGACCGTCTGCCCGGTTGGCAATTACAATACATAATATTCTTCACCTAACATGTACAATACTAGAAATACATTAACTATAGTCAAAACTAGCTGAATCTAGTTTTCTCTTTAGTAAGGGTATGATCTAAAACATTTTTCAGACAAACGTCAGATAAATAAATGAACATTGACAAATTAACAATATTAAATAAATAACCCGATAAATAGATAAATATAATATATTTAACACAACAACACAAACTTTTTAATTTAATTTTTTTTCATTCATACCCACTACTTCATTATCATCGTTATTAATATTTCCCTATTTTAACTTCATTCATCCATTTATTCTTTTCATTTTCTTATATATATATATATATATATATATATATATTACAGATTGAACTCCTGTACTAACCCCCATCTCTGATACCATGCTGCTTTTAAATAATGCCCTAACTTAAACCAATCCCCCGAATTTAATAAGTTAATGTATTCTGTCTCTCCAAAGAAATATTTCCCAAGCCAATATCTCCTAATATACTTCAACACAGGACATTGTGCGACGAAATGAAACGTCGTTTCGTCTTTTTGAAGATTGCAGAGTGAACAAAAATAGTTCCTTTCCAGCCAAGGCTTATAATTCAAATCCAATAATTGCGCGCGAGCCTTAATTACCCATGCTACTAGTCTGACATTCACATTATCAGACTTGAGCAACCTAGGTCCGAGGCCGAGGTCAAGGGCCAGGTACTGTTTCTGTTGTATTTACTGTTGAGTAAATAGTTTCAAATATCTAGGGGTTTATTTTACAACCAAATTGTCGTGGGAGCTACATTGTTTTGAAAAATCTAGAGTTGCGAAACTGGCCATTAATTCAGCGTGGGAAAAAATTATAAAATCAAACTCGATCCCTCTGAGTGCAAAATACACTTTCTTTAATGCCGTAATCAAGTCAATACTGTGTTATGGGGCTCACGTATGAGGATATGTTGAGAATGAGCATTTGGAGTCGGTCCAAAAACTGTTTTTGAAAAGGCTATTTGGGCTACCGTCTAATACACCAAATTACGTGATATACCTTGAGACGGGTTTTGACAAATTATATTTACATACTTTATACCTTAATTTAAGCTACGTAAAAAATGTTTTCTTATTGCCGGATCACCGTTTTCCCAAAATTCTCGGTTGTGAGATGGTGAATAAAAATTTAGGCTGGTGCAAAATTTGGAAATCCTTGGGACAGATAAATAACGTATTTGTCGACTTCCGTGGCGAGGTGGAGCGCTTGGCGGCCCAGCTGGCGGCGGTGGTGGAGCGGGAGCGGGGCCGGTGGCGGAGCTGGTGTGTAGGGCAGGCTTTGACATCGCGTTATCACAGCCAGTACCTGGCCCTTAAAAGTAAGGTTACAATACCTTCGCCCTTCAATTCTATTGTAGTCAAGTAGTGACTAGTTTCGAGTCTCTGTGGTCCTATTTTCAAGCCCTGTCTAGTATGGTTGCTCAAAACAAGTTGCCATAAACAATAAATAAAATTAAAAAACACATTAAAACTCTTATACAACACACATTGCACATTGGGCTGGCCACACACAAATTACTTAGAATACACCGACGGTGATGAAAACCACGACACGACTCAAATATCATATTTCATATATTTTATATTTCATTATTTTAATTTCATATGGTTGATAAAAAATAAAATAAAGACTCCATCTCAGAGGTTGGGCATATCCACAATCACAACATTAGGCACGGTAATCTTGTCTTCCCACGACACAGAACTGCAGCATGTGAGAAAGGTTTAAGTCTTCGATTAAATTGCAGATCTTTTAAAAAAATTTATCTTTATCTTAGTTGAGACGTGAAATAAATAATTTAAACGTAGGCTACATTTCCAATGACAATTATGTGAAACGTTTGGCCCTAAATGTATGTTTGGTTTAATTTGTTGACAATATTAAAATATGTAGAACATGTATATATGTACAAAATCTGAACGTGTAAATAAAGTACTTATGTCTTTATTCCAGAATTAATGAAGTTACTTAGTGCGAAACTTCAATGCTTATTGAAAATATTTATTATTTAAAATTGCAAGAAGCAGTCACCTGAAAACAATATTTAGATATTACCATAATCTCAGCTAGTTCCCACAAGGAGTTTGTTCCGTTTTAATGGGTATTTTTACCATCAGTGCTATTCAAATTCCTAGAAATTATTGCGATATTGTAAATCCAATCGTGTGATGGTTTACTTTAAAGTAGTAACAATTTAAGAATAATTTTAACAAACAAATAAAGTAATTGAAATAAAACTATAAAGGTACAACTAGATAAGATCTTCTAACGCATTACCATTTTATTGTAACAGAATATCGTGAATTTTGTAGTGAAATTAAACAATTATACTACATTAAGGTGAAGTTTTTTTTAAGTAAATATAGCAAAATTATTTTACGATAATTCATTCGCAGTATATTTAACGAAATAAAAAGTTTGTGAAAATATTTTCTAACGTAAATACGTTTTTATATGTTTCAGCGATAAATATTCAATTCTCTTATGTGGAGTGATGTCCTAAAATACATTTCAAACAACTTTAACAAATGCATTAGGTCTTGTATTGAAAATAATTAGCTTTAGAGCTGACATAGACATGATTACGGTGGCTGTGTGGTGGAGGGATCAAATTTGGAACGTAGAAGACAAAGGGAATTCAATCTCCTCGCCAGAGTCGCTGGACAACAACAAACTCACTCCAGGCTGTCCGTTGTCCTCGTGTCCGGTCAGTCTACGTCCAGGAGTTACGTAATAAACCACTACAAATATTTCCTTAAAATTGAACTCAAATAATACATAAATAGAAGAAAACTATCGAATGATTTTTTTTATTAAAATAAAATTAACAAATGCTCCGAAAGAACTCATCTGTTTTCTTTTACACTGTGAATAGCTTATGCGCATAATTAACACGTTTGAAGATATTATTGTTCAAATTTCGTAGCTCCAAGATAGATTATACTGTTACGTTAACCACCGAGTTATACTTTCGATCTTAAGTAATTTAACTTTTAATAAAATATAAATTCAGTTTTATAAAATTGACTTATTTAATTACTTATATAATCCTTTTATGTAGGCTAAATGTCGAGAATTAATCAAACCAAACTATCGTTGAGATTACTTCATATTTTAAACTTTTTTCAACTAATACCATCTAATAGTCAAAGGTTTACTAATGTAAGACAAACTAATTTAATTCCGCCACGAGCATTATCTATAAAAAATTAGAGTTGTCTATGCATTGATTTCTCAGAGTTATTATTTTTTAGTTTGCGTTTCGTGCATTAGAGAAGCCGAAACAAGTATTATCTCAATTTGTGTCTGTCTGTGACGCTCAAGGAGACATTTTACTATGAACTATGAAACTTATTTCGAGCATTCTCTACATTCCAGATAAGGATCTTCATGCTTGAAATTGACCGCCGCCACTTAAAAACTAACAGGTGTCAAATTAAAATCAATATTTGTTCAGCTTATAATAAATTTAAACCCTTTTCAAAATCATACTATGTTAAAAACGTATTTTAACGTAGAACTAATTTTAATAATGGTATAAAAATGTTATAATCTTTTTAAATATAAATTAATGCTAAATAATAAACCAGGGTATTTTTTCATTGTACTGAATTGTTTAGGATATCAGGTTTACATTTTAGTATGATAATCTTTCTTCGTTAAACTGAATCCTACAGCCCGTAAAAAGGACGGGCTTACTGATAGTTCTTAATAAAAATGCTAAAAATGAGTACGCTAAATCTATATTTTACTACAACGCAGTTGCAACGGTTTAGTCAAAAATCTATTTTTATTTAAATAAACGCAGTCCAAGTCCAGTTTCTGTAAAAATGTGAGTATTGTAATGTAGAATAGCATGAAAGTACCGGAAACATTCTTATCTGTTTGGGACTTTAATGAAAATGGGATGAACCAAGTTTTCTTAATTAACATTCTTTAGGAATTTCATTGACGTAAAACATCCGCTTTGCAAGTTCTCTGAAGTTGAATATAGAAACTATTTTAATGTGTTTCTAATAATTATGAAACAATTCGTTATAGGTTTGCGGTCTGTCAGTTATAACAAGGTAAAATACTTGTAACGAATACAGATTTACCTGCTTTATAATATTAGGGAGATGTTTTAATGGTAACACGGCCCAATTATGATCAACACCGCTTTCAATTAAGCCATGTCTTGCTTAAGGGCTTGATACAATTTTGCCTTCTTGCACTACATTTGCAACTATTATAATCACATCGTTTTTCCCGACAAAGCTAAAAAAGGAAATCTTCTGCCATATTAATTTTGTTTGTACATTGCTAAAACTATGTTAAAAAGTAGAATCATACAAAACATCAGATTTCATTTCACTGTACTATATCAAATGACACATTTCTTATTTGTTCCAGGAATTTTTACTATTTTACTTTTTAATATGATGAATACATGTTCCAAAATGATTGGTCAGTAAAAAAACGTCACCTATTTTATTTTTTGGAATTTATAGCAGTTTAAAAATTTGTAGCTTTTAATTTCGTTTGGAGATTTGACACTTAAAGCTCTTCTGACTTACTGTTTATTGAAGATTGTTTATTTATAATAAGCTTAAAATAATTAACTCTGGTATTAAATGAATGAGACGATGTGCATTGAACGCGTTACTATTCACATCGTTGTACAATTTTGGTGAATATAAAATTTTATTGTATAAATTGTTGATGCACTACTTAGCGTATATTATCATCTGCATATTTACATGGATATGTCTTAGCTCTGGAGGGAGGGGGTGTTGGCAATTTTAAGATGACATTTTGGAAAAGGTTTCCATAGAAACTAATAAAGCTATTGTTTTGAATTTTAAATATATAGGAATAAGAACATCTGTTTAGAAGAGCTGAAAACATTCCCTTTAGACCTATCCATGATCTAACCTATTTCCCACAGGGAAAAAATAAAACTATTTTTTCAGTAGTTGTGTAATATATTCAAATTTCCTATTATTAAGGAGTAATTTTCTCTATCGTAATCATGAGTAACTATAAATCGATAATCAATCGGTTGAATTAAACGATCGTTTGTAATCAATTGATTGTAATCAATGGATTTTGATCGCAATCAATAATTTTATATATCAATTTATTTACATAACTGATTGATTATAATTGATGTTTCTTGAAAAACAATCAATAATATTGTGTGTAATATCGTGTGTGTTTTGTTAAAAACCATGGATTTGATTCATTGTCACAGTTTGAATTCATTTTGAAGCTTTGACATTAAGACTAGTGTTCGACTCAGGTAAACAAACTAATCAGCATAATGGGTTCCGAGCAATAGCTCAGACGAACCGAGCTTTACATGGACCATTCCAGACGATAAAATGGACACAGAATTCCTTTTACCTCTATCGGTGAGGTTAAATGGTCTGTCCTCCGAAAAACCTTTGAAATAATATCATTAAACATAAGTATAACAGTTTGATTGTATTGCTATGACTGATAACTTGAAAGTTATCACAGATAATAAGTCTAGAGATTACTTTCAATGTGTCTAATTTAAATGACACACTACTTGATTGTGCGACGGGCGATTTCCTATTGAAGGGCACACTGGTTAGATTGATCTGGGTACCGAATTTGATTGAATTTATCTTTGTTTTAATCACCAAACGACGGAAGAATTATGATACAAAATCGGTCCATAAAAGTTTATTTTTTGGATTTATTTAGTGTGTTGAGTATTTATTTCGAGTTTTCTATCTCCATTAGATAGTGACCTCCGGTCTCTTCTTTCCTCAAGCTTTTTCTCCAATTCCACGTTTATGAGAAACTGTTTTTAGTAGTATTATATTTATTCTATTTCAATATTTTAAATTTAATAGTTTGTTGGCAGCAAACGCAGCTAAACATAAATGCGCGTCTAGAGAGAATTTAGTTAAACATTTTAAGAGATTAAATTGATTTGAAAACAAATAAATATATCAAAATTGTTTACTAAAAACCATTTCTCTCTTCTGAGGGAAATCTCGCAAAACCTTTCTCCATTATTCAAGTTACAAATAATAAGTACTTTGAATGGATTCTTTTAAAATCGAAATCTAAGAATAATTAAATTCACTCGTAAGAATATCGTCTTTAATTAGAATACCATTTTCAAACAGTTCAAAACTTTTTTGTTTGAAATTCATTATTGGCGATGGTGGATTTATGCTATTTAGATTTTGACTGCGGACATTTTCCATCATGATTTAAAGTAAAACAAAGTTCAACGACGTTTCGGGATCTGGAATCTGATCCCGTCTTCAGGCATTTTTAGTTCGGCGAACTAAGGACGCCCGAACCAGATCCAGAAAAGTCGTGAAACTTTGTTTTACCTAAAATCATGATGGAAAATGTGTGCAGTAAAAATCTAAACAGTTCATAGCTGTTTGACTCCAATTATATAAAGCTGTATCAACCCCTTTACAAAGTTAACCGAAAAAGAAAAACCCTCACAGTCACGGCTCATAGTGTGGCTGGGCCTGTGTCGGTTCGCTGGGCTGGGAAAAACTTGAAACTTGGGAGAGAGGAACACCCTCTTGGTGTTAAATGGAGAGGAAACCAAAGTTTAAACCGATATTACAGGCAAGAGAACGTTTTATAGTCGACCAGTTAATTTTGATATTTCTTTAACAAAATCTTTGTTAACAAAAATTTCTTGCAGAAAAGTTAAATATATAAAGTTTTATTTTAGTACTAGCCAGTAGTAGTAAGCCAGTTCGTTGTAAGGTTGTAGGATTCAGTGTTGAGAAAAAATACTCATTATAATGACCACATCAAAATCCTGAAACCTTAAACAAATAAATTCTTTGCTTAACTAACATTAGTATAACATTGGATACGCTGATTTAAATTTGTATCATTATTAAAATTTCATATACGCTATATTACATTTATTTTTGTATAATTTTTTAATAAGTTTAAAAAATCAATCCGAAAAAACTAATATTCAATCTTTAAACAGTCTTGACACCTAATAATATGATTCGGAGTTATTTACCCCAGTAAGCTAACTTGAGGTGTAAATTATTTTCAAATTTTATACTTTACACGTTTCAAACCTATGACGGTCCATCTCCAGCAGCAAATCTAAGCCCTTTATTCCATGGTTGTCAAGATGATAGTCAAACACGCATATTTATATTCGAATAAAATACACAAATTCACATTTGTATACTTAAAACAAATCAAAGGTAAACATGAGAAGTATGGCGCGCCAAACTAACTATCGCATCTGTTCCTGTTTACTCAAATAGTAGGCCTACGACATTACAGTTGACCTTACGATTAAACAGGACAGATAAATGCTTTATACTCATGAGTACTATAATTAGACTCGACGAATGTCCAACATTTAACTTCTTATAATTACCAAACCCTTTTACGTAATTTATTAATCAAATTCTATGAATAATTAGCCCAATAAACCCGGTTATTATGCTAATAATTCTCTCATTTAAGAAAACTCCAACCGGAGAGTGAACTCTGCTAACAGAGTGTAATAGAAAAGTTTTCAACATAGAAGCTCTGATTGTGTAAAACTTCTACTAAGTTCTAAAGTTTGCTTCATTAACATTCTTCTTGGACTCTATTTTGTAATTCCAATAAACATTACTCTAAATCCGCGCCTTTTCAATTACAGGAAAGTGACTACACTTATTTTTTGCTAAGAAACATTCAATTTTACTTTAGCTGCAATTGTTTTTATGGAATTCTAAGTGTGTTTCTATTTTTAAAAATTTTAATGGAAATTTTTTCACAGTCTAATGTTTGGATACTATTACTTTTTTCTATTTTATTTTCTCTGAGACTATTTTAAGACGTTTTAGATTACATCGATACTCTAGTCTTCTAGCACCATGTCTGCTGGATATCTGAGGCAAATGATTATAAAAATGCCTCTTGATTAGATTAGATCATTGAAATAGCAAACCTTACTACAATGTAGGTATTTTAAGCCAAGTATGAATGAGGATTAAGTGTATGTTGATTGTGGCACCGATCTTGTAGTATTGTTACTGACTAAGGCTGACATGTTCGTTAGACAGGAGTGTTAATTAATAGCCCAACAGCCGATGGCAACTAATCGACCTACAGTTTAACGTGGAATCCGAACCACGGTCTCTGAATTACGAATTGGTCTAATTATGAGGATGGTCTTTGCGGATTGAATATTATAACATGATCATAAATTCTGACAATTGAGCAATTAGTATTTCCAAGATTTGTTCACACGTCCATGTTCCTTGGTTCTTTTCTTCGTCGCTGGCTAAGCCTTGAGGTAGTAGATTCTTGGTTTGCTACTCGAAAGATTTATAAGACCTTTTGGTGTAAATCGGGATACATTCTAAGCTGCTAAACATTCATAGACCTGGATTGAGATATAGAGTATCAACTTATGTCATCCAAGCTTGAAACTTAAGGTAATGCATTATTGAATGAGATATACTTTCCTCTTGCCAATTCTTTGGTCTGAACTGTTTATTTGTGGGGAAAGAATACTACCCTCAAGGGAGACCTTAGTCGTCTCTAGTTCTAATCAGTCAGTTTACTTATATTTTTCACGATTATTCAATGGCATTGCGACCTACTCAGGTATGTGTTTTAAGCTAGGAAGAATGATTTTGGTTTTGTTACTCACTAAGTATAACGTGTATTTGGTCGGGACAGTTTATTAAAATCCCCACAGCCAATGGCGTATAAGAGGCCTATAGTTTAACGAGGGTTCTAAACCACAATTTGAAATCGGAATTAGGACCTAGGAAATCTGGCTGGCGTTAATCCACACTAGAGAACCTTGTACCCAAACGGCATCGTTTTTAACTATCCACAATTTTCATGGTATCCAAGTAGCTGGATTAGGACGCGTCACCGGTCTGACGTGTCTAACATATTTTATGGTTTATTGACCCTTTAACAATAACAAATTTTAGTTATTTTTTATCAATTTCGTAGACTCTAAGGTTTTCATTGACATATTTACCTCATAAACTCTGAATTCAAAAATTCTAATAATCAAGTGTTTTCATACATGTTTTGTTCGCAATAGATAAAACACAATGACAAGTGTTAAGTTGTAAATTATGTTTACTCAACCTTCCACAGATAACACGTAATATTACAGAGACACCTGGTTATCATCTGATGTAACAGCTACTTTCATCAATGGACTGCTTAACATTAAATTACTTAAGCTGTGTCAAATACGCGTGATACAACAATGTGAAGATAAGGTAGTACTTGAGCTCCACCATTAATATTACACATTTACCATTACATCATTTTATGATGTTCTTATTGTGATAAGTAGATAAAGAATTCAGCAACAGACATGTTAATTGAAATTTTAGGGTTAATTTAAAATAAATTAACTATGATACAGTTGTTAATTACTTTAAATTTGAAATGTCAACAATTCATAAGTATAATTTCAATATATGAATGGGGGAAATTGATGTTCCTTTCTTATTTTCTATTGTTTACTGTAATTTCACTTTTTAGTTTTTTCCAAGATACGTTGTTTGTATTAAAGTCGCATTCCCGTGCACAGGCCAATACCGGCTCATGCGGGAACAATTTATTCCGATGCATTTTTTCAACAATTTTGTACAAATTTTTATTGTATATATTGTTTTTGGAAATAAATGGATTTTATTTGGGTTTAAAATTTGAATATCTATGCATATATATTCACAATTTTAACATTTACCTATTCAAATTATTCATTCCACTTAGTATTGTAGTTAACTAAAACTTTTAAGCCTGATCTGGAAAGACAATTTCGGGGGTTTGTCCAAAATGTTTGTCTTTTAATTTTTTTATTTTTTTTCGTCTTAACTGTTGCCTGTTTCATATAAAATCAACACCATTTCATCTAAACATTTTGCCACTAAGAACTAAAGTGTTGCCATTTCATCTTTTATCAATGTTAATGACGAAGGAGATCAAAAAACTTGACGATTAAATATTGTATTAGATTATTGAAATGGCGACCACACTACAAGGTAGGTATTTTAAGCCAACTATAAATGAGGATTGATGGTAAGATGATTGTGGCGCAATCTTGTAGTCTTGTTACTGACTAAGGCTGACATGTCCCTTAGACAGTCCTGCTAATTAATAGCCTAACAGCCGATGGCAACTAAGGGATCGTCTTATCACCCAATATTAAACTCAATACTGCAAATAATAAAATTTTACAACGTATTTACTTTACAAGTTTGTCGTAAAATGTCTTTTGCCTTTCCTAGGGGTTTAAAACGATCAGGTGACTCAAATTTATTGATTTTTTGTTACAACCGTCTCAACTACAATATAACCTTAACATCAGCCAATTTCTTTTTCTTTTTCGTTCAAATTCGGGAAGACGTATTTTCAACATCATCATATGTGTTAAAACAACTGGTTTCCAAGCAGTATGACAGAATAGTATATTTCTTTACTATTTCTTTGCTATTTCTTTGATAATGTCATAATATGCTTCACACGTGTGATAGGAAAAACAGGTTAAATGTGGTCAATTATTTGACAACAATGAAAGTCAGCTGTTGCGTAGCATTTGTAACTTCTAAAACTGACTGGAAAATAACTGTTTGGGTATATGATTTCACTATAAGGTAACATATTGCTGGATAGCTAGTTTTAGTGATCGGAAAAAAGCTATCCAAAAAGGCAACAAAATAATTTTAAATGAAAATAGTTAGTGCCCACATATTTAAAAAAAAAATTGTAATGAAGTTAGAAAAATTCCTTTATTTATAAGTAGTATTCTCTTTTTACTTTCTCCCCTTATACATAGTATATGGAGAAAGTATTGTTTTCGTCAAAATTTTCGAATTTGAGTTGAGGGTGGATATATCCGTTTTAGGGTCCCCTGAATCCGAAAAAGTGGGTTTTGGCGTGATGTCTGTCCGTCCGTGTGTGTGTGTGTGTGTGTGTGTGTGTGTGTGTGTGTGTGTGTGTGTGTGTGTGTGTGTGTGTGTCTGGATGTGTACAGTGCCACAGCCTACCCCGTTTGTCCGATTTGGATGAAATTTGGCATGTATATATATAGTCACCGTATCTCCAGGCGTTTTTTTCATTTTTTTGAATTTTTGATTTTTAAGGGTAGTTCACCCTCAAAAACCCTTAAAAAACGTGAAAAATCCAATTTTCTCAAAAACGGCTCTAACGATTTTGATTAAAATTTGATAGTTTATAGTGCACAGAACACTAAATAATTTGACACCACCCGCATGTCTGTAAAAATGACGGTTCAAAAGTTATGGGCTTTTAAATGTCAGAAAAATCAAATTTTTAAATTTTCAGCGAAAACAATTAAAGTAAAGTACAATGTGACTATCACCATTAAAATCTGCTTAAAAAACTAAACAAATTAGTATTTTGAATTATTTGTCTACGACTAACGGTTCCAGAGAAAAGTTAAATTTACTGTCCATGATAAACACAGTACGTTGTCTGAAAGCGTCCAATGTTATTCTTATGGAGAATATTCAAAAATCAATTTCTTCCTTATTTTTTAACCGTTTTCCATGAAACTTGGTATGAAGTGTAAGGTCAAATCACCCAAAAGAACCAACTCAAAAAAGCTTGGTATTACCGGGGGGGGGGGGGTGTTTCCCCCCATACAATTCAAACAATTAATTTAACTTTGTCTCTCTTGTTTTTATTTTCAGAAATGGGATGATTATTTTTGAAACAATAAATTATTAAATGATATTTATTTAGATGAACTTTGGAGAACATGATAGTTTTATTATAGATTGTCTTTCTTGAACTTACTTAAGGGAGAAAGTATGTGTCAGTTCACTGGTACCGTTTATTTTATCTTTTTAATGAATAAAACAAGTGTTATAAATGAATTTAAGCCTACAACAATGGCACTATGTACGGAAAATCTGTTGGAATTTACAATATTTTGTTGTAACTTTACGTTGTCCCTCTGTGTCTTGAAAATAATGTTTTGTCATACTACGTAGAATCACAAGACTGTCAATACTAAAGTGCGGCATAAAACTTGCTAGAGATTATTTTGTTGTCTTTTAAAATAGCTTGAATGACAAAAACTAAATAATTTACAATTAGAAACCACCTGGGAATTTTCCACTGACATATTGACAGGACTAATTATTTGAACAAACAGTGCAGAAGCTATTCTGTCCGGGACAGCCAACCATGACCCAGTGCGATGTTTTCATTAAGTCAGCTGATACAGCATGTTTAGCGCGTCACGTCAACCGTGACAGTTCGTTCATTACCTGCACTAGCGCCTCCCAGCGGTGATTGCGCGAACTTTCAAGTGAAAGAGAGAGCAGACCCACCACTTTCATTGTTGTCTGTTGTGGGCCTCGTCGCCCATGTGTGCACCCATCATCTGATACAGCTGTTATCACTTCCTCACAGCTGTGAGTTACTCTGCATCATTTATATTTACGTTATGAAGAAATTTTAGGTATGGCATATCTTGTTTGTGATATATGGTGGTGTGCATTTTATATAAACACATTTTTTTATAACGATTTCCCATCAAAATATACTGTAATTTCTTTACCATGTAAAAAGTGTCATAAATTAATAATTTTCGAATTTTACTAACTGGTTAGAATAAGATATTACGTTTTCTTAGATCGTTTGTTTGGTACTATTTCCTTTTATCAATATTCGTATGATAAAACGTTATTTTTTAGCCCAATAAACTGTCAGAAAATTAGGTTTTTACGTTTAAAAAATTGTTAAACATACACGTAATATACATTTTAGTATTCTTTTTCTACTGGGCTGTATCAGAACCACCTTCTCACTTAGATAGTAATATTCGTCCATTAAATAGAATAAATAAATATATATTTACTCAAATCTTGTAAGTGTAAATTTTTGAATAATTTTGTAGAACACATGTATTTTTTTAGTGATTCGCATTACCGGAAGAAGTGCTAGCTCTAAGTTTATAGTTAATTTAAATATCATTTAATATTTTATCGGTTCATGAATAAACATCCAATTACTGAAAACAACAAGAGAAATAAAGTTAATTTAATTGTTAGACAATTAGGGGGCATGACCCCCCCCACTTAATACGAAACCTTTTTGATTGAAATTTAGTTGCGTGATGCGACCTTACTCTGCATACAAACTTTTGTGGAAAACTGTTGAGAAATAAGGAAGAAATTGATGGTTCAATAATCTCCTAAGAATTACATTGGACGCTCTCAGACATCGTATATTTAAAATGGACAGTATAACCTTTAAAAATAACAAAAATTCTAAAACACTTAGAATTGTTTTAATGGTACCAGTCAAGTTATACTTTACTTTTATTGTTTTCGCTGAAAATTTAAAAATTTCATTTTTTTGACATTTAAAAGCCCATAACTTTTGAACCGTCATGTTTACAGATATGCGGGTGGTGTCCAATTATTTAGTACTCTGTACACTATAAACTGTCAAATTTTAATCAAAATCGTTAGAGCCGTTTTTGAGAAAATTGGATTTTTCACGTTTTTTAAGGGTTTTTAGGGGTGAACTACCCTTAAAAATCAAAAATTCAAAAAAATTAAAAAAACGCCTGGAGATACGGTGACTATATATATACATGCCAAATTTCATCTAAATCGGACCAACGGGGTAGGCTGTGGCACTGTACACATCCAGACACACACACACACACACACACACACACACACACACACACACACACACACACACACACACACACACGGACGGACGGACAGACATCACGTCAAAACCCACTTTTTTGGATTCAGGGGACCCCAAAACGGATATATCCACCCTCAACTCAAAATCGAAAATTTTGACGAAAACAATACTTTCTCCATATACTATGTATAAAGGGAGAAAGTAAAAGTAAACCATTTGCCTCACCCAACATTTATTTGTTTTTTACTTTCTCCTCTAATGGAGAAAGGATTGTTTTCGTAAAAATGTTTGAATTAAAGTTGAGAGTGAATCTCAACTGTCTGTCCGCCTGTATGTTTACAAACCCCGATATTACACACGGTAAGTCCGATTTTTTTTAAATTAGGTACACTTTTCTCCACACTACTTTTATTTCTTAAGTTGTTTTATTTATAACGGTATTTCTTCTCTAAAATCCATTACAAACGTTAAAAATATCAAACTTTCAAAGTTTGATATTTTTGATATATTTGATTAAAGCGGATAAACTTATTCGCTTTAATCTAATTTATATATTTTTCATGAACTATTAAGGTCCCAAATAACATGAAACCCCCAGTATGAAATTATTATAAGTTATTGGCTTTTTAATGTAAAAAATATTAATTAAATTTTCTGGGAAAACTATACATTTTGTAAATATTTTCCTGTCTCCATTAAGCCCATTTTTAAAAACAAAAAGAAATTAGTATTTGGATCACTAGTCTACGATTTGTGTTCTAGAGAAATGTTAAATTCACTGTCTGTGGTAAACTCAGTACCTTGTCTGGAGCACCAATATGATTCTAATAGAGAATATTGAAAAATTATTTACTACTTATTTCTCAACCATTTTACATAAAACTTTGTATACAGTATGGTTATATCACCCAGCAAACCCACTCAACTATATTAAGTTTACTTACCTTTAGGAGATTTAATTTTAATTAATTTATTTTTTGTTTTTATTGTTCTAAAAAATCTCCATTTAATTCCCTTTAAGAAAATACATAAAAATATATATGTATAAAATATTATTAGACTAAAAAATAAAAGTATAATGCGATGAAGTACGACAAGTGTGTTATACGTTTGAATGCAAATTTCCCAAACTTGTGATTTTATTGTCTTAGAAACATTTATTTTAAAACTATTAGAAATACGAGAGTGTATTTTTGTATGTATCTTTTGAACTACGTAGTGAGATTACCCTAGTAGTTGTATGTAGGTTGCATAAAATAAAAGTTTTATATGTAGAAATATAACAAATATAATCAATTTTATTTCATTTGTTAATAGAAATATTTTTTCAACCCATAATTTTACTCCAGCATTTTGATAACATTATGAATGTAATCTGGTGGAAATTTGGGTTTGATAGCTCAAACAGTCTAGGAGATAATTGTACCTAAATGTATGCTTGTTAACCCATTTAAATGCCATTGAGTTCGTAGAACCGACTCCTCTGAAAGCATGGATATGTCAAAAGCGAATGTTTTCAGTTCCACTAATTTTATAAATTATTTAACTTTTGTTTTCAGTTTTCTCGTGTTGTTATTTTAAGAAATTTGGTGAAATGTGGTAGTTTTTCTTAATTTAACTATAGTAGAAAGTATGTGTCAGTCCACTTATACTGTTTATTTTATACAAAATGAAATTTTGGTTTAAAAGCTGAACTGTTCAAACAGCATATTACATTCCTAACGCTATCAATCAATACATTATATCAGGTAAACATTGCCTTGTTATTCAGATATTGGTTACAATCACATGATGACGTCATGGAGTTGAGATTTCTTAGTGGGTTCAAAGATAACATTAAATCAGGAATGTCCATCCTAATGACTTAGACGTCGTTAAGTTTCTGTGTTGAAAGACGCCATTTTCAAAGATAATCAAGAATTTAAAGAAACTGTTGCTCAAAACGTTCACGCCTTACTCATAGAATATTTGTGTTTTTAATATGATTATGTAAAAGTGATACATACGGATCATAATACAGTTCATGACAGATTCTGGAAAAAGGAAAAGCCAAGAATGTAAAATTTAATAAGAAATGCAATTGAAAAATTAATTTTATTGGAGAGATTATTTAGCTATAAACATTCGTGTTAAACCTATATTTGCCTCAATAAAGTATTATGTTTGATTGTTTTTATTTTCTTATAGGGAAATTTTCATTTTCATTACATTTTTTTGTGATAAGTCAAATAGGTATATTTCATAAATTAAATTTGTAAAATATCAGATAAGGTTTATAAATTACAACGTGAAAGTTGTTTGCTATATTTTTTTTAAGTTTTACCAACCATAACATACGAGAATAATGCTAATACTCTGGGTTAAGAATTTCCTTCATACTTTAAACTTATACTTTATTAAAATAGTAAATATGTGACGCTAATCATTTATGAATGAATTTTGTTTCAGGTTAAAACAATATTAGAAAAACTACACACTCACAAGCATGGTTGTTTCAAGGTATTTGTTTGAAAATGCGTCAATATTTTTATACAACTCACAAAAAAAATATGCTATACAATATACTGTTTCAAGTCATTCACCCTGTAGGTATAAACTTAAGTAATTTATTGTTTTGTTTGATACAAGTAATTTTGCATTAAATTTACTATAAAAAGATTTTTAAATTTAAATATAAATTATTAAAAGTGTACTTATTAATTAAATAATTACTAGTTCTAATTAAATTCAAAAAAATTATCAATTTCATCAGATACTAAAAGTAAACATAAAAAAGTATTTCCATTACAGTAAGTCGTATAAGTTCAAGTATACGTTATCTTCCCATTTTAAAACTAATTTATGAGCTTACGTTATCAGGAATTACTTAGCATTCATAAAAATGCACTATCTCTAAAGTCTTCTTAAAACTAATTATATTTCTCTTGAGATACCACCTTAAGTGTTGACGCCGTGTGCAAATCATTTTCGTCGAGATTTTTCCTAAACAACATCAGCTTTATAATACTGCCATACATGTTAACATAATTCAAATCCTTCATTATGCATTACCCATATTTACAATATATTGGGCGTAGGTGTTAAAAATATAACAATGGTTGGATTAAAAGTAACAGAAATATGAGTTATGAGTATACAGTATGCATGAGTATACTGTATGTCAGTATGTACTGTATACAGTATACACTGAAAAATACGTGTGTCAAAATTACGTTACAAATAACAATTCAAAAGTAGGAATTGTTCAATATAACTAGGAATTACCTTCATGCTTTTATGACTAGTAAAGCCTCCATCATTCGACTTCCTTAGGGACAAAAAGAACTTTAATCTCATGATGCACACAACATTTCACCAAACCTACACATACAAGTAGCACTAATTAGAAATTACTCACCTGACCTAACCTGAATCACTACAGTTTTCCAAGTAAGCTAACACAGCCTCAAAACAATCAATGCAACCCATCAGCTGACCGTTTAACTTCGTTGGTTCATTACGGTGTTATTCTTATGTGATTATTTTTTCTCCCTTGGTACTAAAAACTGCATACTTTTCCTTCCTTGGGTCTAAAAGTATTACTTGATTATTCCAGAGAGTAAAGTACAACTTTACATAACAGTAGTGGGAAAAGATAATCATTAAAAAGCGATCCAAATAGCTTTTAAATAAATAAAACCTAAGACAAAAAATAACATGGTCTTGTGCTTAAGTCTTGCCACGAGACCTACTAACAGTAATAGCTTCTTCCCATTGGGAAATTTGCCAAAACAAACAGCTGTTGAATCAATATTAGTTAGTTTATATTAGTCATTGATTTAAACCCATTTCGAAATCATACTGTATTAAAAAGTTATTTTCAAATAACTAATAATAATAATGGTATAAATGTTCTAGTCTATTTAATTGTAAAGTAATGCTAAATAAGGAAGCTGGGTATTGATTTACTTTCTTTGTGTTGATTTGTTTAGGATTTCAGGTTTACGTTATGGTATGACCTTTCTTCTTTAAACTGAATCCCACAACCCGTACAAAGGACGGGTTTACTGCTAGTAATTGAATAATATTACATAAAGTTAAAACTCAATCATGTTTTCACAGCATTTGTTGTTGACTTTGTTTTTCGTGTAAAGCCAAACTAGTATATGCAAATATTGAGTAAAAAATTGTCATACATTTATATTACATAATTAATTCAACCACACTATCCTTCCCCTACAATATACTACTTATAACCATAGCAATTAATTGATTAAAAATTGTACCGGTATCTTGAGAATACATTTGAGGGCTATCTTATAGTTAAAATATCATTAACATGAAATTTATTTATTTTTACAGATCAATATTTGTCTAATTACTTTCAGTACTAGTGATAGATACATTACCAAACTGTAATACTTACTTCTTAACATAAAGAAAACTATGAATCTTATAGTCAGTAAAATTACGACAATATTATAAGGAATAATAATACCTTAGTAAGAGCCAAACTGTTATATTACAGAAAAACATATAGAATATTGTTTTTTTAGAAATATGATATGAAAATATACATTCAAATGACAAACTACAAGATAGCTTGATTACGTATACAGCTTATTATTGGAATGTCAGTCGGATCAATCTGCACAGGATGGTGAAATGAAGAAACTAATTTGGAACTGTATTACGTTGTATCTTAGTCTATTTTGTCTTTTTTCGCACTCAGACATCTGTAAAGTTTTTAAATCCTTGTTAGTAGTAAGAATTTTGTATCATGATCAGGGTATCGCCTTACTGAGTTTATTTACACGTGTCTCCAGGATTTTCTGGAATGGCAACATCTTGCCAGCCATTCTTGTATGGGCCAGAGTTTGTTGTTTTTCTTAACCGTTTAGGAGGGCAGAAATGAGCTTTATTGGCATCATATGCCTCTAGTGTCCACAACGCTAAATGACGAGACGGCTTAAAGGAATAATAATAACCATCGCAAACCTTTTCTTGGTTAATAGTAAAAATGTAGAAGTACCGCTGTAACTGTGGTCGAACTACTGAAATTGAACTTAGCAGATTTTCTTCACATGAAACGACATCCAAAGTCATCACTGGCCTTTTTAAGTCCCTGTCAATAAGGATTGCTCTATGCAAATCTTTACCATTTTCCGTTTTACTTGCACAGCTCAATGTGAATTTGGAAATATAGTTGGCCCAGTATCCTTTCAGCGTCACATCAGGGTTCCAGGTGTGATATAGTTGTATGTCGATTTTGCCTTCACCACGTTTATGCCAAGGGTAGCGCTCAGTTGTTTCTAACCTATCCACAATCGCTCCAGCAATTTCCTCGGTATCGGATTCCCACCACCAACATTCAGAATGTGAAGTTGCTACTACTAACACGGCTAGGAGCAGCTGTATTCCCGCAATATCCATGACGGTAACGAACTGTTGTGTGTTGTGAACCACTTCGCCCAGAGAAATGTCTCGAACTGTTGCTTAACCGGCGCCAAACTAACACCTGTCTGATTACCAACATCTGCTTTCATGTCATCGTACATTAACCGTTGGAATATTCGCTATGTTCTATTTTTTACTTTACAAAAACTTGAACATGTAATTTAATTAAAAAACAATATAAACTCCTTCAGTTGCATGGAGCTTGGATGATCTTGGGTGATCTGTTTTTCTTAGATATGTTAAACCATTTCAACAAAGTCATGATGACTTACTATATAACAAGAAATATATTTTCAAGTATGACGAGGGCTTTAAATTTACAGACTAGTTGAAAGAATTTTCGCTTCTCCGAGAATTAGACGGAGTTACTATTACAAAAGACTATTTAACAGTATTGAATAAACTCTTTAAACCAGTTTCAACACATAGACACACTATCTACGGTACGGACCTAATTGCAACGTAGAAGAAACTTTTAAGGAACTTTAAGTAACCTAAGGTAACTTAAGATAAACTTAACTTTAATGCGACAAAGTTAGGTATTTTAAGCCAAGTATGAATGTGGATTGAGTGTAAGATGATTGTGGCGCGATCTCGTAGTGTTGTTATTGACTAAGGCTGACATGTTCCTTTGACATGTTAATTAATAGCCCAAAAACAGTCCATGGCAAATCTAAAGGACCTACAGTTTGACGTGGAGTCCGAACGACGAACTGGTCTAATTATGAAAATGGTTGACGTATGAACTTAGCATTCAATAGTGCGGACGTTAATCCACACAAGAGAACACTACACCCACCGACTATCGCTCACAACTAACCACAATTCGTGACCTCCAGGTAGCTGGATTCCAGGACACACTATGGTCCCAGTCTTTGTATAGCACGAATGTTTTTAATTGTAAAGAAGAAAGAGATTTATCAGCCTCAATATTTCATACTTGTATTCTTTTTATTGTTTCTTTCAAGTGATGAATTTATCTTTCAATTAAATATCAAATAAATGGTCTTAAAAGAACAAATGGTGGTTCACCAACCTGATTTTCAGCAATTAATGGAATAGCTATTAAGCAAATTACCCTTGTCAAAGCACCTTTGTCGCCAGAAAGACGTGCTTAAACGCCTTGTTTGTTTGTGCTATATCCATTAATCTAATTATTAAGGTTACGTATTTTATTCATACAAATTATCTTGACGTTTTTACTGTTTTTATAATGTTTATTGCATTCTCAAACTAAACGTATGATTATATTATAAATAAAAATAATTTTTCTTCTATCAATATACGTGCTAACTGCAATGAATTTTTTATTTATTTATTAATTTATCCATTACTGAACCTTTATGTTGCTGAAATGACGGAGTGTTTTACCTCTCAAGTGCACTTATATGGAAAAGTCATTAAATCCAAAAAGGTATTTCCAATAATTCCACTTGGTCTTAGTTTATACTTGAAGTTGTCAAGATAGTCATAATATGGCGATCTTAATTCGTTTATATCATAGTATATTTAAAATTATTTTAAGGTCATCATATCTTAATAATAAACGGATTTAGGTTGAGAGAACTCTCTTTTACCAATCTCTCAAATCTACCAATCTACTTATCAGAGGTCAGCTTTTGTCCTTTTTATGGCAATGGCATTTTCGCAGGAGAATATTAAAAACCTTTTACGGTTATGTGAGCAAAAAACTTGATTATCACACAAACATAATTTTAACTTTTATTTATTGTGTGTATCAGAAATATGCTTTAACATATTTTTTTAAGTTTTTTTCAAGCAATATTTTTATCCAATTATCTTATAAAATATGTCATTTTGGAGGTCTAACATTGTTTTAAAATGTGCAAAAATCAGAATTGTTATCTTAAGCTAAACACTCAGGAAGCTTGCATGAAACAATCACATTTATGCATAACGAATAAGCGATACTACGCCGACCTAGCGGATTTCAGTTATCCCTAACGCCGCTCGCACCCCCTTAAGGGCAAGCGGTCCAAAACCCATCCAATTTTGGGGACATTCCCGGGATCGAACCCGTACCTCTTGCACCGTAAGACGCACCTATTCTTGTGTCATCTGATTTTCAATTCATTACAGACCTCTCATTTTCACATGCATCAGAGCCACCGGTCATTCTGTAGGGTATCCCTTGATCTCTTGATCTCTTGACTTCTCCTCCAGGTTCACATGGAAGGTGATCGGGTTCATCGTGATGGTGATCGTGGCAGACATCGTGGTGATAGGGATCTACTTCAGTCTCTCCCAGACCTCCAGACCCTCCTCGCCCTCCAGCTACGACGTCCTCTCACCACTTCCTCCGTCCAACTCCACTCTGGGCGTGTTCAGCAAAGCCGCCGTAGTCAGTCTGGGAGCTCCATGTGCTGGCATTGGCAGGTATGTTTCGTACATTAGAGACATACAGGGTGATAATTAGGTTTTAGGACGCATTTATAACTCAATTATAGCTTCCAGATTAGATTAGACTATTGAAATGGTGACCATATCACAAGGTAGATATTTTAAACCAAGGATTGAGTGTAAGGTGATTGAGGCGCGATCTTGTAGTCTTGTTACTGACTAAGGTTGACATGTTCCTTAGACAGGACTGTTAATAGCCCAACAGCCGATGACAACTAAGGGACCTAGAGTTTAACGTGGAATCCGAACCACTGAATTTACGAATTGCTCTAACTATAAGCTTTGTGGATTAACGTAGTATTCAATAGTGCGGACGTTAATCCACACAAGAGAATCCACACCCACCGACCATCGCTCACAATTCGTGACCTCCAAGTAGCTGGAGCTCCAAGTAGCTCCAAGTAGATGTACAGAGAGGTTTTCTGACCTATAACTACCCAACCAAACATCCGATCGGTCCTAGTTTCTAGCTAATGTTCTGAGAGATATTATGATTTATGACCATCTAATTACTGGAAGTCATAGCTGATTGGGTGTAGAACTAGCCTACAAACACATGTTATATGAAATTTAATTTATCAGACTGTCACCATACTACCGAAGACACGTCAAGCAATTGATCCCGGCTACATAAATAGTCTTTAGTTCACGCAATAGACAACTCAAAAAACAAACAAACATCAGATTGGTTCTAGTTGCTGTATACACTGAGACGTTTTGTGATCTATGTCCACTGACTTCTCAGGGACATCCTGGCACGCAACGGGAGCGCGGTGGATGCAGCCATCGCCACGCTGCTGTGTGACGGCGTTTGCGTGATGCAGTCCATGGGCACCGGCGGCGGGTTCATCATGACCATCTACAACAAGACCACAGGACAGACGTACTCGCTGGTAGCCAGGGAGACCGCACCCGCTGCCGCCACGCAGAACATGTACGTCAACCACTCCGACTGGGCGCAGCTCGGTGAGTAGGTCGCCTACTACCATCTCCGCAAGAGACCTTTCAACTTATTAGATTAGATTAAATCATTGAAATGGCAACCATACTACAATGTTGGTATTTTAAGCCAATTATGAATGAGGATTGAGTGTAGGATGATTGTGGCGCGATCTTATAAAATAAATAAATAAATAAAATTGCCTTTTATTATCGAGCGTTTCTCAGTTACAACTGCTTTACAGAACTACTCTCGTCAAAATTAATTTTAATATAGAACTTATAACAAAATAACAATAATAATAATAACAATACAATCACAGCAGTAAAAACATATTAATAACAATGAGGAAAACGTTAAAAGTTAAGAAGAAAAAAACAGTTATGCAGGTCTTAATAATTCTATAATCTTATTTTTGAAAGTTTTGCCTGCATAACTTTTAAGTTCAGAGGGGAGGTCATTGTACAACTTCGGGCCGAAGTAAGAAAAACCTCCCCTTCCCATTTCTAGTCTAACTTTTGGGAAGTGAAGGAGCCCCCCATGGCGGGTACTACGCTGTGAGACCTCCTCCCGGAAGGAGAGCCGCTCACAAAGGTACTGAGGTTCTTGTTGATGCAGACCCTTATGCACCATGCAGCACGTCATGATCCTGCAAACGGCATCCACCACCAACATCCCAGCAGCATCTCTAAAAGGAGAGACATGGTCAAAGCATATTATACTCTTGTTACTGACTAAGGCTGGCATGTTCCTTAGACAGGACTGTTAATTAATAGCCCAACAGCCGATGGCAACTAATGGACCTACAGTTTAACGTGGAATCCGAACCACGGCCTCTAAATTACGAATTGGTCTAATTATAAGTATAGCCTTTTCGGAATAACGTAGATTTTTTTCTATCTCTCTACTATTACTAATTCCACTCTATTTATGTGTATATAGTGCTACTGCATAGTTCTTAATGATTGACAAAGTCCAAAATACAATTAATTATACAATCAGTCATATATTGAAATTCAGAAATTCAAAGTACAACAACGCTGCCCATCATTACTGCCATATAACCGTGTCACCATTGAGCTTAAATCTCCTAAACAATGATGACACAGTTTTGACATGGATATATTTCAGTTCTAGGGGGTTGTTAACGGTTTATGAGACCAAAATTTGAAACAGTGAAGTCATATAGCTATAATGACAGGTGTTTAGAGGAACTGAAACATTCCCTTGAACACAACCAAAATCTAACCTATTCCCCACATGATAGTAAATGTTTACTTTGTATCACGATCACTTTCTTTACGAAGGGTTGTTATTCAGGAGCTATATCAGCTGGAGTTCCGGGGGAGCTGAAGGGCTACCAGGAGGCCCACAAGAGGTTCGGGCGGCTGCCATGGAGCGACCTGTTCCAGCCGACCATCAAGCTCTGCGAGGAGGGCTTCGTCGTCAATAAGCGGCTAGCGGAGCACTTCGCCTCCGAGGAGACCCACATCAGGGCTAGTCCCACGTTCGTGTGAGTCCTTTGTACTGCCTAAAATTAAAACCTACCTTGGTAGGTCACCATTTCAAAAGTAAAGTATAAGGCCGTATAACTGCCTGAAACTCAATGGGTAAGGCCTCACGAATATCCAGCCTGAATCTCATTAGGTAAATCTAACTGTATAACCTAAATTTCATTGATTAAAGCTATTTAACTATCTTCAAATCATTCAGTAAGTCCACAAAACTGACTAGACCAAATGTAGCTTGGTATATACCTTTTTTGAGCCTCAAAGGGGCCGTCTCCCTTGTTTTGACTCAATACCGGGGAAATGTTCGACGCACGAACCTCTTTCCATTCCGGGGAAGAGGAACAGTGTGAACACCCCAGGAGCTTTGTTTACAGAGAGGCCCCTAATGTGGCAAAACACTAAAACCCCAGTGGTAGCACCACACCACCGCAATCGTCCCGAGCCATAAGCTCATTGCGCCATCGCAGTGAGTGGACTCTATTCTGTATCAGAATATCTTACTTGTTGGATATACCTACTAGAGTTTTGAGTATCCTTAATTTGATATGTAGAAACATCATCCTAAACTCAACGAGTGGTCGCCTTCCCGTGGAGGGTGACGTCATCAAGTTGCCCCAGCTGGCGCAGACCCTGAGGGTGATCGCGGACAGTCCCAAGATGGCGGACGAGCTGTACAACGGCAGCCTGACCAAGATGTTCGTCGCCGACGTGCAGGCGGGTGGCGGCATCATCACTGAGGACGACATGAACAACTACCAGTGAGTTGTTTACTCCTTTTATTTTGAATGGGACGATAGCGTTGACCTCTAATCCAGCTACTTGCATGTCATAATAATTGTGGATAGTTATGAGCGATGCTCGGTGGATGTGATATTCTCGTCCGCACAGACCATCCTCGTAAATCCATACCAGCTCGTAGTTCAGAGGCAGTGGTTCGGATTCCACGTTAAACTGTAGGCCCCTTAGCTGCCATCGGCTGTTGGGCTATTAATTAACAGTCCTGTCTAAGGAATATGTCAGCCTATGTCAGCCATCTTGTAGTCTTGTAGTCAAGACTACAAGATCTCGGCACAATCATCTTACACTCAATCCTTATTCATACTTGGCTTAAAATACCTACCTTTGTGGTATGGTCGCCATTTCAATAATCTATTCTAATATAATCTGATATTAATACTATGTGAATTTTTTTTTATAACAGAAGAATTCTTCTAATTATTCTTCTTCCGCAGTTTTATTCTTATCTTTTTCGTTCTTCTTCTCCCTCTCCTCTTCTTCTTTGTCTTCCCATTTCATTGTTCTTTTTCTTTTTTTAACTTACTACACTATTTCATTTTAAAATTTTTTGTTTATCCTTCCTTAAACTCTTGTCCTCACATTTCCAGAGTTCTTTTTCTAAACCAAAGTTTGCTTTCAGGGTGAGATGGGAGACACCTTATAACGCAAGTTTGTCAGACGGGTTGACTGCTTTTTCTTCTGCACTCCCTGGGTCAGGTAAATGTTTATAACATGTAATAAGTATATTTTATAGCAAATATTTTTTAGGGATGTGATAGACCTATATAAATTAGTTAAAAATTTTCAATGTATAAAATAATGATTGCCAGTAGGTTATATTACGTACGAAGTGGGGCGTCACTCTGGTCGTGGTGAGGAATGAAACCTACGAAAATAAATATTTTCACATTGTAGCAATCACACAGAGACTCAGAATAACAGGTCGTAAGAGAATATTTCAGCTATTGAAATTTACTAAGTCTATTAGTCTAAACTGAAATCAAGTTTTATGTTTTTTTATGTTGGCCTACACTTATATTTGGAACACAAAAATGTAATCTTGTGTTTTACCTTATTCATGTACACTTAACTTTTGAATGTAAAGGTTTACGTTATTTCATGAATTTAAACTTAGTGTTTATTTTATAAAAAACCGCTACAAACTTTTGATTAAATTTATAAACGTCCAAAAATAATAAAATTGTATTACTTGTACTTGACTATTTAATTTTAATTTATTCCTCCTCCAGTTATAATACTATCACGATCGTTTCATCGTTAATTAATTACAGCCGTAATCAATATTTATAGTGCTCTATAGTAACGAACTACTCAATGATGATGATTTTATATCGTAGCGCGTATAATAAAGTGGTTGTTAATTTAATAAACCCTCCAGGAAAGTTTGTGGATTACCATGAATGTTGAACCAAACCACTCAATTAAACCTACCTCACTTAAAGGGAGCTGCCCGCTTTTGAAATTATGAATTCCCGCTACTATAGTTAAGGTTCGCCTTTCTCAAAAACAACTTAAGATACAAATTTCAAACTTTACACTCCGCGTGTGATGAATGATTTAAAACAGTAGTCCTTGATGTCAGTTCGGGTTAGACTAATTTGAATCCAGATTCATTATTGTTATACAAAGACGATGTTCAAAGGTTTAAATATAAAAGTCATAAACTATATACATAGTTTTATTTTACGTTATTTTACGTTATTTTGCGCAGTGGCAATATCGTAACCAGTGAAGTCTAACTGAGGTGCGATTATTGCTAATTGAAAACTTTTTAGTTAATTTTTCTAAGGTCTCAGTTTCAAATTCAGTTGAATTTTATTTTAAATACCTTCCTGAGTCGCCATTTCAGAAAGGTAATAATAATAATAATAGCATTCACGCGAGTGCTGATCTGTATCAATAACATAGCTGCACATGTTATCAAATCCCATCATATTCCTGCAAAACCCATCTAATTTGATTTTTGTCTCTCTAAGAATAATATTTCGCGTTTTACCTTTCATTTCCTTTTGCATAATACCTTAAATTTATTTCTACGTTTTACTTTCCAGTTCCTTTTAAATTTCACCTTGGATTTCATCTTCCATTTCTTCCTCCATTTCACCTTAAATCTCCTTCTGCATTCCTTCTGAGTGTCATATTCCCAATGACGCGGCGTTTGGCCTTCCAAATCTTGTCAACCTCCGGTAAGAACTCCTAACTGATCTCCTCAATCTGGGATCCCTCGTGTTCTAGGCATCCTTGTGACGTTTATCCTGAGAGTTCTCGACGGCCTCCTGCAGTTCGCATACTCGGACCTTCAGAGATCGCAGATGATCATTGAGGCGTTCAAGCACGCCTACGGGCGACGAACCCACCTTGGAGACCCGCACTTCGTCAACGCTACCCTCCTAAACGAGGTACCAAGGAGAAAGAAAAGTTGAATATTTTTTAGCTACTAAATTTTAAATTGTGTTTTTACCTATAGACCCAAGACCAATTCCCATAGACCCAAAAACCCCTAGGTTCAAAACGCGGTCGTGACACAAAATTTAATCTTTCAGACTGCCATCATGCTTCTGAAAGCACTTTAAGCTGTTGGTCCTGACTACATAAAATACTGGTTAAGCCACGTTAGAGGCACTATTATTATTATTTTTTGTCTTACCTTATCATCCCAGGACCTTTTGAACAAGGCCATTGAGAGAACTAGTACGATCTGAAAATTCTAACACTAGACCTTGGCCAGAAGGCTACACAAAACTGAGTCTAGGAATTTCGGCCACTGCGCCTATCCCATTCGTCATCGCAGGGAGCCATAAAAGTGTCAAAATCCCGTGGCCCGGAACTTTGAAAACTGCTGTCCTCCCTGGCGGGGAGTTCAGGGGTTTCGTTCTTGCCGAGCGTGTTTGATGGTGAGGGGGGAGGCGGCGGGTGGTGATGGACAAAGAATAACAAAGCACAATGCATGATACCTCATTATTTTCAAGTGTAATGTTACTAGCCTTCTAAGAACTGTCTGTTGTCTAGTTTTAACTATGCTTAAAGGTGCAATATTTTGAATTTTATCGGTTTTTTTAACCCATACCTTTTTGAGGAAAGAATTACGGTAACGATTAATATTTTCAACCTAACGAAATTTTGTTGTGATTCCTCCTTTCGTTTCAAAGTCGTCCGAAGACTTTCGTTCTTTCAAGAATTCTACTCCATCACTCCGTCTCGCTTTTACATCCCTTGATTTCGGTGATTCCAGGGCTAAGGAGGGTCTTTAAGGGATAAAAGTGATAGTTAGTGGGATTAAACAATAAGACAGGTATTTTCAAGGAGAAAATGGAGAATTTTTGGGATGAAACCATAGTTGCCAAAAGGCCAACCAAGGTGGTAAGGTTCCGACCCTCGGTGGGGGCTACGCAGTTGCTAAAAATACATTTCCCCACTATAATTTGCTATCAAAAACAGTTATAAAAAGTGATTCTCTAATTCATTGAATCGACACACATAATCGTAAAAAAACGTAAATATTCAGTACAAAGAACGACTTTCTTTTATAATACCACTCTTGTGAAAATTGTAAATAAAACACGTTCCAAAGTAATATGAAAGTTGTTTCCACCGTTTTCACAATTCCTACACACAAATGCAAAGTCCACTCAAGTCACGTATTGCACAAACGACACTGGCCATTCACCGTAGCCGGAAACCACATTGCATTACCTGGTCCACTAAGCGGTTTAACCGCGTCCGATACCATCTATTTATGACCAGGTTACTGTGATTCCCGCACCCCGCTCTCTACTGGAATGTTTGTGTTCTTTTTATTTCCGCTTTCTGTATACAGGGTAATCAACATTAATAGTGAAAATTTCGGCATTCCAGATATTATTATATGTATAGAATAATTTTATTAGTTAAAATTGGATCTTTTTTTATTCTTTGTCGTCGTACTGATAAATGAAAACTCTCTTAAATATTCTCACTAAAATTCTGAACTTTATTATTTAGTACATTCTTCATAAAACAATTACTCAACAATGTAAAATATCTTTATTCTGTAAGCTTTTATGGTCATTTTATGATTTTATACATCATAGCAAAAGAATAATGATAAAATATTGAAATGCTGTGGAAAATAAACACGGCATTCATCGTCTGGGGATTGAAACTTTAGCGATCAAATAATACTTAAACCTGATTTTGATCATTGGCATATTAATTTAAAATCCTGAAGAATTGATCAGATGATCTTTATTATTCAACGTTCAACCTTTACTAATGTTCACTTTTAAAAACCCACCAAGATGGGTCTTAACTGTATATATACTGTAATAACATCTAACCGACATTTGATAGTCTAAGTACTGTAATTATGTCATACTTGGAGATAGTTATATGGTTGTACTCCAATTAAACATAAATTTTTCTGATCAGGGAACGTTAGTGAGTAGTACACTAACCTAAAAGTAAACTTTGCAAGTTTTGTGGATAATTGAGATTTCGTTAGAGACCCAATAGGACGCCATGCATAGAGGTCATCAGCCTGGCTGGGCGGTCTGTTTTTCCAGTGCTCATCCATCTAACATCCGACACATTGTAACTCTTGTTTCCCAACAGACGATAACGATGCTGACGGACGAAGATGCCATCCTAGACACCAGGTCTAAGATCAAAACCAACTGGACCAGCAACGACTACTCCTACTACGGCGGGGAGTACTACGGGGACGACCACGGAACCAACAACGTCGTGGTTGTGGCGGAGGACGGCAGCGCGGTCAGTGTCACCAGCACCATCAACCTCATGTGAGTGCAGACCACAAACACTAGTATGAGGCACATATATGTCAGCTGTTCATCAATATATTCCCTAGGCAAATGAAAGGCTAGGCAATGAAATGCAGACAGACAGAGAGGAGCAGTAGTGGTGATAGTCACATGAACCCAAGTTAGTTCTGCAATTTATTTTGGAAGCCATGTGGGTTCCGCCACTTGTTTTGGAATCCATGTAAATTCTGCCACTAACAAGGAATCCATGTGAGTTCCGTCACTGATTTTGGAAGCCATGTGGGTCCCGCCACTTGTTTTAGAACCCATATAAATTATGCCACTGGTAAGGAATCCATGTGAGTTCCGCCACTTGTTTTGGAGTTCATGTAAATGCTGCCACTGTAAGGAATCTAAGTGAGTTCCGCCACTGGTTTTGGAACCCACGTGAGTTCCGCCACTGGGTTTGGAACCCATGTGAGTTCCAAAACTCACAAGAGCGTTACTCTTGAGCTATCGGATCCGGTTCAATTTCATTGGGAACAAACATGCAAATCGTGAAATAGATTAAAATAATGTATGACTAGCTTCTCTTTTTCCTCATTTTCACCTCAATTATAACCGATCTAGGCAAGAAAACGGTAAAATTGGACATAATATTTTATAGATTTTAAACTTGGAGGAACTATAGTGAACACCTTTTTGACTGCATGATTACTAGGCTTATACTTCTCAAGAATATCAATTCGTTTCGGCTACAAGTAACTTAGTAATCTGTTTATCTACACCAACGTATCATATTTTTCAATATTTTGATGAGCAACTGTCCAAACCCTGATCTTATCTAACCTAATGCCAATTTGTTGTTGGGACAAATGAAGACAAATGAAGACTTTTGTTATATATTTGAAAAAAATGGTATTTGTTCTCGAATGTAAAATTTGGAACCTTGAAAGAAGATCACAGTTTATTTAAATACTTCAGATTTGGCAGCAAGTTCGTGTCTACTAGCACGGGTATCTTACTGAATGACGAGATGGACGACTTTTCCACACCGGGAGTCGTGAACTACTTCAACATCAAACCGTCAGAGGCCAACTTTATCCAGCCCGGCAAGCGCCCTCTGTCTTCCATGTCTCCAACAATTGTCGTGGACAGCCATGGGGACGTGCGCTTGGCCGTCGGGGGAGCTGGAGGCTCCAAAATAACCACACAAACCGCCTTGGTAATTCAGTGTCTCACCTAATGTTTTACTTTAAATTTTAAGTGCTTTTCACGTCCGCGTATCACGTTTTAAAGTTGTAAAAATCTGTTATGACGTCTAGTGTTTTTCTAATGAATTCATGAAGGTATGTGCTTCAATAACTATTGAAGCACATACCTTACACGTAGCACAACTGTGCTACGTGCTACAGCTATTCTTATGTTTCAATTTTTTGTATTACAAATTATTGCTAACACCCCCCAGAGGTTAGCACTCCCAGAGCTAAGACATATCCATGTCAAAATGTTTATATATACTTCCCAGTTGGAAATACGTTAGATCATGGATATGTCTAAACGGAATATTTTCAGTTCTTTTAAACAGCTGTTATTATGTTTCAAATTTTAAAGAATTTATTAAAAAAACTACGTTATCATGATTGTTGAGTGTATTATATTTATTGTCTGAAGTGAGAAAAAAGTTGCAAGTACTGTAGACTCCTATTACGATAGGATTTACCTGGGTACCTGGATTTCTATTGAGTTTACCTTTAACCATAGATGAACGGATAGTAAAGTAGATAGTGCACGCCCATGTTAAGGATGAAGACGGTACATCGTACCGCCAATTGACGTAGTAGGTACTGCCATCCTCAGATAGCGCTAGTGTCGCAAATGACACTAATGACAAATGACACACCTGACGGCGTCGCAGAGGTCTAGTTCACCGCTAGATCCGACAGATGGCAACACTTGTCCTGAGATTTTATCGTCTTCACTAAGTCCCATAAGGTGCCTCCTCTCCTTATAATCCGTTCCACTCTGATTTAACTTAATTATTTTTTATTATATCATCAGTAAGTATTACGTTTCTTTGTAAGCATTTTTTAAACACTTACTATGTAATTAAGAAGCTCTTGAACGGCCTCAGAAAGGTTTTAGTGGTCTCTAGAAGGTCTTTTAAGGTAAACACTTTTTTTTGGTCCCCACAAAATTTGTTTCCATTATTCAACAACCAGCGTGGTCTAAATGTTTCAAAAAGATGTATAGACCACTTAAGTGTTTGAATAGAAGTATAAGTTTATTTCCATTTTTATTCTAGGTCTCTATTAGGAATCTCTGGCTTGGTAAAAATATCAAGGAGGCAATCGACTTGCCCAGGTTCCATCACCAATTGATGCCAATGAACGTAACATACGAATACGGAGTGTTGCAGGTAAACTCTAAAACTAAACTTAGTGTATACATTTTAAACTTCATATACTATTTACATTAGTAGGCATCAATTTATAAGTCTAGTAAATAAACGTAAAATTCTCATAGTTATATATTTCACTGCAGTTATTTTGATTCCATTTTTCAATTTACAGAATATTTTATGGATGTAGTGAAATTCATTATTTTAGTAGTCTTTCCTCCACCTTAATCTTATGTTTGTCACTTAAGTAGCATAAAACCACCCTCATAATGTTTTCAAATCAGCAACATATAATGAAAAACTTGAAGGATATTATATAACATATTTTTGCGAAGAGATTTAATTTAATTCAAAGGAAAATTTAGGAATTTATTGACCTTGTTATATCAAAAAAATATATTTTTGGTTGTAACCGATCGCCTCAACAAGCGCTTAAACGACCCAAACTACATTTCTGACAGGTAACTTTTCAATTATGGACGACGAAATAATCATTTAATATTTTAAAACAACTAAAGAAGATCGTAACTATTGTGGGCCTACTATTCCTGTAAATTATGCTCAGCAGCCCATTTATCAGTGCTGGTCATCATTTTACCAGTTATCAGTTGTGTGGATACACACAACTGTTCGCTGATGATTCAGCGAACTACTCACTGATGACGCATTGGTGATGTAATTGCAGAATGCATAATACGTGAAAGAGAAATTACAACCATTGGTTTAAAAAAGTAGTAATATTTCTTAGATTATAAAGTATGCAGTTTATTAATTTTTATAGTTATACTGATCTGGTCTCAAACGAAAGATACGATGAAGGTTAAATTAGAGATATTATTCATATTATTCGTTCTAAAATAGTCATGACAAATTAAAACTATTCCACCAAATTTTTAATTATAAAACTATGATGGACAACTCAATTTTTCTTAGTGAACAATATCACAGACGTAATATCTTTCTGAAAAATCAATTTTATTTTAACTATTATTATACACTACTAGCCAAAGTACCCGTTCTTCGCACGGGTAAAAAAGGCTGAGAGGTGTAGGCTCTACAGATACATTTAAGTTATTGATAATTAATTCTTTATTGTTTACAAAATGACAAAACACGTGTCTAAGTATATATCTAAACATGACAAAGTAACATATGTCAAATATTGGGAGAGGATAAGCATTAACGTAATAGAGGCAGGCATCGGGAGAAAATTAAAAATCTACCATTCCAATATTTCGAACTAATAATTCACTAATTTCGATCCAGCAGTTTATGTGTAAAAATTAACTTTATTTCTTTTTCTTACCGAACTGTCAAAATGTAAAGTAAACGGATGTTGACATTAAAAACTGTAAACATTGAATCCCAGGGTATTTACAGCAACCATGTCTTCTGCTTCTCGAACTGTCAAATTTTAGTGTTCACAGCTGTTGACATTCAAGTAATTTTATGTTTTCATTTTCTAAAAATGTAAACATTGAAACTTAGGACGTTCACAGGGCGTAGCCCGAGAGGATTTTAAGGAAATGAGTATGCCTATGTGTTGCATGAGTTTAAGATCTGTCTTTGTGTAAAATTTCAAACTGTTTGGTTCAGTATTTTTTGCGTTCACTTGCCACAACAAACCCACAAACACACAAACCCACAAACAAACATACAGAAACCACCACTTCTTTATAATATTATAGAAGATAGCTCAATGACTTGAGTAAACCGCACGAAAGTAGTCCAATTAGAGTCAGTTCCAAATCGCCCTATTCTATTATAGCATATGGTTACGTCAGCTGATAGGCTAAATGATAAATGGCAACACTGCTGGACAAGAGGGGGTGAGGGGGGGACCAGCTGTCCAAGACCTCATCGGATTACTTTTGTGTGGTTTACTCTATTGAAAAAATGAATTTGACATACAGTAGCTTGTTGACCAGTTTAAAAAGTGACTTATCAGTAGTTGAAGACAAATCAGATGTTTCTCACAAATTAATTCTTCTTGTTGTACAATTTGATGACAAGACCAGCACACTAAATAAACTAACGTGTTTAAAAACACTATGTTCACAACATCACAACATGTGAGGCATTTTTTTAAATTTGAATAGCAATATTTTAAAAGGAATATAGTATTAGTAGGCCTATCATCTATATAAATAAAATTAGAATTTTGTCTGTACATCGCTCAGAATTATTCATTTTTTAGTTATTTTTACTTTTCGTGCGTTAGAGAAGCCGAAACCGGTCATATCTCAATTTTTGTCTGTTTGTCTGTGACGCTCCAGGAGGCATTTTACGCCGTCTTCTCCAAAAAAGGGAGAACTGATTAAAATGAAACTTATTTCATGTATTCTCTACATTCCAGAGAAGGTTTATAAATGCTTGAAATCACCTGCCACCCCTTGAAAAGTAAATAACGAGCATTTAAAAACCCACTTTTACGCGATATTACACGCATTTTATCCAGTTTTCAATGAATAACCTACTGGTAATAATCAGCTGTCTTTGTAGTTTAAAGATTTAACAGAAATCAAAACAAACAGCTGTCAAATCAATATTAGTTAGTTTATATTGGTCATTGATTTTAAACCCATTTGGAAATCATACTATATTAAAAAGTTATGTTAACGTATAACTAATTATAATAGTGGTATAAATGTTCTAATCTATTTAATTGTAAAGTAATGCTAAATAATAAAGCTGGGTATTGATTTATTTTCTTTGTACTGATTTGTTTAGGATTTCAGGTTTACATTTTGGTATGATAATCTTTCTTCTTTAAACTGAATCCTACAACCCGTACAAAGGACGGGCTTACTGCTAGTATTTTAATAAAAATACATCGATTTGTTGTTAGGTTATCTTTATACGTTCCACCACTCCTGTTTAGAGGGTTAGAGGGGGTTGTATTACCCCCCCCCCATTTTTAAGAAGTTTCGTTTCGTACCTTTCATTATCTCTTCAATCCATGAGTTTTGTTTTTGAGCGATCACGGCAAGAGCAGTTGTTATTCTCTGTGGCTACAGAAGAAATTAGGAACGGGAATACACGACCATTAAGGTGGTCCGAGCAAAAATATCGACTATCTTAAAAAATTATAATTTTAACTTTTGTTTGTTGATTGTATCATATATATGCTTTAGCATAATTTTTCCATGTTTTCGTTGAAAACTTTTCTAATTACATGGTAATTAATTCGGAAATTTGGCGTTTTTTGTACAAGGAGTGTGGGTGAACGGCTTATGTTTTTGAGCTGAAATTTTGTGAATGTGGATGAATAACAACAGACCTTTTTAACGTAACCTATGTGAAATTTTAACAAAAGAAAAAATTTCGTTTCCTGTAGGAAATTGAATTGGCCACATTTTTGATCCGATATTCTTATAAAAATGATGTCATTTTGGAGGTCTAAAATTTTTTAAAAATATAAAAAAAGAATTGTTATCCTAAACGAGTCACTCAGGAAGCTTGCACGAATCAACCAACGAATAAGCGACACTAGCGCCGACCTAGCGGATTTCAGTTGTCCCTAACGCCACTCGCACCGCCTTAATTAATGTCAAACTGATTTCATGTTAGGTATATAACGAGTAGTTATAAAATAGCCCAAACACATATCTGTAATATATGTGCGCGGGAACGGTTTAGTAAAAGAGAACGCCTCCCTATTTTTGAAAAATTGTACTTACTTCCCTTTTGGGAAATAGCTTAGATATTGGATATGTCTAAAGAGAATATTTTAGTACCTTTAAACAGCTTTCTTTATACCATATGACGTCACTTCTGTTTCAAGTTTCGGTTTGACGGATTCCCAATACCCCCACCCCAGAGCTAAGACATACCATGTAAAAAGTAATTCCTAAGTATTTAACTGTAATATAGATTTACTTATACACTGAAGTATGTATGAACTTTTTAAAGACTTTTGGATAGTGGATTTATGTTATTTAGATTTTTATTGTGGACATTTTTCTTCACGATTTTAAGTAAAACATCATTTTACGACGTTTCGGGATCTGGAATCTGATCACGTCCTCATGTTTATCTTTTTACGTGTTATGTTTTAGGTGTTAGCTCTCCTGAGGACGGGATCAGATTCTAGATCCCGAAACGTTGTTTTACTTTAAAATCGTAATACGTGTTTTATGAAATTGTTCCTTAGGAGGTGGTGGACGGGTGGCATGCCATCGGTCACTCGACCAAGCGCATCGCGAGGAGCGACTTCCTGGCCATCATCACAGGCATCGCGAGGGTCGGCGCCAACCTGACCGCCAACTGCGACTGGAGGAAGCCCGGGTCCGTGCAGGGATACTGACACTAGCACCTGCGGATGTTCCGATATTTTTAATATCGATATAGTGAAATTCGATAGTATCGAATACTGTAAGATTCTTAGTAAATATCGGCAAACAATTTAGTAAAATAAATTCAAATTTTCTGTAATAATACTTTTTTTGACAACCCAGTTTCTATGGAATGCATACGATGTATTTTATGAAAACTAGGAGCTATTTTAGTGTGGGTTTACGCACTTGTAAGTTTCATAAAACGTTATGTAAAAATCAATTCTTTGTTTTAATTCTTTTAAAATCATTGGTGATTGTGAGTTTCTGTTATTTATACTGATATTGTGGACAGTTTCATCTCGATTATTACAACTAAGTTACTCAACGTTTCAGGATCTGGAATCTGAGAAAAGGGAGGAAAAGAGGACTGGGTCAGATTCTAGACCCCGAAACGTCGTGCAACTTAGTTTTACCAATAGTGATGGAAAATAATGACCTCAATAATCTAATTCATAGACTTGTTAACGTTGTAAATTATGTATCACCCTTTATATTTCGTTTTAGATAACATCGCTGTATCGATATTTCAGTGTGATTTTGTTATCAATATCGAATGACAGAAGATTCTCGATATCGCAGCATTTTCACTCACAGAGCCTTGTAACAATTTCTTATGTAAATATCGATGTAATATAACTACTGTAAATATATTGCTAAATAAATATAATTTATTGTATTACGATTAGTTATTATTTGTTCACCTTATTATCCTTATAAACTCTTCTAAATCATTTTGTCAGATTGAAACTAATACATAATATTTTCTAGCTTCTAATACACTTACGTTTTAACTTTGTGTCAGATATTGGAAAATAAATTAACAATAGTCATATTCTAGGTATAAATAAAAATGTTTGTATTTACTTCTCTGTGGAAAATTAGATCGTGGATATGTCTAAAGGTAATATTTTCAGTTCATCTAAACAGCTGTTCTTATTCTTTTATATTAAAAATTCAATACAATAGCTCTGGTACTTTCTATGGAAACCTGTTACATATTTTCCATCTGAAAAATCACTAACAACCCCGTAAGAGTTAAGACATATCCATGTCAAATATATCAGCTGGCAGTTAATATAATTGTCTTTGGATTGGCCCTCCTTCTGTATTATTTGGCTCCAGAAGGGGGAGCCATGTTATACATTGTATATGAATGTCAAAAAATATTGAATTTATTCATTGGAACAACCCTTCTATCATTACAAAAAGTATAACTTAAAAAATCATATTGTACGTATCGTGCGCCTCAACAGCATCAGTCCTATCTGATCTCCAAAGGGTACATTCGACTAGTATTGAGGCTACATTGTCAAAATTATTTCATTGAACATTCTTCTTCATAAAATGGAAAAATATCACGCACTATAGCCTACATACAAAGAAAACAAACAAAGAGACTATTTTGGCCAGCCAAATGATGAGGATGATCAAGCTTGGCAAAATATTTAAAATATGGAGTGTGTTTATAGGCCGATATCTGATCCCGTTATTGTATCACACCTATAGCAACATCTTTAATACCTAGCTACCCCCATGCACTGGTTGCTAGATACTGGTCTAGAGTTCTACAATTAAGGTAAATGATGGACAGGTTAACTTTTATAAATTGATTTTTACTTCCAAATATTTGCCACTGAGATGTAAGTTGTAATGCACAAGTACCATTAGATGGACCGACATTACTGCAACGCATCATTTGACGAGGTAGAGAAATTAATCTCTTTCGATATCTAGTGGCATCGGTCCTCCCAACGACTCATGTTGTGGTCCTGTATATATGCCGCCAGACCGCCACAACTTACCTGCGAGAACCAAAATCTTTAACGTCTTGTTACATACAGATGTTTTAATATTTTCTTAATTAGCAAACTTACTTTGAATATAAACGTACATACCTCCAAATTGAGCTATTAATAAAGCTTTAACATATTAAAATCTTAATATTCCTCTAACTTGAAAAACCTCACACACTTTATAAATTCTCCAAGAGCTGAAAACTAATGCTGTGATTCACCCAAATGAAGTCATTTACGCGTATATAAACTACTCATTCATACACGTCTGGTCGGATGGGGGAAGGTGGGTTTAGTTTGGGTATAAATTTTAGCCAATTTCCCATAGGAAAGAAGCTATTACCGTAGGTCTCATGGTAAGACTTAAGCCCGGGACCATGTTGCATACTCTTTTCCCATGTTAATCGTATAGGGAATATGTATACTCTTTTATTTATGGACAGATGATGATGAAACTTGGTATAAATGGTCATAATACATTTTTTATGCTATAAATTCCTACTTTCAGTGTTCCTCATAGCAGCTAACCTGCATAATCTTTTCCCATGTTAATCATATGGAAAATAGGAAAACTCCTATATTTACGGACTGATGTTGATGAAAGTTGGTATAAATTGTCAAAATAAAAATTGTGTATGCCATAAAGGACTGTTTGGGCAGGTCGGCTGAGGAATTTTTTTAAAAGTTGTACCTCTCTTACTGGGAATCAATATTTCATTTGGAGGCCCATTACACCAGAGGAGGTAACTGCTTTGGTTTCAAAATTTTCAAACTCTAGAGCAATGGATCATTATTGGCTCTCAAATTATATTATTAAAAAAACTATCCACTTAATTAGTCAACCACTTTCCTTCATTTTTAATAAATGTCTACTTTCCGGATATTTTCCTGATCAACTAAAAATCTCCAAAATAATTCCTGTTTTTAAGAAAGGAGATAAATCTTTATATCAAAACTATCGTCCTGTCTCCATTGTACCTATTTTTTCTAAAGTATTTGAATCATTACTATTAAATCAACTGAGTTCTTATTTTGAATCAAATAATTTACTAACTGACTCACAATTTGGATTTAGAGCAGGAATGTCTACAACAATGGCTGTTTCACAAATCACAGAGTCTGTTATAACTGCCTTTGAGAACAGGAACTCAGTATCCATGTTTCTCTTTGATTTGACAAAGGTGTTTGATTGCATTCCATTTGACATTTTATTAAACAAATTAGAATTTTATGGGATGAAAAATGACACTATTGAAATCTTGAAGTCTTATTTGCGTGATAGGAAGCAGTATGTCAGTATCAAGGGTCAGAACCCCTCAGTTACATTGGTTAGAGCAGGTGATCCACAGGGTTCAGTCCTTGGTCCTTTTCTTTTTATTGTAGCAATCAATGACCTTCCCCAAAGTTTACCAACTAATTGTGTAATCTATGCTGATGACACCACAATTTACTCAAGTGGAAAAGACACAAAACTTCTATCCAATGTTATTAATAATTCTCATAACTCAGTTTTAGAATGGTTTCTAGCCAACAAATTAGTGTGTAATGAGGCTAAGACCCAAAAGATTAATTTCTCACTTTCACATAAGTATGATCAATCTGTTAAGCTTTTGGGTGTTCATCTTGATAGTAGATTGAATTGGAAAGCTCATCAACAACCTTAGTAAAAAGTTATCTAGAGTCATTTATCTTTTTTGGAAGTTAAAACCTCTTGTAAATTCAGAATACCTACGATTAGCTTACTTCGGGCTATTCCAATCCCATATGCAATATAGTCTCATTACATGGGGTCACTCTCCTCATATACATGCGATACTTCTTCTTCAAAAAAAGGTTATTCGCATAAAGGCTGGGGTTGGACCTGTGGAGCACTGCAAACCAATTTTTATTCGATTTAAGATTTGTACAGTTATTAATTTATACATTTATAACATATTAGTCTACACAAAAACTAACATTCATATATTTCATACCAGGCAAGATTTCCACACACATAACACTAGAGGCAAAACTACATTGGACATTCCACCTCACAGGCTTGCATTGACAGGTAACTCATTCAAAATTAACTGTGTGAAGTTTTATAATAAGTTGCCTGACTCTCTTAAACAGCTTCCTCTGGCTACTTTTAAGGTGAGACTATATTCCTGGCTTGTAAACAATCCATATTACTCAACGAAGGATTTTTTAAATTAAGTTTTATGATTAGTTTTATGTAATTGTGACATTGCCTATTTCTTGTTCTGTACTTGATCAACGGCAATAAAACTTCTTGATTCTTGATTCTTGAATGCCTACTTTCAGTGTTCGTCACAGCGGCGAACCTGCATCCTCTTTTCCATGTTAATACTATGGAGAATAGGCAAATAACTAACTCATATAATCGACAGATATTGATAAAACTTGACATATAATATTATTATCATATTATTGATTTGTAAATTCGCTAAGTAAGCAGATCTGCTGCGACGGGGGCATTTTTGTATTGTTTACATTTGATTCACCATAAGCTTAATGTTAATTTTTTATATTTTAAACTTAATATTACAAGAAACCTGGAATTTTCCTGGACATTAGACCTATCAAGAATCTATTTTCTACTCGGAAATTAGCTATTTCCAAAAATTAAAGAAATTAGTTAGGGCTGTTATCGAGATGCTTCTGCGAATATACAAACCTTGCTCGTTTTATATAGTATTGGATTATGAACACAACGATCATAGCGGCTGCTTGACGGTGGAAATGTTATAATCGCAGTATTTAAAATCTTTCAGATTTAATTATTTTAGTTAGTTAGTATGTATTGCTAAATATTGTTTGACTTTGGAGAGGGAATGTTCATCCTGATCTAGCTCCCTTATTTTCGCGACTGACGGTGTGTCATGTAGGCTACATGGTGTTTATATTCGTGGCCGCGGGGACTACAAAAGGGAATATCAGATGTCGATTGGATTAATGGTTTATTTCAAAAGGAGAACAATATTTGCCACTGAGATGTAAGTTATAATGTACGAGTACCATTAAATGGACCGACATTACTGCAACGCTTCTATTTTGACAAGGTAGAGAAATTAATCTCTTTCGACATCTAGTGGCATCGGTCCTCCCAACGACTCATACTGCAGTCCTGTATATATGCCGCCAGACCGCTACAACTTACCTGCGAGAACCAAAATCTTTATCGTCTTGTAACATGCAGATGTTTTAATATTTTCTTGATTAGCAAATTTACTTTGAATATAAACGTATATAACTCCAAATTGAGCTATGCATAAAGCTTACATCTTTAATATTTAATTTTTCTTTAACTTGAAACACCTCGCTCATTTTATAAATTGCAAAAAATATAGAGATATTTAAATAGTTGAATCTGATTAAGGCGTCTCTAACACGTTTTTCTGTGGGTATGTTTAAGTATCTAGTGACTGATAGTTGCTAAGTGAAATATGGTCCCACAAACGTGTATTATAAATAACTAAAACGACAGAGTACGTTTAGTTATAAACTGGCAGTAAGCCCGTCCTTTGTACGGGTAGGGTTGTAGGATTCAGCTTGAAGAAGAAATATCATCATACCAAAATGTAAACCTGAAATCCTAAACAAATCGATACAAAGAAATTAAATGATTACCCAGCTTTATTATTTAACATTACTTTACAATTAAATAGATTAGAACATTTATACCATAATTATTATTAGTTATACGTTAAAATAACTTTGTAATATAGTATGATTTCTAAATGGGTTTAAATCAATGACCAATAAAAACTAACTAATATTGATTCAACAGCTGTTTGGTTTTCTTTCTATTAAACCTTTAAATACAAAGACAGCTGATTATTGCCAGTAGGTTATTCATTTAAAACTGAAGCAAAATGCGACCAATATCGTGTAAAAAGTGGGTTTTTAAATGCTCGTTATTTACTTTACAAGGGTCAGCGGACACTTTTAAGCCGTTAAAACCTTTTTCTGGAATGTAGAGAATGTATGAAATAAGTTTCAATGTTTCTTCTCTTCTTCTTTCTTCTTTTTTGCAGAGGACCTCGTAAAATGCCTACTGGAGCGTCACAGACAGACAAACACAAATTGAGATAATACTTGTTTCGGCTTCTCTAACACACGAAACGCAAGCTAAAAAATTAATAACTCTGAGCAATGTATAGACAACTCTAGTTTTATTTTTATAGATAATGCTCGTGGCGGAATTAAATTAGTTTGCCTTACATTAGTAAACCTTTGACTATTATATGGTATTAGTCTGAAACAGTTTAATATATGAAGTATTCTAAACGATATGTTGGTTTGATTAATTCACGACATTTAGCCTACATAAAAATGATAATATAAGTAATTAAATGAGTCAATTTTATAAAACTGAATTTACATTTATTAAAAAGTTAAATTAGTAAATTATATAAAATTGAAAATATAACTCGGTGGTTAACGTAACAGTAAAATCTATCTTGGACCTACGAAATTTGAAGAATAATATCTTCAAACGTGTTAATTATGCGCATAAGCTATGTACAGTCTAAAGGAAAACCGATGGATTCGTTCGGAGCATTATATTTGTTAATTTTATTTTTATTAAAAAAATATGCGGTAGTTTTATTTTATTTATGTATTACGAGCAGTAAGCCCGTCCTTTGTACGGGTTGTAGGATTCCGTTTAAAGAATAAAGATCATCATACCAAAATGTAAACCTGAAATCCTAACGAAATCAATACAAAGAAAAATATGAATACCCAGCTTTATTAGCTAGCATTTCTTTACAATTAAATAGATTAGAACATTTATACCATTATTATTATTAGTTATACGTTAAAATAACTTTTTAATATAGTATGATTTCGAAATGGGTTTAAATCAATGACCAAAAACCAACTAATATTGATTTGACAGCTGTTTGTTTTTATTTCTATTAAGTCTTTAAACTACAAAGACAGCTGATTATTGCCAGTAGGTTATTCATTTAAAACTGAAGCAAAATGCGACCAATATCGTGTAAAAAGTGGGTTTTTAAATGCTTGTTATTTACTTTACAAGGGTCAGCGGACACTTTTAAGCCTTTAAAAACCTTCTCTGGAATGTAGAGAATGTATGAAATTAGTTTCATTGAATTAATAACTCTGAGCAATGTATAGACAACTCTAGTTTTATTTTTTAGATAATGCTCGTGGCGGAATTAAATTAGTTTGCCTTACATTAGTAAACCTTTCACTATATGGTATTAGTGAAACACAGTTTAATATATGAAGTATTCTAAACGATATGTTGGTTTGATTAATTCACCACATTTAGCCTACATAAAAATGATAATATAAGTAATTAAATGAGTCAATTTTATAAAACTGAATTTACATTTATTAAAAAGTTAAATTAGTAAATTATATATAATTGAAAATATAACTCGGTGGTTAACGTAACAGTAAAATCTATCTTGGACCTACGAAATTTGAAGAATAATATCTTCAAACGTGTTAATTATGCGCATAAGCTATGTACAGTCTAAAGGAAAACCGATGGATTCGTTCGGAGCATTATATTTGTTAATTTTATTTTTATTAAAAAAATATGCGGTAGTTTTATTTTATTTATGTATTACGAGCAGTAAGCCCGTCCTTTGTACGGGTTGTAGGATTCCGTTTAAAGAATAAAGATCATCATACCAAAATGTAAACCTGAAATCCTAACGAAATCAATACAAAGAAAAATATGAATACCCAGCTTTATTAGCTAGCATTTCTTTACAATTAAATAGATTAGAACATTTATACCATTATTATTATTAGTTATACGTTAAAATAACTTTTTAATATAGTATGATTTCGAAATGGGTTTAAATCAATGACCAATATAAACCGACTAATATTGATTTGACAGCTGTTTGTTTTTATTTCTATTAAGTCTTTAAACTACAAAGACAGCTGATTATTGCCGGTAGGTTATTCATTTAAAACTGAAGCAAAATGCGACCAATATCGTGTAAAAAGTGGGTTTTTAAATGCTTGTTATTTACTTTACAAGGGTCAGCGGACACTTTTAAGCCTTTAAAAACCTTCTCTGGAATGTAGAGAATGTATGAAATTAGTTTCATTGTTTTAGGTTCTCCCGTTTTTTCGGACGGCGTAAAATAATGCCTCCTGGAGCGTCACAGACAAACAGATAAACAGACAAAAATTGAGATAAGACCGGTTTCGGCTTCTCTAAAAACGTAAAGTTAAAATAACTAAAAAAATGAATAATTCTGAGCAATGTATAGACAAAACTCTAATTTTATTTGCTACCTTACTTTTGCTACTTGGTGTCGGTATGTTGTCATATATACATGCCGCAAGGACTACAGTGGGACTATAAGTGCTGTTAGGTGCAGAAAGGATTTACTTTCAAAAAAAAGAGAACGAAATTCTCCGCTGAGATGTAAGTAACCATGCGCAAACTCCATTAGATGGGCCGGCATGTACCATTTACTTATTATCAGGGTAGAGAAGTGAATCTCTTTCGACATCTAGCGGCATCGGTCCTCCCGTCGGGAGAAATCGCTGCCCTGTATATATGCCGCGACGCCGCCATAACATTCCTGCGAGAACTAAATTTTTTACAGGCCTTTAATGAACACCTGCTTTCAGATTTTCTTACTTAACAGGTTTACTTTTGACAAGAATGCAACTTCCGAATGGAACCAGTTATAGTGCTTTAAGATTAATAATTCATCTTAATTTTATTATCTTATTCGAGACATTCTAAAATTGTAAGCAACATTTACTAATCTTACTAAGCCTTTTCAATAAGTTATTTTTTATAAACATGGTATGAATACAATAATATTTTTTAAATATTGATTGTGGTTTTGTAATAAAAAGAAAATAGGAAACAGTGTAGTCTTGTTTTATGAAAATCATGCCTCTTGCAAAATTTTCTACTAATGTTTTTATTTGTGATTTAATACCTTTAAGAAATACAGTAAATATAAAATTCATATTTTTGAGGATATAGTCTCCCAATTATAGTATTTTCCCATGTGTCAATAATTATAATTTGTGTCCATAATTTTATGTTTATTCTTTCTGGCTTTAGGGTAAAATTATTTATTTTTACCATCCTTCGCTGAAACTGCGTTTTAATAAGAGTATTTTATAAATTCAAATTCAAATTCGTTTATTAGCCAAAAACAGTCAAATATACAAAAACATGTACAAAAGTCTGCATAAGCATCATCAATATATAACATTTAGTTATAAATATATTCTAGTTAAAACTAGTAAAATGATAAACATACTAAATTATCTACAAGGCCTACTATAAACATTCTTTGTAATACCCTGAATCTATAGAAAGAGAGAGAGATACTAATCTATTATGAAGAGTCACATAATATACTTTTTACAAGCAAGATATTCTTCAATAGAGTAGAAAGAATTTTGTGTCAGATAGAGCCTACTAACCTTTTACTTTCTCCCCTTTCCCCTTATACATAGTATATGGAGAAAGTATTGTTTTCGTCAAAATTTTCGAATTTGAGTTTCCGTTTTGGGGTCCCCTGAATCCAAAAAAGTGGGTTTTGACGTGATGTCTGTCCGTCCGTGTGTCTGTCTGTGTGTGTGTGTGTGTGTGTGTGTGTGTGTGTGTGTGTGTCTGGATGTGTACAGTGCCACAGCCTACCCCGTTGGCCCGATTTAGATGAAATTTGGCATGTATATATATAGTCACCGTATCTCCAGGCGTTTTTTTCATTTTTTTGAATTTTTTATTTTTAAGGGTAGTTCACCCCTAAAAACCCTTAAAAAACGTGAAAAATCCAATTTTCTCAAAAACGGCTCTAACAATTTTGATTAAAATTTGATAGTTTATAGTGAACAGAGTACTAAATAATTTGATACCACCCGCATGTCTGTAAAAATGACGGTTCAAAAGTTATGGGCTTTTAAATGTCAAAAAAATGAAATTTTTAAATTTTCAGCGAAAACAATAAAAGTAAAGTATAACTTGACTGGTACCATTGAAACCAGCTTAAAAAACTAAACAAATTAGTATTTTGAATTATTTGTCTACGACTAACGGTTGCAGAGAAAAGTTAAATTTACTTTCCACGATAAACGCAGTACGTTGTGTGAAAGCGCCCAATGTTATTCTTATGGAGAATATAAAAAAATCAAATTCTTCCTTACTTTCCAACCCTTTTCCATGAAACCTGGTATGAAGTGTAAGGTCAAATCACCGAACAAAACCAGCTTAAAAAAAGCTTGGTATTATCGGGGGGTGGGGGGGTTTCCCCCCATACAATTTGAACATTAAATTATTAAATGATATTTAGAATAACTTTGTAGAACAAGATAGTTTTATTACAGATTGTCTTTTTAAATTTACTTAAGGGAGAAAGTATGTGTCAGTCCACTGGTACCGTTTATTTTAATTTGTTCAAACATAGACTTCTTACAGTAATTGGCAATTTATTGTACAGTTTTACAGATGTGACTTTAAAGCTATTCATGGTTTTAGAGTCATACATTAAAATTTCTGTTGATACAATGTTTTGAAGCCTTCTAATCATAAATATACCTTTAGACACTTTATGGAGAATACAATTAACATGGTCTTGCCAAACAAAGTTGCTTTGAATAACCACCCCTAGAAATTTAACTGATTCACTGATGACTACATCATGATTTCCATAATTTATAAGAATTTCCTGAGTTTTTGTAAAATTAAGGGAAAGTGAGTTGGCATTACACCAATCAGAAAGCAAGTTACTATTGAATTCTGATGAATAATCAGTCTGTATTTAATTCCCTGTAGGAAATAGCTTAGATCATGGAAATGTTTAATGTTTGCAATTCCTCTTTACAGCTGTCCTTATAACCATATGGCATCGCTAGGCATATGACATCACCATCCAAATTATGTCTCTGTTTCAAATGTCGGTCTCGCATATTACCAACACCCCCCTCCTTCCACTAGAGCTAAGACTAAAAATATCCATGATACAATCTAAACAGCTTTTCTTATTCTTATTAAAAATGCAATACAATTGTTCTGGTAGTTTCAATGGAAACGGGATCTAAACACTTCCACTACACTTTTTTGTGTTAAACACATCTGCAACTCCCCCCCCCCCCCGAGCATGGACATAACGACATATCCATATCAAAAACTTTAATTAATCGACACTTTATGTTAAGTGAAGCAATTAAATCTCAATTAATATCACTTTATAACTAATCGATTTCCTACTTTTATATTCACAAAATATGATTATACCAATAATTATCAAGTAGCTATTGCATTTTAAGCTACTTCAACGCTATTATTTTTTTAACAATTAAAATTAAGTTCGTCTTACGGTACACCACAAATTTGGTTTTCCAAGACTTTTGTAAGGAACATCAACAGGGCAACTTTGTAGGACCAAATACTTCTGGCTATAGAGACTTTTCGTTTGTACTTGGTGGCTACAATGTTGTTATCAAACTTTTGTCAACTGTCATTATCATGACGTAGGTGGAGGTTATGTTTTGGATTTGAGCTTTGAGCGGCAATTAATTTGTAATTTCTTGGATTTCTTTTTATGGAAGCATTATAATATCTATAATATTTCCTTTACTGATTAATTAAAAGTAACTCGATTGCTTGTGTTAATCACTTCACTTGTTAATTATATGCAATGATTCAATAATATCAAATTCAATACAGTTATATTTTTAAATAGTTTTACAATGAGTGGGAGAGGAAAAAATAAAGCCAAGGTATATGGATTGGACAGAGTTTGGTATAGAGCTTGTCCTAGATTAAAGTAATGACAGTAACAATTAATGATAAATGCTGTAAAATATGTCTTGCACCTTCAATATTTGGTGTTTATAATATAGCCTACACTTGATTAGGCTTTCTGTATATTAATTTATTACCCTTCAAGCTGTATCATATTAGGGCTGCAATTTCAGAACAATCATTTTAGTAGTTGGTGCTAATATGCTATATAGTTTTTGTCCCTCAATTAAATGATTGAGAATTGTAAAACTATTGCCCTTTTTCCTTGTTATGTTAAAAGGGCCTAAGAAGCGAAGACATAATAATGTATATGAGTAGTTCATATATAAAAGCAAATAATAAAGATTATTTAATTAAAATTGCCAGTTTCATAATGAAAATAGAACAAAATAAGAGGTATTTCCTAACAGTTAGGTTCATGGACTTGAAAAAGGTCATAGGTACAATACCCAAGATGTCCAAGAATATTCAACGGGATCGGACTGCATTTCCTTAAAAGCGTTTCAGATTATCGTATAAAATTGTTTTTTGTGTCTACAACTAAAATCTAATCAAAGATTTCAAAACCATGACATTTGTTTCAGGTTCTTCACCATTTTAAATAATATTGACATTTCACTTTATTTGTGTACCAAATATCTCTCTAAAGAGTTTTTGGAATATTGATCTAGCTTATTGTTGAAATTAATCACTCTTAAGAGAAAAGTTTTAAGTAAATCAACCCTCTGTGTTTTAATAATAATTAATTGATGTAGTATAATGTTACAATTAATTGACAACTGACACACCTATTTTTCATTGAGCCCTATACATTTTGCAGAAATTATAGACCACAGTTCAGATATATTAGCTCAGTACGTGTTGTAAAATATATGTCATTTAAATGAGTAAATCCAACCATATTGTACTATGTTGTAATATGTGTATGAAAGTATTAATTGTCCAAAATAAAATTGGGTAGGTATAATATTTACTATATTAAACTAGTCATTAATCATTTTTAAGGAAGGTGTGGTACTTCTTATTGATGTTGGAGAAGCGGTTGGACACTTAGATGATGAAGGAAAAAGTTTCTTGGAGAAGAGCAAGAAATGTGCTTCTAGAATCATACAGCGAAAGGTAAGTGGCCTTCTCAGATAAAATGACCTGTGAGAAAATTAATTAAGTTTGACACAGTTATTGGTCAATGTACAAAATGTTTCAGATTTGATATTCAGTCTTCTTGTTAGAAGACAAATTTATCAGCTCAGTAGCAGTAGATTGAGTATAATGTGCTGGCTCAGTAAGTCAAAATTTACCTGGTTTGAAAGCAGTGGTAGGCGGTTTCTATCAGATTACAAATAGTTACCTCTGGCTAGTCTATGTGACTAACAACAGAACCCAACACCGTTTTACCCACCTCTGGCTAGTCTATGTGACCAACAACAGGACCCAACACCGTTTTACCCGCGGATGGTCGAGGGATGAGCGCAGCACTCACTTTTCATTGTAACCCGCGAGACTGAACCCAACATTTTTAGTTGGTGTAAAGGATTTTTTTATATTTTTGTCGTTTAAGTCTGAGGTTTTAAATACGCTATCTAGAATATATTCAGCGGCTTTTACAATTGTTTCGAAAATGTAGAGTTAGGGGTGTGGATAGAGGGAGCGGGAGAAGTGACCTTCCACGCTGTTGTTGGTGTGCTCCTAACTACGCGAGGGGTCGTTTGACGCTGGTGTTAGTTCAATTCAAACAGCTCGAGCGATCGCAGAACATTCCATTTTAGTTTTATTATTTGCTGTGTTTTGTTGTTCTTGTTAGTAAAACTTTGCTTATTATTTAACACCTTAAAATAAACCAAAAACCCGTAATTTATAATGATAAATGCAACTATAATCATTATTACCAACAGTTAGATTTGTCTTAACGGTGCAAGTGATCATGGAACTGTCAAAGTTTCTACAAAACATTGAGTTTGCAATATATCGGCCTAAAACTCGGAATAGGCCTACAGTTGTTTGTAGAGTCAGTATCGGGGGTGATATGGTGGGGGAGGTTAAGTGATCTTTAGTTTTATTGCACCTTTTGTTTCGTGACAAGTTACAGTAAACACGTAACTAATAAGACCATTTTTAAGAAATAAATTAACCTATATTTTTTGATAGGGCTTATTTATTATTTTGTTGTCATTATAATACACTGAGCACTAGCAAAATGTATTTTTAATAGTGTCCTGTGTTTTTAATAATTAATTGAAAAAAGTTAAAGTAATTTATAAAAAAGTTTATAGGCCTACTTTGAGAGTTTTAAATTTGTTTACTGTGAAATTAGGCTAGTTATTTTTAGTGTTGTATAATTAAAGGTTAGAAAATAGTATATATAATAGTATATAATAGAAATAAGAGATATTATATAATTTGTTTTAAATTCATGAAATATAAATCGTTAACAAGGCATGTAAAAAGGCAAAGTAAAAAGGTGATGACCGGCCTACCAATCACCAAATACAATGGTGAAGGTTTTGAAAAGAATAAATTAATATCCAACCAAGTAATTTTTAATATATACACATATATATTTCAGGTTTTTAGCATTAAATCTCAACTTTTATTATGAAGCAACTTATAGGATGTATTTATAAAAGATTCATACTTCATTGTACAACTAACTTACTTTATTAAAAAGTGCTCTTTGTTTTATATCCAAAGATTTTTCTTCCATTTGAACTGTTGTCAACACAGTTAGGTAAATAACTCTAGGCATATCGATTTTGAGTACGCAGGTCTGCTGTGACGGGGGTATTTTCTTATTCAAACATTTCTATAAAACTTAACGTTTGGTTCAGATTTTTTCAGGTGCAATAGATGAGTATTGTCTTATCCTTATTGGTTCGGAAGACACGAAAAATGATTTGGACTACCCAAACATAAATGTGAAAAACCAGTACTTTTGCTGCCCAAACTGGAACATGTTGAAGGAGGTTGATTCCTTGTCTATAAACAGTGATGCTTCAGTGAACAGTGACTGGCTTGATGGTCTTATTGTAGCAGTTAATCTTTTAAAAGACGAATCAGAGTAAGTTGTAATTTTTTTTAATAATTACTTGCATTTTTCTCTCATAATTTAAAACCCATTCTGGTCTAAAGACGGACTAAATCCATCCCAGATAGCGAGTTGCGTTTAGGACTAAAAACGGACAGTACTCGTTCAGCATTTTCATGGTTTTCTGGTTTTCATGCTTTACCATAATTAGCACTGTTAATTACCATGATGATAGGAAGATCATTTATGTATAGGCCTAACAGGAACAATACAGGGCCCAGGTTTGATCCCTTCGGGGCTCCGACATTGATGGGAGGAGAAATTGCCGACTTATAAGTACGGAGAACATTATCATTATCCAATACAGATTCTTATGTCTTAAAACTGAGTAATTTTATAGGAAGTTACTTCAAAACCTATGTGTCAGTTCACAGGCACTTTTTACAAGTATTTTTTTCGGTTGATTTATTGTCTTCTCTTCTAAAGCTCTGAAATTTTCACTTCATTCTATAACATATGCATTGATTTTCCCTTTTTTCATAACCTTATTCAACAGGCTTACTTTGATAGGCTTCTAAGACTTTAGTTTGTTCCTTGCTGCTTTCGTTTCCTGTAGCAAATCAATCATATCCATGATATGCGGTTTGCTCTTGCTTTGTTCCTCGTCGGCACATTTACTCTCCCGACACTCCTGAGTGGATGAGTCACACCTAATATCTTTTTCCACTTTTAGGAAAGACATATCCTCAGTTGATACCATATGCTACCATATGAGTAACATATGCTGTTACATCTACACAGGGACCTGCTGCACAAGGTCTTTTTTGCTTTGGAGTAATTAGACTTAAGATGCGTTGACACCGGAATTGCCAACCAGTGATTATGAACCTTTATCGGCAATTTTTAGTTAAACACCTTATAACAACTGCAACTCACATTGCCGTTTTGCAATGGCAGACTGTTTTTAGTAGTTGGCAACCAAAAATTAGGAGTCCAACTGGAGTTGGTGAAGATCAAAGGCAGTTGCCCACTCCGGTCAGCAACACAAGTTGTTGCGCCAATTTGAGTGGTGACTTGAGTCTGCAACTAACCCTGCCATCCCTCCTGCCTATGGACTATCCTGCAGTTAGGATCCTTTTTCTTTACGTGTACGATACCAACAATCAAATCGTTGTTTGACATTCCTTAAAAAATGTTAAACTCAATTCTCCTTTCTAAGTTTCTAAATTGTTTTTAGTCAAATCATTTAGCAGGTCACTCCCACGATACTTTTCTCCAGCCTGCAATGAAGGTTGAAACCAGTATGTTCTTGGTCTTTCACGTTTGACTAGAATAATACAAGCTGCCGCAGCAAGAATCTGCAATGAAAGTTGTTAACTCTGGTGGCAAACGCGGCTTTAACTTTAACCAATTTTAATGAAAATAAAACCAAATGGTCACAGACTTTACCAGCTTAATATATTTTTTTGTGACAGAAGGAATATTATTAATGAGCAGAACAAATCTTTGGTGAACTGTCCTACTATACTGCACACTTTGGACATAACAAACTGATACACGTCTGAAGTACCAAGAATAAATTTTCCAAAGAACCTTTAAGTCTGTAACTGAAATCTTAGTGTTGAGATTGTTGTACGGTAACTTATTCCATCTGTTTTATTTCAGGTGCAAAAAATTCAGTAAAGAGAAAATTATTCTTATGTCTAACTTTGCAAATTCAATAAGATCAAACAACCAAATTGATCATGTAATTTCGACCATGAAGGATCTTAAGATCAACTTGGTAGTTATGTAAGTATTAGAATTATGGAATGGAATTTCTCGTGATTCTATATACATATCGCCTTTACTATTTACCTTATTGGTGTTTTTAGATCTCATTTATGTAGTTTGATTTGGCAATCTCAATATTGATCAAAAACCAGATAATTAAAATTGACACATTTGATATAAAAAATATATGTATTTATTATATTGTGAAAAAATGAGCCAAATAAGTGCATTCCCGATATAGTAAAATATGTTTGATGAGAGCCCACTTGGATAGCCCAAACCTCAAGGGACTAGTAAAAATAAAAAATCAACCAAAAATTTTAACATATTCTTGGATTTTCTTATGGTTTGATTTTGATCGATATAAAAAAGTTTGAACTATCAAAAACTTTGTTAGTATCAACAATTTTTTAACATTGATAGTATATAACACTTTTTTGAGACAGATAAAATATTTTGACTCGAAGAAGAATTTGAACTACACTATCCTCTGTACCCCTAAGTTCGTTTGATAATTGAAATTTAGTTCTTTTCACCAAATATGAAAGCCCTAGAATGGTTGGATCTAAATAATTTTGCAATTGTTTAGTGCAAGATGAAGTACGATACATTAAAAAAAGCTGAAATGAAGCCAAGCTCAATTACAGCCAAACACTATTCTTTTATATTATACTGTTTATTTATTAACTGTTTTGACATGGATATGTCTTAGATCTGGGGAGGTGGGGTGTTGGCGATTTTTAAGATAGAAAATATGTTACAGGTTTCCATAGAAACCATCAGTTATAGTATTAAATTTCTAATAAAAAAAATCTTTATATTTACTTCCCTGCGGGAAATAGGTTAGGTCATGGATATGTCTAAAGGTGATGGTTTCAGTTCATCTAAACAGCTGTTCTTATTCTTTTATATTAAAAATTCAATACAATAGCTCTGGTAGTTTCTATGGAAACCTGTTACATGTTTTCCATCTTACAAATCGCCAACAACTCCCCCTCCCCCAGAGCTAAGACATATCCATGTCAATAATAAGAACAGGCGTTTAGATGAAGTGAAAACATTCCCTTTAGACATACCCATAATCTAACCTATTTCCCACAGGGAAGTAGATACAAACATTTTTTTCATTAGTTTAGGGGTTTTATTATATTTTAGGTAAGCCAATATATTACACTGGCTTAGGAACAAGCTGAGTTTGGATTTCTTTATCACTATAGTAAAATCTAACTATGGTTTTAGTGGTCCAGAAACTGAAGATGAAAACAGTGAGAATGAACAAAAATCAAACACTCAAAGGAAAGGTGAAGCTCTGATTAGTAGGATCGTTGAAGAAGTAAGTGAAACAAACAAACGTCAGTTTAATGTTAGGTTGATGTATGGTGGTACGGTGTAATTTAAAATGCCAAGAAGGTAGTGCTACTAGTTGTTCTGTGTAAAGCCAGTCATCTGCAATGTTTCAATATTACAAAGAAGGAATTGGATGAAATAACATCTGAAGGAGAGATGTGGCGCTTCCCTTCATGTTCCATGATTAATGCGAGAAGAGTAAGTATGCAGATTCTTTTTGATACTGAAGAAGGTAAAGCTAATATTTTGCAAGTTATATTCATGATAGAGGAAGCTAAAGAGGATAGATTAGATTAAATTATTGAAATGGCGACCATACTACAAGGTATGTATTTTAAGCCAGGTAAGAATGAGGATTGAGTATAAGATGATTGAAGGCTTGTTTTGATAGAAGACTTATGGAAAAAGAAATGAATAATTCTTTTGAATTCTTATATAATAATTTGGTTAAGGAATAAAAGCAAGCCATATTATTCTTAGTATTATTTTCAACTAATATATCCAACGATTCAAATTGTTGGTTTCCCGATTTGACGTTCGTCCCAATTAATTCTGATAAGCTAAGTCCCACAGTATCATTTTTAACTGAAAGTAGAAGGAAATTTGTTATACAAGGAGTGTCGTGATTTTTCACACACCAAACCTTCTCACTCAGCTCCAAGGAACTTGCCAGAAACCGCAACTAAAAGAGACCCCAAAAGAGACTCATCCTAAATGATATATATCACTGAAGCCAACCAAGATTTAACTAGGCCTACTTGGCCTTTAGTACAGCCTAGATAAAACGTGCCACCGTATTTAATTTATATGTTTTTTGAATGCTAAAAATCAATCCAGTGTGTAAATTTATAGTCCAATTAATTTTGTTACAGACTGACGGAGTGATCTGTGGGTTTGATGAAGCGATGAGCGAGTTGGGCCGCTACCAGAAAGTCACCAGTAGAGCCGCTCCATGGTATTGTGATTTGCAAATAGGATCAGATATTTTCATTCCAGTTGTAGGTTACAAAAAAGTGAGTAAACATCTCCTTAAAGTGTCTATTACTTTCTCCCCTTATACGTAGTATATGGAGAAAGTATTGTTTTCGTCAAAATTTTCGAATTTGAGTTGAGGGTGGATATATCCGTTTTGGGGTCCCCTGAATCCAAAAAAGTGGGTTTGGACGTGATGTCTGTCCGTTCCGTGTGTCTGTCTGTGTGTGTGTCTGGATGTGTACAGTGCCACAGCCTACCCCGTTGGTCCGATTTAGATGAAATTTGGCATGTATGTATATATTCATGGTATCTCCAGGCGTTTTTTTCATTTTTTTGAATTTTTTATTTTTAAGGGTAGTTCACCCCTAAAAACCCTTAAAAAACGTGAAAAATCCAAATTTCTCAAAAACGGCTCTAACGATTTTGATTATAATTTTATAGACTATAGTGCACAAAGTAGTAAATAATTTGACACCACCCGCATGTCTGTAAAAATGACGGTTCAAAAGTTACGGGCTTTTAAATGTCAGAAAAATCAAATTTTTGAATTTTCAGCGAAAACAATAAAAGTAAAGTATAACTTGACTGGCACCATTGAAACCAGCTTAAAAAACTAAACAAATTAGTAATTTGAATTATTTGCCTACGACTAACGGTTCCAGAGAAAAGTTAAATTTACTATCTATGATAAACGCAGTACGTTGTCTAAAAGCGCCTAATGTTATTCTTATGCAGAATATAAAAAATTAATATCTTCCTTATTTTCCAACCGTTTTCTATGAAACTCGGTATGAAGCGTAAGGTCAAATCACTCAACTAAACCAACTCAAATAAGCTTGGTATTACCGGTGGGGGGGTTGTTTACCCCATACAATTCGAACAATTAATTTAACTTTGTCTCTCATGTTTTTATTTTCAGAAATGGGATGATTATTTTTGAAACAATAGATTAATAAATGATATTTAGATAAACTTTGAAGAACATGATAGTTTTATTACAGATTTTCTTTTTTAAATTTACTTAAGGGAGAAAGTATGTGTCAGTCCACTGGTACCGTTTATTTGATCTGTTATTAAATCTTTTATTAACCTGTTGATGAGTATGCCCGTCATGTGACGTGGCTAATATCGGGGCTACGCAGAGTGGGTGTATTGCCATAAAAAATAACCCCGGGAGTAAGGAAAAAAACATGGATTTCTTCAAATATATTTATTTTATTACTATGATAAATGGATAAAAACGTATTTCAAAACTATTTTAACATCTTTCATACTGATTACATCTCTTGGAACATGTTTTGGGTGTGATATATTTCAAAACGATGATGTGGATATAGTGGAAATCACCCATTATTGGCCATTACAAAGCAAGCAACAACTGAGCTGCAACAAAAAGCACTAGGTAACCCTAACAGATAGAAGAAAATACAAAAAAAAATACAAATATGCTTTATTTTCAAAATACATCAAGTATTGAAATGGCGTCTACTGGATGGTTACAAAAAATGTTTATTGTCTTCTTTCCATGAACTCGGTCAATGTATAGAATGGATTGTTGATCAGCCATTCTGTTAGAGCAGTCTTCATTCTTCTCCCGGTGTGGCATCTCAGTTCTTCTGGCAGTAGGTTATGCAGCTTCATGCCCATGTAGGAGGGTTTCTTTTCATATTAGGTGAGATGGTGAGCTAGGAGACAGTATCTTGTACCATGTCGAATGTTCTATCTCGTTGTATGTTGGAACTGTCTATTTTGTGTAAACGTTTTTCCATTGGCATACAGGATGACTTCTTTTATATAGAGATTTACTAATGTCATAATCTTCAGAGTCTTGAAAGCTTCTCTACAACTTTCTCTGAAATTTAGCTCAGCTAAGGCTCTTACAGCCCTCTTTTGCAGTATAAAAACTCTCTGAAGATTTCTTGCCGAAGTTCCTCCCCAAACAATGAGGCCGTACCTGAGATGTGTTTCAAACAGAGAATGGTAGGCTATTTTTGCAGTAGAAGGGTTGTTAATAGATTTTGTACGTTTAATCACATAAAGTGAAGAATTGAGTTTAGGAAGGAGGTTAAATTGAGGTTATCTATATGCTGTGACCAGGTAAAGACCATCATCTACGAGGACTCCTAGATACTTGGCCTGGGTATTTCTTTCTACATGAGGAATTGTTGGTACATCTTCTCCCATAAGCCAGTTGGCTTGTTTTTTCTGGATTTACTACCAAGTTGTTAGAGTGGCAATATTGGCATGCCATGTTCAGTGCTGTGAAAGATTTTACATCATCATTGTTTCCTCATAAAAGCAAGGTGATGTCATTAGCATACATCGATATCATACAAAAGTTTCCCAGGTATTCTGATATGTCATTTGTGAAGAGTATAAACAATATTGGTCCTAATATAGATCCCTGTGGCACTTCCCGATTCAGAGTTATAGGTTTGATCTATTCTTTCTGTAACTCCATTTTTTGTTTGTGTGATTTCTACTATTTGTTTCTGGTCTTCAAGATAGCTTTTGAACCACATCTTAGCTGTCAGATCAGTTGAACATTAAGTAACATACGCACCATCATATTGGCGCTAAGGGAATTATCGAGAAACATCGACGCAACCAACCTGATGAACATAATTTACCTTGACTAGTTAATTATGCATAAGTTCTAAATTATTCGTTTTTAAATAATATAATATTACTTAAATGTTTTCAGGTGTATCAAAATATTATAAATTTTTAATTTATCAGTAATATTTTAAGAAATATCAAACATCCGTCATCCCGTCATATGACGTGGATCCTCAGGGGGAAATAAACGTCACATGACGGGCTCATTTGTCGTTACTCCTCATTTATAAAAAAGGTGATTCTAGCGATACTTTTACGTCTTTGTAAATGATTGAAGCTTATTGGTTGTGCTTAATTTGAATTGTTTTAAAATATTGGATATTTTAGTGATTATGTGTCTCTATAATTACAGCACTGTAGCTGTAATTATAGTGATAAAGGCTTTTATTTTTTGGAACTCAAAATAATAATTTCTTTTTTTAATAAACATGTTTTATTGATGATATTAAAATGATTTCATTACGCAGGGTAATAAGTTGTCCCAGAAAGTATGTTGAATGTATCTGGTGTGAAACCAGTGACAGGAACACCTGTGACTGAAGCCTTGAGCAGTCATCTCTGACTTGCCTTTGTGACTGGCACCACTAATAGTTTACTGTCTTGACTGATATAGCCTAGTGATATGAGTCACTATACATCTTAGACACATAGTGATAACAGTTTAGTTAGCACTGTGCACAAAGTGATGACAGTTGAGTTAGCACTGTGCAGACACATAGTGATGGCAGTTGAGTTAGCACTGTACAGACTGTACTGTAGACACATAGTGATGGCAGTTGAGTTGGCACTTAACTGTAGCACTGATGACTGTAGACACATAACATAGTTCAGTTGAGTTAGCACTGTATAGACAATAGACACATAGTGATGGCAGTTGAGTTAGCACTGTATAGACACATAGTGATGGCAGTTTAGTTAGCACTGTATAGACTATAGACACATAGTGATGGCAGTTGAGTTAGCACTGTACAGACTGTAGACACATAGTGATGGCAGTTGAGTTAGCACTGTACAGACTGTAGACACATAGTGATGGCAGTTGAGTTAGCACTGTACAGACTGTAGACACATAGTGATGGCAGTTGAGTTAGCACTGTGCAGACTGTAGCACAAAGTGATGACAGTTGAGTTAGCACTATACAGACTGTACTGTAGACACATAGTGATAACAGTTGAGTTAGCACTGTACAGACTGTAGACACATAGTGATGGCAGTTGAGTTAGCACTGTACAGACTGTAGACACATAGTGATGGCAGTTGAGTTAGCACTGTACAGACTATAGACACATAGTGATGGCAGTTGAGTTAGCACTGTGCAGACTGTAGACACATAGTGATAACAGTTGAGTTAGCACTGTGCAGACTGTAGCACAAAGTGATGACAGTTGAGTTAGCACTAAACAGACTGTACTGTAGACACATAGTGATAACAGTTGAGTTAGCACTGTACAGACTGTAGACACATAGTGATAACAGTTGAGTTAGCACTGTACAGACTGTAGACACATAGTGATGGCAGTTGAGTTAGCACTGTGCAGACTGTAGCACAAAGTGATGACAGTTGAGTTAGCACTGTGCAGACTGTAGCACAAAGTGATGACAGTTGAGTTAGCACTATACAGACTGTACTGTAGACACATAGTGATAACAGTTGAGTTAGCACTGTACAGACTGTAGACACATAGTGATGGCAGTTGAGTTAGCACTGTGCAGACTGTACTGTAGACACATAGTGATGGCAGTTGAGTTAGCACTGTGCAGACTGTAGCACAAAGTGATGACAGTTGAGTTAGCACTATACAGACTGTACTGTAGACACATAGTGATAACAGTTGAGTTAGCACTGTACAGACTGTACTGTAGACACATAGTGATGGCAGTTGAGTTAGCACTGTACAGACTGTAGACACATAGTGATGGCAGTTGAGTTGGCACTGTGCAGACTGTAGACACATAGTGATGGCAGTTGAGTTAGCACTATACAGACTGTACTGTAGACACATAGTGATAACAGTTGAGTTAGCACTGTACAGACTGTAGACACATAGTGATGGCAGTTGAGTTAGCACTGTACAGACTGTAGACACATAGTGATGGCAGTTGAGTTAGCACTGTGCAGACTGTAGCACAAAGTGATGACAGTTGAGTTAGCACTATACAGACTGTACTGTAGACACATAGTGATAACAGTTGAGTTAGCACTGTACAGACTGTAGACACATAGTGATGGCAGTTGAGTTAGCACTGTGCAGACTATAGACACATAGTGATAGCAGTTGAGTTAGCACTGTACAGACTGTACTGTAGACACATAGTGATAACAGTTGAGTTAGCACTGTGCAGACTATAGACACATAGTGATAGCAGTTGAGTTAGCACTGTACAGACTGTAGACACATAGTGATGGCAGTTGAGTTAGCACTGTACAGACTGTAGACACATAGTGATGGCAGTTGAGTTAGCACTGTACAGACTGTAGACACATAGTGATGGCAGTTGAGTTAGCACTGTACAGACTGTAGACACATAGTGATGGCAGTTGAGTTTGCACTGTGCAGACTGTACTGTAGACACATAGTGATGGCAGTTGAGTTTGCACTGTACAGACTGTACTGTAGACACATAGTGATGGCAGTTGAGTTAGCACTGTACAGACTGTAGACACATAGTGATAACAGTTGAGTTAGCACTGTGCAGACTGTAGCACAAAGTGATGACAGTTGAGTTAGCACTATACAGACTGTACTATAGACACATAGTGATAACAGTTGAGTTTGCACTGTACAGACTGTACTGTAGACACATAGTGATGACAGTTGAGTTAGCACTGTACAGACTGTAGACGCATACTGATGACAGTTTAGGTTGTTTTCAAAAGAAATAATGTCAATAAATTTTGTATTGATGATTTCAGTTTGATTCTAAAAAATCTCTAGTTTGGAAGACGAAGAGTGTAGATGGAAGTGCCATAACTCAAGAGCAGGTTTATTTTGAAAAGGAACAAGAAGTGGATAAAAGTGATGTAATCAACAGTTACCCTTTTGGACAGAACCTCGTCCCTTTTTCTGGTGAGAATTCACCATTAGCTGTCATACTTTTGGGATGTGGGAAAATTGTATTGTTCTATGAATCTAGAAGAAAACTGTCCTTTTAAATTTTTAATTTGGCTAATTACACAGCACTATTAATGCTTTAACTCTAGAAACATCCATCGGTGATATTTTCACCAACAGGGTCGTTCCTACAGTTTTACTATCAAAATTTTCAACGACTGCCGTGTACTGTTTTAAGCTGTTGTATTAAAACAAAACTAAGTCAAAGACGTGCAATATATATATCATTGGAAAGCTAAGATTCTAAACTATCGATTTATATGTCTTTGAGTTTATAAATGTCTGATTGCAGATAACTTTTATGCAATATTATACTATTCTTAAATACGTTGGTCGAATTTTCTCACCTTTTTGATAGCAATATGTGGCTTTCGACGCTCAAAATCAAAACTTCATTATTGTCGTTTAGCATCTTGTTAGAGTAACCACTTCAATTATTGAAACTCTGTTTTTTCTTAGATGCCGACAAAGCTGCAGTTGCTCTACCCACAGAAAAATGTTTCCAAGTAATAGGATTCACCAAAAAACGTAATGTCCCCCTCCATATATTTGTTGGAGACACGGTGTTCTATATAACACCCAGAAGTGGGTATGATGTAAGTAACTTCTTCAAAATAAAATTTGTTTATGCTAGAAATGCCTACTTTTAGTTTTCCTCACAGCAGCAAACCTGCATACTCTATCCCATGTAATAATAAAGAGAATAGGCAAATAATTCTAATATTTATTGACAGATATTGATAAAACATTATTATTATACTATTTATTTATTTGGAAATTTGCTGAGTATGCAGGTCTGCTGATATAGGGGTATATTTTATCATCATCATAGGAAAAAATCAGTGAACTGACAATACTTTCTCCAAGTATGTTCAAAGACAATCTATAATAACTACTGTTCTCCAAGTTCATCTAAATAAAATTGTTTAATATTTTTGTTTAAAAAATAATCATATTTCTGAAAATAAAAACAAGAGAGACAAAGTTAAATTAATGTTCGAATTGTATGAACTATACAGTTTTTGAGTTGCTGTAATTAATTGTTACACTACATACCAAGTTTCAAAAACTTAAAAAATAAGGAAGAATTGATTTTTTAATATTCTCCATAAGAATACATTGGACGCTTTTCAGACAACGTACTGTATCATGGACAGTAAATAACTTTTCTCTGGCCGTTAGTCGTAGATCAATTTTCAAAATACTAATTTGTTTAGTTTTTTAAGCATTAGTGATAGTCAAATTGTACTTTACTTTAATTGTTTTCGCTGAAAATTTAAAAATTTTATTTTTCTACATAAAAGCCATAACTTTTGAAGTCATTTTTACAGACAGCTTTCAAATTATTTAGTATTGTGCACTATAATTATTGATATCAAAATCGTTAGAGCTTTTATAAAAATTTGGATTTTTCACGTTTTTTAAGGGTTTTTATAACTAACCCTTAAAATCAAAATTCATATAAAAAAAACGCTAATACCGTGAATATATATATACATGCCAAATTTTCTATAGAATAGGCTGTGGCACTGTACACATAACACACACAAACACACAAAACAAAAAGGACGGACAGAATCATCCAAACCCACTTTTTTGGATTCAATAAAAACATATATATAACTATTCGAAAATTTGCTGAAAACAACTTTCTATATTATATTTAAGAGAATAGGAAAAAATTGGGAAAGTATTATTTTGACTTTTTTCCACCAAATAAGCATAGACTAGAATTCTTAACTTACCCTCTAAGGGCTAATTTAATTTAACTAGCCTATATTTGTTTATTGAATCGGGACAGGTCAATGTAAGTACAATAATTTTCAGTGCATGTTATTTTTTCTCCAGAAAATTTGGCAACCCTTTAACCCTAGAAATGGCAAAGTCGTAATTTACGACGCATTTACATATTCAATAAGAATTGGCAGGTGGAGGCATCTGTCGTGAGTTTAGTGTACTTGTTCGACACAATCGCCTACGAGACCGTCTTACCCTCTGGGGGAAAACAACCGAAACTGCTCTCGTAGTACACGAGCCTGCCACCGGGCAGGTCTATAACCAAGTAAGCGCTTTCTACTCCTAGGCACTGACTGTCCGAGCCGGCTAACGCGCTACGCTGACGAGCGTAACGTTCTAGCCATTCGGAAGTGCTAGGGTTCGAATCCCGACCATGAGCAATCCCAATTTGGCTTGCAAATGTGTGGTAAAGCGGAGTGGAGGGCCCACCTTAAATAAACGGTGACCGGCTTGGGTGGAAGTTGACGGCATTTGTAGGCGTAATTGGGATTGCAGTGGACACCTGTTTTGCTTTTGTGGCTAGTGGTTATAAGGGGGGGGGGCATGTTTTAAGCTTTTTTTGTTTAAACTTTCATATTTCAAGAAGATATTAGTAATTATTTTTATGTTACAGTTAAGAGTAAAATACTTGCCACTTTTAGGGTTAAGGTGCAAAATCAATACAATCCTTCTAATCCTTGATTGGTTTACAGGGAGCAAGACAGGCCATTTCAGCCCTTGCGAAGGTGCTTCTTGATCAGCAAATGGTTGCTATTGTTCGGAGAGTTTACAGTAAGAACTCAGCTCCAAGACTAGGCGCGCTTGTACCAACGTCCGAGGCAAGAAATCCTTCCTGTTATGTAAGCCTGGAACAATTTTGTTTATTCATTTTTACTTTCTTCTTATAGACCTAGAATTTTGAGGAAATATTGTTTTTGTAACTTTTTATGCCTTTTAGAGTACAAATTTATTTTTAAATATCTTGATATATATTTATAATATTGCTAAGACAATACATCCTTGGTGGATCAATCAAAAGCTCTTAGGAATGATAGGGCTAAAGTTCTCTGTCTGCGGGAAGGCAGAACGTTCTTTAAATGTTGTCAGGAATCGTGAAAGGAAACATCTTAAGTTGCTATATCTTTGTCTATTGGATACTTGCAGATTTTTCAAAGAAGGCTCTATAACCGCAACATATCTTTGGCTAGATTGTCCAGTCTCAGCTTGAAAAAGGCTCCAATATTTTGGGATGCATACAATTGGGCAAAACAAGTTCAAAGAGCCATCAGTTTGCTAACGTTATTTATAAAGAGCTTTAAGCTGGAGTAATTTGTAGGTTGCCACGATTGACCTCTAAAGTCGAGGTCGCAGAGAATAGCTATATCCAAGCCCTAGAATGAAAAAAGGCAATCACAATCAAAGTGGTGTCAACTGACTAGACAGGACCCCCACAGTAAACACCATGAGCAGGAGTCATGAACTATTGTAGGCCTACTTTTACTGTGTCATAACATAACTAGATGTGCCTCATAAACGTAATTTGTTTAGAAATTCCTCAATCCTTCAATTAAAATGTGATGATTAATTTTTTTAAATGATGTAAATATATTCATTCATCTCTCTTCATTGCTTGGAAACGTTTATTTTAATTAAACAAAAATTCACAAAAAATTCTCATTCTCAATTTTTATTTCTTCTTTAAAAATCAATTGAATAACTATATTAAGTCATTTGGCAATTTTCTTCAAATATCATGATATATAATAATAATAATTCTTTATTCATCAAAAAATATATAATACAATACATTACAGTAGTAATCTTATGAAATTCACATATCAATAAACCACTCAACGGATAAACAAATACATAAACCAACTATACTTATACAACAAAATAAACTACTAGCGTATTTAGACCTTAACATTTATGATGGATAACTGGGTTGCCCCGAGACTACGCCCGATTGGGGTCCCTTCACTACACATACATGAATTCAAAGGAAAAAACAGATATGCCAAGCTGTTATTTTTTGCAATAAAATTAAACATCCAAATGAAAAAATAATTTAAAAAAGCATAGTGTGCTTACTTAAGACTGCTAAAATTAAAACTGCAACATATATAACTCAATTTACAGTAGAAGAAACTTAGGTAAAATATGAATTGGAGAAGTAAATTTGGAAGTAATTCTAAAAGTTATTCGGCAAAATTAAAAAAAAGGAACAAAATAAGCTAAATTTGAGGCTTAAGTAAAACCTCAACATCGTCAACCTTATGAATCCAGTATCGAAGTTTACTCAAATAATTAGTACCCTCAGTAATTTGAGAAATAGAATTAAATGTTATGTTGAATAACCTAGGCCCGTTAAACGAATAGAAATGTTGAAAGTGTGTTAAGTTGGGTTTAGGAACCACCAAAGTGTGATCGGAACGTAACTGGTAAGGCCTTAAGTGATCAGTATGGTTTGCAACACTCCTACTAAAAACTAAACGCAAAACCTTGTAAATATACAGATTTCTAAATGAAAGAATTTTCAATTGTTTAAAAAGAGGTAAAGCATGATCGAATCTAGGTTTCTTCATTATTGTTCTTACTATACACTTCTGTAATGTAACTATTGGTTTGATTGTTGATAAGTACGTTCCTCCCCAAGATGTCAGCCCATAACCCAGTCTGGATCCTACTAGGGCATGGTAAATTGTGATTAGAAAATTTCTGGGACACATATCTCGTAAAAAATAAAACTTCCGAATAACGCTATATAATTCTCCTTTTATTTTGTTAACTTGGTCCTTCCAGCCAAGTTTGGAATCAATAATTAGCCCCAAATATTTTATTTGCTTTACTTTTTCTATTTCAATGCATATTCCCTTACAGTTAATATTCCTCAGACATTCAGAATTATGGTAAATTAAGTTATTAGTACAAATTACTTCTTTTTTAATATTAAATATCATATATTTAGTCTTATTACTTAGGGTTAATGCGTGTTTATTAAACCAAAACTCTAAACATCCGAGATCATATTTCATTAAATCATATAGCATTTTAATGTCTGCACATTTATAACTGAGTACTGTGTCATCAGCAAATGTAGTTACTCACTTAAAGTAAAGCACTCAATTTTATTAGAAAAATTACAATCTTTAGGAGTATCAAAAAATTCTCTAAATTGGTTTCAGTCATATCTTTGTGACCGCAGTCAGTATGTCGATATAACGTTTTTATCAAACTCAAATAAACTTATTAGTATATGCTCAGAAACTCGTCCCGTTAAATTTGGCGTACCACAGGGTTCAATATTAGGTCCACTGTTGTTTTTATGTTATATGAAAAACATGGACAATGTCTTGTTATTCAAACCAAATTCAAAATTAAGTTTATATGCCGATGATTCAAACTTGAAATTATCATCAGAGACTTTGGAAGAAACTGAAATAAATTGTAAACTAGAATTAGAAAACATTAATAAATTTCTCAAGGATCATAATTTGTTGTTGAATGTAGAAAAAACTAATTGTATTCATTTTAAAACAAAACAAAACAGAAACAAGAGAGAACCAGTGATAGATTTGAATTCTCAGCAAATTATAATAAAATCCAGTGCTCAGTTTCTTGGCTTAACTATTGATCAGCATTTAGATTGGAATGGCCATGTGGGCAAAATTTTAACTAAAATTTTAAAATTAGCTCTGGCCTATTTGCTTTAAAGAAAATGTCCTTTTATTGTAATATTGAAACACTGCGTAAAATCTACTTTGCACACGTCCATTCCCGTATTTCCTTTGTGATTTGTTTATTTGGAGCAACTTCAAAAATTAATCTTGACAATATATTAAAAAAACAAAAATATGCAATTAGAATAATGCTAAAATTAAAACATGATGCCTCGGTGAAAAAACACTTTGTTGATCTCAATATTTTAACAGTCTACGGACAGTATATTTTTGACTCCATTTTAATCGAAGTTAAGGAAGCTGATTCTCGTCCTTCAGATTATATTTCAACTCTTCATAAATACAATACGAAACATAAAGACTCCATAATAACAAATAAACATAAAACACAATTTATTGAAAAAAACCTCCCTACATTGGCCAGAGATTTTTAAATATAATCCCTAAAGAAATTAAAAAAGAAAGTAACAAAAACAGATTTAAAAAAAGATTAAAAGAACATCTGATTAAAATAGCTCCATATTCTTTTGATGACTTTTTCCACCCATCACAGTCATTATAATTATATTAACCACTCTGAATCATATTAAAATCTGCTGTATGGAGTGGATGAGATTGTCACTTAGGCTAGTTTTTTGTTGTTGTGCAACCTGACACTATTCAATGTATATATATTGTACAAAATAATGAATAAAGAAGTTTGAATTGAATTGAATTACCTTACCATTAAATTTAGCTTCACAAAGCTAAATTATGATAATAATTAAGCTAAATATATGATACTAGCCAAAGTACCCGTTCTTCGCACGGGTAAAAAAGGCTGAGAGGTGTAGGCTCTACAGATACATTTAAGTTATTGATAATTAATTCTTTATTGTTTACAAAATGACAAAACACGTGTCTAAGTATATGTCTAAACATGACAAAGTAACATATGTCAAATATTGGGAGAGGATAAGCATTAACGTAATAGAGGCAGGCATCGGGAAAAAATTAAAAAACTACCATTCCACTATTTCGAACTAATAATTCACTAATTTCGATCCAGCAGTTTATGTGTAAAAATTAACTTTATTTCTTCTTCTTCCCGAACTGTCAAAATGTAAAGTAAACGGATGTTGACATTAAAAACTGTAAACATTGAATCCCAGGGTATTTACAGCAATCATGTCTTCTGCTTCTCGAACTGTCAAATTTTAGTGTTCACAGCTGTTGACATTCAAGTAATTTTATGTTTTCATTTTCTAAAAATGTAAACATTGAAACTTAGGACGTTCACAGCCTGAGAGGATTTTAAGGAAATGAGTATGCCTATGTGTTGCATGAGTTTAAGATCTGCCTTTGTGTAAAATTTCAAACTGTTTGGTTCAGTATTTTTTGCGTTCACTTGTCACAACAAACCCACCAACAAACATACAGACACCACCTCTTCTTTATAATATTATAGATTGAATGAAGTTTAGTTAAACTTGTTGAGTTTTTGTTTGAGTTTGTTTACATATTTTTAAAAAAATATATAAAATGAAGCTAGGACTATTGTTTAATCTATGTATTTTTTGTAGTTCTTTTACTGGGTCCAATTACCGTTTGCTGAGGATGAGAGGCGTTTAAGGTTGCCATCGCTTAGAAAAGAAATTCCAACTCAAGAACAACTGGAAGCTGTGGATAACCTCATTGATTCCATGGACCTCTCACAACTGTTAGTATTTATATATATATTTTTTTGGGTGAAGATTATACTTTCTGTTACGTTTTTATGTCTTATTTTAGTACAGTAGGTCATGTGCAAATAAATGGTAGAAATTCCTGGGTCGAGCTTAATGAAGACTTGAGTTTGGTCAAAATATCAATGTTCACAAGATAACTGAAACTGAAAATTATGGGAATTACTGGTACTTTCGAGGAACTGATGCCATTACATTCCATTACAACTTGGTAACTGGTTGCAGTAACATATTAATTTTGCAACCTGTTACTGGCCCATTCCTGAGGCATCACTATCAACACACCAAGACAAAAACCTACCACGTAGGAATCCAACCAAAGTCTCTCAGGGTATACCCTGTTACCAGCCATTCGTTTGTTCTTGGCCGGCTGGCATATAATCCATTCTGCCTGGAATCCAGGCATCCCACCGTTTGTTCCGGCTGCGCAGTAATGAAACAAAATTATTTGCATTGTTCTACCCTGTTACTAGCCTTTAGTTCGTTTCGGTTCAGCACAGGTAAAATGCCAAGAATAATATAACGTAACATTTTCATTGTAATTTCTATACTAACGTGCACACTCTTGCTTAGAGTGTTAAATTATTATATTTAATTGTTTTTTTTTTGTTTCTGACTAAATCATTACAGGTCATTCAGAATGTTTGTTGTAGAGAACGTGAATAATTGTAGAGCATGTTTTCAGTATCAGTATCAGTATGTTTTCAGTATCTATTTTTCAGTATGCTCAGTAATGTTATCTTAGTAACTGTAAAAAGTTTGTAACAGTGTTAAGTAAGTTTTTCATATTGCTTTTTTTCCATTTTAGAATCTGCTACGAGAATGAGCTATTTCCCCACAAAGTAATGCTATAAGTAAGCTGAGAGTTAAAAAAGGCTTAGTATGCCATGGCTTAAATTTTTTGAGTTTTCTTAGCAAAGCATTTGCCCTTGCCAGCTTCTTACAAAGGTGTTGTAATATGTTCTTTCCATCTTAATTTGTTATCTATATAAATCCCGAGTATCCTTCTATGTTATATAACGCCCACCTCTAGAAACTGTTAAAATACACCTATGTTAACCTAACCATAAAGTTAAACCTTGAAGTTAAATAACCTTCAGTTGCCACCTAAGATCTATCTTAAAGTATGTATTGAAAGTACCCCTTAACTCAATTATAGTCACATTCGTATTTTAAATTCTTTGTTTTATTCAGAGATGAAGATGAAGACCCGTACAGACAGCCTGTAAATCCAGCAATAGAACACAGAAACGACTTGATCACCTTGAAGGTTCTGAACCCATCTTCTGAATTGCCCACTGAGCCTTCGGAGAATGTACAAAACTTGTTGAAACCGTTACCAGAACTGCTGGAGAATGCAGCAGAAGCCTTGGACAACATTAGGAGACTTTTCACTCTGGAACTTGTTGTACAAAAAGATCATCGTAGAAAAGCTGCTGATGTCTTCAACAGGTACAACTTACGTAGACATCCACATATAACAAATCTTAATAATTAGTTTTATGTCCAAAAAATACTGATTCTAAACTACATACTGTCATGTTTCCTATGAAAATTAACCCTAGAAGTGGCAAGCTTTTTACTCTTAACTGTAACATAAAAATAATTACTAATATCTTCTTGAAATATCAAAGTTTAAACAAAAAAAGCATAAAACATGCCCTCCCCTTATAACCACTAACCACAAAAGCAAAACAGGCGTCCACTGCAATCCCAATTAAGCCTACAAATGCCGTCAACTTCCACCCAAGCCGGCCACCGTTTATTTAAGGTGGGCCCCCCTCTCCGCTTTACCACACATTTGTAAGCCAAATTGGGATTGCTCATTGTCGGGATTCGAACCCTAGCACTTCCAAATGGCTAGAACGTTACGCTCATCAGTGTAGCACGTTAGCCGGTTCAGCCACTCAGTACATAGGAGTAGAAAGCGCTTAATTGGTTATAGACCTGCCCAGTGGCAGTCTAGTGCACTACGAGAGCAGGTTCGGTTGCATGCCCCCAGAGGGCAACACGATCAAGTAGGCGCTAGTGTCTTAACAAGCTCACTAAACTGACGACAGATGCCTCCACCTGCCACTTCTTATTGAATATGTAAATCCGTCGTGAATTACGACTTTGCCAGTTCTAGGGTTAAAAAAGAAATAAATGTTATCAGTGGACTGGCAAAATACTTTCTCCCTTCAGTCAAGTATAAAAAATACAACTTTTAATATAACTACACAAGCATTGTTGTTTATTTAAATACCCATTATAGATTCAGTATTTTAAAAATTAGCACTGAATATCTTAAACTAATAGCAAGAGAAAATAAGTTGAGAAACTTTTTGGGCTTTACTCCCCCCCTCCAAGGTGGTACTCGAGTGTAACTCGAGTTCCTATCTAAACTTTTTAATCTGGCAGCTTAAGATTTTTGTAGTTTGGTTTTGCAAAAAGTATTCCCCTGAAGCTGCAGGGAAATCTTATCAATTTGTTTACTTTTAACAACCAAAAGACTCACCAACACTTTTGACTACTTTAGTTTTGTTGTGCCTAGTGATAAGCTCTGCATGAACTGTCTTAAAAACTATTACATAAAACCATTATTTATTTTTTTAGAACTATGAATGGTCAACCAGCAGGTGACGTTACCCCAGAAAACGACATCGGACCTGTTGCAAATTTCATTCAAAGCACAGTCACCGAAGTTGGAACAGTTGATCCTGAAGGAAACTTCTTGAAGTTACTGGAACAGGGGGAACCCTTTGATATCTGTATGTTAATCTCTAATGAAAGGTCTACTTTTTCAGAAAACTACTTCTCCATTTATATAAATAAGTATTGTATTTTTGCTGAATTCACTTTACTGTTCATGAAGTTTTTTTTAAATTTAATACTAAGAGCAGATATTAGAAAGTAATACATGAATTCCATAACCTAAGAGGAAACAATATACAACATAAAACAAATAGCCTTGAGACATTAGGTTTTATCTATTTTATAGGTAACTTCTTGATTATTATGGTACTTGCTGAAACATTAAATGGATGTAAATATAATTCTAGTCTTTTCACATTTCAATGTATTTTCGTGAATAGAATCAAAAGTATTTTTAATGTTGAGAAAGATAAATTGAATTTAAATATACAATTTTTTTTATCTTTAATGTGGGATTAAAGATAAAAAACCCAGAACGCTTCATTCCTAATTCTATTAAATTTTGCTTTACATATTCAAAATCTTTTATTGGACTTTTCCAATGTGCCTGTGTTTTTAACTACACAACGTTTCTGGAGATGGAGAAACTCCTCCCATTTTCAAGTGATTACCTAATAATTTACTTTAAAAACTGAATATTTATTTAAATTATTTCACATGGATCAACACCATATTGGAAGTGTTACAATATAAAATCTGTAATAAAATTAGAAATAGCCTGAAAGTGAAATAATGTTGTGTGTTACAGTGTGTGAACAAATGCAAACTGCCATCCAAAAGTTGATTCTAGCGTCAAGTAGTTCTGTAGGAATACAGAAAGCCACTTCAGCGCAGAAACTGCTACGCAAACATTGCGTTTCCAAGAACCCAGCTGCGTATAACATGTTTGTCTCATCATTGAAAGACGACCTTGGACAAAGGGGGAACACAGATCTATGGAGTACAATCACTCAAGGTGACTTTTACGATTTGTTATTCTTTTACAATAGTTAAGTACACATTCTGGTACCTTTTAATCATTTTTGACATATTGAGAAGGAACAGTTCAATAAGTCATGGTAATCCAAATGTTAATCGTATAACATTTGTTTACCTTTTTGTTTTTTATGTTAACACTTAACCTCGAATGACACATTACTAGTTTTTGCATATTATTATTTATATAATTTGTTGATAGGTTAAAAGGATTAGTATTGTTCATGTACGTGTTAAGATAGTTAAGAGAGATAAAAGGTTTGAATTACCGTACCAAATTGCAGAGAGACTTGGGCTGATCACATCAGAAGAATCCCCGCAAAGTAACGTCAGTGCTGATGAAGCAGAGGTATTTTACGAGATGAAAAAACTGGAATCTCAAGAAGAGGTTCAATATGAAATGGAAGCAGAAGATTTGGTGAGATACGTTGGCGTGTATTGAATCTAATTTGGTTTGTTATTGAAACTTTTATGCCATTACCACTGGAAGTTACTTGAAAGAACACACAGGGTCTTTTAGACCAGGTTATATTAAATACTCCTGCAAGCTGGCAAAAGATTTTTTCATACATTTTCAAACTTTATGTATTATACAATAAGTATATACATTAACTAAAGTTATTATATGATATGAAAGAAATGAATAATAGGCTATATTAGATTGATCTAAAAACTTGTTACGTGGGAGGGAAAAACAGACTGACCTCTTAACTAATGGGGTGTACCGTACAATAAAGGGACAAGGACGTAAGACGAGTCCATTGAAAAGAATATAGGGTGGATGCTCACAGATTATTCCACTCTCAGTCTGGAAGACCGTGACGCGCCCTCTCCAGGGTTATAATAAAACTGATGTCCAAATGAAAAGTTAAATTATGTTTAGGCTATCAGTAATCCTCACATTCAGTGTATACTTATAACTACTAATTCAAAATTAAATTTATAAATATATTATGGAATCAAAAAGTAACGTAATAACTTTTGAGAAACCTTAATTTTATGAGAGTATATTTCTTATGTTAAGTATTACGCTTTCTAGAGGTGCATTTTGCCTCAACAGTTAACCTGCAAATAAGGGTTTTGTAATGAATATGTATTAGGGAAAAAAGATAAAATTGTACTGAGAAAATGTATCTCAAATTTAAAACCAAAGTACATAAATATATCTTCTCAATATATAATTTTCTTTACAAAAACCTGTCATGAAATTTAAAACCAATTTTTCTATGAAATCTTTCGAAATGTAATTATAATAGTATTTTTAAAAACATTGAAAATGTGTAAAGTTACACATTTTAAACAGTTTTCTATTATTTATGAAGATATATTCATTACTGACTGCTGAAAAAAAATTATACTCCACTGGTTGATATAAATTTAAATGCAGTACGGTTACAATAATTAAAACAACCTTGTGGTGCTATCAATGGCACTACAGGCTATATAATCTGGATGGACATTTCTGTTACGGAGATATACCTGATGTCACACCTCGTTAGAATTAACTACTCGTATCAACTAGGCTCTTTTAGTTTAACCCTACTTCTTCCACAATTTGTGATTTACACTGGGATTAATTTTTTTTACAGCTAGATGAACTTTAAATGATCCTGAACACGTCACACCCAAAGAGGATCATCACAGGTCAACCATAAAAAATATTATATCTTCTCATTTTTTTACATGTTTATTAAACTATAAATAAAGTATAAAAATTGGACTTCTTCTTAGTCTTCTTCCATTTTCAAGTTATCTTCGTTGTTTTTCTGCATTATTTTCCTATATTCTCGTACTTTGATTTTTCTAGGCATAATTTCTGAAATATGTGATCATATAAGTATGTAAATAATTATAAAATGTTAGAGTCATCTTTCATACTTTTTATCGACATTAAAATTATTTATTGTTCATTTAGACAAAAACTAAGCACTGTATAAAAGGCACATAAGCCAAAATGAATAGGATTAACATTGATTCTTTCAATAGGTGTATTCATTATATGTATGTAAATAACCATTCATGTTTATAATACACACAGAAACAAAAAGATAGACTTGTGCGCCTTTTGTACTTTTTTAAAAATTCATGGTCATCACCACATATAATCCCCCTCTCTGGTAAGTGTTGAAATCTTAAATATAAATAGATAGTGATATTTGCCCGTAAAATACTGTGGTCGTGTCTAGACTCCATATTATGTTAAATTAATTTTAAGTATTTTCTTTTAAAAGTCTTGATAGACCTAACTTTGCTTCCATAAAGACGTTTTTCATTTAATTCCATTAATTTTTTCTATTTGGTCTCAAAAGTTACATTTGAGACGTTTTATGATAAAAGCAAGAAAACACCATACACACCTCTAAGGAATGTCATGTTATCACTAGTCTGAACTACTTCTGCCAACTGCTTGTACTCTAATGTGTTTGACGTATGCTTTTTATGAGCATTCTGAGCAAGATGTTGAATGAACAGTTCCTGAAAATAACCAGAGAATTTATATTACATAATATTTACTTGAACATTAAATAAAATACAATATTAGACAAATAAAACACAAAATAACATTGACGATGTTAAAAGAACTAACAATGGGCATGGTAGTCTAGGTTTTAGATTATGTTCCATAATTTCACTTCATCTTTTAGGACTTTAAACTTTCCCAGTTTTAAAATATCTAGACAGTCGAGCTATTACATACAAATACTACATAATTAATACGAATACTATTACATACACATGAGCTATTGATGGAAGCGTGGGAAACAGATAAATGGACGAACAGAACGGTCGGTTATCGGGAGGAGTTGGTCATAGGCCCCTATTTATTTCAAAATAAATTTTACTATAGCCTAGTTTTTTCTGTGTTGTAAATTAATATGGGCTACTTGCTGTTCACTATTAATAGGCCTACTGTAGGTCCCTAATATAATATCATTAGTAGGCCTACCATCAATGAGATATTGCAGTTTAACACATTCTTCGAAAGACTAATAGACTGCAGACAATATAAGCTATTTCGACTTTTTAATGTTTTAGGCTACTTTAAAATTATTTATCTCTCACTCACTACAACACGGACATATCTACGGTTGCCACCAGAACTCTATAAAGATTCTGTTAAAAATATTAATTCTCAAGATCTAGGATGATAACAAAGAAAGACTGAATTATTTTAAGGTAAAAAAGTGCAGAATGGGTGTTCTTTTTTTGAGTTGTATGGTAACATTGTTCAGGCCTAAAGATTACTGGTAAACCTAATTCATTACCCAAGATCAATTACTTTAATCACCCATAAACAGTTTCATCAAATATTTGTATTAATCATAACAGTTTCCAAACTAGGCCCTACAATCTAATCTGCTATTCATAAGGAAACTCACAGTAGCCCTGGTCACAAGGTGTAAAGCATCTTGGCCAATATTTTCTACATCAGGTGAACTTTTCATGATCAACCGAACTCTAGATACAGGTAACTGCAATTCTTTTCCCATTTTCTTAAATGTTTCTCTATATAAGAACTACTTAACTAAAATATTGTTATTCTGTTGGTCTATAAGATATTCCTCCAAAATATGTTGTCTAATTTACTTGAAACACTCTATACAAATAAAAACTGAGTTATAAGTTAATAATAATTATCATCACAGGAGAATAAAAATCGTTAAATCTGATTTGAACTGTGGTTTCTATCGTTAACCTAAATCTTTCACAAAACCCTGAAAACAATAAACATAAACAAAATCGAAGAAGGCAAGGCTCGAGAACCGGGAAACTGTTGACATGGAGTAACGTAATTGAGGCCATAGACTTTATTTCCCATTATTTAGTCTAGTGCCATACAAAAATTACGTCACGTATCAAGTGGAATGATGTTTCATGAAAATAAATTTTTACATGAGGTTTCAGTAAAAGTCAAATGCAATCATTGTTTAATAATCCATGTTAAAATATTGATTTTACAATTAACTTAAACCATCTTATGTCGATAGCCGCAGATCATTATTATCAATTGAAATTTATCCACTTCGTCAATCATACAAATTCCTCACTTTTAAAATAAAAGTGTCGAAAATAGTTATTTTGATATTTTGTGTTTGGTCATGAGTAGATATGTGACAATGTCAAGTTGATTTTTCGTTATCAAACGCGTCGTCATGGAGTTTGAAGGTGTTGAAGGAATAGATGTTTGTGCTTGAATAATTATTTTAATTAAAAAAACATGTAAAACTAACTTCTAAGTCAACATGTATAAAATTAGGCTAGACATGAGTTTTCCGCCCTGGGACCGGGCCCATGTCTAAATCTGGACATGGGGAAAATATTTGGTCACTTAGTGCAAGTACTGGCTAGAAATGTATGACATGCCCATCATAAGCTACCTTTCCAAGTTGCCTATAAGTTTCGCTGAAGACAGAAGATGACTCATTTCTATATAGTTTTAGCTGGTGCCTTTGTTCCCAGACACAATTTTCTCCGGGGATCGAACCCATGACCTCTTGCACCAAAGACGCTAACCGTTAAACTAGCAATTGTAGGATTATTTTGAAGCAAGGATGCTTGGAATAAATTCAAGTCAGATATGTTGTCCGAATATTTCTCCGGAAAAAATGACACAATTTATTCCTACTAGTAGTCGACACCAGTCCTGAACATTCAGAAATGGTATATTGATCCAATTGGACTCATAGAGACACACGGCCCAGCTACGAAGCCATCCTGTAACACTGGAGTGAGTTACTCTCACGCTTGACATCTTCAATAATTATTAAATTATAGAAATGGTGATCTACCCAGGTTGGTATTTTAGCCAAGTATAGATGAAAAATAAGTGTGAGATGATTGTGTTGTGATTTTGTATTCGTGTTTCATGGGCGGAGTTAAGGGGGCAATGCCCCCCAGACCTCTTGATAACAAAGTCTGGGGGTCTTTGTCCCCCGGCCTCTTAAAAGTGTTCGAATTTTTATTACCAATCCTAACATTTCTATTATATTTTTTATTTGATACAGATATTTAGATGAGGTTTTACTGTGGTTTTATATTAGTTTTAGGTAAATGTATCTTTTTCTCTATTTTTAGGCTACAATGTGACAAAAACTAAGAAAATAACTCCGTTCCCCCCAACTTGTAACCTCTAACTCCGCCCATGCTTTTTACTAACTAAGGTCAACATGATCCAAAGACAGAACTGTTAATTAACAGCCAATGACAAATAAATGTACTTAAAAGTTTAACATGGGATTCGAACGCCAATTTTTCCAAACCCCAAGCATGATCTTTGTGGACAAACGTAGTATCGAAGGTAGTATTCAATAGTGCGGATATTAATCCACATCAAAGAGAATCACATACACTGACCATAGTACATAACTATCTACAATTAATTAGTAGATTGAGTTTATTACACGAGATATAACTGTATCTAAACTTGGTGAATGGTTACAGTAGCGTGTACCTCCAATGACATATTGTTGAAAGAACCCGATAATTAATTTTTTTTCTCATTCTGATTTTTCCTACCCAAAAATTTTAAAAATTATTTAAACTCGTTAAAAGATGTTTAGATTTTTTTATAAATAACAACACATTTTCGGAGTAAAAATAAATATAGAAACAACAAGTGTAATTAATTGTTGGTTTCTGTTTCTGTTGGAGATAGTTGATGTGTTGATACGTAACAAAGAGCGCCTGTACAGTGCTACGATCTGGGGGCGAATTGAACAACTACGTTTGCATCAGCTGATCGATGTGTACAACAAGTTGTTGATGGCAGTACGATTCCATACATTTATTATACGGGCAGTATAAGTAAATAGATACTCTTTCAAAAAATTTGTGGTCAAGTCTTTGAAATGGATATTTGATTGACGATTTAAATTTTGAAATTCTGACAAAACAGTAATTTCTCCTTGCTACATAGTAAAATAAGCTATATAATGCATAGTGCACAATGTAAAAGATAATTACAATTTGTTGTAAATTGTTTAAAATGACGATAATTCTTAAACTTAAAACGAAATTGAGAAATAAGATAATGTTATGTTTCTACATTGGAATAGCGAGGAAAGTTTTTTTCTTTTTGAGGTAGGCCTACTTAGCTTTTGAAATAACAGACTACCCAAGAAAATTTTAAAAAATTTCGACAATAAATTGATAAATATCTCATTTTAAATTTTTTTTAATTTTCTTAAAATGCTTGATAAATGAATCAGTTTGTACTAAGTAGACTAGGCTTATTATAGTAAATTAATTTCCTACACGACAGAATTTATGTAACAATTACGAATACGAATCAATAAATTACACTACTTTCTTCTTTAATATTGAATATTGAAAACTAAACTAAACTAAACTATGAACTAAACTGATTCCTTGATTAGAGGTACAAAATCTAGTTGAAAAGTGTTACGTAGAGGATAGGTGGGTTCAATTTAATAAGGATCTGACTTTATTTCAGGATAAAATAACTTGCATACATAAATCTGCTGATAGTTATATTTTCCTTTCTCTATAACTATATTGTTACTCCGCTTTATGCATTTAGATTCGTTTATAAAACGTGTATTCGATCTTTTATTTACATGTTTTTTGAATTCATTCCAAATCAAGACTAGGCCTACCTAAGCTTTTACATTTTAGCCACCTAGCACCTTTTCACACCTAGCATGCTTATTGAAAAATCATTTAGAAACTCGCCAAAAAGTTAGAGGCATAATACAAATACATTATCTTTCCTTTGATAAAACACAGGATGCCCCGGAACTAGAAAAGTTTATGTGGGACTTATTTTTCACCTCAGTAAAAGGTAATGTCTCCCCGAGCGTCCAGACTTCAAAGGAGGAAGCCGCCAGCATTTATTCAAACAGCGTCGTTCCTCAACAGACTACACGATAAAAGTTTACACCTTCTGAAAAACCTCAAATGACACTGGAATAAAAACCCAGAAGATGCTTTCCTGCCATTTACGCTCTAGTCAAAACAAAAACCGTGTTCCCGGCCCCAAATTGGGGTCCATTAGGCAGATTGCTCTACCTGCTACTGGTTTTGAGTCGGCCCAGAACTGGTGCCGCAGGCGGGGTCGGTTTTGAATTATGTATTGGTACTGGTAGAGTGGTTATTTTTCTAAACATTAATTATAATATGTGTGTGATTAGAAATCTGTAGATGACACGGTAGCTGATGGAAATTATGCGTGGGAAAGACGTTATTTAGTTTTATTTGAATACTGGAATAGTTATTTTATTATTGCAGTACTCGGTTGGAATAGTTGGTATTATTTGCGCCAAAAACTACGCGGTTAATTTTGAAAAATCAAGTGAGTTAGATTACCTTTTGAAATGGCGACCTACCCAGGTAAGTATCTTATGAAGGAGAAATGAGTGTGAGATGATTGTGGCGTGATCTTGTGGTCTTGTTACTGACTAAGGCTGACATGTTCCTTAGACTGGACTGTTAATTAATAGTTCAACAGCCGATGGCAATTAAGTGACCTACAGTTTAACGTGGAATCCGAACCACAGCCTCTGAATTACGAATTGGTCTAATTATGAGGATGATCTTTGTAGATTAACGTAGTATTCAATAGTGTGGACGTTAATCCACACAAGAGAAAACTACACCCACCGATCATCGCTCACAACTGTCCACAATTCGTGACCTCCTCGTGAAGTAGTAGTGCATTACCTCCGCCATCTTGGATTTTAGTTCCATAAAAACAATTTTCATTTGGTGGGAGCATTACCGAAAACTTGATGGTCGTCAAAAATATGGTTGATAATGAAAAATGATAATACAATGACCTAGATATTTACTTAACATTTAATCTGACACCTCAACCATCTTTTTCCGACAATCTTGTGACCAGTAGTGCTGTCACAAAATCAACACTGTTCCTATTGGGCAAAAACAGTTTATTTCACCACTACTGCTGACTCAACGAAATCTGATCCATGATAACTTTACTTTTATATTTACCAGAGCAATAAGTTCACCCTTAGCACATGAGAATATTTCCTGGCGCCAACCCAGCCGTGTAATCCTGTTCCCATCCGATCCTTCCCCTGTTGACGTAGAACCCTCTAAGGATCAATACCCTGACCTAACCACGGCAAGGCACGGAAATGCAACTGTAAAGAGTCTATATTGATTGGAAATCCTTCGATGGCTGCTCATATTTGGAGACTGCCTTACTGGCGAAATATTTAGTTTTAGCCCCTTAGGCCTAATGACAGCATTTCTAACCACAGAGTACTCGGAAAAATATTGTTGAGGTGTCAAATTATAGGTAAAGTGATTGTCTAGGTTAATAAAATTTATCCTCAACACAGACGTAGTGATGAGTCGTCTTCAAAACACTTTACGCACACGGAAACATCGATGCACAAAATACATTTAATTTGGCCAAATTATTATATTGGCCACGCTCTCGTCCTAAATTCATAATTTGGCCAAATTAAATGTACTTTGTGTATCTATGTTTCCGTGTGTGTAGTGTTTTGAAGACGACTACGTCAGTGTTGAGGATAAATTTTATTACTTAATATTGGTATCCTGACTTGATAATGGACTTTTAAGTCCGAAACCATTGGTCGTCAGCACCATAATAATTGAAGATCACCGACAGTACTACAGGCATTTTAACCTTTAGTTTTAGTATAAATATTTTATTTAAAATTTTTTCGAGTAATTATTAATGATATCGGCAAAGGTTAATTTCAATTGTTGGCAATGTTAGATTAAAATAAATAACGAAATTTAAAGAACGCACAAATTTTCTATAATAGCGTTAAAATTGAACTGCTTGGAACAATTCAAAACCCGATTCCTTTTATAATGAGAAACGTGAGTCAGTTTGGGAACATTGTTTCAGAGAGTTCATAGCCAAGGAGCCACCAAAGGCCACACTTTGCTCGATAGTTTAGCTCCCACTAACTCCCAGTGTTTAGACTGGAATGAGAAGACTTAGTAGAGTTGGTGCCTTACAATCTACCGTTAGCAGAACTTACTACAGAACGTTGTGACAATGATCTTACAGATTGTAGGCCTATACATGATTAAAGTAAAAATACGTAAATGGAAGTGATAATCATAACAACTGATTTCATGTATTCTTATTTTTATACACATTTGTGGAGAAACCAAAATTGTTTGGTTATCCACATTTATTGTTTGGTGGAGAAACCAAAATTGTTTAGTTGTCCACATTTATTGTTTGGTGGAGAAACCAAACCACCACAGAAACCAAACACTATACCTTTTCCACTTTAATTTCAGATATATTTAATATATTTAATTGTAGTTCAGACTAGTAACTTTAATTTCAGATTTCATCAGTTGTAGTTCAGATTAGTAACTTTAATTTCAGATATCATTAATTGTAGTTCAGACTAGTAACTTTAATTTCAGAATTCATCAGTTGTAGTTCAGATTAGTAACTTTAATTTCAGAAATCATTAATTGTAGTTCAGATTAGTAACTTTAATTTCGGATATCATTAATTGTAGTTCAGATTAGTAACTTTGATTTCAGAAATCATTAATTGTAATTCAGATTAGTAACTTTAATTTCAGAAATTATCAATTGTAGTCCAGATTAGTAACTTTAATTTCAGAATCTGCAACTATATTTTACGTAGTCAATTATATTTCAGAAAAGATAATATAGTTTTGAGAAGTTGTCAAATGTAGTACAACTCTCATCTACCAGCATTGTGACTGGAAGATATGCAATTTGGACGATAGGGTGCTGGATTTGGAATTCTTACGTAATTTACTTAAACATTTATACTTTTTAATTATTTTTTATTTTTATTTTATGATTTAAATAAATTAACGTTAACTGTTGTAAATTCCTTATGATATTCTTATGTTGCAGCTACTGTAGTTTTCTTAAATACAGTTGAAAATTACTGAGGTTTATTTTCTCTTTTTCAATTCACAAATTCTACGTTTGAAAACTTTTGAAATTAAATTCACTATATTTCTGAAATTCAATTGATGTTTTCTGAAATTAATCTGACCTTTTCTGAAATACAACTGGGAAAGGTGTAGATGGGTATTTTTATGTGTATATGATGGAAAGGGGAATGTGATGTGCAGGCGGATTTGAGTCTGAGGCCTCAGGCAAGGCTTTAGATGGACCTTTACAACCATGTACTTTGTGTGGTATGACAGACCAAAGGAACTTCAAGGAAGAGATTAAGAAAGCATAATTAGACAGGTATAATTAAGGTTCCGAGAAACTTCTAGTTGATTTAAAATATGGCGATATTTAGACACAAAAACCAACAGAAAATTTCATTTCTTTGTTGACTTTCTTTAAATTAATTTCTCATATTTTTGATCACTAGTTGGAGGTTGGGTATATTCATTGCAAACGTTTGATACTTATTTTATTAGTTAGGAGTAATATAGCCAAACAAACCTACAGCCATTCAATGAGAAAAAGTTACTAATTATTGGTATCAGAGTTGATGGATGTATTTAAAAAATACTGTCTTTGTTATTAAAAAAATAAAATAATTGTGATATATATTTACAAGTTTCCTTTTTTGAAATTTATACAAAATTTTCTGCCGATATTATACGGTGTCTCACGTAAAATATAAATTATTTTTCATAATTTGTAAAATTGGTTTTAGTTGTTTATAAATCCAGGACTCATTAATTAATTAATAGCTAAATTACACAGACAGATGGCTCCAGTATTTGTTCTTCTATAAAACGGTTACGACTTTTTCTCAGAACCGAACCGACGATCTTAAGATTTTCAAGGGCGTATAATTACTATAACCACAGTAATAATACGCCCAGTAATTCAGTCAGTAATTCTGCACTTTTGTTTCTCGTTTATCACTAACCTAACCTTGCGAGAATACTTTTTGTAACAAATGTTGTCATTGTGCTTATAAATTCCATCATTCTAGTGCTAACAGGTGACCCAATTAAAAAAATTACAATTACTTCAAAATGTCGTTGGTGTTGGTAGCAAAATAAAAAGGAATATCAATAAGGCTGTAAATAAACCTTGGCCAAAAACCTTTCCTTAATTTTCCTAAAAATATTCAAATTGTTTAATCATTTACTCTTATGTTGACCAAAAGAAGGGAACATACATTGTACGTTCTCCATGATACAACTATTTAACAAGATCGATACAAGGTCTTGGATCCAAGATCCAAGACCTCGTGGTGTAGTTCAGCCTTTGATGACTTGGGCCAAGTTTGTCCTAATCCCCTCCCATCCTATCAAACATTTAGAACCGAACTTGGACTTGGAAAGTGATTCAGAGTTTGACTCAGAGTTTAGGACAAAGAGGACTTTACTTGAAGCTACATTAACCTGATAGGAAACACGTGTTATGCTATCAGCAATCACGTAAGTCATAAGTCTATCATCTGATAATAGATTGTAAACCAGTACGCAGATCAGATGGTTGATAATTTTACCTTTTAGACTACTTACGAAATGGTTGTATTTACTTCCCTGTGGGAAATAGATCATGGATATGTCTAAAGTTTAGTTCATATAAACAGCTGTTCTTATGATTCAAATTTCCATCTTACAACTTCCTAACACCCCCTACCCAGAGCTAAGACCATATCAAAAATTATAAACATATATGAAAAATAAAAAATGGAAACCAATTGTCTTCCTGATGTTTTCTTCTGTGTCATTTTAACCATATAAGTTTAAACTTAACGTGAAAAATAAACTCATTGTGTAAAAAATATCGAAGAAACGTGCAGTTAAACGTTTTCGTGAAAAATAATATTTATTAAGTAAAGTTGGCTGTAAATTAAAAAAATAGTGAGTAGTTCTAACAATCAATTTAACTTTGTTTCTCTCGTTGGTATTTTCAGAAATTGGATGATTATTTTTGAAACAATTAATTATCAAATGATATTTAGATGAATTTAAAAATTGAGTCCATGATTCTCCATCTTTTCTTAAACAACATCGACGTAGTCAGATAGTGATTGTGTACAGCTGGTGCACCGTTCCCAAACTTGCAACTTATACCTCCCTCAACCCCACTCACCCTCCCCTCCAACCGACGACGCACGAGGGTGGGGATCTAGGGGATGTACAGGGGGTTACACAATTGCCGCTTATCTTGGCACAGTAAGGGTCTGAATGGTTGTTATCACTGGATTAATCCGACCACGATTGGACTCAGTTCCAAGTTACTCCCTTTCATTAATATACTACGGGGATACTCAAGGTGGAATTTAACTCCATTTTACCGCCGTATTATTTTTATAGCATTTTTTCAACCTGAGAAATATCATACCCTTCGCGTGCGTATGACGGATATATCCGCATATGTCATTTTCACCAAGAGCGGGAAGCGGATATATCCGCCATATTCATTCTTTGTTGTTTTTCTCTTGGCCTGCTCTCATTTCGACGTAGCTTCCCACGCATCAGAGGGACGCTCTGCTCCCCTCCGCGCAATGTATCCCCCAGACGGGGGTGCAGTGAAAAAAAATTAAAAAATTTTGAACGAAAAGGTAGGGATTTATAGTGCAACTATGCCATTTCTGAATATAACCCATGTAAAACAAAACAAAAAATTCCCCTATACTAAAATAATTAGGTCGCGAAGGGTTTGGGAAGAAAGCCCTTACGAAGTTCCTATGTATTATCTTAAAAGTTATTACTAAAAGTATCAGGGGACCAAGTGGAATATATAAACGCGTAAACATGTATTTTAAAAATGTTTGTAATTACTTCCCTGTGGGAAATACAGTAGGTTAGATCATGGATATGTCTAAAGAGAATGTTTTCAGTTCATCTAAACAGCTGTTCTTATAACCTAACTTTGACGTCACTAAACAAATGATGTCACTGTTTCAAATTTTTGTGGTGCAAATTGCCAACCTCCCCATTGCTAAGACATATCCATGTAAAAATTCTGCGAGATTATTTTTATGAATTTTGTGAAGAAACCTCCCTGTAAAGCTGTTTACATGAGCAATTCGTGTACTAATTGACTTCTTTTTAGGTATAATATATATGTGTAAAAATCTTTATTCTTAAATTATTACATGATCACATTGTAAGTGATCAGGTTAACCTGTTATCAAGGATATAAACCTTTTTATTAACAGCTGTTTGAATATGATTTTCTTTTATTCGAATACCTATAGGCACAGTAATTCAACTTTTTTCTTACTTTCTACATGGATTAATTTTCTCATCTGCAAAGTAAAGCGTTTTTAGCAAGCTTAGCCAACGCTTTTAATCTCCTCGTTAAGTTTTTAGGTTTGGATTTGTTTGTCACGATAACAAAAACTAATTATAGCTTAAACTTAGTCCAAAAACAATAGTAGGATTATGACAAGATGTGAATGTACATTGAGGTCTATTGCCCCCTGACTGTACCGGGCTGGAAATTTCCACAGAGCAAGGAAACATTGATTTTGTGCTCGGTGCAGCTCTGAACGTAACTTTGTACTTCCGTGATGTCATGCACTTGCACTTACCAGAAATAAACAGACAGCAAATATATGCATCTTTTAACGTGGATTCCCGCTATCCACGACATCTCACGAATTCTCATAAATGAAAAATATTTCCTAGTATACTTTTACCTTCGGTATAATACTACTGATTTGATTTTAATCAACCTTACTTAGTTGCAAGAGACATACTGATGAATTGATAAACATACTAGTTTAATCCAGCTACTTGGAGGTCACGAATTGTGGATAGTTGTGAGCGATGGTCGGTGGGTGTAGTCTTGTGTGGATTGACGGCCGCACTATTGAATACTACGTTAATCCGCAAAGACCATCCTCATAATTAGACCAATTCGTAATTCAGAGGCCGTGGTTCGGATTACACATTAAACTGTAGGCCCCTTATTTGCCGTCAGCTGTTGGGCTAATAATTAACAGTCTTCTCTAAGGAAAATGTCAGCCTTAGTCAGTAACAAGACTATAATATCACGCCACAATCATCTTACACTCAATCCTCATTCATACTTGGCTTAAAATACCCACCTTGTAGTATGGCCGCCATTTCAATATCCCAATCAAATATGATAGAGTTATTGTTGTATTTTGAATGACTAATGTGAATAGATTACAGATCATAGATTACAGTTTGTGAAATGATACAGTGGATGGGGCTTAAAGGCACTAATAGGCCCTAATGTAATCACATTTAATAGAGTGAATGCTTAATTAATATTCCTGGAATATTAATTAACGTACTTAAATTTATGAATTTGTTATTTATTGAATATTAATATTCTTTGCCGCTTTAAACATCAAAATTGAAATTAGATTGATTATTAAACCAACATAATAGACTACGAAACTGTCAAAATCCATTATATAATGTAATTACTTAAAATATTCGATTCTTGCTTAAAGGGTTAGAAGTTATGTTTGTGTTTACACAATTAATCGATCACTATCATTATAATATTGTTCCGAGAAATTCTTTCTGATTAGCTTCGGTAAATATCTGTTTCCAAGACTGAGAACACGAACGGCAAACTCTTTAAAAGAGAGTGGTATTACGTAATATTAATTAAAACGTAATATTAATTACCACATTTATAATCAAGGTATGTAATTATTAAATATGTGCCTAACGGTTATTTGTTTTGATAAGCATTATAAACATGTGTTTTGTCCACCAGTTAAACATTGTACCTTTGATGTAATTTAAAATATTTAAAATCCTAAAATAAAAACTGATATTTCCACAGAGACATAATCCGTAACCTTAGGCGTGGTGGAAGGGTAATGCTTTGGAAAAAGCGGAAAACTAATTTGAGGGACGACTGGGGAGGGAGGCACAAAAAACTTACGGCTTTATAATGACCAAGCTAATGACACTAGGGTATCAGTGGGTGGGGGGTGGGGGGTACCAAATGATAATATAGAAGTGCCCCCTCCCGTCGCCCTGTCGTGATTACTTTGTGTATTTAGAGAGAACCTTACTCATATGTAACAAAAAATACACAGTTGGTGAAATAAATTTTCGTTACACCTCTGAAATTATTAATTGTCACATATAAATTTACTCTATCTATAAACTCTTTTCGATGCCTCACAATTAAGTTTTACGTATACTGTATTCATTTATTTCGTATAGATTCGTAATGTAAAAACTAAAAACATTGGGTGAAAAAACTAGAGTAATCAACTTTACAAAAAATAGCCTTTCCTTTTTTTTAAAACTGATGCATCATGCTAAATATATGAGACGGTGGCGTCGTCCTATACCAGCTACTTGGAGGTCACGAATTGTGGATAGTTGTGAGCGATGCTCGGTGGATGTAGTGTTCTCTTTGGATACTACGTTAATCCGCAAAGACCATCCTCATAACTATACGTAATTCAGAGGCACTGGTTCGGACTCCATGTTAAACTGTAAATCCCTTAGCTGCCATCGTCTGTTGGGTTATTAATTAACAGTCCTGTCTAAGGAACATTCAGCCGTAGTCAGTAACAAGACTACAAGATCGCCCCACAGTCATCTTACACTCAATCCTCATTCATACTTGGCTTAAAATACCTACCTTGTCGTTTGGTCGCCATTTCAATAATCTAATCTAATCTAAGTAAATAAAATAAAATTAGGAGGAGACACGAGTCAGGATTTGTCCTTTAACGAACCTGACATAAATGTTCGTACATCACTGTTGAAATTTATACAAAACGATCTGGCAAATTCAAAATGTTAAAACGTTTCACTCTGTATATGTTGGTCGCGATTGTTCAAAAGGTTCACTACAATATGACTTGGATACGTTTCTAATTTTGGCAAGTAAAATTGTAGGTAAAGACCTAAAATTTTCAATTACTTCTTTAACAAAAGAAATTTTGGATTCGATATGAACAATTTTGTTGTTCTGTCGTTTGTGGAGATATTGTATAAATAGTTAGTTGCCAATTAGCTTGAAGGAATAGAGTTAAAAATGCACACTGCAATAAGCAAAATCTGCATATGGAAGAATAAATTGAATTGAATAAAACTGTTATCTGTTATTTATATACAATTGACTGTACTCACTAAAAGCAAAGTTCGTAAATATCTTCGCTAGTAGTTGACAAGATGACGTTTCCTGCAGTGAAACTGATTAAAACTGTCCCCCACGGGGATTTTGATAAATTATTTTCTGCACCGCCGTAGCAAAGTTTAAAACTTATTAACTCTCCCTATTTCTCCAGAAATTATTTTATATTTTAGCGAATTTCCCATAGGGAAGAAGCTATTACCGTAGGTCTTATGGTAAGAATTAAGCCCGGGACCATGTTATTTATCGTCTTTAGGTGCCCAGAGTCCAAAAACAATAGTCGTTAAAATGTTTATATATATATATATGTGTGTGTGTGTGTGTGTGTGTTGTGTGTGTGTATATATGTGTGTCTGTTAGTACTATAACTCTCGTAAAAATGGTCCGATCGAGACCAAATTTGTTAGAGACGTGTATTCCTACAAATGCTCGGACGAGTTCGTAAAACAGACACATCGGTCAATAGGAACGGGTAGTTTGGGGGGGGGGTTTGTACCCCAAAATGGGGTTTTTTGAGTTTTTCACATGTAATTATTAAAATTTCTAATTTTATATTTCACCATTAGAATCAGCTTAAAAGACTACACAATTAAGTTTCTTAAAGTTTTTCTCTATCTCCAACGGTTACCGAGATATTAAAAAATCTAAACACAGTACGTTGTATTGTGGGGCTCCAATGTTAATCTTATGGAGGCCAGGGAAAAATTAATATTTCCCAGATTAATGAATATTTTTGGATAAAACTTGATATTTAGCTTCATCTGGTTGAGGTCTATCCATTTATGCTTAAAAATCATAGTTTATGTGTTTATCAGGCAGCAAACCTGCATACTCTTTTCCCATAATAATCATATAGGGAATAGGCAAACTCCTTTATTTATGGACAGATGTTGATGAAAGTTGGTATAAATGTTAGAATAAAAATTATTTATGGTAGAAATGCCTAATTTCATTGTTCCTCACAGTAGCTAACCTGCACACTCTTTCCCATGTTAATCTTATGGAGAATAGGCAAATAATTCCCATGTTTATGGACAGATTTTTATAAAACTTGTCATATTTTATTATTATTATTATTATTATATTATTGATTTGGAAATTCGCTGAGTACGCAGATCTGCTGCGACGGGGGTATTTTGGTTCATAACAACTCGAAGGCTCTTAAAGACTGAATATAAAGACCTCCAAGTAGCTGGATTACAGGATGTCGCCACCATCCCAGTCAATTAATTAATTACCATGTTATGTTAGGTTAGGTTAGGTTAGGTTAGGTTGGGTTATGGCTGTGAAACATTTTTTATCAGTTGACGGCAAATAATAATAAATTGAGTACATATTAAATTTATCGACGTGCTTTGCAGTATTTGTAAACGATAAAACAAATTTATTTTATAAACAGGGATACGGTGGTTCTGAATTCTGAGAAACAGAGACACTTCACTTCCAGAAATGAAAATGTTATCAGAAAATTGGTATCAATAAACTGTTCCGAGCGAACATATGAAACGTCCCTCGACTCAGCTCGAGAGTGATTTCAATCTTGATATCACTTTCAATTTCCGTCGAGGCTCACCTGTTCCCTTTGTTGTGTTTCTGTAAGCTATTGCTGCAGTCCACTGAGGTGTCCTGTATTGAATATTTACCGAAATTTACTGAACTTAGATTAGATAATTGAAATGGTGACACTACCACAAGATAGGTATTTTAAGCCAAGTATGAATAAGGATTGAGTGTAAGATGAATGTGGCGCGATCTTGTAGTCTTGTTACTGGCTAAATCACACATATCTCTTAAATGTATTAAATATATTGGTGACAAAATTTAACAGAGTTAATTTTTAGTTAGTTAAATTAACATATTCTCGTGAGAAGAATTTTCAGTTCAGTGATAGCTTTTATTTGATTTTTCCCAAATATAAAGCTGAAAGAAAATACAAAACTTATATTTTCGATGAAAATAGTATAAGTTATAGAGAGAAAATTTTAGTTTTGTAGAGGTCTAGAATAACATGAATTTGAGAGGTCACATATAAAATGTAGGAACAATCCTCCTCGGTGTTATTGCCCTATTCTGAGCTTGTAATATTCTATGTCCCGACTCGCTCTCAGATGAGTATTTTAGTGAATGATATAAAGTCAAATAATTTGTGTTTAAGAGTCCTTATCAGGTATTTGTATCATTATTATAATTAACTTTCTGGAATGGTAACCTACCCATTTGGTATTTCAAGCCAAATATAAATGAGAAGCGCCTGTAAGATAAATGTGGCGCGATCTTGTAGTCTTGTTACCAACTGAGGAGGTCATTAATAGCATAGCAGCCAATGAATTTTAAGGGACTTACAGTTTAACATTGGGTCAGTACTACAGTTAATTTTGCCTCTAATTACGAACTTGTCTAATTATGAGGATGGTCTATAAGGACCGTAGTTGATTTATTGATCAACCACCGAATAGAAAGAATGAGAACTTTATTTCTCGTATATCGATACAAAATGCACTGACATTGTAATCATAATATTTAATACAAACTAAGCTATTACTTTAGCTAATATTCAATACATATAAAATACACTGTATATTAAATTAGTCTCATTTTAGATTCATGTTTCAGTTTATAGAAAAATTGCTTTACGTCGTATGAACACTCATTTATATCAAAAATAAAAATATACTCGTATTTTATAAATTTGACATCCCAGCCATCTTTTAACGATAATCGTGTGGCCAGTAATAAAAGTACAAAATTGACATTGACATTCTAATGGTACTAAAATTCAACATGGCAGCACTGTGGAATTTATCAAATGAAAAATTGTTTTTGCTCCCATTTGGTTAAGGTTGCCAGTTAGAAGCAGATGAATGATTCAAACCCTAAGCTAACAAATTGTCTCATTATTTGAACGCCTCGAGCGTTGCTTCAGAACTGTATCATTATATCCGACACAGTTATAAATTACACTTTTTTCCTGTTGAAAAAAGCTGTTCATTCATTGTTGAGCCAATTTTCTAATTTTACTAATACTTTTCGAGCATAAAATTAACTTTGTGACCGATGTTTTTGTTCTTTATACGACGGAGTAATTTTTATAGTCCACGACATACATTTTTGGGTAAGCGGTCTTAACCCAAAACTAGCTTCCTGGGATTGGAACCCATGACCATTCTCACTGAAGTTCAGTACTTTAGTAGTTAGACCACCTAGACACTCTCAAATATCTCTTTGGCTTCGGAGGTGTGCGATTGGGACTGTTACCTGAGGTTGTTGTGCGTTAGATTAGATTAGATTAGATTAGATCGTTGAAATGGCAACCATACTACGATGTAAGCATTTTAAGCCAAGTATGAATGAGGATTGAGTGTAAGATGATTGTGGCGCGATCTTGTAGTCTTGTTACTGACTAAGGCTGTCTGTTCCTTAGACAGGACTGTTAATCAATACCCCAACAGCCAATGGCAACTAATGGTCCTAAAGTTTAACGTGGAATCCAAATCGCTGCCTCTGATTTTACGAATTGGTCTAATTATGAGGATAGTCTTTGTAGATTGACGTAGTATTCAATAGTGCGGACGTTAATCCACACAAGACTACATTCACCGACCATCTCTCACAACTATCCACAATTCGTGACCTCTAAATAGCTGGATTACAGGACGTCACCACTTTCCACATTTTTTGGTGATTCGTCTATTGGAAAATCGCTAACCTTCCTAAAAAAACATTGGATGAACTAATTTTACATTTCAGACTTAAACATAATTACCTATATATTATATTTTCAGGTTTTATTTAACTTTGCAGGTATTGGGAGCTTATATACATTGATAAAAAAGTTTAATACCGCATCAGAGAATTGTACCTAAGCACCAATTACGGTAGTCCAATTAAATATTCCTACGTTTCGAGGTTGAAAAATTGAGTCCTCACCAAAATAAGTTCTCGCCAATAAGTTAAAACGGGGACCTTATTTTAAAAGCATCATGTTTGTGTGTTTTTCATTGTTCGGTATTGTTAGTACAGACGCGAGGAGCCGCTAAAACAATCAAGTGCAAATTGGTCTATTTTGACAGTTGTTTGTTATCTTAGCCCGTGTGAGCGCGGTGTGGAGGCAGGGGGGGGGCACGTGCGCGCTTTTGGGTTCAAGGCTGCTCACAGCCGAGATGTTTGTTGGTTTTCGCATGCGATAATATTGTCTCTCTTGAGAACGATTTCACTCATAAAGTGCTCGATTATTTGAATTATGGAAAGTGATGCCCAATCATAGACGACGGGGTCAGATCTCACCCTAGTTAATTTTAATGTATAAAATTACTATTAACTTTTGGGTATCAAAACGGACATTTTATCAGTACTTTATTATTTTTTTACGATAAACAATCACCTGATAAATATTTCCTTATTTAATAGCCTTGATTTAATTATTTGCCGGAAACATAGGTAACGTATGCGACTACTCGAGTCAAACAGCGCTATGAAAAGTGGTTACTATCATTTTTATACTGTAAATGATATTGTTATACTATTAATATTCAACTAAAAATAGCTCTACACTTTTAAAATGTAAATGGTAAATGTGATGTACCAGTATAATGGTGACAGTAAAGTTATGTTTATTTGGGGAGGTGTCGGTGTGTAAACCAATCAAATTTTATTAGAATATTTCAAAACGTAATTTCTAAACTTCAAAAGGATAAATTGAGGTTAAAATAAAAATCAATGAGTTTCGTGATGTGAACTTTTACTGTTGCACAATACAGGAAAAATATCAATTCTCGTACAAAAGACGAATATAAATTTGAAACCTGTGAAGTCTAAAAGAGTTGATGACCGTTGCTTGGGCAGAAGTCAAGAGGAATTGACGAGTTTGGCAGTCTAGGCCTCGGACCTTGCCAACGCTTGTCGGACACATGAGACCTTGGCTTTCTTACCTTCCATCATTAATTTTGTTTTCCTACAGTTACCTAGATCTTGTTCTTGTTCTTATTATTTAAATACTGACTGAAACTATGCGGGTATTTTAAGGTGAATATAATGCGGCGTGAGTGAAACCAATTGTAGCGTATTTGTGTTGATGTTAACTATTGTTTATATCAATCAATCAAGTCTTTATTGTTGTAAGACTTTTTTACAAATGTATAGTAAGAGTCAGAAATTAAAATTACTAACAGCTAACTTTATCATTCACTCTCTCAATTTCACTACAATATTCTCGCTACGATAGTCACTATTCGCACTTGTCATTCACACAAGAACTCTCTCCCTCCTTAATTCAATGACCGATGAATTCCCCCATCGAGTAACATTCGGAAGCCACTAGGTAGCCTTCAATCGAGCCTTAAATTTTGTAAAATTTTGTTCAGACCTCAGGTTTTCAGGAAGGGCGTTTAGGAATTTCACTCCCATCTGTGAGGGCAGGTAAGATGTTGATCTCGAAAGATGTTGTCCGATGCTGAGCTACACGATAAGCGTGTCTTGCTCTTGTCCCATGATGATGAATATCGCTGCCCTGTGTCAATGCAACATTTTTCTGACATAATTCTGACAGCTTCCTTTTGAATTCGAAAACCCCGCTTGAAATTAGCCATACTTATGCATATACTTATTTAATGATCAGATTATGTATGCTGTGTTAAATATGTTTTGCTGTATGCATGGGTTGATGTGAGTTCTGGAAACTAAATACTGTGTTAATGTACGGGAATGAATATTACAGAAACTGCTAAATGGAAGGGGTGTTGGAAATTTTAGCAAGAGCACAATCATAGTAGCCACACAGCGAAGCAAGTTTAATGGCGTGAAAATTGTATATATCTAGGATAACCAATCTGGGTATCTTGCTCGTATAGTATAAAATTACTATGGAGAAAATTAACCTTGTGAATTTTGCTAACACATGGACTTAGTGTAAGTTCATGCATAACTTACTAAGTGTTAAAATACTAGTGACATCCCAGGTTCCCTTCTACTCCCTAAAATTCCCCCAATTTATATTAAACTAACTCATGGCGGTATTCATATTTACGACGTGTAGAAATCTTTGCCGAAAATGTACAAATTTGAGGACTCCCTCAACCGGAACCCGAGAAGCGAAGAAGAAGAAGAAGCTAGCGATTGTCAGACGCTATGACTACGACACGGCCGACTAGATCTGATGTCAACCGAATCAGTTGTTTACTATATGCTCTGCAGTTGGATTTGGAGAGGGTTGTTAAGTGGGCAAAAAAACGTGGTTAAGTGGGAAAACAGGGTGATATTTAACATTAAAAATGTGTAATATTGTCTTTCACGAGAAATCTTAACCCTATAATTTTTAATTATTGTATAAATAGAGTTGAAATAAAGAGAGTAGATGAGATTAACGATTGGGGCGTCACTTTTAGCAGTTCTCTCTCTTTCCAGCAGCATATAATTAATATTGTTTCATCAGCAATTACCAACCCAAGCAGACCATAATTCCCCCAACCCAAACCCCCCAACCCAAGCAGATTGCTTGGGTTTTTATTTCGTGGCAGTGTTCACTTTGCTCAAACTTCAACCCTGTACCGTATACATTATGCCTTTGTCAGGTCTAGGCTTGAATATGCTGTCTGTGTGGCGAATCCCGTTTTCAAAGTTGATTCTGATTTAATTGAAAAGCTACAATCTAAATTCCTCAGATTTCTGTACTTTAAATGTTATTATGTATATCCCCATCAAGTTCCATACAGTGATTTAATGTTATTTTTTACTTAAATCGGCTATGTTTAAGAAGGAAATTTATCATTGTGATGGTTCTTTTTAAACTGATCAATGGAATGTTGGATGACCCGGAATTATTACTAAGCTTGTCGTTTCGTGATCTGGCTTTCAATAGCAGAACCCTCTCAGGAGTGGTGGTACTCGTAAAGAGGTACCACCTGCCAAAAAAAAACTAGGTCTTTGTTTGCGGTACCCTATGTGCAAACGTTGACCCATGCGACATCTCCTTTGCACCGGATGATGCGATTTTATAATGAATTGTTAGATTATGCTTAATATAGTTTTAGATATTTTTAATACAAGTAAAATTGAATTCAAAACTGTTATTTTGATGTTAATTATTCAGTGACAATGGTCAATTTTCCTTTGTTGGAATATTTATTGTTTTTTTGTTTCGTAGACTTAAGTTAAGATTCATTGTATGATTTTGAACTACCACGATATTTTTTATGGCCAGAGGAAGAAGGCTCTTTTGGTTTTAATTTTATTTCTTAGTGGGCAAATGCAGTGCATCACATAAACATACATGTATCTTTATATTTTATCCGAACTGTCAAACTGTAATTGGGCTTGTCCTGTATGTTTGACATGTAAATAAATAAATAAATAAATAATTATGAGACCCTCTGACTTCACTCCACTTATCGTGACGCTAACCGTCATGGGATTTGATGACGTATAGCTTTGTTACTGATTAAGATTACATGATTTATTTGTTGATCATTAATTATTACGCCGATAAACAAAGGCAACTCAATCCAGTATCGAACCATCGAACGTAATGTGTCAAGACTTTGTACAGGACCGAATCGACAACCTTCAGATTATGAAGCAGGCACAATAAACATTAAACCACCCAGCCAGTTATAGGCCTACTGTATTTCTCCAAGGGTCAGTTTCCCCATGTTTTGTAGGTTATTACAATAAAACATTGTTTATTTAAAAAAATAACATCAACATCATTACTCTATTCTGGTGAATATCTCTCTAGTGTCTAGCTTGAACTATCTACTAAGTTAAACAGGATTTAAGGGAGCTGCCCTTAAAAAAATAGTAAGCAGTTGTAAGTTGGCAATAGTGCTTATAAAATAAGTCTTACGATTTTTTTCAATCCTTAAAGGAAAAAGTCTTTATAACGTGTCTATGTTGTATTCTATTCCAGCCTACAACTATTTTAATTACAAATACCTAAGTGTATAAAGATTCAACGAACTTGTTGGGAAGAAACAAGTAATTAATGAGAAAATTAGTTTTGCGCTCCTTGCGCCGTGGATTTATTCGGGATTTCGTCAGATCTCTAAATGTAGACATAATTTGAAGCGAAAATTATCACGCTTTGCTTATTTATACATCTCTTTTCTTCTGTTAGTGTCTGTTGTACTTCATTTCTCCTATTTTCATTTCCAAGCCGTTTATTTTACTCTTATAATTAAAATTACAAATTCCCTTCCTTTCCAATTATCCACTAAGAGAGAAATATTAGAATAATTTTAAATGCAAGAGTTCTTAAACATCAACTTGCGATTTTATTTTGTTGTAACCAAATAACTTAGTTGAGTCTGAAGAAAACATTGCTTCATTATTAGTTTACCGATATCGTGTTGGACATTATTATGCAGTTTCGTAAACTGTCCAACTAAAGGTTTTTGAATTTTAATCTCAATATTGTAGGGTAGTTGTAATAAAAATTAAAGAAAATAATTAAGAATATAAGAGTTGATTTAAAATGTTTACTGTACTATGAGAGCTGAAGAAGTGTGCTTTGTTAATCAAATTATTAGGAGGATTAGGCATTACTATGTGATAGTCTTTCTGCTATCACTTATTGAAGACTTGTATTTGAAATTCGCCAACTAAAATATTTTAGTATAAGTTCTATAGTTAGTATAGTTCTATCCTCGTTCTCCCAGGTGTAAATTTTTAAATTTTTATCAAAATAAAATCTGGTGTTGCCAACTTTAAGCTGAGATACAAAGTATGTTCAATATATAACCAAACATTTTTACATTAAGAGCCAACTATGGGACTGTTTCTTTGGTAAACTATATCCAGTATTTGTGTAGAAGAGTATTCACCTTTCCTGTCTGTCACTATCAGTATAACGGTGAGCTGGTGATAAAGTACATGAGACATAGGTCAACGACGTTTCTGAGAGGTAACATTTTTGCTCTCCCTACAACCCCCCCCCCCAGAACTCCCAACCTGTCAGGTACACACTCCTTGTCAGCGTCACTCGAGCCTCGAGAGACGACTCTGACATGATCGGATACCTATCGATAAAATTGTTTCCTTCCAATTGAATTCCTCGAACGTTTCTCTAGTTTTCTTTCAAAATCAAAAAAAGTTTCTGGAAAAATAATACATTTTTAATACGGGACAAGGTGTCTTTAATTATTCCACCCCTGTTAGCGAATTTCCCATAGGGAAGAAGCTATTACCGTAGGTCTCATGGTAAGACTTAAGCCCGAGACCATGTTATTTTTTCGTCTTTAGGTGCCCAGAGTCCAAAAACAATAGTCGTTAAAATTTATATATATATATATATATATATGTATATATATGTATATATATATGTATATATATGTATATATATATGTGTCTGTTAACACGATAACTCTCGTAAAAATGGTCCAATCAAGACCAAATTTGGTAGAGACGTGTATTCCTACAAGTGCTCGGACGAGTTCGTAAACCAGACATATCGGTTGATGGGAACGGGTAGTTTGGGGGGGTTTTGTTCCCCAAAATGGGGTTTTTTTACGTTTTTCACATGTAATTTTTAAAAATTTCTAATTTCATATTTCACCATTAGAATAAGCTTAAAAAACTACACAATTAAGTTCCTTAAAGTTTTTCTCTATCTCCAACGGTTACCGAGATATTAAAAAATCTAAACACAGTGCGTTGTATTGTGGGGCTCCAATGTTAATCTTATGGAGGATAGGGAAAAATTAATATTTCCCATATCAATCAATATTTTTGGATAAAACTTGATATTTAGCTTCATGTGGTTGAGATCTATCCATTTATACTTAAAAATCATAGTTTATGTGTTTATCGTGGCAGCAAACCTGCATACTCTTGTCCCATATTAATCATATAGGGAATAGGCAAACTCCTTTATTTATGGACAGATGTTGATGAAAGTTGGTATAGATGTTAAGATAAAAATTATTCATGGTAGAAATGACTTCTTTCAGTGTTCCTCACAGCTGCTAACCTGCACACTCTTTCCCATGTTAATCTTATGGAGAATAGGCAAATAATTCTCATGTTTATGGACATATTTTTATAAAACTTTTCATATATTATTAATATTATTATATTATTGATTTGAAAATTCGCTGAGTACGCAGGCCTGCTGCGACGGGGGTATTTTTGTTGTTTTAACTACATTGCTACCATTCTAACACTCATCTAATATTTTTTCAAAGGCTGCTTGAAATCACATGACATTCATTCAGAGATAAATAATTTACACTTTAAAGGTGAAAGTGAAATACATCCAGAGATATTTAACGTGAAAGGTGGGATTTTTGTGTTGCAGTGAGGGATAATTTTAGTGAGTACACTGGGTGGGTGCGTGCAGTCATGCTATTGCATTCGCTGTCCGACATTACGATAAACAAAAATGACGTACTGCCGACTATTGTGGAAATTACTTCATTAACAAGAATAATTACTGGGCGCACCCTTGTTGTGTGAGCGGTGCATCAATTATAGCCTAGTTGTTATAATTTATAATACTGTACTGTATATATTATTCTGCATCGTTATGAAGTTTATGATGCATCGTTAACAAATCCATCATCATGTTTATTTAAACTACTCTCATCGTAAAATATTTCCTTCTAGAATTTCAGGACGCATAATAAAGATGAGTATCACAAAGATGAGTATGGTTTAGCATGATTGGGACGGTGGTGTGTCTGTACCACAGCTACGTGAAGGTCTGGAATTGTGGATAGTTAAGAGCGATGGCCAGTGAATGGGATATTCCCTAGTGTGGATTAACATCCGCACTATTGAATACTACGTTCATCCGCAACTACTATACACATAATATAACCAATTATTTGGTTAATCAGATGCAAAATTGTGGTTCGGATCCCACATTAAACGTCCGTTGGATATAATTGGTTGTTAATTAACAGTTATGTCTAAGGGATATGTCAGATTTATTCAGTAATAAGTCTACACGATCGTGCAAAATATCTATCTGGTTAGGTCAGAATTTCAGAAATGTGATAAAGTTAGCTATTTGTACGAAAGACAAGTTAAAAATAGTTTTTAATTGTCTAATAGATAAAAAAAATCTTTCATCGTGACTAAATCGGTCATAATGTCAATCCCTCATACAGATTATTCTTAGGCTAATAGATGTTGGTATAGTTGGAATTTTTGAAGAATTTTCTGGTATCATAGCTATTTTTTAAGTTAAAAACTCGTTCTTTTAAAAGGTGAGATGGCTAAAACAAACTGAAAACAAAATCAGCAACTATAAAGGAGTTCTGTCCTATTGGATTTTAGTCCTGTAAGAGCAAATAGACAGAAATAAATAATACATTTCTTGGAATAGACCATCTGTGAATTTATGTTTACTATTGTACGTTTTGTTTTCAGTAAAATTATTCTGTTAACGAGACCCTAACTACACGACATTTAATGTTGCAATCGAATTCGATAAAAGTAGGATCGCATGAGAAACGGAATTAGAAGAGATAAACAAACATAAAAACACGAATGAAGATTAGCTCCCAGTGATAAAACTTTCAAAAGCCGATAACTGTTGGGTAGCGGTTTCCGGGGCGACACGCGAGCTTGTACGTACGTAGTTACGTACGCCGTACGTAGTTATGTGTAGGCTACTTGTGACGAGTGTGTACTATATCACGTTACCTTTATTAGTATTTAATTTTTAAAAAGGAAAATTTTTAAATGGATGCTAAATTGTTAAACGTTTGTGGTTTATGGTTTCTTCTAATTGCATAATTTCCACAACATCGTTTCGAATGAACGACAAATAGATGTTCCACATTATAAAACTCTTATCGTTGGGGTTTGGTGACGACATACAAAGATAAAATTTAATTTCAGGCGAATAAACCATTTTAAATAAAATCCCTAAAGAAAGCTCCGTTTCAACAAATTTCCTTAAAAGGAATATAGGTATTGCCATTTCCGCAGGTTAAGAGCTTTGGACCATGTTGTTTTTTATAATTTTTTACCCAAAAGTATTATTAAAATGAAATGAAGAAATATACTTCAAGAACTATATAAAGTGTACTGAAAATGTTTTATGCGAATTTTCTTGTTAAACTACTTTATTTTCTTGTTTGTCTTTGTCATTTTAGCGCATAGTGAAGAAATTATTACCATACGTGCCATGGTCATGCTTAAGTCTGGAACTATGATAATCTTTCGTTTAGAGGCCCCCAGAAAGCTATAAACAACAGTCGTATAGAGGTATATTAAAAAAAATATACTTAATATTATATTATATAGGGTCTTGAATGTCTGTACACACGACAGTTCTCGTAAAAATGGACCAATCTTACATATATTCGGATGAGAGAAAAATCCAGCTAAATCGGTTTATCCTAAGAGTGGTTTAAATGGTGATTTAACCCCAATATGGGTTTTTGTGTTTTACATCTTTAACATTTTTGTAAAAAAATAGATTTGTATAGCACCATTGGTATTAGCTCCAAAAACAATTCGAGGGATATAATTTCAATTGAGATACAGAAACTGGTAAACACAGTATGTTGCCCCTCATTTAAATAGATATTTCAACCATTTTCTATAGATAGGCACTTTGATTACATTGTCATTATTAAATTTTAGTAATTTCAAATACCCACCTAAAGTTTTAATACATTGTGCAACTTAAAAGAAATTACTAGACACCAAATTATTAGCAATGATATACGAGATTTTCCGTAAAGATATTATAATTTTCTCACTTTTCTACAGTATAAAAAAAATTTATAATATTAATATAATAATACAAATATATATGATAGGTATGATAAATGATGGATAATATAAATTAATATGAATATCCATAAGTATATTCACGTTAAAATGAGATCAGCATTTAATAAAATTTAGTTTTACAAAACTCTATTTTTCCTTCGGATTGTGAAACTGAGAAAGGCCAAACTTATTTGTGCAGGAGAACGTTTGGTTCAGTGATTTAGAGGGAAGCACAGCGCTCAGGAGGCCTACTAAAATAGCGAACTGTTCATGGGGCTGTCCACTTATTTTAAGCTTGGTTAAAACCTACAGTTACTACTTTCCAGCACTGACGGAATAAAATAGTTTCGTCAAAAAATAAAATCACTAATCGAAATTTATTATTTTCTAGTTTAATTCTAAATGGAAATATTTAGTCGAATTAAGAATATCTCCTTGTTTTGTTCCTTTCTGAACCCATATAAACACTTGTATATAAACAAAGTGTAAAAAAATGTTTGTATTTACCTCCTAGTGTGAAATAGGCTAGATCATGGATATGTCTAAAGGGAATGTTTTCAGTTTATCTAAACAGCTGTTCTCATAACCAAACTATGACGTCACTATCCAAACAACATCACTGTTTCTAATTTTTGTCTAAAAAATTGCCAATACAACCCCCCCCTGGAGCTATGACATGTCAATATGTTTATTCAGTAATATTTTCAACCTCGCCATGTTTTTACTCGTATGGGTTATTAGAACAAACACTGAAATTATCGAAAAATTACTAAAAAAACTAATACCAACCTCAAAGAAAGAAAACAATATTGTAAGTATAGTTTATAAGAAGAATATAGAGAAAATTTATTCCAGTTACAACAGTGTAAGACAAATTATCGAAGAAACTTATAAAACGAAAGAATTGTATTAGAAATGCACTTTTACCAATGTTATTTCATCTCGCCGAGGCGAAATATGCCTCGCTTCAAACATGAACTTTATGATGAAGAATCACTGGATTAATTTGAAATCAGATTAGATTAGCTTATTGAAATGGCGTCCATACTTCAAGGTGGGTATTTTAACCCAAGTATGAATGAAGATTGAGTGTAAGATGATTGTGGCGCGATCTTGTAGTCTTGTTACTGACTAAGGCTGACATGTTTCTTAGACAGGACTGTTAATTAGCAGTAAACAGTGACGTACAGTTTAACGTGGAATCCGAACCACGGCCTCTGAATTACGAATTGGTCTAATTATGAGGATGGTTTTCGCGGATTAACAATCAAAAATATATTCATCTAGATTGTTAAAATCATAGTTTATCTTCAGATGACACTAAATATGTAGGCCACTTTAAAGTATTGTGGTAAAAGAAACTATCATTTGAATATTAACGTTGTTCTGAAGCGAAGTGAGTGAAAAAGGCGCAGGTACTGTGTATCCCAGATCTCGCTTGTAATCAAATCCACAAAGACGGTTCCGGGCTCAAAGTTCCTTGTAGGAACTCGAGCGTGATGATCTTGGGAACTTCCTGGCATTCCTTGCCCGAGTAGGATGTCAGGAACACCGGATACACGGTGTGTAAGCGCACGCGCACGCGCACCTCCGGCCAAGGTCAGTTCAAGGACATTGACAATGTGATAAGCTTTACGTGGATTAATTAGCATTGGGAGTTAATCATGATGCATATGGTTTATATTTATGAAGTCTTGATGAATGGGTGTAATCCTGATGTTGGATGAGGAATCTTTTAACTCCAAGACGTCATAAGAGGATTAGAAAGCTTCAAACTCTAGTTGGAAACAGAGACATTTTTTTAAGCTGTTTTACATCAACCAGGAATGAGAAATTGGACAAGTATGAATGTCCAATTAGTTTAGATTAGATTATTGAAATGACAACTATACCACAAGGTAGGTATTTTAAAACAAGTATGAAGTGTAAGATTATTGTGGCACGATCTTGAATAAGATTATTGTGGTAGTCTTGTTACTGACTAAGGCTGGCATGTTCCTTAAACAGGACTGCTAATTAATAGCACAACAGCCAATGGCAACTAAGAGACCTACAGTTCAACGTGGAATCCGATCCACGACCTCTGAATTACGAATTGGTCTCTAATTATGATGATGGAGTTTGCGGATTAACATAGTATTCAATAGTGCGTACGTTAAACCACACAAGGAAACACTACACCCACCGATCAATTTCTATAGTGGTTTAAATATGGGTCTGAAGATCCAACTATGAAGATGAATGATGAACTATGAACTATCAACTATGAACTATAAAGATGATGAGGATCAAAACTAGTCTTCTTTAGCAAAAAAAGGATTACATATTGCAGGTATAATAAAACAATAATAACTATAATAAAATAATTTATATTGATTTTGCTCGAAACTAGGTTATTCAACATGCCATTTTCGACAGGCATCCTTTCCAACAGCTGAAAAATATGAAAAGTTTCAACATTTTGGATGCTTCCGTTTACTCGGAGAAGCGTTACATAAAGAATAATTTCAGATTTTCTGGAGTATAAAACATAGAAATTACCATAACCTTCATAATCCCAAGCAATGTACAGGCAAAACTCTGACTTTATTTATATCGATAAAACCGTAAAAATTTTGTCTGATTTTTCATCATCTGCTTTGATTTCTCCAAGTTCATATAAAGACAAACAATAGTGGCTTTAAGCTGTGTGACGTTTATTAAGAAAACATTAGTCCAAATTACTTGAGTGATCAGTACCTAGTAAATCATGGAAACGACACTTTGTCAATATATTATTTATCTCCATCTGGGCGGTAACTGCCTGAACAGCAGACAGCAATTTCAACTGAGCGGCCACATGACGGCCATAAATGTCCCACTCATTCTCGTCATTATATCTATTAACAGATTCACAATGGTTTTTGGGTTCCTGATCCATCACTACAATTTTCTGTCTTTTTGAAAACTTTTTTGTCTTTTTTGGCGGCTGGCTATTTACAGCAGGTGATCTACTCCTCTTCTCTGCGGTTGATTCCCGCACATATACTTGGCACTCCTGGTAGCTTTCCACTTCACAAGAATCGTTTTCAACATCTGCGGTATCATTTTCAATAATTTCTCCAGGGTCGAGTTTAACTGTCGGTTGATCTTTCGGTGCGATGCTGGAACTGGGCGTCTAGAAATGACAGATCTAATTTAATAAAATGTTACTTCAGAATATAATAACAATAATCTAATCCAGTGCTAAGTAATCAAGGTCCAGTCTTAAAGAATGTAAGAATATGAGATAAAGTCTACGGTACTTATTTTATATTATATTGCCTTCGGAACTGTTATGAAAGATTTATCTAGGCTAGTAGCCTAGATAAATCTTTTCCGTCCGGACAGTTCTGTTCCAATTTACGTGACTAGTACATTTCGAAGTCACAAATTCATCTTCTCTCCTTCTTCATCTTTATTGGAAGATGGAGATGTGAAATATACATTGTCACATGAATTAGAACGGAACTGTTTGGACGGAAAAAGTTAGTTGGCTAGATAATTGTTATGAATCAATGCTTCTTTCACAGGGAATTTCGTGATCTACTTAGCTAAAGTAGGCATATAACAGAATCTTTAAAATTCATTCAGTAGTGCTCCAACTCTCATCCTAAGCCCACGTTATCTTGTGTCACTCCGCAACTCGGAGGCGGAGTGTTGTAGTTATTTGTTGCGTTATCGATATAGTTTCTGTATTGTGCACGATAGGTAAGTAAAGTATTATTGACAACTTGATATAAATAATATCTGTAAGTTAAACTTCAATTTTTAAGTAAATTATTATGTTATCCCTTGAAACAGAAGGAGTTTCTCCACCTCCAGGAATGTTGTGTAATTAAAACCACAGACACGTTAAAAAAATTCCAATCAAGTTTATTGTATAGGCTTATTAGATTAAAATCAATACTGTATTGCCTTTATTTACACTAACGTTTCTCTGATAAACATATTTAAAAGGAGTGTTAAAAAATAAGACGACAACTGTTACCTAATTATGCAGAATGATAAATAAACAAAATGGTTCATGTTTGAGATTACCAAAGATTACTATTTATCATCGTAGTCTCCTATGTAGTCCCTGAGGACCAGGGTATTGTCTTTTTATTAGCATTTTAACATAGATTAGCATTATTCTGAAAAGCTAGTAAACCTGGTGTTTACGCATTATCTTAAATTTCTAATTTTTGAAATTTTGATTGTAAACTAAAGCAGAGTTTTGCTTAAACATAATAGTTCTAACTCTATACAGTAGTCCTGCATGAGAATGTTCCCGTCAAAATTTTCCTGACTACACCGAATTGATTACAAACAGTTCTATTGTCCATGACAACATCCTGAATGTAAAGATGGGAACTTGTACCAGAGAATTTCGATACTATCAGCATCTTTGAAAGGAGCAGCAGGATGGATAAATTATTTGACTGCCAACGCTCCAAAAGGCAACCGGGCGGTAAAAGACACACCTGCACACGAACGGAGATAAAATCGCTCTCCATGTGATTATAAGTAAACATCTGCATGCAGACGTCGGCAGACATTCGGACGTCTGTGTGCATTGCAACATCTAATATCAACTTCATATTCATTGGAAGATGAAGTTGACCTGGGGAGCGATTCGTCCTCCGTCCGATGGCAGACAGCAACAGCTGATTCTAAACAGCTGTTCTTGCAAACCATATGACGGCACTTCCTTTAAACACAACCAACCAAACGGAGTCCGATATCAAATCAAACAGTTGTATCATCCTAAAACTCTTCCCCAACCGCCATGTAGTAGAAATTGGCATGCTTACCCCAAAATTATACAAATATCTTGACTGGCCTATTGTCTACTTCACTTACCGACGTGCTTCTGGTATCCCTCTCCTCAGATCTCCCCATCACCTCCTTCATAGCATTGAACCACTTCAGCGTCGGCACATAAACGTCTGTCGCACCACTTCCACACATGGCACTGTTCTTCAGCTTGGCGTATTCAATGTTGAATGTTCCGCGGAAGGCTTTTATTTTTGCTTTTACCTCGGTCACACCGAATCCGTCAATATTCAAACTGGCTGCGATTGACTCTAGTGCTCTTTCACGGGCGTTTTTATTCTTGTACATCTCATCTTGCTGATCCCACAAGCACCTCTGTTCTTTATACAACTCGATAAACTTCATGTTGAGATCGTCACCCCATCTAGGAGCCATTTTAAGTGTATATCGGAATAAACAAGAGACACACTATAACATTGAACAGTACTGCCACGGGTTAGGCGCCAACTGGCTCGACGAGGCGCGAGACAGCTGAGCTAGCTGCGACGTTGCCAGTTGTCACGGCAGCTGTTTATTGACCGAGCGGCGATCACTAGTGACGCGCCAACTGGCTCAACGAGACAGCTGAGCATGCTGCGACGTTGCCAGTTGTCGCGGCAACTGATTATTGAGAGAAAGGAGTCGACAGCACCCAGTCTATTGTCTTGGTCCGACTATAGACTGTGTTTAAATCGTTTTTAGGTTTATACTTAAACAATAATCTCTGAACCAGGAGACACCGATGGTCCAAGAGATTATTCAATCGCCACGCGAATCGGCCGGACAGAAAATGCAGAATTTATAATGTAGCAGCTTATTCACTCACAATCAAATCAAATATAATACCAATACCTTTTATTTCCAGGCGGGTTTTAGTAGCCTACCTTACCTTTCAGAGTACCTCCTTTGCCTTTTTTCAGAGTTACTCTGGTCAGATGTATCGGCGACTGTTAGTGTAAATCTGCTTTTACTATAAAATCGTTTACGCCGTAAACACTACACACGTATTCAAATGAGAACTGACTGCCAAGCAGGCTTGATTTATCCTACCATACTTATACTGCCATAGCAGTAAGTCACTCACTACCTACTTCTAGTACTACTTCTAGTAAGTTTTGGGCTTACTTAAAATGATGTTAGCGCAACATTCAAGGTGAATGTTCAAATTTAAAAAAAATTACAGCTAATACTTCTCACCAAAACAAAGACAAATGACCTATAAACTATTCTTTGTTGTGCGCTAGACGACATTTTGTAGTTTTACCAAAATATTTTATAAATTAAGAACCGTTTAAGTTACAGAGTCAAAACCTTGCATAAGCTCTTATTGAGTATAGAAGAAAATATGAAAAAAACATTATTGAACTTACTTCATTATTTGGAAAATGGCAGCAGTGTAGCTGCCTTTAAAGTCAAGTTACGAAAACAACAATGATTTTTTACGTTTCGCATGGTAAAAATATTATATAAATTATCTAATCTTATAAATTATCATGTATAATAGCACTTTTAATGTTGGCTCGCAGATGTCTACTAACCATTGTTTAGCCTAAAACAATAGAAAATAAAAGAATAAGGAAAGAAAAAACCTATATAACTAGATATAAATAGACATAACTATTGTCTATATGTAATCAATATGAATTATTAACTAGCATAAACAAGAATAACATTAACTTAACAATAACATAAACAAAATTAAAAATAAATAAATAGTTTCACAAACAAACAAAATAAATAGTAGATTCAAAAAATGAATAAATTAATTAATCATTGCATTTATAAACTATTGGGGACTAACATTAAAAGTGAAATTTATACATCATGTAAAATGTTTAGAACACCACGGTTTTCGTAATTTTATCTAGACGGCTGGCATTTTTAAAATATTACAGTAAGCTATATAAATTTGTTTTCGTATTTTCTCCTTTACTAAATATATCATGTAAAGTTTTATTTTAATAAATTAAATTAAATGTCGAGTAGCGCCTAAGGACTTTTCCACTCTCGTTTGTATTTTTGTTTATATTGTTGAGAACTATTATCTTTGGAAGTTGGTTACCAGCTTTAATTAACATCATGAATAGGTAACACAGTTGAGGGACAATTTTGCAACTTTTCGTCGTGACTAATCTAAAATCTCTTAATATTAATAATATGGAAAAAATTTCTATTTTTAATATTATTCTATAGCTAATGCATAATCCTCATTAAATTGTTAATTATTTTTCATTTTTATGAGTTTTTAATCACTGTTAAAATAAATTTTATTATAACATTTCAATATAAAACACGTATAATATAATTTAATAAGGTACAGTGAACTAAATATTTTTTAAGTTAAAAAAAATTTAATTAACTATCATTCTACATAATCTAAATATCATTTAATAATTTATTTTTAATAAATAACATTATAAAAATAAAAAATAATAAATAATTAAATTGTATAAAAGTATAAATTTTTTGTTTTTTGTTATGATTTATAATAAATTTATATTTATAAAAGAAATTTATATTCTCATAATAAAATTTTAGAATTTTATCGTAAAAATTTATTAACATTATTAGAAAATATTAAAATATATTTGTTTATTTTTAAATTTTTCGGTACCATCATTTTTTCATTGTTTTTCGCTAAAATTTAAAAATTTTGGACATAAAGATAACTTTTAATATTTTTTAGAATATCGGTTTGAAATTATTGTCTCTGACATATTGTATTTTTATCAGTTAAATTTTGAGAAATTTTATTTTTCATTTTTTTAAGTTTTTTAATGAATATTAAAAAATCAATTCAAAAAATTAAAAAATAGATAGTGAAAATATACATAACATGAAAATTTAATCTAATGATTTATTCACATGAACACAAAATAAACAGAGGAAAATTGTTAAATTTTTCATTCAAGATTTCATATAAAATGAATTTTTAGAAAAACATTTTCTCATATATACGTATGGAGAAATAAAAAAGTTGTCGATAGCAGATGATATTGTGTGAAAGCACTACATCGCCCACCCTATATCAGCTGTCACCGATAACAACTGTGTCTACGATCAGCTGTTCGTGATCCAGCTGGCATTTCGGTTGTCAAATGTCAAATCGTCTATACAATTTAGTTCATTCACTATAGATAAGTGCATTACCCCCATATTACTTTTCATTATGATGACGTATTATTTACTAAAATGAAGTTTTGTCATGGATATGTCTCAGCTCTGGTGGGGGGGGTTCGGCAGTTTGTAAGATGAAAATTTGTAACATGTTTCCATAGAATTTACTAGAGATATTGTATTGAATTGAATTCAATATATAAGAATAATAACAGCTGTTTAAAGGAACTGAAAACATTAGGTTAGACATATTAATGATCTAACCTATTTCCCACAGGGAAGTAAATAAAAATATTTTTAATTCTATTTTCTCATATTTTTTAAACACCGACTCAATCACTATGAGGTAAAATACTATGTTTTTTGTTAAAAGTATAAAAGTAAAGTATAAAGTATAGAAACAATGTGGGACTCCTATCCACTAAACCCCCTACGGGTCATGAGAAACCAAGCCAAACCCCTTATCCGATGACTCCATTGCGTCCTAACTGAACAAGAATCCCTTGGTGAAGGGAGCGGAATGAATTTAATTGATTTTATGACATTTGGCTTTGCTATTGACAAAGAACAGCTGATTGCATTTGCCAGATTCCAATATTTAACTTGTTTTTTCTCCACTAATGTTCTCATTACAACTTACTCCTATCTGTAATACGGAGTTCTCATATATGGCGGCGAACCTATATTTGCGAGACAAAAATTTCAAACAGTGACGTCATTTGGTTAGTGATGTCATATAGTTATATGGACAGCTGTTTAGAGGAATGAAAACATTCCCTTTAGACATATCCATGATCCAGCCTAATAACTGTGAAGAGTAAAAATATTCTTACCTTAAAATCGCAGTATATTGAAATTTTATTCGCATGTTATATCATATATTTTGTTATTATTTAATTTAAAAAAAAATATTGTGACTCAGCGTGCATTGCATCAAAATCACAAAAATTATGATAATAAAGAACTTAAACTTGAAAAAAAGTTTACGGTATCAGTCCGGTTTGGAGAACTCCAATAAAAGCGTTTGCATTTTATTTACCTGTGGGAAATAGGATAGATCATGGATATGTCTAAAGGGAATGTTTTCAGTTTATCTAAACAGTTGTTCTTATAACCAAACTATGACGTCCTTAATCACATGACGTTACAAACTAAATGGTTCAAAATGCTTAACCCCTCCCCCCCAGAGCTAAGACATATCCATGCCAAAAAATATTCTTGTTTGAAACCGAGCTATATTTAGTGATGATGATTTTAGAAATCCAAAGGCATTTTAAACAATTTTATTATATTCTTCAGTCGGGGGTATTGCACAGTAAAAATTACTTCCATAGAGTATAATATTAACTTGCTAGCAATATTTCCATGGAGTATAATCCAAAGACCTCCAAAGAGTATAATCATGTGTCAACCGGACCTCATGAATTGGTCAAGGACTTGGATACATGCCACGACCAAGGTCAAATTTACACATGTATAAACACTTTAAATTTGAAATTAAATTTTTCCGATAAACACGTTGAGTTTTTAAAATTCATTTACTAGCCTTGGTCACGCTTTGAAACATTTATAAAGACTTTTACTTTCTAATGTATGATGCTTATACACACCTCGTGGTCTTTGAAATTCATCAGTTTCGCTGAAACCAGTTTTCGTCCGAACTAAATATTAATGAATATCTCTTCAATCGGCGTCTCATTCCAAACAAGCGATGAAAAGTGTAACTGCATGGAAAATACTACGATTTGCGTAAATGATTTAGAATGTACTTGTATCCGATATGTGTTTGAATAGACATGGCACAATGTATGCAACAGAAATGTTACTGGAACCAAAGAGACAATTTTACAGTTATTTCTTTCTTACGTAATGTAAATAAATATGTGAGCTAAATAGTTTACAAAATGACAGCTCTTTTGTGGCAGGCCAAGGTAACTAGAACGAAACAAGGTAAGTTTTACCTAAACAAAATGGACGATGTTGTTAGTGTTAAACATTTCCATTGTTGGGTTTTGTTTGTAAATAAAACAATACGTCACTGGTTGCAGACTACCATACTCTATGTTTGGCGGGGTTCTTATATCGTTTGGTTTTAATATTTAATTGTGTATTCTTGTTTTATGTTTGTAATAGAACGTTCCTGACTTGATAATGTTGTTCAGGCGAAACATTTAGTGATCAAGGCTTTTGTGTATGCCAAACTGTGATGTAAGTAATTATTAATTTAGTATAAATACAAAGTTTGGGGCTAAAATAATAGATTTCAATTTGAATTTAGAACTGGTGATTACAATTTTAAAAATTTACAACATGTGAATGGTATATTTTTAGTTTCGCTAAACAACATGTGAACATAACCACCGATAATACTTTTGCCACCCATAAATTCCTAACACCCTCCAAAGCATAGACGTATCCCCGTCAAAATTCCATTTTAGAAATGCATAGAAATGAAACTAAACAAATCAGCTTTCATATACTTCCATGACGAATTTAAAATGGATATTTGAATTAATTCACTAACTAAAGAATGCGTCACTCTTCAGTAGGATAGAATGAAAATTAAGTTAGAACAGATTCAATAAAATATCGTACAAAAATATAAAAACTTGTGTAATCAACCAAATTATAAACTACTTTACAAGACGTGCACTGCAAGAGCTACACTGAGGCTACAAGAAATACTCGGGCTGCGACTTCTGGTTGGGGAAGGATCCGCGCGACTCCTGCGGCGCCGCCTCGAAGATGGTGAACTCCTTCTGGAGGTGTTCGTTGAGCTCCAGGATGGCCGCCACGTTGCCGCAGCGGTAGCAGTAGTTGGGCGCCGACCAGACGGTCAGCAGCGACTCGGAGAAGTGCCACTTGTAGCCCTCCATCACCAGCTGGTGGCTGCGGCAGATCAGCTCTATCTTGTTGGCCGTGTTGAACTGGTAAACACCAAAGAAAGGTCATATGGCTGGGAAAATTAGTAAAAACGTTAGATTTCTTAATTTTTAAGCAACAGGCCCTATTGTATTTCCATAGTAGAGGACTTTTTACATGTAACGACTTAGAAGGCCCTGTTACTTCTGTAGAAGATTGGGACCGTGTGTATCCTATATTCCAACTACTAGAAGGTCACGAATTGTGGATAGTTATGAGCAATGGCTGGTGGGTGTAGTGTTCTCTTGTGTGTATTAACGTCCGCACTATTGGATAATATGTTAAGGTGGTCCGAGCGAAAATATCGACTGTCTTAAAAATTTTAATTTTAACTTTTATTTGATGATTGTATCATAAAAATGCTTTGGCATAATTTTTCATGTTTTCAATCAAAACTTTTTTAGTTACAGGGTAATTAATTTGGAAATTTTGCGTTTTTCGTACAAGGAGTGTGGGCAAACGGCTTATGTTTTTGAACTGAAATTTTGGGAATGTGGATGAATAACAGAGCTTTTTCACGAAACCTATGTGAAATTTTAAAATAAGAAAAAACTCCGTTTTCTACAGGAAATTATTTTTAAGGTCACATTTTTTATCTGACAACCTTATCAAATATGTGTAATTTTGGAGGTATCAAAATGTTAAAAATATACAAAAAACAGAATTGTTATCTTAAACGAGTCACTCAGAAAGCTTGCACGAATCAACCATATGCGTAACGAATAATCGACACTAGCGCCGACCTAGCGGATTTCAGTTGTCTCTAACGTCGCTCGCACCGCCTTAATCCGCAAAGACTGTCCACATAATTATTAGTCCAGTTTGCCATAATAATTCAGAGAGAAAATTGTGGTTAAACTGTTAATAGTCTCTTATGCTATTGACTGTTGGGCTATTAATTAACATTTCTGTCTAAGGAACATGTCAGCCTTAGTAACAGGACTACAAGATCGCGCCACAATCATCTTACACTCATTTCTCATTCATACTTTGCTTAAAATATCTACCTGGGTATGTCGCCATTCCAGTAACTTACTTTTTATACTTTCCGTTTGGCAAATAACAGAACGGTTCACACATTTATCAATTGGTTCACATAAACAGTTAAAACATTCATATTCTATTTCTCTCTCAAATTAAAAATGTGTTCTCAAACTAAAATTAATCTAGATTGTTTTTTCTAGACTTAATATATGATTACAAGTAAACCAACATTGTAAAAGATCTAGATCTGATTTCATGAACTGCTCAATAGTTTACCTACTATTTAGAAAATATTAAACCTGGTTGACAATGTCGGAACCGAAGAGGTACCCGGCGCCACGAGGGCTGACGCCCCAGCCTTGGATGTCCTCCGGGTCCGACCAGAGGAGGTCGCACATCGGGCCGTCGTGGGGCACCTCCGTCTTCCGCTGGATCTGACGGATCTGGTCGATGGTCTGCACGGAGGGCGAGAGGCCGCCGTGGACGCAGAAGATCTTGTCGTCGACGAGGGCGGCCAGCGGGAGGAGGTCGAACACTTCCGTGCACATCCGCCACACGTTGATGCTGCCGTACTTGCGGAGACACTCGTCATAGAAGCCGTAAACCTGTGGAGAACTGATACAGGCTGAATGAATTGTTACCTCTCATCGGTATTCATAACTGTCAAAAAATACTTGTTTGACAATTGAACTGGTCCATGCAAAAACTACCTCAATGGTTTCCAAAAATTATAAAGTTTTCCATGTAAACAGGCTTCATCAGTTGGTGCAAAAACCACAGTCCAATAGCCGGAACAATATTTTTTCCAAATAATAGGAAAATATCAATTTCTTTTCGCAGGCTAAGGCGATTTGCAATTTTAATGTTCTTATTCATATCAGATCTTATCCTGGACTGTTAGGGTCAAAAAGACAGTAAAGTTCAACTCGAGGACGATTATTGATCCACCCTACTTTCACGTCATTCCGCCGTGCTTTCTTTCTGTAAATACCTAGCTAAATATATTGTTACTGACCAATAGCAATAAAGTAGGTGGAGTAAATAAATAAAATGCAATTTGGATAATTTTTGACCAATAGCTTAAACGTGTCTTGGCAGGAGGAAGCATAAGTGTGAAGGGGGAGGAAACACCCTCTGACCTATTTTTATATGTATATACTACCAATAATCAACCTAGCTCAACTCCGCAGAGCACTGTCTGCGGACGTCTCTCCCTCACCCTCCCATCAGACAAAAGTGGGGAGTTGATGGACCGAACGCCTGTGGCCTGAATAAGATCCCCTAAAGTGCAAGAGGTACAGGTTTATATTCCAGAATGCCCTAAACCCGAAAAGCGTTCTTGGGTATTATCACTATGAATCAGTAAAAACTCGTCTGGTTTGGATCCAAGGAGAAAAATCTCGTGTTGTTCAAACATAAAAACTACATTGATACCTGGGTGATCTGGCGAGACTCGTGGTTGCCGCGGATCAGAGTGAGCCTGTCCGGGTACCGCACCTTGTAGGAGATGAGCAACAGGAACACCTCGACACTGTGGAAGCCTCTGTCCACGTAGTCGCCCATGAACAGGTAGTTGCTGTCGGGTATGTCGCCTCCCACGGCGAACAGCTCGCGCAGGTCGAACAGCTGGCCATGTATGTCTCCGCACACAGTCACCGGAGTGCCTGGAAACGTCAACCGTTATCTGTATTCCACTGCGCCAAAGCCACTTTCCAAATACGAGAAAAATAATTCAATAGATATAACAACTTATCCAGGTAGGTATTTTCAGCCAAGTATGAATACGGAATTATTATAAAATGATTATGGCGTGATGTTGTAGTCTTGTAACTGACCAAAGCTGTTATATACCTTAGACAGAACAGTATATAATATCCCAACAGACCGCAATTTTTAAGACAAACCACAATTATTTTGCCTCGCTGAATTACGAACTAGTCTAATTTATATGGTATCTACTGGCCATCGCTTGTAATTATACCCAATTTGTGATCTCCATGTGCTTAGACTGGGACGGTGGCGACGTCTTGTAATCCAGCTACTTGGAGGTCACGAATTGTGGATAGTTGTGAGAGATGGTCGGTGGGTGTGGTGTTCTCTTGTGTGGATTAACGTCCGCACTACTGAATACTACATTAATCCACAAAGACTATCCTCATAATTAGACCAATTCGTAAGTCAGAGGCCGTGGTTCGGATTCCACGTTAAACTGTAGGTCCATTAGTTGCCATCGGCTGTTGGGCTATTAATTAACAGTCCTGTCTAAGGAACATGTCAGCCTTAGTCAGTAACAAGACTACAAGATCGCGCCACAATCATCCTACATTCATTCCTCATTCATACTTGGCTTAAAATACCTACCTGGGTAGGTCGCCATTTCAGTTAAAAGTATAAAAGTAAAAAAGTATAGCTAGATTACAGGACACCCGACTGTCCCTGTCGTACGTTTGAATACATAATCAAATTTCAAATAACACAGTGATAGTTATAACAAAATGTTTTAAACAATAGCAACATCGGTTATATTTGCATATAGCCTAAATAAGAAATCTCAATAGCAACAACAATCTCAATAGCAATAGCGTTAAAAGTGATCGGACAAAAATTACGAAAAACAGTTGAATTTGGACCACTCATTACAGTTCCGCAGACAGTTCATGATTCCCTGAGGGAAATTTCTTATTTGGGCTACATCTGATTGATCTGTCCTGAAGAAGTCACATACCTGTGCAAGGCGATTACTTGACTGGGTCTAGCCAAAGGACTGTTAAGGTAAAGGAAGTCAAGTATATAATTTCACAAAAGTAAGTAAGCAAGCAAGTAAGCATACCAAGTAATATTGTCACAAAAGTATCTGAAATCGAACGAAACTTTATTTTCTTCAGTGAACAAATCGACAACTGAACGTGAATATATCCCATTAGAAAATACCATTTTGGATTTAAACTGACAAATGAGTGACTGAGAGAAATTAAAATAGGCGAAAACCAAGAGAGGGCGAATCTACAGAAAAAAATTCAATACGTTTTCCCCGTTAAAGAATTTCTTCCTGTCGTAATTCTTTTTAGACTCACATTGCTATAGTAAAATCTTCCTCAGCTTACATTACATTAAGAATATCAATTCAATCAATATTCCTGACACAGCTACCTTAGGTAGGATCTTCTTTCCTCTATATCTGTTAAGTCTTAGCCCTCTTAACCTCAACAATTTAGCTGCACATGGAGCCCCTTCTGACCGAACGTGACGTTCTCCTACAGAGATCTTTTTTAGAAGCAATCTAAATTTGGCCCAATCAATCACAGAATAAATTTGACTAAATCTACAGAACACTTTTAAAACTAATATCCACTATTCTTTTCTTCTTAGCCAGTATCCCTGCCGGGTTAAACTTGACACAAGACTACTGAATAACTTCTAACCAACTTTGCCGACGTTATTCTCCTTGGCGAGTATTTCCTTGACCTTGTCACAGAGCGACCTCACCTCCGCCTCCGTGGGCAGCTCTGTCTTCTTGATCTGTTCAATGCTCCTCTCCAAGTTCACAGCATCACCGCCACTCATTACCGATACCTAACTATTTATTGCCTAAAGAACTGAAGTGTTGTTTAAATCAGCAAAAGGAAGTCTGAAAATGTGTAAACATTCTGTGTTCATTTTGCTAATCAGCTGATGTCATTTGGTTGTGAACACCTGTAATATAAATTAACATTAGAGTAGGTTAGTCGTTTTAGTTGAACAATATATATATATAATTAAATAGAATTTGATTTTGACATGGACATGGCCTTAGCTCTAGAGGGGCGAAAAAACTATAAAAAAGGTCTTTTGTAACGGTCCGTGAAAATGAAAATACTCACAGCTATGAAACTTATTTCCATTGTTCTACATCTTTTCGATAAGGGTTTTGTCTACTTTAAACTGACCCACACTCTATGAAAATCAAATAATGAGCTCTTGAAAACACGGTTTTGAGCAATATTAGGTAATATTAGATGATATATTAAATACTATCCTAAGTATTATAGAACATGAAATCAGAAAGAATCAGAAATCAGAAAGTTTATTGTCCAAAAATAAGTTATAGAATTGAGTCCCAACAAATCTTGCAAGATTTGTCGTTGGGTTCTCATACATACATTATTAAATTACATTATATAAATGGTTACATCAAGTTATAACTAGCGCTAAAAGGTGAACGGTGCTCGTATTTTTAGTACATTTCCAAAACTACCTACACCAAATATTTATTTTCATATAATAATACTTAAAATCTACAGAAATTGAAAAATCCCACTAGCAAACCAAAATAAACAGCTATTCAATAATAAAAATCACGTTAAAATAAATATAAAATGTATATAAAACCACAATAATAGACAAATGCCATACTTAAGTGAGCTAATTTAATTACAGTTATAGTATTTCCTTTCAATCTTGCTGGTAATCTGTGATTTTTGACATGGATATGTCTTAGCTCTGGGGGGGGGGGTATTGGTGATTTTTAAGATGGAAAACATGTAACAGGTTTCCATAGAAACTACCAGAGTTATTGTATTGAATTTTTAATATAAATGAATAAGAACAGCTGTTTGGATGACGTGAAAACATTACCTTTAGACATATCCATGATCTAACCTAATTCCCACAGGGAAGTAAATACAAACATTTTTTCACACGCATTCACACATTCATTCATACCTATGACGTTTTTTTATTTATATATTTGCTTCCCCTATAGTTACGACTACTTAATCATGGTAATTTTCCCCCAAAACTATGACTACTTAGCAGAAATGTATTTTTAACAGTTTAGATTACATAATTGAGATTTATGAAAGTCATTTAACAGATGAAAATCACCGTCACCTGTCAAATTTAAGTCAAAAATAGTTTATTTACATTTATTATAAACCTTTTTGGATGTTATAGAATACTAGCTAACCCGGCGAATTTCGTAACGCCTAACAGTAAATACGTGTTAACTTTAAGATTGGCCATGTTCTGAAGTCGAATAGCATTATGGCTTCGTTGTTAAAGATTAGATGTTCTGGGTCGTGGTATAGTTAATAATAATAATGAAACTATAAGACATATTCAAATCAAAGATCATTAAAATCGGTCCAGCCGTTTCTCGAGTTAAATGGTGTAACTAACACGACTTTATTTTATATAATATGTAATTTTTAACCATGACATTTAATTGGAAATGGAATAAAAAAAGTTTATAAACCGCCAAAACTGTAAAGTATCAACGAGGCAAGAAAAAACTGTTCATTTTATACAGTATTTATTTACTTTGTAGTTTTAAATTGGCGATTGATACTGAAGGCATTGATTAGCAAATCGCATTGCTAATGAATGGAAAGTAAACCAAGAGATGTAGTTTTACAAATCAAATGTTTTGATTGTAGAAAATTTTTAAACAAACCTATTCCCCATAAGGATGTCATTAAAAATAAAAACGTTATTACACGAAAACTGAATATGTCTAAAGTACGATAGGAGTAGGACGAATCCAAAAAATCAAAGATCATTGAAATCGGTCTAGCAGTTCTCTAATTATAAGAGGTGTAACTAACACGACTTTGTTTTATATATTTAGATGAATCGATTATGTTTATATAAACTAAAATAATTATATAAATTTTATAATTTTTGATCTAATTTAAAATTGTTACTAAATAATTGAACTAAGAATTAATTTGTTTTCTAATGAATTATGTTTTCAGGGAAATAGTAATGCGAAATAATAAATATCTGGCTTCTTACTTCTTAACACTGTGTCTTTAAACTCTTACATGAACTTAGCTAAAACTTACATACCTTGAACTAAAGTACAGTACTGTTAGCTGACGTCATACGTGAGTCAAAACAGGATCCCTGTCGTCTGACTTGTACATGTGCAGATATCTTCTACACTTAATTTTCTTCACGTTCTTGTAATCCGGTTTGCGGAAGGCTACTTTAACGGGATGATGCATTTTCATGAAAGTGCGGTTCTTGTTCACCCCGAATGGAATTCATGTTACTGGAAACGGAATGCAGTTACTTAATTCTGTCGATTTCCCCTAATATATTTTTCATGTAAGTTGATCGGCTCATATTTTTTAAATGTAATTTGATTAAAATTTTGACATGGATATGTCTTAGCTCTGGTGGGGGGGTGTTGGTGATTTTTAAGATGGATAATATGTAACAGGTTTCCATACAAACTACTAGAGCTATTGCATTGAATTTTTAATACAAAAGAATAACAACAGCTGTTTAGATGAATTGAAAACATTCCCTTTACATTACATGATCTAACCAATTTCCCACAGGGAAGTAAATACAAACATTTATAACTATGTATTGGTTTACATAGTTAACAGCTGAATAATAAATTAGATATGGTGGGAATAAAGGGAATAACACAGAATTTATCTTATTCCCATCACAGTAATCCCATTTTTGGCTTAATATAAGCACATTACATAGTATTGTGCTTATATTAAGTAGTTCGCTAAGTAAAAACATATACATTTTATCAAATTATAAAACTATAAAAATTGGGGGGAGGTTCACAGGGAACCACGCTTGGCTTCGCCCGCAGCTTCGACCCCGGGGGGAACCACCGGACACCATGGGACGATACCCTGGCAAATTCTGAACAGTGTTGTAGTGAATACGCTGAAGTGGATATTAACTCCTTTTGCTGTCTTTCCGCACTATTGAATACTAAGTCTATTCGTAAATGCTATCCTCATAATTAGACCAATTCGTATTTCTGAGGCCGTGGTTTGGATTCCACGTTAAACTGTAGGTCCCTTAGTTGCCATCGGCTGTTTGGCTATTAATGAACAGTCTGTCTCTGGAACATGTCAGCCTTAGTCAGTAACAAAACTACGAGATCGTTCCAATTTTAAGCTTTTTTTGTAAGCTAATTTTAGCTTACACTCAATCCTCATTCAAACTTGGCTTAAAATACCTACCTTGTCGTATGGTCGCCATTTCAATAATCTAATCCAATTTAATCTAAGTAAATAAAATAAAATTAGGAGACATGAGTCAGGATTAGTCCGTTAACGAACCTAACATAAATGCCCTTACATCACTGTTGAAATTTATACAAAACGATCTGGCAAATTCAAAATGTTAAAACGTTTCACTCTGTATATGTAAGATCGCGCCACAGTCATCTTACACTCAATTCTAATTCATACTTGGTTTAAAATACCTACCTTTTAGTATGGTCGACATTTGAATAATCAAATAAAATATCGGATGACTCTCGATATCGAAACATCTCAGCTTCGATCTCGATCCGCGTCGCTGTTTCAAGGTCAGGGTTGATATATTTAGAGATCCGCGTCTGCCAATCGTCAAGTTTACGTCAATCAGACATCCTGTTGGAGTTTTACCAAACATTTCTTGTCGAGTGACTTAACTACGTAATTCCACTTTATTTATCGGTATGCTAGCGGTTTTTAAGGATGCTTTCTTGTCTGCGATTCGTAGGAATGATAGCTTAACATTCCCAACAGAAATATTTACTTTTTTACATGTACTCGGTGTGCAGCATCCGGGAAATTATACTCGTGATGTTTCACTGACTATAATCTTATTATTTGTAAAATACTTTATTTTACGACCGGTTGGTGGTAAAAACATTTTTATCATTCACTATAATATTATTTATTTTTTTGTACTACACCTGATAATATTGCAACATTTTGTCATGGTCGATATTGAAACAAGTTACCTTTGATTGTTGGACAACTAATGATCCTGATAAATAAATCAGCTATTATTTTCAGTTACAAAGTTACAATACAAGATATAAAAATTAATTTTCTTTGTATACACAGTCTTTAGACAGGCTCATATTTTAAAATTTTTTTCTAGGTCTTACAAGAAAAGATTTGCTTAAAATAACATTTATTTTCTAAAACGATTATTTTTATAGTAAAATTAAATTTACAATAAATAAATACGGTACACTATAAATATACAAGATGCCGCACCAAAATCATCCGACACTCATTTCTCATTCCTACTTGGCTTAAAATACCTACATTGGGGTATGGTCGCCATTTCAATTAGCTAATCTAATCTAATTTAATAAAATATAATATTGTTACATTTCTAAAGCCTGATTTTTGAAGAATGTAATGCGATGTGATGTGGTATTGTAATGCGATCTCGTATAAATTATGATTATTATAAATTTAACTTTTAAAACTAAGAATTTGTTATACCAAACTGAGACAAAACAGATTAGAAAATGCTCCAAAGTTTCGTGAGAAAAGGTTGATTTCTTGAATAACAAAGGGTTTTATAGTCAATTGTGTGAAGATTAATTCATTTCTAACGCGTATAATTTGTAACCATCCATGGCTACAGTGGGCGGGTGACAGGACTCATTGTAATGGCAGAGGACTTAGCATACAATAGAGGATCCAACTGGCCTGGCTTACAGTTGCTCAATACAGCATCTCATCAAAACAGCCCTCAATGTCAAGGTCAAGGTTAGTATCTAATTGAAAATTAGAAAGTAAAGTTATGAGTGCCGTATGGGAAATATTTTTTAGACTTGATTTTTTTAATACTTTTGCTCTCGGGGATTCTGAATATAATGATACAGTGAGAATCTTGAGCCGATCAAAAAAGCTCTCCCTGAAGCATCCCAGAAGGAAAAATTCTACGCTCATTAATTAATTGTCAAGAGTTATTTTAATCCATTGCCATTTTACATTGAGGGATCCTTTGCTTTGAGGGAAAAAGGTAACTATTTTTTAAAACTTGGCTCGATACAACGTGTCCCTTTCATAATCAAATAACCCTGAATATTATTTTTAATTCAGTTTATATAGTGTCGAGGTAAAAGTAGGATCTGTAGCACAACAGTCCTGAGATTTGAATAATTGAGGTAAACCGCAGGACTTGCTCGCCAAATCCCCAACATCCACCCGTGAATACATTATATGGATTTTGGGAACGCCTCACACACTGTCTGCCTCACAGTTTACCTCTTCTTTTACCTCTTCATTTTCACTTCTTTTATGATTGTTTTAACAAGTTGAAAGTAGATTTATTAAATTTATCGTTTGGTTCACTGCCTTATCTGTTGAGAGAGTAGATTTATATAGATGTGGGATAAACAAATTTTGGCATATTTTCTCACCAATACTTTAAATACTTTCTTTCTTTAATTAAATCAATTTTAGAGAAAAATGAGTGTAAGATGATTGTGGCGCGATCTTGAAGTCTTATTACTGACTAGCCTGACATGTTCCTTATACATGACTGTTAATTAATAGCCCACCAATTACATCTAATAACCTACAGTTTAACGTGGGATCCGAACATAATTTTGCCCCTGAATTTCTAAGTGGTCTAGTGGAGGATGGTTTTCACGGATGAACGTAGTATTCAATAGTGTGGACGTTAATCCACACCAGGGTGGCTTCTACCATAATATTAGCTTTATCAAGAACATTTCAATCTCTAAAAGTAGTGGGGTAAGGATTGTGCCCAGCCAGCCTCACAACTGGATATATATATTTTCCTCGCGGGATTGCTAAGTCATCGAATACAAGGTCGCTGTAAATTATCCGACTCTTGTACTCTCTCGCTCTCTCTCTCTTTTCTCTCTCTCTCTATCTGTCTGTCGTTTCTGTTGTTCACTCTGGTTGATCAGCCAAAGTTAGTGTTTGTTTTGCTCAGGTTTTAAGATTGATATCTCATCAACGCGCGTTGGTCAATGAGGTTTGAAAAAGACACACCTTCATTTTGTCATATATGTTGAGTGAGTAGGTGAGGTTTGTTTAAGTCTGCTTTAGTACTTGATAGATAAAAATAGGATCTTAGGCTCACAATTTCAATACCGGGAACAAAATGGATGGTCAACACCACACTAACACAACGTAAAGATTAGCGTTACACCTTTTATGGTCTTCTGCGATCGTAAGAAATTTTGACACGGATATCTTTTAGCTCTTTGGGATATTAGCAATCCGTCAGACCAATATTTGAAACGGAAGTGACGTCATATGGCTATAAGGAAAACTGTTTAGAGTAACTGAAAAATATTTCTCAGACATATCCATGATCTAAGTTATTTCGATAAAATCCAATTTTGTAAACCGAATTTCGAAGTAGCAAACAATTAAACAGTGGTGGTTGAAATCATAGTTTGATAAGCTTTAAAACTTCATGAAATTTGTTATTCTCTTATTGTCATTCTTATTATTAACTCTTAAACCCAAACTTTCCAATGTTTTATACACACTATGCAATCATAATAAAACTGTTAATACTTGTCTTATCATATAGGCTAGATCTAATACTCGTAATGTGTGTTGGCAAATCAAATTTGTTGTTCTTCATTGCAGTAAACCTACTTACTATTAAAATTGAGATAAAACTGGTTGTACAGCTTGATCTCGAGTAGGACACAATATCGGATATTGTGTCTTAAAAAATCTAAATTCTGTTGTTCCTTGTGGCAGCAAACCGTCTTACTCTTTTTCTACTTTATTCTTATGGAGAATTAGTAAATCTATGTTACTTGAATAACCTACGATTAAGCTTAGTTTGAGTACTAAAAACTGATTCCTAAATCGTTGGGGATTCGTTTTATTTTTCATCCTCTGTTTTGGGGTATTGAATTTTTACATGAGTATTTTAGATATTTATTACATTTGTATTTTGAAAATGATTTAAATGAGGAAAAAGTTGCATTGGATGTATAAAAACAAATTTCAAAATAGATTGTTTTAGAGATTTATCTAATTTCCGTGAGACTACACGAGCCTCTGACTCCAACCACTACCGGGGACAACGATGATGCGGGTGGAGATGGTTCAGAACCCGTCCTCGACCAGGGAAGCCACGGAAGTCAAGGAGCTCCCGGAATATCCGTTCTATAACGGGGCTGGCCGAGACTCTACAGCTGATTCTCAAGGTCGCAGGTCACGTGACTCGTCAACAGCTACTGAGTACGCTCTTAATGAAATGCATTTTTATTTATTTATTGCCTGCTTTTATTTTGTGTAAGGTAATAATGACTGTATGATTAGTTAGTTAGGTGGTTAGTTAGTGAAATGGCCACCTGCAGGTAGGTAGGCCAAGTATGAATGAGAAATGAGTGTAAAATGATTGTAGTGCGATCTTGCAGTCTTGTTACTGACTAAAGCAGTCATGTTCCTTGGACAGAACTGTTAAGTAATAGCCCAATAGTCAAAGGCATATCTAAGGGTCCTACATTTTAACGTGGAGTCCGAGTGCCTCTGAATTACGAACTGGTCTAATTATGAGGATGGTCTTTGCGGATTAACGTAGTATTCCACACAAGAGAACACCACCGACTATCGCTAACAACTATCCACAATTCGTGACTTCCAAGTAGCTGGATTACAGAACGACCCCACTGTCCGTGATGTTGTACCAATAACCCAATAACATTCCCCACTATAAGCTACCTAAGAAAGCCAATAAATAAGTAAATAATATTCCTTTTCAGAAACATTCGTGTCTTTGCCATATTCATTATAAAAAATACAAACAATAACTAAATAACACAAGATTTCTTTCGTAACAGCAAACAACCAAAGAAAGACAGTTATGCAGGTTATAATTATTACAGTATTCTATATTTATTAATTGTTGACTTCATGACCTTTAGGTTCAGAGGGGAAGTCATTACTGATCAAGCTATGATTATGATCACGATAATTAGATGATTAAGTAAGGCATTACGACATTTATGTATTTAAACCATTTATTACTCTAGGCAGTGTTTATAAAAAAATTCTAAAGAGCTAAGATTCTCCAAAACACAAATACACATGTTCTCCATCTCGAAGGTGTTCCAGGAGCCCAAGGTCTCTCTGGTCCCGCGGGAGTGTGGTCAGGCTAATTCTGGACCCTCCAGCCCACAAATCACACCCGGGTGGTCCATAATTACTCGCCTGTAGATCGTAAATCCTAAATACAATTCTGTCGCGCATCATCGTCCGCCCCAAGCACCTCTCCTCTTCCGACCAGTAGCAGCGTTAGTAGTTGAAGAGGGAAGACCCCAGGGAAACATGATAAGTCCTTTCTCCTTTCATGGCATTCCTAACACAAAAATATTTGTATTTACTTCCCTGTGGGAAATAGGTTAGATCATGGATATGCCTAAGGGAATGTTTTCAGTTCATCTTAAAAGCTGTTCTTATAACTAAACTATGACACCACCATGATTGGCAAATTTCCAACACTCCCCCACCCTTGGGGCCAAGACATATCCATGTCAAAAACCTCAATGTTGACAATTGGTATGGACATGTAAAATTACAACTATTCTGATTCTATCAAGTTAAGAATCCAGACAAAACGTTCTAACCGAATGGGCTTTAGTGGGTGTTAGTACTCAAAAAAGGTTTTCGAGAGATTTCACAAAACAATTTACTAACCAATTAATTTTTTATTTGTACCATTCAGGTCATGAAAACCAAACAATCCAGGATTTTGAATTGTTGTTCTATGACAATTATTTACTGATACACTCGTTACATTTTAAAACTTATACCAAATAATTATTTGGTAAGTTCGGCTAATAAAAGTGTCATTCTTGTCGATGAAATTAAGTTCAAAATATTGGCTAACATGTGTGTTATCTGAGTTAATATTAATTTTTGTGTTATTATATACCGGTATATAACTGTCTGTATGGTTCAGTCACATCTACCACTTCATAATCTACAGGTTCATTCTGAAAAAATGTTATGATTGTTTAATTTTGGATACCTTTGTTTATTTGGCTCAACGATCCTAGAAAATGAATTAGCTGATCTTTGTGAGTAACTCAGTTGGATTGGCGTCTTTCAAATAATAATAAAAATATAGTTTTAGATTAGATTATTGAAATGGTGACCGTAACGCAAGGTAGGTATTTTAAGCCAAGTATGAATGAGGGTTGAGTGTAAGATGATTGTGGCGCGATCTTGTAGTCTTGTTACTGACTAAGGTTGACATGTTCCTTAAACAGAACTGTTAGTTAATAGCCAAACAGTCAATGCCATTTCTAAGGGACCTGTAGTTTAACGTGGAATCCGAACCACTGCCTCTGAATTACGAATTGGTCGAATTATGAGGATGGTCTTTGTGGATTAACGTATATTCAATAATGTGGACGTTAATCCATACAGAGAACACTACACCCAGCGACCTTCGCTCACAACTATCCACAATTCGTAACCTCCAAGTAGCTGCATTACAGGAAAACACCTTCGTTATTATTTTCAACCTCATAGTTTATTGTAACAGCTTAGAATAACTATCCGTGTCTTGTTTTAGACACACACGATCCATTTGGGGGTGTGTTTGAGTTGAGCCAAGTGTACGAATTGCTTAAGAAGAATGACAGATGATAGGCCTACGTCACGAAAACCTAAGTAAAACAAACATATACTTTGGCTGTGCATCTGTAGCTTTTAATAGGAGCTAGACATTTGGCTACTCAAGCCTCTCTTACAAATCTCTATTTGCGGAGCTTCCAGGTAGTGACAGTGTTCTCATGAGTGGAGTGGAAGTGCTCGACTTACGAGAACAAAAGCCAACAGTAAAATCGAATAAATTGTTTCTTTTGATACCAGCTTTTTTTATGAATACTTTGTTTCACTAGGGATAAGAGGAAGGATTAAGGTTCTCTCTAATTGGTGTGATTATGAAATCGTTTCACCAAACAGAATAAAGGGAAGAAAATCCTTATGTTGTAGTTGAATAACATGTACGTATCTTCAATGAACTGTTTTTTGAAATTTAATTTCACTAATGAACATACCGTACATATTTTTTATGTGATCGAATTATTTGGCAAATACTGTATTTTAACCTTCCCGGACGGGTGACGGATATATCCGCATATGGTTGTTGATTATCAATAGTAAGGTTCTAAGTAAAAATGTTTGTGGGACAGAAAAATTCAAAATTGTTTCCAAACTAAGCCTTGGTTTTCCAATAAGCAATTAAATAGACTTGATACAATTGTCTTATGTAGAACACGTCTCGGACATGCCAGAGTTAATAAATACTTATACTCCAAAAAACAATACTTTACCCCTTTATGCTTAAACTGCACTTTAAACCAAGAAGAAACATTAGAACATTTAATTTTTATATGCCCACACTACAATTACTTTAGAAGCAAATTACTCAATAACACTTGTGTAAAATTTAAACTGCATCTTGTGTCTGCTCTTAAAAGTATTGAAATAGAAACATATAAAGAAATAACTAATTTCTTTAGAGAAATTAAAAGACAAATCCAATGAGAAACGCAAAATGAGAATCCTAATAATTTTTGAAGCAACCACAAAATAGAGAACTGCGAGGCTGCATGGTCTTTTAAGACCTTAGCCAAAAAAAAGAAAGAAAAAAAATGTTTGTATTTACTTACCTGTGGGAAATAGGTTAGGTCATGGATATGTCTAAAGGGAATGTTTCCAGTTCTTCTAAACAGCTGTTCTTATTCTTATATATTAAAAATTCAATACAATAACTCTAGTAGGTTCTATGAAAACCTGTTTCAAATTTTCATCTTACAAATTGCAAATACCCCCCTCCCAGAGCAAACATTTGACATGAATATGTCAAGTATAACAAAAACACTAATAAAGAACATTTTTATTTTTTTCCTTTAATTTTCCCTTTCTATGTCACGGATTTACCCGTCCAGGAAGATTTAACAGTTTTATTTAAAGTGATTGAGATATTTGTTATAATTTAACCCATTCAAGACCAGATATAAGTTTTAACATGTCTAAAATAATTCTTGATTTTTCTTTCGTGACAAAAATTATAGATTTTCACGGGGTTTAACTGTTGAACACTCATCGCTAATTGTAGGATTAACTAATGAAAGTCCATCTGGTTTGAGTCAAGAATAAGGGTAAACTGTGAGGCAGACAGTGTGTGAGGCGTTTCCGGAATCCATATAATGTATTCACGAGTGGATGTCGGGGATTCAGCGAGCAAGTCCGGCGGTTCACCTCCATTATTCAAATTTCAGGACTGTTGTGCTACAGATCCTACATTCCCATCCACTTACTTATGTATTATTATTACCATAGAGGATATACGACATAATGAGATACAAACGTAATGTTATTATAAAGAAACGTCAGATTCATCCTCTTGCGAAGGATTTTATTTACTTCCCGGAAAATCTGTTAACATAAAATTTATAATACGTTCCACTGAACAATTAAAACATCGTTCTCTTTACTTACTTATTCTTACTTTTATATTTTTAAATTAAATGGCAACCTACCCAGGTAGGTATTTTAAGCCAAGTATGAATGAGTGTAGAATGATTGTGGCGCGATATTGTAGTCTTGTTACTGACTAAGGCTGACATTTTCCTTGGTCAGAACTATTAATTAATACTCCAACAGTCAATGGCGTATCTAAGGAACCTACGGGTTAGCGTAGGGTACGAACCACTGCCTCCAAATTACGAACTGGTCTATTTTGATGGTGGTTTTTGCGCAAGAGAACTACATCCACCGACACAACTATTCACAATTCGGGACCTCCAAGTAGCTGGTTTACAGGATATTCCACGGTCCCAGTCATAAATAATTAATCTCGTATCCATTATTAGTTAGGTTTATATGTTTTTAAACCTTCTAAAATCCCTATCATGGAATCATTTATTTTGTAAAATCATTTTTGGTTGTGAATATATTAACAATGAACAATACAATAGAATAATTTAAACAATACGAATAACCAACATATTTTAAAATGAGTTGATGCCATATTTCCCATACTTCCGTTTGACATTTCTGGGTTATTTAACTAAATATGAGTAAAACAATGGAACAACTGAGTGCGTGGTGGGCTTAAAAATACAATTTATTTAAAGAGTTTCAAATCCTTTTGTTGATTCTGTTTCGTTTTGTGTTTGACTCAACAATGTGTTTCCCAGCAACACTGAAAGCAAATACGTTTTGCAGCTAAATACGTAGGTCTATAGAAATTAACTACCTCAGTACAAAAATCTTGTAATAGAATTCTCATTCAACGATACATAATTATTTTGAAATTAGTACGTTAATTTTGTACTTCCAATTTAGATAAAAATACTACATTATACTACAAATATTACTATATTCATTTCAAAATTTTATTTATACAGTATTTATTTTGCATTGACTTATTTACATTTATTTTTCATACAAATAAATTGTTATTGGAGTATCAATCACTTTAACTCTTTAAGAGACCAAACTATATGCTAAAAATCTATTTGGATACATACCATTTTGACAAAAACGTGTTTGAAAGGAAATAAACTGTTTGGAAATAATGGTTGACTTGAATACAGAAGATTTTTAGAACTGTAATAAAAAAGGCTTTGAATTCATATATCAGCTGTTTATAGAACCATTGTTGTTATCAGTTGAGCCCATAAATTCTTCTGTTGTTAAATTTTTAACCTATTTTCTGTCTCGAATGAAGTGATTTGGCATGTTATCGTTTATATTTCAACTTAAAGAGCTTAACAAATAATTTTCTGAAATTCATGTAATATATTTTTCGAGGGTAAAACTTAATCATTAAATTTAAACCCTAAATTGTTAAGTCTAATCTTTATTCATGATAAACCATTTGAAGTTAAGTTGCTTTTATATTGTACAATCAGTAGACTAAGAGTAACTAATTCCTTTTTCCAATCATAAAACTGTTTTTTGTCCAATAATCCATATTTAATTTTATACTAGCAGTAAGCCCGTCCTTTGTACGGGTTGTAGAATTCAGTTTAAAGAAGAAAGATTATCACACCAAAATGTAAACCTGAAATCCTAAATAAATCAATACAAAGAAAATAAATCAATACCCTGCTTTATTATTTAGCATTACTTTACAATTCATTACATTGGAACATTTATTTTATACCATTATTATAATTAGTTATACGTTAAAATAACTTTTCAATATAGAATGATTTCGAAATGGGTTTTAAATAAATGACCAATATAAAGTTACTAATATTGATTCAAAAGCTGTTTCTTTTTTCTTTCTACTAAATCTTTAAACTATTAAGTCAGCTGATTATTACCAGTTGGGTATTCATTGAAAACTGAATTAAAATGCGAGTAATATCGCGTAAAAATGGGTTTTTAAATGCTCGTTATTTACTTTTCAAGGTGCAATTTCAAGCATTTATAAACCTTCTCTGGAATGTAGGGAATACATGAAATAAGTTTCAATGTTATCAGTTCTCCCGTTTCTTCGGAAAAGACGGCGTAAAATGCCTCCTGGAGCGTCACAGACAAACAGACAAATATTGAGATAAGACCGGTTTCGGCTTCTCTAACGCACGAAAAGTAAAAATAACTAAAAAATTAATAATTCTGAGCAATGTACAGACAATACTCTAATTTTATTTAAACAGATATGTAAGTACACAAATCCTTTTAATAACAGTTAAGGCTTATCTGACCGAACAATGGAACACCTCGCCTAGTAAATGGAACCCATTATTGTAGTAAATGGGAGAATAAATTACATGTAAGCGTAAGAACAGGTCACAAGAAAGGATACAAACATAATAACAAAACAAAGGGCTGCTTCGCTTGGGGTGGAATTTCTTTACGGTCTCGTTTGCCTTATATTATTTCGGGTCCCTCCTGGGGGTTTTGCTTCTCGGCTATGTTTTTGTTTTCCAAATGACCTCCCTCACATCTCTTATTTATCCTTTGTGGACGTTGCAAAGAACTTTGAGATGGGGTATTGGGTTTATCAGTCGTGTTTAAAGATTCTCTCTTTGTATCTTTCCCTCGTAGGGAAGTTTATCGGTTTTTTAAACCACCAAGTTTTTAGTTGTTGGTTTCTTGTGGTGGTGCGGTAAATTTTGGTTTGGTGGAATACGAGGTTTGCAGAACTGATTTCATAAACCATCGGAAAGGGCTCAAGATATTTAAATAAGTCAATGTTTTGTGGCGAAATACGTGAAAGGGAGGTACCATCACTTACTCTGTACTGTATTGGAAATTAAGCGAAATTATAGTCAATATTTTATTGGGAAAATTTTTAAACCATTATGAAGAAATTTATTATAAATCCCTAAAAGCTGTAATAAATCTTAAGTTACATATTTGTTATTCATCTTTGTTAATTAAATAAATATGTTATTATTTAATATTGTGAGTAGTAGTCATGCAACTCATCATTACTGTACCTATTTATACCCGATTGTGAACTGGCGTATTGCTGTTGGAATTATAATACAAATCTAAATATATAAAACAAAGTCGTGTTAGTTACACGCATTATAATTCGAGAACGGCTGGACCGATTTTAATGATCTTTGATTTTTTGGATTCGTCTTTGCTCCGGTCATGCTTTAGGCATATTCAGTTTCCATAAATTCAATTAGTTTCCATTTTATAGCGTTTTAAATTTCTAATGTTAACCTTATGGGGACTAAGTTTGTTTACAAATGTTCTACAATAAAAACACTAGATTTCTTAAGCTACAGCTGTTGTATTACTTTCCATTAGCAATATGCTCTACTATCCAATGCCATCTGAATCATTCATTAATGTAAAAGTATGAAGTAAATGTGTACTGTACAAAATGATAAAATTTATTCACCACGTTATTAGTTTATCGTTTTTGGGGATTATGTATTTATATTTTTTATTTTCTGTCTGATTAAAAGTCACGTGTTTATAATTATGTCGCCCAAATAAAAAATAATTTCAGTGTTTATACATATTACGTTTGTTATAATAATCAGCTGTTGTATATCTTTCCTATAAAAGCCGTATTACAGTTAGGTTTTGTTTGGTTTTTGGTTGGATTAGAAAAATTGTGAATCAATCCACTCAGATTAATTTGTTTGTGGGAATGTTATTAATATGTCTTATCGTTTCAGTATTGTTATTAACTATGCCGCGACCCAGAATATCTAATTTTTCACGACGAAGACGTATTGCTATTCGACTTCAGAACATGGCCAATCTGAAAGCTAACACGTATTTACTGTTAGACGGTATGAAGTTCGCTAGTATTAAATATATTTGAAAAACTAAAATAAGTTATGGGCAAACCAATGTTAATTTTTGAATCTAGAAAACTAATTTTATATTTTATTAATGTAATTCAAAGAAAAACAATAGTTTTATCCCCAAGTTCTTCACCTTAAACCGGTTAAAGATGTACCCTCCACTCCCACAATAATATTTTTTTAATCAGTCCATTCTAAACACATAATTAATTTAATAGTCCTAAATGTAATGGACATGGTTTTGTCTTACGTACATAAATAGTACATTATGCCATGTAAACAAAATATACCTATCGTTGAAGAAGTTATTTGTGTATTTAATATTCAACTCTTGTCTTATTGAGGGCCATTGGTTTACTAAACAAACACGTACAGCCATTGTACCCCCGCCCCTCCCGCGAGCCGTGATCATTTCGTTTCACCTTGACCGTCCCGTCACGCCGGTTGACGTTTTGGTCACGCTTCTCCGGTCATCATCAAGGTCACCTTCCCCTCCCGATCAGCTGATCACGCCGACCCAATTGCGCCTCTCTCTGTCTCTAGGATAGTTCCTCTCTCTCCCCCCTCACTTGCTCTACCTGCGAAAACAATAGTAAGGACTGCTGTTAATCCCAATTTTACGGAGTGTTGAGCTTAAATAGTACAAACTGGTACGTTAAGAGGTAACAATCATACATATAGTTCTATGTTACTATACTCTTATTTACAAAAATCAATATGCATATCGCTTTAAATGCACACTGCAGTGTGCATTTAAAAAACTTCTGCACAATTTAAATTTCATATTAGAATAGGTTTTTGGCATCGACAGCATTAACTCTCCGAGTGGCGGAGCTTTTCAAGGGATTCGAACCCTCGTCCCTCCGAATGGCTTCGACCGTTGTGCTCGTCAGCAGAACGGTCTAACCAATACACCAGAAAGAACCACCGTCTGAGAAAGCGCTTTTTGGCTATAAAAGCATACTCTAGCGGGACGACAATGAACTATCTCAACGGTTTCACTATAGTACATGCTTTAGTTCACAGATGGCAGCACCGTAGTGGTATTTATGATAAATAGACTTCTTTACCACTCCGAGGGTTAAGAGTAACGATAGTTATTATTGTAACAAAATATAAACTTAAACATATTTTAAAATCAGATTGATTATTTAGCATTAATTTATAATTAGATAAATTAGCAAATATTTTATCATTATTCAAATTTTGTAATAGGTTTAAAAAGATTTATCAATGCAGAGAGACTAATGTTGATTTTAACTTGAAAGCTGTTGGTTGAACAAGGTTTAATTAAGTGCGTGGGTCTGTATAAATAAACAACCTTTTCCCAGATACAGAATAATGATTTCATAACCATGAGAGCTCTCGTTTTCACGTACAAGCGTTACTGAGACAGATAGACAGACATGCGGGCAGAAATTGAGGTAAACCCCAATTAGCTTTTTATGGGTTATAAACTTTAAAATATCATAATTCGAAGCAATATACAGATAAAACTTTAATTTTGTGAAAAAGATAAAAACAAGTACTTCTAGTAACTGTGTATTTCATCGATTTTTTCAATTGATATTTTCTTTTAATACAATAAATTTACATGTAAAAAAGTTCACGGTGAATCCAAAAGTATAAAACTAATATTGTGTATTTGAAGTGTTTATTCTGAAGAAGACAAATTTCAATAATTCAAGTTTAAAAATGTTTACCTTAGAATAAAAACTGAGATTGAGGAAAATAAAAAGTGTTCTCAATCAAGAAAACCAATTTGTATCGCGCGCGAATCGATCACCGGCCGACATAGACAGGCACCGCGGTACAGTAAATGTTTCCATCTGGCCCTGTCTTATTTCAAACTCCCCTTTCCTCCCCCGAACAACTTCTTCGTGATCCTTAAAGCGATTCGTCCCGCTCCTCCAAATAACATTCTTTTGTCAGGCCAGACAACTTATTTATACTCCTTTTCTATTTTCGCTGGCGTGTTTGCCGGAAGTGTAAACAGTGTTGCAGATTGGATATTGTTACCTTGGGTGAGTTTCCCTCGGGTGTTTTCCTTTGCGAGTAGACGTCAGAGTCGATACTGTTCGATAGGATGAGATTCAGTCAAACGGTACAAAATAATGTCAAATGGCATAGAACTGAATAGAGTAGAATATCACATCACAGCACAGCACAGTACAACACAGAACAAAACATAACATGTAATTATTATGATGCTACGGACTGTAAATCAACTCTATGACATAAAGTATTAGATTAGATTAGATTATTTAAATTGCAACCATACCACAAGGTAGGTATTTTAAGCCAACTATGAATGAGAATTGAGTGTAAGATGATTGTGGCGGGATCTTGTAGTCTGTTACTGACTAAGGCTGACATGTTCCTTAGATAGGACTGTAAATTAATAGCCCACCAGCCGATGGCAACAACTAAGGGGCCTACAGTTTAACGTGGAACCCGAACCACTTCCTCTGAATTACGAATTGGTCTAATTATGAGTATGGTTTTTGCAAATGAACGTAGTATTCAATAGTGCGGACGTAAATCCACGCAAGAGAACACTACACCCACCGACCATCGCTCACAACATCCACAATTAGTGACCTCCAAGTAGCTGTATTACAGGACAATGCCATCGCCCTATTTAAGTTTTGTTAACTATTGCTATACGGTATTTAGTTAGTTGACATAAAACTAACTAATAATAATAGTAATATTCAGTTAAGAATATAAAAGTAGGCTAGATCAACGGGATTGATTGTAAAATAGAACATGGTAATAGTTTAGTCTTGGTAACTATCTTTGGTAACGCTGAAGCTTTTGTGTTCATTTTTAAGGCCAAATGTCATTATGGTGACATTTACTCTTTAAATGCACAAAAATGTACTCAAGTATTTTCAATTTATCAATATTGTTCTCGTTTTACATTTTGAATTAAACCTTTGGGTTTTCATATTTATATGCTCAAAAGTAGTTTCCGTCGATAGATGGTACTGTAGATAAAAAATAATTGATAACTTATTATGTGTTAAAGTTGTCTGTAAAACAGTTATTTATAAAGGTCAATTAAACTTAACATATCTTGCCTCACACGTCAATGGCTTAATATTCGTTCCTTAGAGGGATGCAATGTTATCTGCATTACTCCAGCCCTCACCCCACCCCTCTGCACCCTCCGCCATTCCTTTGTTAATATCAAAGGAGACCGATGATACCGGTACATTTAAACACTTTGATTAAATTTGTATTGAATATTCGTGCAAACGTAAGCTCTTCCCAGTTTGTTTAATGCGCTGGAAACAAAGTTTCTATACTTTTGCTTCTACCTCTCAAAAATTATATGCAGCATATTATAAGGATCTCCAAAATTACCAATTATGTGAAAGAAGGGTGGCGTGTCCTGTAATCCAGCTACTTAGAAGTCACTAATTGTGCATAGTTATAAGAGATATCCTGTGGATGCGATAACTGTGGATTGACATCCGCACTATTCTTACGTTGGCGTCGTTCTGTAATTCAGCTACTTGGAGGTCACTAATTGTGGATAGTTGTGAGCGATGGTCGGTGGATGTAGTGTTATCTTGTGTGGATTAACGTCCGCACTATTGAATACTAAGTTAATCCGCAAAGACCATCCTCCTATACCGGTTCGTAATTCAGAGGAAGTGGTTCGGATTCCACGTTAAACTGTAGGTCCTTCAGTTGTCATCGGTTTGGGCTATTAATTGACAGTTCTGTCTAAGGAAATGTCAGTACAAAGACTACAAGATCACCACAATAATTATCCTACAATCGTTTCTCATTTATACTTGTCTTAAAATACCTATCAGGGTACGTTAAAATATCATTTAAAAGTATTATTTAAAACGTCAAATGATTAGGCCTACAACAGATTAGAGAGAGGGATTTCCAATGTTTATCATAACAAATAGCTCTTAATAAAAATAAATAAATAATGATGGCTTATTTATTAAAAAATATACCATTTGTACGCCTGACAGTAAATATGAACTAGACATGTTTGAAGTCGAATAGCAATACGGCTCATTGTAAAAGTTATGTATTCTGAGTCGCGACATAGTGAATCAATACTGAGTAAAACATATTATAACATTCCATACAAATAAATGTGGATTAATTCCAATTTTCAAATCCAATCTACCCATAACGAACATAACTGTAATGGATTTTATAGGAAGATATACAACAGCTGATTATTTTAATAACGATCGTAATTATTATAATAAACATTGTAATTATCATATAACACGTGACTTTACAGACAGAATAATTAATAATCCGCAAAACCTAACTATTAACGTTCGTAATAAAGTGTTCATTCTTAACTGTACACATTTACTTCATAGTTTAACATTAATGAATGATTCTGTTATAGGAAAGCATACAAGCTAATAAAGTAAAACCAAATCAGCACTAATAATCTATGTTTTCATTGTATACTTGTAAAATACTCTATCAGGGTACATTAGAAATTTAAAATATTTTTTAAAAAATTTTTTTCACTAAATTCCCACAACAGATATAGAGGGATTTCCAATGTTTATCATAACAAATAGCTCTTAATAAAAATAAATAAATAATGATGGCTTATTTATGAAAAATAAATAAAATATCAGTTCCACGTTATTTTAGCGACATGTCGCAAGAGACTGCTTTCGACGAGTTGTGAAAACGGAACACCCTGCACAATTTGTCCCCCTCCGCACAGTCCCTAGGGGCAGAAATTTCCATAGAGTAAATGAAGCATGGACCGTCGATTGCAAATCATACGAGTCGATAAATAAAACATGTGATGCGTTGGTTCCTCGACAAGGCCCAGCCTGGACTCAATCATATTTTATTACTTTTATTTTATTTCATAGAATATCCGTAAATGTATAATAAAGGCATTAAAATTATAATGTTATAATTACCCTCGTATTTTGCATGATTAATTAACTTCTTGATTGACATGTTAAGTGGATACCTATTGATATAGTCACTTGGTTAGATCACCATTCAATAAAGGTAATACTAATAGATATTAACGCAATTTTGAAAGTAATTAACAATTTCATACCAGTCATCTCCAGGTTGACGCATCAAATATAAGGTGGCGTCTTCTTAATCACTAATCCAATTCCAGCCTCTCATTGGTCCTAATTATTAATGATAACCAATATGATTGCAGGAAATGGGCCGCCATTTTCTATTCGTATTGCATTTAGATTAGACCAATAATAAAAAATATACTGAATATTTTTCAGAAAAATTAGCTTAGAGGTAACGTGCTCACGTCATAATCCAATATTCACTGGTTCGATTCCGGACCCAAATGCCATTTGTGATTGGACTATTAGTTACTTATCTAACAACATGGCGACGTTAGTTGAAGCGAGACCAGGGTTTGCACAGTTGTCTATAGAATTTTTAAATACCACTGGCGTTCTTTGTTTGAGATACATTACTGGTGATGGTGGATTTATGTTATTTAGGTTTTTACAACGGACATTTCCCATCACGATTTTAAGTAAAACAAAGTTTCACGACGTTTCGGGATCTGGAATCTGATCCCGTCCTCAGGTGAGTACGTCACACATGCCGAAGACGAAGACAACCCCGTCTCGTGACGAGTGGAAGTGTTTTGTTTCTTTTCTGTGTAATTATTTGTTTGTAAATGGTAACTGTTTTAAACTTTTTTGTACCGGTATAGTCCGGATAATGCTAGTTCACCTGAGTACGGGATCAGATTCCAGATTCCGAAACGTTGTGAAAATTTTGTTTTACATAAAATCGGAATGGAAAATGTCCGTAATACAAATATAAAATCACCACTGGCGTTGATACAAAAAAATGTAAAAATATACGTACCATCGCATTTGTAAACAAATTTTTACTATGAAATATCAAAACCCATTGTTTGAATGTTCAAATGTTTTCCTTTATTCCGCCCTTTCGAACATTCACAAGAGATCTGTTAAAAGCTGTGGCCAGTACAATGAGTTAACTCCTATTTAAAGTCTCTTTGATCAATGTTGAACGGTGTTCGGGCGTTCGCACAGTTGCTCCCGTAAACGCTATCAAAGCTGTAAATCGTGCTGAGTTTCGGTTATTCGTTCTGGTCAACAGTTTTATACTGTAGGCTTAAACGTTAAATATTTTTTATCTGTTAGCGAATTTCCCATATGGAAGAAGCTATTACCGTAGGTCTCATGGTAAGACTTGAGCCCGAGACCATGTTATTTTTTCTACTTTAGGTGCCCAGAGGCCAAAAACAATAGTCGTTAAATTATATATATATGTGTGTGTGTGTGTGTGTGTCTTTGAACACGATAACTCTCGTAAAAATGGTCCTGTTGAGACCAAATTTGGTAGAGACGTGTATTCTTACATTTCCTCAAAGGAGTATGTAAACCAGATATATCGATCAATGGGAACGGGTAGTTTGGGGGGGTTTTGTACAAAAAAATTGGGTTTTTTGCGTTTTTCATATGTAATTTTAATTTTTTTAGATTTTATCTTCCACCATTAGAAACAGCTTAAAACACTACACAATTTAGTTCCTTAAAGTTTTTCTCCATCTCCAACGGTTACAGAGATATTATAAATTCTAAACACAGTACGTTGTATTGTGGGGCTCCAATGTTAATCTTAAGGAGGATAGGGAAAAATTAATATCTCCCATATTAATCGATATTTTTGGATTAAACTTGGTATTTACCTTCATGTTGTTGATACCCACCCGTTTATGCTTAAAAATCATAATTTATGTGTTTATCATGGCAGCTAACCTGCATACTCTTTTCCCACGTTAATCATATAGAGATTAGGTAAACTCCTTTATTTATGGACAGATGTTGATGAAACTTGATGTAAATGGTCAAAATATAAATTGTTTACGCTAGAAACCCCTACTTTCAGCGTTCCTCACAGCAGCAAACCTGCATACTCTTTTCCATGTGAATCTTATGGAGAGTAGGCAAATAACGCTCATATTTATCGACAGATAATGATAAAACTTGTCATATATTAGTATTATTATTATGTTATTGATTTGGAAATTCGCTGAGTACGCAGATCTGCTGCGACGGGGGTATTATTACAATTATTATAGAGAAAATACTGATAAAATTGGGGGTGTAACAAGTAGATGAAATAGTTCACATTCGTATTACTTCCACGACAACAAAATACAACATTATTATGGCAAATTACTTTTTAACTACGTATTTTTTAAGAGTAAAACGGGTGAATAAAGGACAGAATTGTTCGTAATCACCTTCCAAACGATTTTCACAATTTCCTGAAGTGTACTATAAAACGCTCAAAACCAGTTCAACGACAAGATACTTCACCAATTCCTCATTTTAACGATACGATAAATATCTCGAAAGTTTGGAACGATGTTTAGAAACGAGACCTCTCAAGACGCTCACATTCGAGGTTAAATCAATATATCAAAACATCGTTTGTCCGATATACTTATACTTTTCCTACTGTGTTATCAGCTAATCTTATCGTCAGACTGGTTTTGCGCATTTTTTTGTAGAATATGGATAAAATGACAAAGTTTCTTATCAAACTAATGTGCTTTCCAGAATTGATTTAGTTGTTAAAGTAGTAGAAATTTCAGATAAACTGGTGTTCAACTAGTAAAAATACTATGAAATACTTCGCAAAAATCTAGTTTTTTACTTCCATTTCAGTTTTACAATTAAATAAGGTTAGGGTGGATTTCACTAAATTCAAGTTAACGATTGTTCCGATAATCCTCCGTTAAAACTCACTGATGATTTCAACCACGTCTAAGCAAAATTAATTTCATCATCGAAATGCTTCGAAACAAACGCTGGTATCTTAAACGAAATTTTAGAGTAAATAGAGGAGACATTGAACTGATATAACACTGGGTTGACATGTGAACAAGTAAATATAACACTAAATTAGTTCAAGGTTTACCAGAAAAGCTTTTTAGAACAAAATAAGGAATTTTATTATGTTGGCGGAAAAAATCTTTGATGAGTTAAATGCCAAAAAAAGATTCGATCTTTCCAGTGAGCTAAAAATAACTAGTAATTTTTTATCTACAATCAGTTTAACGTGACCACGGATCACCTAGAGATTTGCGATAACTATAAACCTTGTAGGATAACCTAAAAAAGGCAAAAACAACACTTTAAAGAAAACTGATCGCTATCACTTTCAAATGCCAATTCACATGCTCTTCTTCTAACATAATGAATTTCCATATTAACTTCAATCTCATGTAATACAGTACGAGTAATAGACCATTTGTAATAGTGAAACAACAAATGACTCATTTATATAAACGGCCAGCAGACGACGTTTGACCGACAGTTAACATAATGCTACCAGATATTTACTTAACGAAGGACACACATTATTGGATACAATTTAACTCTTAAGTTAATTCTTTATCGACGAGTTAGTCTAAACTAATTCTAAAGGGGGATTCCATTTCGTAAGTAACGGGCTGACTATGGTTTAAACTAGGTTTAACGACGGTTTTAGGGTTTGGTGAAGGACGGCCTCAGTTTGGAAACGTAATCGGATGCATTTTGAATCACAAAGCGTAGTAATTGTGATTGTGATTGCTCGAAGCTCAATTCCTGTTGCGAGCAAACGTCTGATGCTCATTTGCATTGAATGGTGGCCAAGCCCTCCGAGACAATGCGTGCTGTGTTGTAGGATGTTCTCATTGTTGTTTATGTGTTTGTTTTGCGTTAAATAGCTTTGTCATACCTTTAACATTTTAATGTTATTGCTCATTGTCGACGTTATCCGGGATTTCTATTGTTGATTTAAATATTTTTGAGCTCTATTTCTTCTCTTCGAATAGCTCTTTCTTTGTTTTTAGAATATTTTTTAGGTTTAGATACGATTTTTTGTTTGTATTTTCATGTGTATAATTTTGTTACATTAACATAACGTTTTAATAAAGTATCATTTTAAATTTTTAATGATAGCTGGTTGTTTATTTCTATTAAATTAATTTCATACATAAACGTTTAACAGAACTTAGAAAAATGTTGCTAATACCAAAAGGTATAATTAAAATAAGTTTTATCATAGTCGTTGTTGGCAATTTGTGCGACCGAAATTTGGAACAGTGATGTCATTAGGATAGTGACGTTACAGTTCGCTTATAAGTACAGCTGTTTAGATGAACTAAAAACATTCCCTTTAGAAATATCCATGATGTAACCTATTTCCCACAGGGAAGTAAATACAAACATATTTTTACGGAGAAGTGTTACAAATAGACCTTGTTCAGCTTTACTTAAAGACAGATAGACAATACAGAAAGGAATTGAGATATGAGATCCATTTCGGGCATTCTGAGGTTATAAATGTAATAAGCAACAAACAATATCATAACTCCAATCACTGTATAAACAATACTCTAATTTTATTAAATACATTTTACGAAGCTAAATATGTAACTAATTATTATATTACCTATATTTATAAACATATTTATATCTAGTATGGATTTTTAGTTAATTTTTACGAGCATAATCCTGTTTACAGAATATCTGTTACCGCTTTTGTTGGGTTCGGAGTTTTACAAGGGTCGGTTGTCAGCATCCTTCTTTTCTTGGTACGAAATCGACATAGAATAGGTGGTAGTGTTTTCCTCTTCGCTGACAAAACCACTCTGGCGTTCAGAGGATCCAATGTCAAACAAGCAATTAAGGATGCTGGACATTCTCGAATGAGGCTTAAGAGGTATCGAGTCTCAGTTGTGGCAAGGAAGATCTCCAACAAGCTTCCAGCGGTTAAAGAAGTACCTTAATGTGAAGAAAGGGTTTAATGTATAAGTTCTCAGGTTATTTGAAGAATAATCATGAGTGTGTGTGTGTGTGCGTGTGCGTGTGTGTATGTGTATGTGTCTGTAACAGGTTTGACACCTCTTACATCAATTACGTTTAAACCGTTGTAATCATTAACCCAGAGTTTAGAAGAAAATAATCCGGTATTTAGGTAATTATAGCTCAAACACCTTCCTGCAAATTGTGCGGATGAATTAACTTGTTTTCGTATCTCACATGTAATATCAACGTTAAAATTTTGTGTTCCAACCTGAAATTGACAGGCTATTAATCATTAATTCAGATTAGAAACGACTGGTTCTGGAATGAAAACGTCAACTCTGAGATTACGAGGTGAACACGTTAATACAAGCTATCGCGCCAATTGAATTAATATTGGTGTCAATTTAATTCACTCCGCAAGATTGAAAATCGAGTTTGTAAAGATCGATTACGGCATATAAAATTGCCTCGATGGTTCAAAGATCGGAATCACTATGGATGTAAAGCTCGGTGAGGGCAATGCTCTGTTATACAATACCCATGTAAATATCAGAAGCTGCATAAATACCTTACTGGAAGCCTTACGAATATTTTCTCTTCGTGTTTTTCAGCACTCCCTCCCTCCCGCTTTCGCTCACTCTCTGCCTCCGCTCCCACCCCTGTTAAAATTCTAATATATTTTTTCACTCAACATTACGACATTAAATAATAAGACATATATTCCGCAAAGTATACCTCAGTGGAACCTAATTTATACTTTTATGTATAAAATAATTCCTCATCTAATTAACAATACCTAAAAAGATCAAATCGCCCATCCTATAATTCAATATCTTTACTTAAGTACTTAAGTTAAACCTTTTGTTCTAGATGGTGATAGCTGCAAGGCAAATATATTTTGTTAAAAATCAATTTTTTCCATGTTTCACTTATCTGTATTTTTTTCCTATACTGACTGGCTGATCACAGTTTTTACAAAACTACAAGGCTTTGGAGCTTCAAATTTGGTTCACAGATTCTATTTATGGTCTAGATACGTGCTATGAAAGGATTTTTCGAACCTCCCAAGGACTCTTCCCATTATGTACCTAACTTTTATTTCATTTCTAATTAAATGTCATATGTTAATAAATGCCACAGTATTGTATATTGATTGATCTAGTTTTATTTTCTATCTAAATAATAAAACAAAGTCGTGTTAGTTACACCATTCATAACTTGAGAACGGCTCATAACTATACCGTGACCCAGAATATCTACATCTTTCATAACGAAGCCATGACGCTATTTGACTTCAGAACATGGCCTATCTTAAAGTTAACACATATTTACTGTAGGGCGTTACATAGTTCGCCGGGTCAGCTAGTCTAGAATAATTGTAACCTCAATATTGTGTATTTATGAGAGTTTAAGAATTTTCTATCATTTGCGTTTAACACTAAAACCAACCCGCCTTATTTACCCGGTCAAAGCTACATTTTATCCCACAGATTTTGAAAATTCATACTTTTAAAAATTTAATGTGACCGCATTTAAAAAATTCTAGGTGTAATAATATACCTTCAGTTTTGTCGATCAATTCCTCCACGTGTTTCGTTCGATCAACGATTCCTCTTCAAAATAGTGATCAACAACACTAAATACTACTTTATAGGTTTACCGAGAGGCGTGGTAGCTAAACGTCAACGATGACCCAGCAAGTGAAGACGTCTTGTAATCCAGATATTTGAAGGTCAAGAATTGTGGATAGTTGTGAGCGATGGTCGGTGGGTGTAGTGTTCTCATGTATATATTAACGTACGCACTATTGAATACTACGTTAATCCGCTAAGACCATCCTCATAATTAGACCAATTCGTAATTCAGAGGTAGTGGTTAGGATCGCACGTTAAACTGTAGGTCCATTAGTTGTTTCCATCGGCTGTTGGGCTATTAATTAACAGTCCGGTCTAAGGAACATGTCAGCCTTAGTCAGTAACAAGACTACAAGATCGCGCCACAATCATCTTACACTCAATCCTCATTCATACTTGGCTTAAAATACCTACCTTGTGGTATGGTCGCCATTTCAGTAATCTAATCTAATGTAATCTAGCCTCTCTATCCTAACTAGCCTTGCTAGACTTACTAGCTTACGCTGTCTTAATCATCGTGTAGGCCCTAGCCTCATCGTAATGGTCGGTTGATTGGGTTTAAATGAGAATATATAAACCATTCGATGCACGCTCCGTTTAACTGAACGGAAACGGAAATGAAATACGTCGTGTGCGTAAACACGATGCTGCGAAGTGAGATAAAATATTTATCGGAGTTTAAAAGCCGCGGTGTTTTCCTTTGTTGTCAGAAATCGACCGAACAGCAAGCTTGAGTTCAGAGGGAATACAAAAGTGATATTTAGAGGAGGAAAACAAGTTAAATTTAGAAGAGGGAGTTTGTAATTCTTTTTGTTCGATATTGCGTAAACCGCACTGAAAGCTTTTTAATTTCCACCTCGGGTGAGTGGGTACGAATGGAATAATCGTATAGGAAATTATTTTTAAAGGATTCTACAAAATACAGTAGTCTGGTGTTGTTGGAAGTGCAAACTTTAAAGTGAATCCGAAAAACGTGTTCATAAGTGCAGTAAGTGATTGTAGAATTTAATGTATTTTTAGAGTGCTAGTGAAATTCGTTTGAAAATACTGTACTAGAATTTTGTTTTTATCAAACAACTAATATTATTAATAAGAAATGTTATTTATGGTTTTACTTAACCACCCAATAATTATTACTCGGCTGGTTTAATTGGTTTTTGCATATCCCAGCTTATTATGATGATGTCATGTATGGATTTAGGTTTTTTATCTCAAATGGATTTAGGTTTTTATACGGTTCATCGTTATAACTACGTATAAAACAAAATTCTATAAAACAGTAGTTCTCGATGTCAACGATAGATTGTAGCACGAGAAAGAGCGAACATTTCTTCGATCATGGCAATTTGTCACTAGAAAAAGAAAAGTTGTCGCAGGGTACAAATTAACTACAAATTAAAAAAATATCTGAGCCACAAATATTACGGTTTCAGTACTGATATACAAGAAAACAAAAGCCTGACGTATAATTCATACATTAAAAAATACAGTACCATAAAAAAACATAACTTGTCCTCAGATTTTACTCATAATAAACTAGGCTAAATGGATTAGCATATTTGTAATTTCTAGAACCCCTTATCTTTATTGGCATGTCACTAAGTTGTAAATGCATTGGGGCGAGAAACTATCAATAAGCTTATAAAAAAGTATGGAAATGAAATATAGAATTTTATAATTATAGAAATATAAAAGTATTATTTAGTTTATAGAATCAGTTATCAGATATTAAATAGCAGGCCTACTTTGGGGCTCTTCAAGCTAAACAATCCTAGTAAAATATTTCCCATTCAAAAGGGATGCATTTTAATATTTTAGGACTAAAATAATCTGATTCTTTTTATAAAAATATTTTTAATTTATGTATTCGAACTGTTACCATTGTGATCATTGTATGTCTTTGAAACTAATTCCTTTGAATCAAATTTAATTTATTTTCGGCACACACTCCTTTGTACAATCCAAGAAACACAAATATATCCTACAGCTCAACGTAAGTTAAGTCTTTGAGCAGAAACCTGGACATATAGGTCTTTTTGACATGGATATGTCTAAGCTCTGGGAGGGTGTTGGTGATTTTTAAGAATAAGAACAGCTGTTTAGATGAACTTAAAACATTCCCTTTAGACATATCCATGATCTAAACTGGCTGGGTGGTGTAGTGGTTATAATACCCGCCTTCAAAACTGAAGGTCGCCGGATCGAATCCCGCAAGGGTCGAATCTGGACCCAGTCGCCATTTGTCATTGGGCTACTAATTAATGATGCTTCCTAACAACAGGTCGACGTTAGGTAGTAACAAGACCGGGGTTTGGACCGTTCCCCATCAAAACGTTAAAAATGCCACTGGCGTAGAAATACACAAAATAAAATAACCTATTTCCCACAGGGAAGTAAATACAAACATTTGCTTTACTATTTGAGAATTTAAACAGCTGATGAATCTTACAAATTGTTAGGGTGAATTATGAGAAATATTTTGGAAAACCCGTACTGTGTTATGAATCTTCTTCCATTCTTTCATAAATTTTACTTCATTTTCTTTTTCCTTCCCACTATTACAACGTATTTTCATTAGAACCATTAGAACGCCTGGATGACTGAGGATTAACGTTCATGACAGGTCTTATTCCCTGTCGAGAGGGTTAACGTAACGAATTCGAAGGTAAAGGTAAAGGTAGTGTGACACTGCTACAGTTCTGTAGTAGACACACAACTTGAGACGAAGCTCGCCCGGGCTCCGGTGTATCGACCGTCCCTGTAACAACAACAATGGAGTAGTTAGTTGAACATACCCAGGTTATTGTTAGACTTGTAGTTAGCACAACTGATTAATGTTGAATGTTGAATGTTACAACTCCTGTCCTCAACTTGGAACAGTCTGCGGCCATCTAGGCATCCGCCATTACATTTTGCAGTATAATTAAATTATATTGTCATTATATATAAATCGAAACATGAAGAAAATAATAAACTAAGATCCAGTAATAATGGTTACAACATATACAGCTGTGTGATGGATACACGTTTAAATATTCTTATTTCCGTAATTGATAATTGGCTAAAACAGGTAACAGATCCGTTGTCTTCAAATTTTTGTTTAGCCATCAAACAAATAGTTTCCCCGTACGTTATAGCCCACAAACCACGACACGGACGTTATACTCCCGGCTATAAACCACGACACGGACGTTATAGTCCCGGCCACAAACCACGACACGGACGTTATATTCCCGGCTACAGACCTCGACACAGACGTTATAGTCCCGGCTACAGACCTCGACATGGAAGTTATAGTCCCGGCCACAAACCACGACAAGGACGTTATATGCCCGGCTACAGACCTCGACACAGACGTTATAGTCCCGGCTACAGACCTCGACACAGACGTTATAGTCCCGGCTACAGACCTCGACACAGACGTTATAGTCCCGGCCACAAACCACGACACGGACGTTATACTCCCGGCTACAGACCTCGACACAGACGTTATAGTCCCGGCTACAGACCTCGTCACGGACGTTATAGTCCCGGCCACAAACCACGACACGGACGTTATAGTCCCGGCCACAAACCACGACACGGACGTTATATTCCCGGCTACAGACCTCGACACAGACGTTATAGTCCCGGCTACAGACCTCGACATGGAAGTTATAGTCCCGGCCATAAACCACGACAAGGACGTTATAGTCCCGGCCACAAACCACGACACGGACGTTATACTCCCGGCTACAGACCTCGACACGGACGTTATAGTCCCGGCCACAAACCACGACACGGACGTTATACTCCCGGCTACAGACCTCGACACGGACGTTATAGTCCCGGCCACAAACCACGACAAGGTCGTTATAGTCTCGGCCACAAACCACGACAAGACTCATTTCGACCCAACCTGTCAATAAGTAGTGTAGAATTAATTGTTTGATTAATTTGAAATTTTGTTACGACTTCTATAAAAATACTGACAAGGACTTGATGATGGGACCATAACGTCCCAAAACCAGCTGCCAGCTGGCTAAACAGAGATTTGAAGACAAAGGTACTGTAACCCATTTTATATATATTTATCTATAGTTTAGCAAACTAAAGTTGTCATTGCATCTCAAGATGAAATTTTTAATTATGTTATAGAAATGTTAAATTACAAGTGACACTCTGAGCCTCAAAGGAAATCAAATTAAAACATTCCTTTTGACTCATAAGAATTTAAAACAGACAGCACTCTCAGCGCAACCTTTCGGGTTCGGTTTTAACTACTGTGATAATTTTATTTCATCTTTTTGGCCTAAAACATTTTCAAAAACAAATGTTTAAGCGACGTACATGTCAGTTTCCATTGCCAGAGTTTTAACATTACTAGTTCATATTGTTAAAAATATTGAATACAGTATTAGTAAAATCTAAATATTCGACAAATCTTTTATTAGTGGATATAATGCGGCCCATTAATAAAAAAATCTTAAAACTTGGACTTTTTAATTTAAAACATTGAATTTTTTCATGAAATATCTTTACACTGAGATATCTATGCATCTTATTACATTAGGTGCAGTACTTATAGATGTATTCAAAATTTCGCATTTCAAATATAAACAAAAACACAAATTGGAGAAAACTACTTTAAAAGTTTAAAATGTCTTTTTTCACATTTAAAAGTTTGTTGTGAATACCTGGAACGGGAAACCCTGTTTTTCCTTCTAGTTCCTTTTTCTGCTCCTCCTCTCTCACCTTTGCACTTATTAAAAGTTTTCTGTACCTGTTGCATTTTTAAACAAAAACATTTTTGTTAAAAAAATTAAAAAATTGCCAATCGTAACATTTTACTTTAAATTTGTTTTAGTATCTGAATATAGTCAGATTGCCAAAAAATTACACATTCTTATTCAGAATAAAGTCCTTTAAAACATATTTTTGAAAAAGTAATAAAATCCTCTTAAGACTCTAATGCTGTATTAAATCATACTAAGAAGGAAAGTTTAAGATTTGCATTAGGTTCTACGAAGCTGCCATCTGTCTCTGCTTTGTTGACGAAAGTGAACTTTCTTTTTACAACAGCCACAATTCTTACTCAGTAAAGAACCACAATTCGTATCCCTTATGTACTTTGAAAGCAAAAGTTCATATCTGTCGAATCTCCGAGTTTACCATCTGGGCGTGAGAGTGAAACTTTCCAAAGATTCGTTCTCTTTTTTCCTTTCTCTTAAACTATTTCCACATTTTATTTGCACTATGATAATACATTTTAGGAGATTATTTTGTTTTTTAATATTCACTTTCATGTATTTTACTTTTTTAGAATTCTGATTGTTTTAAAATATAAATAATTATATCTCTGCAATCCTTATATCACACATTTTTCTTATCCCTCATATCTTTACAAGGAAATATGTTATACTAAAATACATTTTTATACTCAGCTATGATACTTAATATTTAATAAAATATTAATTTGTACTTACCTATCCTCATTTTTACAACGAATTTCTGTCCCAAACTATAGTTAAAGACAATAGCGCAATAATGAAAACCTATTATAACACATTCAAGCATAACGTATATACATTTTATTAATTTAAGTATTTACAAAATTTGAGTTTGGAATATTTTTCAATTCTAGTAGGAAATTAATCTACGCATAGTTATAGTACATTTTAACTCATAATATTGATGTAACTTTTACCGAACGATGTTTGTTTTTTTAATCATTTATATAAAACATATGTTTTGAAATAGGTTAAAATCAACGATCAATATAAACAAAGCAATGTTCAACCTATGAATTACATGTTTTTAAAACTGAATTGTATGTCTGATACAGTTCAAAACTGAGTTTTTGAGAGCTTATTATTTTATTTTCATAATGCTTTGGTCAGTTTAGACTAATCAAACACCTTCTCCAAAAGGTATAGATTAAGAAAAATAAGTTTTACAACTCTGGGTGCTTTCGTCTTGCGAAACGAATTTTTGGCAACCGCCCAGCCCCCACCGAGGGTCAGAACCCTAATTAGCCCTCTACCACGGCCTTTTGGCAATATTGGTTTCATCCAAAAAAATTCTCCCTTTTCTCCCTGAAAATCCCTACCTCATTGTTTAATCCCACAAACTATCACTCTTATCCCTTAAAGTCCCTCCCTCGCCCCGGAATCACCGAAATTAAGAGATGTAAGAGCGAAACTTATGACAAAGAGGTTTGTGACCACATTGATAATTTCTAAATAATATATACAGTGAAATTTATATATAACACCTACATTCGTAAATGTCTTATACCAATTGTATTTGTAACAAATAAAACAAAGTGTACGACAGTATATTTCGTTTAATTGAATCTGCACATCCTGAATATCTTTATTTTGGTTATAAAATCATTACAGTATTATAAATTGAAAGCTACAAGTCTTTCTGATTTCAAAGAAATATTAATCGTTTATTCTTTCCTCAAAAAGGTATGTATGGATTTAAAAATAAGACCGATACAATTCATAATAATAATGTACCTAATACTGTACCTCTAAACATAGTTCAAACTAGACAACAGACAGTTCTTAGACGGTTAGTAATCTCACACTTGGAATGGAATTGGTATCATGCGTTGTACTTTGTTATTCTTCGTCTGTCTTCGCCCGCTGCCTCCTCTTTCGCACTTCTCTAGCGCGCTTTCTCCCTCACCCTCAACCCCGCCCGGTACAAACGAAATCCCTGAAATCCCCATCAAGGAGACAGCAGTTGCCAAAAGTCCGGACCACGGGGTTTGACACTTTTATGGCCCCCTGCGATGACGAATGGTATAGGCGAGGTTGCCAAATGTCCTAGACTCTTTCGTCTTCACGGAGAAGAAGAACACAAATGCCGTGTTTAGCGTTACGGAATGATAGACAGACATAACTAGATGAGACGCCTATTTCGGCTATTTGGGGTTATAAAACAGAAATAACCGAAGGTATCATAATTTCAAGCAACGTAAAACTCTAATTTTATTTATATAGATTTGCCTGCATTAAAAGGGTTAGATTGTTAAGAAAGAGGGTAAGATGATTGTGGCGCGATCTTGTAGTCTTGTTACTGACTAAGGATGGAATGTTCCCTAGACAGGACTGTTAATTAATAAACCCAACAGTCAATAGCATATCTAAGGGACCTAGAGTTTAACATGGAGTCCGAACCACTGCCTCTGAATAACGAACTAGTCTAATTATGAGGATGGTCTTAAAGGACAACGTAGTATTTAATAGGAAGAGGCGGCAGGAGTAAGTCCAGACGCTCACACGCTTGACATGGGATGGGTTTAGTTATATCTTTTAATTGCTCGTAAAGGAAATTTAAAAAAAAATACCGAATACGAAGTATTTCATAGGTCCTAATCAACATATTGATGTGTTAACCTACCAAAATTAAGGTTTAGAAATATTTAATTTTCTTGAAATTAGAAAATTAAAATCCCTTAGGGTTTAACAAAACTAATTCTGTTGTATTATTTTTGTTTATCAGTGGAAAATTTCAAACTTTGGACCTAAATAAACTTCACATATTCATAAATAAAATGTATTGAATAACTTTTTGCATTTGATTTGCTCTTAGCCATAATACATTTTTTTTAATGCGTGAATTGTTCACGCTTGTGTACAACAATTATTATGGCTAAGAGAAAATCAAATACAAAAAGTTATTCAATACATTTTATTCATGAATATGTGAAGTTTATTTAGGTTCAAAGTTTGAAATTTTCCACTGATAAACAAAAATAATACAACAGAGTTAGTTTTGCTAAATCCTTATGGGATTTTAATTTCAAAAAAATAAAATACTTCTAAACCTTAGTTTTGGTGTTTAACACATCAATATGTTGATAAGGACCTATAAAATACTTTGTATTCGGTATTTTGTTTTTAATAAATTTCCTTTACGAGCAATTAAAAGATATAACTAAACCCATCCCATTGTCAAGCGTTTGAGCGCCTAGACTGATTCCTGCTGCCTCTTAAGCCACACAAGAGAACACTACTCCCACCGACCACTACTCACAACACTATCCACAATTCGTGACCTCTAAGAAGCTGGATTACAGGAGGTCGCCACCGTAACCAATACTAAAGTATGCTTTTTATAAAACAAGGAAATTCAAAAGGGCAAGAGAAGCTGTTCAGTTTGGATAGCTAAAAGACACACCTATTATATTGTAGCAACTTCATTTTGTTGTACCCAATTATGACCTCTGAAGTGCAATCAAACAGCCAGAAAGCCATTTTAGATAAGTTTTTATGTAACAAAAATAAATAAACTAAAATGTCGATTAAAATATAGAGTACCTGGTGACCGAGCTTTGCTCGTATAGAATAAGACATGTATTATAAAAATTAATCAGAAAAATTCAAACACATTTATTTCTCAATGAAAACATTTATGTGGTTTAAATAAAACCGATTTAATACATCATAATTAATATAGCACATAACAAAAAGTATAGCCTCTGATGGGGATGGAACTCGCAACCTACAGTTCAAGAGGCCATCGTGCTGCCACTGGACCACGGCGTCTGCCACATGAGTGACGCCGTTTAAGATCTTTTAGCCAACCTCAATTGTTTTAGCCGATAATTTTTCTGTTTAATTATCCATACAGTTATTATTAGCCTGTGATCAACTGATTTTGTTAGAAACGGAATGAGGATTGAAAAGCAAAAGAGAAATTTAATTTACACCTATTCATTGGTTTGTTACAGTGGCTTCAAGCAATACAATACAATGAATACATTTTCTATCAAAACACGGAAGATTTTGGAAATACCTTTTTCTGCTTTTATTTCGCACAATTATGTTACCCTTAAGTTTTTACAAATTGTTTAGTAAATTAGTTATTTCAAAAATATAAAGAAATTCCTTAGAGCCTTTTCCGTGTGCAAATATATATACAAACCTTGCTCGTATTATAGTATTGGATAACTGTTCTTTTTGCAAAGATCACACTTGGTTAAAAATGGCGATGTGTGCTAGGTAAGATGGCAGTTGTTTTGACATGTATGTCTTAGCTCTGGGCGTGAGGGTTTTGAAAATCTGTCAGACCGAAATTTTTGACGGAAATGCCGTAATTTGGTTATAAGAACGGCTGTTTAAAGGAACTGAAGAAAATTCATTTATTAAACAAATCCACGATCTAACCTATTCCCACAGGGAAGTAAATACAATCATTTTTAAACTAAATATAAATATTGACCGTCGGAAACCAGCGAATCACATGTCAGTGTACCCGACAGCCCTAACGAGAGTCCAGTAAAGGCGTGGCTGACAGCCAATTTTCTTATTGGGCTTGTCATCCAATTTGCGGCACGTGGTGACTCGGGCGCCACTTTGCGTCAATTCCGGAGGCACGGATCCCGTAAAGCCTCTCAGGGCTGGGGGGGGTACAAACAAGCAATTACAGAAGAGTTAAGGCACACGTTTTAGATTGGCTAAATGTGGACACAATTGGGGACAATTGCTCCCCCAGCTGATCATGTGTGCTACAACCCAAGGTGATTCTGACACATTGTTGACGCTACGCACTTACAATTGAGCGAACAGCTGTTTAGTTAGAGAATTATACAACAGCGCAGTACCGTAAAAGGGGATAACTTATGACTTTTTCAGCTTTGACTTGAGGTTTACGAGGCACATGCATAACTAGAATGGCTAAAACATAATAAGAACATGAGTACCATTGGCAATGATGGTTTTACAAGTTGGTTTTATATTACATTCAACAGTTTACAAACAAAATTTAAAAAATAGTGTCTTAAGCTATTGACTAAATGCTATGGTAATTTCAATATAATATTTTTAGGGAGAATAGATAAGTACGAAAAACTTACCTTTATGACAGAAAAATTGAATCACCACTTAAAATTAGTTAAGATTTTGTAGGAGAATATAATGTATTAATATCTGATATGCACAGGTAGAGACTTAAAATATGTATAACATTATCTTACCTTCATGTAACGAATCGTATTTTGTGAATACACTGTAGCTAAAAGACATTCTCCAACCATATATGAACAGTGATGCCACTACAAGGCGACATAAAAGTATCTGAAAAATATTTCAATTTTGTTTAAATACTTTACAATATTCATTATTTCAAAAAGAATAGCTAAATAGCATTTACACGCTTTTTTTCTACAACGGTTAAGGTGTTTTAGGGGGGTTACCCAACTCTCCTCCTATGGTATTTGGAAAATATTTTGAGTGGCTTCAGTTGGTCATGTTACATTAATAAGCAGGGAAACAAGAAAGATGTTCGTTGTATTCCCCGTTCGATTAATATTATATGCCCAATTTTAACCACAACGCACTGTGTTTAGCGTGGGCTGTATATTTAACTTTTCTTCAAAACCATTTGTCGTAGACTAATTTTAATGGCGATAGTCAAATTATATTAATCTAAAAAATCAAGATATAGCCAAGGTGCACCAATTATCATAAAACCTAAGCCATTTTGTTATGTTTTGTTGTGGAACACAGGCATACACTTTATACCACAGGCCATTGATCATTCTAAAAATCATTTTTTTATTCAGAAGCTCTCAAAATTTCTACTCTCAATTTTTCAAAATTTTTAAACTTAACAATTCATAAAAATTTTGACGTAAACGATAACCTTTTTCATACCTTTGCAAAGGGAGGGAGTGAAAATTATATAAACAAGAAAGTAGTACAAAAATAAATAAATGACGTTTTATTTCTTATCGTATTATCATAAAAGGGGCCATACGAGGGGAGAGCCATGTGGTTTCTTTAGCTCAGCTTTGCTTCTCCATAAATCATTCTACTTTGCTTCGTTTTGTCAATAAACCTGAAAGTCTGTAAGACTCGGTTCGTTTTGCTTCTCTTCCAAGAGCAAAAAGCTTGCCATGTTACAGATGAATACAAGTAAATCATAAGTATAATAAAGTATATTTTCAGTGTGATTTACTCTAAATTAGTTTGCTGTTAAAAAACGTTTTGTTTTAAACAATGTTTTGGCATTGCTTAGCTCTGGGGGGTGTTGAAAATTCGCTTACATATCCATGATCTAGCCTATTTTCCACAAGGAACATTTCAACAACATAAAACAAAAAATACATACACAGTAATAAATAAATTACAGTAAAAAACAGTAAAAAAACAAAAAATTACAGTAAATTCTGTAAGTAATAAATACAACAGGAACATACCAACATTTTTCTGTAAAGTTGTAATTAATTTTTAAGTAGGTTCTAATGTGCTTAACAGAGAGAACGATAGGGAGAGTTTTACATTTTAATGCTTTAAGAAAACATTTATGTCCACCAATAGCTTGTTTAATTTCCAACATATTGAATCTATATGGATTCTATTGTCTATCGTTTGAGAAAATAAATCTTCATTCTTGTACCTCTTAGGAGCCTTCATCAGTGACGTCAGATTGGATTTTAATCCTATAAAAACGATTAATTTTGTGACAGAATTGCTTGCCTCACGTCAATTGCCTACAGAATGGCGAGGTGTCAAATTAAAAGTCAAGTCTATCTAGGGAATTGCATAATTCAATTTATTCTCTCATAAAATGTTCAACTTGTAATTATCGGATATAATTTCATAGTATCGTTTTTCAATGAAAAATAGAATACAACTTTACCTCAAATTTGACACATCAACCATTTTTTACGTAAAATATCGTGAATATCGTGAAATAGGTTATACTGTCACGAAATTAACACTGCTGTCATAGGGCTAAAACAAAATATATCGCCACCGAGACAAACTCTGCAAACACAGAGTATAAAATAGACTGGTATCAAAATGTTTTTAGAAACGGAACAGCAAAGCTCTTTACAACCCTCAAAAATATTTGAACATTTTAATAAATAAAAAATATGGAAAGATTATTGTAGACTTTTATTTACTATTTAAAAAAATTAATAACAAAATGTTTCATTTGTTGAAATATACATCGAATAGAGACATTTATAGTTTCGGATACGCTATTTGCATTTTAGTCATGGGTTTTTATATCAAAATTAATTCTCTCACTTTTGTAATAGCATGGTTCATCGTGAAATACAATAGTGATGGTGAGGGGTAAACTACCCTCTTAAAAAAATAAAAATAAAAAAATGATCTGAAGATATAAGAAAAATGCACCCAAGCACCTAATTTCATAAAAATCAGACGATCGATGTAGTCTCGGGGTTTTACACAGACAGTCATCCAGACAGAAAGATATAAATTCGAAAAAAAACGTTTTTGGATTCAGGGAGCCTTTAAATGGATATATCCACTCTCAACTCAAATTCAAAAATTTTGACGAGAACAATACTTTCTCCATATAATAGGGCTTATGTATAAGGGAAAGATAGTTAAAGTGATAGATTTAACGCCTCTTCTATCTAATTACCACTAATTGATAGCCTTAAAAGAGTTAATATAAATTAAAATTACGAAAATCGTCAAACACTTCTTTATTCTTTTTACATTAAAAAATTCTATAAAGAAATGGAATTAAACCTCACATTGGCATTGGCCTGTGCATGAGGTTGAGCTCTTATAACTGTCAGTCCAAAAGTCCACATTGATAAGACACTACTTGAATGTTCACATTTTTATGCTATTACTTAAGTATACACCAATCACAGTTTAAGTATAACAGGAACCAGGAAACAAATTTGTATTTAAATTGTAATAAAAAATTAATGGGATTTAACACGCATACCCAGACTCTATTAATTTTTTCTTATGAGGCTAAAAGATTATTCCTTTCTTGATAGAGAGATTTCGCCGAGAATAAAAGGGGATTGAGCCAGCCTTGAGAGTCGAGAGCTCAATCAAGTCCCCTCTTGTCTAGGCTAGGTCGATTTCGCCCAACAATAACCATAGACAGCTCGAGATAACAGTCCAGTCCCTTGGAGCCAGCACGTCGCGACCGTAGGGCTTCGCCCGCCTGGCTCCGTCTCGACTTGATGGGGTGAAAAAAGAAAGAACCTTCGACGTCGGAGTCCCCGGTGTTAGTAAACTGGGGGAATTTATGGTCTTACAAGTGTAAAGGAAGGTTTTGGCCATCGTCTTATCAGCCATATATCACCGATTGTTTGTCACTTTTTGTTACTCGTTTGTTGCGATACTTTGTAACGTCTTTTTGTTACAAAACAAAGTTTTGTTTAGTTGTTTAAGTTACCAGCAGACGCTGTTGCAACTAAACAACTATTTTATTTGTCTCGGAACTCGATGGATACCTTTGTTAAATATATATGGAGTCTATGAATGAACCCGACTAACGAATTTAAGTCCGATAGTAAACCTAAACACAAAAGCCCTTCCTTTGTACGGGTTGTAGGAATTAGAGTAAAGAGGGAAGATTATCATGACAAAATAATAACCTGAAATCTTGAACAAATTAATACAAAGTCAAATAATTTTCCACTTTGTAAAATTGTAACAGAAGTCCCGTCATATGGTTTATAAGGTCAACTGAAAAACATTCCCTTTAAGACATATCCATAATCTATTTCCCACTTTTGGAAATATCCTCTTTGATCTTTTTTATTAGTTGATGACGTAAATTAAATGCAATTTGTCAAAATTTGATTCTATCAAGCTTAGCTTTAAGTGTAAAAAAAGGCTACTAATTTAAGCTACGTCTATTTACAGTATGCTATCGTAAACTCGTGGTTAATTTAGAACAATATCAGTCATTTTTTTAAATCTCAATACAGTATTAACAATGTCAATAATTTTTTCAATTTCGGTATCGGTTATGAGGTTCGATATCGTTACCGTTATCGTTCGATATTTGATATCGGTACGTGGACACGCGTCTTCCACTTCCTCGCCAGGTGACGGGACTCATCGATTGTCGCCATTTCCTCACTATTATCGCGCTTCCTTCCGTCACCCGTGCTCTCGCCTCCGCCCCCGTCAATTAGGGGTGTACACAAGCCACCGGGGGTAGTTCCGGTGCAAGGGTTGCTCGGTGACACCCGCCACGGGGCGGATGAATAAGGGGCGCGTCTTTTGTGTTGAAAAACTCATCAGAGGGGAAAACACTGGTGTAAAACTAAAAAGGAGCTTCTTTGTCTGGATCGGCCATTAGTGTGATTATGGATCAATACATTTTTATTAGCATTAAGTGAGTCTTCATACAGAAAAATAGTATGTTTTTCCCTTTGGGAAATAGCTTAGATCATGGATATGTCTAAAAAATATTTTCAGTTCCTAGAAACAGCTATCCTTATGATTATATGACGTCACATGCGTTTCATTTTTTGGTCTGACGGATAGCCAATTCTTCCCTTCGATATAAGACATTTCCATTTCAATTGCTTTTAATTCCCTCTTCCATTTCTAAAAATATATTATTCAAGGTAAACAATACTTTACGACAAAAAACAAACATTAAGGCGGTGCGAGCGGCGTTAGGGACAACTGAAATCCGCTAGGTCGGCGCTAGTGTCGCTTATTCGTTACGCATATGTGATTGATTCGTGCAAGCTTCCTGAGTGGCTCGTTTAAGATAACAATTCTGTTTTTATGTATATTTAAAAAATTTCTCCAAAATGACATATTTTATAAGATTATCGGATCAAAAATGTGGCCTTAAAAATCCTTACCTGTAGGAAACGAATTTGTTCAAAATTCAATTTCAAAATTTCACATAGGTTACGTGAAAAAGGTCTGTTATTCAACCACGTTCCCAAAAATTCAGCTCAAAAACATAAGCTGTTTTCCCACACTCCTTGTACGAAAAACGCCAAATTTCCGAATTAATTACCCTGTAACTAGAAAAGTTTTCATTAAAACGTGAAAAAATATGCCAAAGCATATTTATGATACAATGAACAAATAAAAGTTAAAATTATGATTTTTAAAGATAGTCGATATATTTGCTCGCACCACCTTAATTTGGTCTCTGTGTTTCTGGTTTTATGTTTTTATGAAAACAATTAAAAATTATAAATCAGATTTTAATTTTTTTTAGTCTGGTACAAGGTTTAAACTATGAAGGATTGAAATCGTGCCTTTTATGATTTACAAAAAGAATTATACTGTATCTACAAATACAAAACGTATACTTACAACGTCCAAAATGGTTACAGAACTTTATTAAATTTAACACAAAAACACGTATTTATTTATTCTTAGTAACCTATTATTATTATATTAAAAATCTATTTCAATCCATTACCACTTTGATAAAAGAAAAAACATGCGTAACATACATAAACTTGTTTGGATTTAAAAAATTCAAGTTGTTACAGTGAAACCTTAATTATATCCCCCAACTCTTTTCTTTCAAGTAATATTTCAAGTCTCATAACAATGCTTCGTAACGAGAAAGCAGCTAACTCTCGAAAAAAAACAAAACGAAAATTCAGGAACTAACGAGATCTTTGTTCACGGCGAATTACAGCTCGGACAAAGAGGAAAACGAGAGAAGGAACTAATTAGAAGCGAAGAAGGAGAGGAAAAGTGCGAGTGAAGTTAATTCGGTCACAACGATAACAATTGTTTTGCGCTCAATTAATTTACAGAAGTCGGACACAACAATGGGTTAGTCAGCTGATCCCCTCTCAGCTGTTCATCAATCCCACAATGCACTATTGTTGACTCGCTCGCTTTGTACACAAGCCACAGCGTCTGTGGTGACTGAATATTGACCGAACACTCTGGACAAGGACTATGACTGTTCAAACAGTTTGACCAAATAGGCTTTGATTTCGTCCGAGTATTACACCACTAGGAGCTGTTCATAATGATGAATTACTAATAAAATTGATAATATAAAAAAATATACTAAAAGCAACATTGAATGTGCATAAAATTACACTTTATACTTTTAACGTAAATGGCAACCTACCCAGCTAGGTATTTTAAGCCAAGTATGAATAAGAAATGAGTGTAAGATGATTGTGGCGCGATCTTATTGTCTTGTTTCTGACTTAGGTTGATATGTTCCTTAGACAGAGCGTTTAGCCAAACAGTCAATGGTATATAAGGGACCTACAGTTTAACGTGGAGTCCGAACCACTGTCTCTGAATTACGAATTGGTCTAATTGTGAGGATGGTTCAATAGTGCGGACGTTAGTCCAAGAGAACCCACTGACCATCGCCCACAACTATCCACAATTCGTAACCTCCAAGTAGCTGGATTACAGAACACGCCACCGTCCCAGTTAAGGGAATACAACCCTATATTTCAGTCTGGCTAGGTATATTCTTAGTTAGAGAACTTGTTGACTGGGTTAACAATAATGTAATTGTTGAAAAACTTGATGGTTCCCTAAATATATTTTTTGAAACCATAGAGCTATATAAATATATAGTTAGTGTACGTAATAACGTACCCTATTCCTAAAATGTAGAAGGAGAAATGTTAATATTTCGATTCTTTTTAATGATCCCCCTCGCCAAGACACAGATTATCGATCACCATTGGCCAAAACTTGTCCAAAATACATTTTATTTATTTACACCACCTATTTGATTTCTGTTACTTTATAACAAAATAATATGCGTGCTATATCCAGAAAGCTAACATTGTAGAATAACGAGAAAAATGCGGCTGAACTATCAAATGGATTACAAAAAATAAATTAAATTAAATAAATACGTGCAAAAATTAGCAGAAATAACAATGAATACACATCATTGAACTTATTAATCTGGACTCGGGACACTCATTGTGAGAACACCGATTGCATTTTTATTTTCATATACATAAACTGGGTTTAAATTTTGATATATTTCGAACAAATCTTACATTGGTAACTATAATAATTTATTTTAGACATCTAATGTCGTTTTATTTGAAAAAAACAAAACGTATTTTTTAGTAATCATATATATTGTCGGCCAAATGCCTTAAATAATCATGAATGTATTAAAAGGAGAACAAAGTCCACCACTAAGGTGTAAATTCCACACAAATTGTCATTTGACAAAAAGGAGAACAAAGTCCACCACTAAGGTGTAAATTCCACACAAATTGTCATTTGACAAGCCGGTTAAAGATTATTCGAATCACAACATGGGTGGATATGATTTTAGACACCTAGTAGCATCGGTCCTCCCATGTGACGAATGCGCGGAACTTTATATATATGTCTACACGCCGCCACAACTTTCCTGCGAGAAATAAATTGTATATTCGACTTAAAATTGAGATTAATAAAATAAAACAAAGTAAAAAAGCTTCTTAGCTTATTACATAGCTACTATTTTGTATAATTACTAATTGTTAACGATTAATTATAAATATAAATTATTATTTATGCATACTGACAAATTCCTAAAAATCAACTGTCAGAATTGTTACAACGTAAACGGTATGATAGTGAATAATAAAAAATCGGTGTGGTTTTCGGTCGGTGAGAAGACAGACATAGAAAATAGTTCGAAAATTAATTTTTTGAATTCAGAAAGTGGATTGAAAACATATATTTCTAATCCATTTTCAAGAGAAATTCTTGGTTAATAACACGGTTAAACGTTTATCAACGCTGTTTTCTATGGACCTCGAATTGCAATAAATGAAGCTATATACTTTAAGAATACACGGCACTGTTGGTTAACAATAAAGTATAGTTAAATAAGTGAAATATTAGGAAATATAAGGAAAAAATATAAAAATTGAACAAATATCCAACCAACGTACATGGCAAGTGAGGTTTAAGTCTGTAAATATGTTAATCCTTGATGGTTACTTCATAAACATTCTATAAACTGTTTCAATAGTTGAAACTTTGTATTTTAAAACAGATAACTCAGTTTCATAATTATATAAATTTAATTTAAGCGAATTGTTAACAATATTACAATGGAAACGAAAAGCTTAATTAGTTTAGAGCACGTCCTAACGTAAATATCCAACTTTGTGAATTTTATCACCCGTGTTTTGTTACAGAGGGGTAGAGACCGTTGTTTAAACAAAACTAATTAAATTAATCCTGCGTCAGATAAAGTTCTATTTTATTTGTTTTTGGGCTTTGTTTATACGTTAAAACTAATTAATTTGTCATTTTTAAGAGGATAATTCTATTTTAAATAATTTATGGGAGTGAATTTATTTTATATCGTAAATAAATTTGAACCATTCAATTAAATAATATTGGTTTATGTTCAATAAAGAAAATTGCCGAAGTTTGTTCAGTTATTGTTGAAACTAAAAAACTATTACTTTATGAGCTATCTGAGTTATAAACTATGGATCATTTATTATTTATTTAAAAATGTATTTTTTTAATCAGGAGAATTTTAGAGGAAATATTGTTGTGTATAATTCTCCATAAAACATGTAAGTATTGGTACTCCAATACTGGCAGTATGCCTGTCTGCCCTTTGTATTGGTTGTATGATTCAGTCTCAAGAAACTATTATAATTACAAAATGGAAACATTAAATCCTAAACGAAATAAATATAAATAAAATCTCAGTTCAATTATTTCACATATATTCTCAATTGGATGAATCAAGAAAATAATATTGTTTTTTAATTTGACAGCTGATACAGACACCCGCGTTCTGTGGGTGTCCTCGTGTTACGTGAAAGGGTTACAAAAATACGTTGTTTCGTCTTTTGGGTTGGTATAAAACATAAAAATAACAAAAATTCATAATTCAAGCAATGTAAAAACTTAACTCTAATTGTATTTATATAGACCGGTGAATAAATATTTTTAAAACTAAATTCCAGTTCATTAGAGTATAGCGAACGTGAGCGAAGGCTTAAACTAATTAATTATATATACCTGTGATGATATCAAACACGACCGTTCGGCCGACACTGTGAGGAGGCTTCAGAGATAATTGGGCCAACTAAACTAATTACACCATTCCAACAATGTTATTATATATTTTACATTTCACCTTTCTATTAGCCCTGGTATTTTATAATCGTTGAGTTTATTGCTTATTTCATTATGTGTCATAATGTGTATGTAATTGTTTTCGTTCAGTTTAGAATCAATAGGCTTTATTCTCGTTTATAATTTAAATTACTTTTTACGAAAGTATTGTTTTGATCAAATTTTTTGTATTTGAGTTGAGAGGCTCCCTGAATCCAAAACAGTGGTTTTCGGACTGATATTAGTCCGTCAGTCTGTCGAACGTTCAGTCCGTAAGTCCGTCAGTCCGTCAGTCCGCTCAGTCCGTCAGTCCATCAGTCCGTTCATCTCGTCAGTCCGTCAGTCCGTCAGTTTGTCAGACTGTCAGTCCGTTCATGATGTCAGTCCATCAGTCCGTTCATCTCGTCAGTCCGTCAGTTTGTCAGACTGTCAGACTGTCAGTCCGTTCATGATGTCAGTCCGTCAGTCCGTTCATCCCGTCAGTCCGTCAGTATGTCAGTCTGTCAGTCTGTCAGACTGTCAGTCCGTCAGTCTGTCGGTCCGTCAGTCTGTAAGTCCGTCAGTCCGTCAGTCCGTCAGTATGTCAGTCTGTCAGTCTGTCAGACTGTCAGTCCGTCAGTCTGTCGGTCCGTCAGTCTGTAAGTCCGTCAGTCTGTAAGTCCGTCAGTTCGTAAGTCCATCAGTCTGTCAGTCCGTCAGACTGTCAGTCCGTTCATCGTGTCAGTCCGTCAGTCTGTCGGTCCGTCAGTCTGTAAGTCCTTCAGTTCGTAAGTCCGTCAGTCTGTCAGTCCGTCAGTTCGTAAGTCCATCAGTCTGTCAGTCCGTCAGACTGTCAGTCCGTTCATCGTGTCAGTCCGTCAGTCTGTCGGTCCGTCAGTCTGTAAGTCCTTCAGTTCGTAAGTCCGTCAGTCTGTCAGTCCGTCAGTTCGTAAGTCCATCAGTCTGTCAGTCCGTCAGACTGTCAGTCCGTTCATCGTGTCAGTACGTCAGTCTGTCGGTCCGTCAGTTCGTAAGTCTATCAGACTGTCAGTCCGTTCATCGTGTCAGTCCGTCAGTCTGTAAGTCCTTCATTTCGTAAGTCCGTCAGTCTGTCAGTCCGTCAGTTCGTAAGTCCGTAAGTCCGTCAGACTGTCAGTCCGTTCATCGTGTCAGTCCGTCAGTCTGTCATTCTGCCATGCCGTCAGTCTCAGTCCGTCAGACTGTCAATCGGAAATAATATACAATTTTTTTTCTTATATGCTAAATATTTCAATTTTGTTTTTGTGAAATTTCACATTCTCCTCGTGCTTTGGAAGGCATGTTAAGCCGTTGTGTCCGTTGTTGCCGTTGTTAGGTCACTCCAGAGGTACCAGTGAGCCTGAAAACGCTTGACACAGTATCTTAGGTGGAATATTACAAGAATCCTCATCTTATAAACTAAACACATTTTTCGTTTCAAGATGCCTGCCCTAAAACGGATAGTGATCCACTATCAACTCAAATTAAAAGACTTTTACGAAAGCAAAAATCAATTCTTGTTCGTATGGAAGATCACAATAGTAACCAACAGTTAAAGCTATAGATAAAATACATACTTACCATTTAAACCTTACAGCTGGTCTTATTAATTTTAATAATCTCGAATTTTCATTAACAGAATGTCACCCACCATTGTTGATCTTGCAGTGATGTGAGAGGTTTGAAACCCATCAGCTGATTGTGAGGGAGTTCCAACAATACATTACTCGACCAAGAACCACCGGATGCAGTAAAGCTGCTTTAAGCCTCATCCGGTTAGGGGGCTCAGCCGGTCGAGCGGCGCCCTAACTTTGTAACTCAGCTGTTACTAAAGTCTACAAATATGAGTTATAATCACTCGAATATGTGCTGAAACATAAACCTTTTCATTAGCTTCTACTGTAATAAACAATTAATTAAAGTTATTTCTTGTATTAATTGGGCAAAATATGGATTTGAACTGTGTAAATGAAGACTGAAGCTGAGGTTGCTAGCAATTCGCGATACGCAAAAAGAGTGACGAAAGTGACGTCATGTGGTTATGAGTACCACTGTTTAGAGGAACTGAAATCATTCCCTTCAGACATATCCATGATCTAACTTAAAACTTAAAACGCATAATTACTTAATAATTACTTTATTAAACCTTTCTGTAGACAGTGGTGAGTTAATAATGACCATGCCATGAAGGTGCCACAAAATTTAAGCCATAACTGCCCATAACGGCTGCATTTTATTTTTTAGTCAGTACATATTACTCTATTCATATTTATACATACGTATACTTATATACATATTTACTCTATTCCTATTCATATTCGTACATACGTAAACTTATATAAATATTTTTCTCACAATTTACTACACAGCAGATTATAATATTGAATTTTGACAATTAATTGTTTATATTAATTGTACAAATCTCTGGCCCCACTCACAGGTTTTTAAAATTGATGGTAATGTAAATATCCCCGTCGCAGCTGACCTGCGTACTCAGCGAATTTCCAAATCAATAAAATAATAATAAGTAATTTATGACAAGTTTTATCATTATCTGTCGATAAATATAAGAGTTATTTTTCTATTCTCCATAAGATTAACATGGGAAAGAGTATGCAGGTGTGCTGCTGTGAGGAACACTGAAAGTAGGTGTTTCTAGCATAATTTATATAATTTATAATTTGACCAATACCAAGTTTCATCAACATCTGCCCACAAATAAAGGAGTTTACATAATCTCTATATGATTAACATGGGAAAAGAGTATGCAGTTAAGCTGCCATGATAAACACATAAACTATGATTTTTAAGCATAAATGGATAGATCTCAATCACATGAAGCTAAATATCACGTTTTATCAAAAAATATTGATTAATATGGGAAATATTAATTTTTCCCTATCCTCCATAAGATTAACATTGGAGCCCCACAATACAACGTACTGTGTTTAGATTTTTTAATATCTCGGTAACCGTTGGAGATAGAGAAAAACTTTAGGGAACTTAATTGTGTAGTCTTTTAAGCTGATTCCAATGGTGAAATATAAAATTTGAAATTTTTAAAAATTACATGGGTAAAACACAAAAAACACCATTTTGGGGTACAAAACCCCCCCAAACTACCGGTTCCGATTCACCGATATGTCTGGTTTGCGAACTCGTCTGAGAAAATGTAGGAATACACGTCTCTACCAAATTTGGTCTCGATTGGAACATTTTTACGAGAGTTATCGTATTCACAGACCCCCCTCTACACACACACACACACACACACACACATATATATATATAAATTTTAACGACTATATTTTTTGGTCTCTGGGCATCTAAAGACGAAAAATAACATGGTCCCGGGCTCAAGTCTTACCATAAGACCTACGGTAATAGCTTCTTCCCTCTGGGAAATTCGTTAAAATGCAAAATTTATCATTTTAGAACACAGTATATTCATCCAAATGAATCAGGGGTCCTGTTTATTCCAGAATATAGTCAACCAAATTACTACAGGAGTGAAGATATGATTTAGTACTAAGTTCAGTATCATGTATCTTACAAATTAAATCACGTTTTACCCTTTACGGTATTATGGTTTCCTAATTAAGACGGATGAGAAGTTGATAAGATTACAGAAATCCTTTGTAAGTAATTGATCCGCGAGAAACCTGGAAGGTGAACGAACGCTAACTGTAATTGAGGAAAAGTCTTGATACAGAGGCTTCGAGATTGAGTTGCCTCTTAGGTCGTGACGTCAGAGGGGTTTGACAAATTGGCGTATCAATATTACCTACTCCCGACACTAGGGTCAGCTGACGGGGCAGGGGTTAATGAAAAGAGTGAGAGGGTGATAGAGAGAAATGCACCATCTGTCTCTGTCCCTCTTGACGGCCGGGAGTAAAGCGGAGATATGGTACAGAGGTTGCATCACGAGTTCTGTAAATTATAGATAACTACTAGCAGTAAGGCCGTCCTTTGTACGGGTTGTAGGAATCAGTTTAAAGAAGAAAGATTATAATACCAAAATGTAAACCTGAAATTCTAAACAAATCAATACAAAGAAAATAAATCAATACCCAGCTTTATTAGTTAGCATTACTTTACAATTAAATAGATTAGAACATTTATACCACTATTATAATTAGTTATACGTTAAAATAACTTTTTAATATAGTATGATTTCGAAATGGGTTTAAAATAAATTATCAATATAAACTAACTAATATTGATTTAAGAGCTGTTTGTTTTTATTTCTATTAAATGTTTAAACTATAAAGACAGCTGATTATTAGCAGTAGGTTATTCATTGAAAACTGATCAAAATGCGAGTAATAGCGCGTAAAAATGGGTTTTTAAATGCTCGTTATTTACTTTTTAAGGGTCGGCGGGCGATTTCAAGCATTTATAAATCTTCTCTGGAATGTAGAGAATACATGAAATAAGTTTCATTGTAATCAGTTCTCCCGTTTTTTCGGAGAAGACGGCGTAAAATGGCTCCTGGAGCGACACAGACAAACAGATAAACAGAAAAGAATTGAGATAAGACCGGTTTCGGCTTCTCTAACGCACGAAAAGTAAAAATAACTAAAAAAATAATAATTCTGAGCAATGTACAGACAAAACTCTAATTTTATTTATATGGATAATTATAAATTTACATGAGGAAAGTAGTTATAGTACGTAAATGTTATGTAAAAATACTTGCTGAAATTTGCAGCGCTGTAGTCATCTACATAAACTAGCAAAAGTACCCGTTCCTCGCACGGGTAAAAAAGGCTGAGAGGTGTATTGATACATTTAAATTGTTAATTAATTTCTTATTGTTGAACAAAATTACAAAAAACGAGTGTCTACAACATAACAAAGTAACACCTGTTCAGTAATGTTGGGAAAGGATAAGGATTAACGTAATTGTAACTTAGTATACACTGAGAAAAATGAAAAACAACGATAAAACACCATTATACGGAAGACAAATTTTCTGCTAAAGTAACATTGGGGTTCAAAACACAGTTATTGTAGTCTGTTTGTCGAAACTCTTTGAACTAATTCGGTTCAATCTATAAATAAAATTTTCTAAATGAGTTTTGTCTGAAAATAACTTGTTTTATATTTGCCGAAAACGATCTTATGTCTATGTATCTATCATGCACAATACTGAAGTAGTGCTCCAAATTCCGTTCTGAGTGCACACTATCTTGTGTCGCCCGCTAGCTCGAGGGAGAAGTATTCTGGTTATTTGTTGGATTATCAATATAGTTTTTGTATGGTGAATGATAGAGAAGTATAGTATTATTTACAATAAAATACAATTAATATCTGTAGCTTAAATTTTCAATTTCTAATCTAAAATATTCGGATCACTTCAAAATAGGAGAAGCTTCTCCACCCTCAGAAACGTTGTGTAGTTAAAATCATAAACATTTTATATCTTTCATAATATCTTTAATAGGTAAAGTCCAATAAAGGCTATTGAATAGTTAATTCTGACCTTAAACTGACCTATAACCTAGTAAATTATAATTACTAATACAAATAATTATATTCACCCCATAATCCTTCCCCATTAGACAAAAGTGAGAAGACTGTGGACCGAACGCCCTTTGGACTGAATGAGATCAAAATCCGCTAGAGTCGCTTATTTGTTACGCATACGTGGTTGATTCGTGCAAGCTTCCTGAGTGACTCGTTTAAGATAACAATTCTGTTTTTTGTACATTTTTAAACATTTTTAGATCTCCAAAATGACATATTTTATAAGATTTCCGGATCAAAAATGGGGCCTTAAAATTATTTCCTGTAGGAAACGAAATGTTTTTTCTTTTTTAAAATTGCACATAAGTTAAGTGAAAAAGGTCTGTTATTCATACGCATTCCCAAAATTTCAGCTCAAAAACATACTTTTTTATACTTTAACTGAAATGGCGACCTACCCAGGTAGGTATTTAAGTATGAATGAGGAATGAATATAGGATGATTGTGGAGCAATCTTGTAGTCTTGTTACTAACTAAAGCTGACATGTTCCTTAGACAGGACCGTTAATTAATAGCCCAACAGCCGATGGCAACTAATGGACCTACAGTTTAACGTGGAATCCGAACCACGGCCTCTGAATTACAAATTGGTCTAATTATGAGGATGGTATTTGTGGATTAACGCAGTATTCAATAGTGCGGACGTTAATCCACACAAGAGAACACTAAATCCACTGACCATCTCTTACGACTATCCACAATTCGTGACCTCCAAGTAGCTGGATTACAGGACGTCGCCACCGTCCCAGTCATAAGCAGTTTTCCTACACTCCTTGAACGAAAAACTCCCAATTTCCGAATTAATTACCCCGTAATTCAAAAAGTTTTCAATAAAAAATGAAAAAATGCTAAAGCATGTTTATGGTACAAATAAAAAATAAAAGATAAAAATGTGAATTTTTAATATAGTCGATTTTTTTGCCCGCACCACCTTAAGTCGTTGGTCCCGGCTACAAAAATACACATTAGGTCACATCAGAGGCACTTGTGCGACCTAAAAACTCTAAAACTTAACCAGAAGGTTACTCGAAACTTAGTTACAAACTGCAGTAGCATAGAAATATTGGTTTCCACCATAGTGACCACTCCGGAGACGTAACCGACACTAGCGCACCCTGTTGCGGTGCGGAGGAAACACGACACCCGCGTGTCGTCTGCTTATCTGTCACGTGACAGTGTTCGGTTGACAGAGGGTTGACCGACATGTGATTGACAGTCACGTGGGGTCGTTGATGATTGCTAGTAATTGACACCGGTCACGCGACAAGATGCGTTGTCCTGCCCCACTCTGCCTCTCCACACATTCCTAAAACTGGACCGATATTTTCGATATCAATTAATACCGATATTTTTCATTCGATATTTCCGATATACTAAAAAACAATACTATTGGATATCGAAATATTTTTTTAAATCGACATTCAATATCGGAAAAATGTTTCTATTAAAGTGCTGTCTTAAAAAATTCACTAATAACATTTTCATAATATTATAACTCTTGCAAGGTAGTTTTATCTAATTAAGGCGGTGCGAGCAAAAATATCGATTGTCTTAGAAAAATCATACTTTTAACTTTTATTTGTTGATTCTATCATAAATATGCTTTGGCATAATTGTTTCATGTTTTCAATGAAAACTTTTCTAGTCACAGGGTAATTAATTCAGAAATTTGGCGTTTTTCGTACAAGGAGTGTGGGAAAACGGCTTATGTTTTTGAGCTGAAAATTTGGGAATGTGGATGAATAACAGACTTTTTTAATGTAACGTATGTGAAATTTTGAAATAAGAAAACAATTCGTAGACTACAGGAAATGATTTTTAATGCCACATTTTTGATCCGTTAATCTTATAAAATATGTCATTTTTGAGGTCTAAAAATATTTAAAAATTACAAAAAAACAGAACTGTTTTCTTAAACGAGTCACTCAGGAAGCTTGGACGAATCAATCACATATGCGTAACGAATAAGCGGCACTAGCGCCGACCTAGCGGATTTCAGTTGTCCCTAACGTCGCTCGCACCGCCTTAATAGTATGAGCTATTCAGTGTGGAAACCTAAAAAAAAGAAAACAGCAGAAACTGTTGAACTGTTATTGCGAAGGCTTGCCAGTTTGGCATAGTGTACCCCTAACCTAAATACCTATGTTTATAACAAATTAACAGTTTAACAATAAATTATTAAATATTCATGTCATGACCCTTCGATCAAGATATACTTAGGTTTAAATATTTTACAATGACACTGAGTTGAAACTTGCGTCATCCAATAAGGAATACAGCTGATATCAATGGTGAATTATGATATCGAATATCGGAAGATTCACGGATAGAAACATCCAACCTGAAGTTCAGTTTTATAAACCACGAGTTAGATTATAATGCCACCGAATTTCGTAAAATAATTATTCAACATTTTACTTGAGACATTTCAAACACAAAATACTATGTCATATGGAAAATGACTGACATTAAATATCAATTCGTAGGTAATTTGACGGTGTTCAAAGACAATGAACATTAGTGTGGAAAGGTCATGGGCCGAGAGAAAGAGAGAACGTTGGGTCCAGGACGGAGGAGAGGGGAGATACGACGCGGTTTATACAGAGGAACGAGGATTGAATCTCAATCAGGTCAAGATATGAAGTTTACTTCGTGACTAAAGGCTTTATAGAAAAAAACAAACCGAGTCTCCTGAAGTGATTTAGTATAATCCTACAGTTATAGCCATCAGGAGAAAATCCTAAAAATTGTTTTGAGTATTTTTAAAACCTTTTTGATTCCTTGGGTATTTTTTATGTCTATGGTTACCTAAAATCAGTTACAGTACTTTCACTAATATTACATAAGATTAGATTAGATAGTTGAAATAGCTACCATAATACCACAAGGTAGTCTTGTAGTCGATCTTGTAGTCTTGTTACTGACTATGGCTGACATATTACTAAGAGGGGACTGTTAATTAAGGGTTTAACGTGGAATCCAAACCACGGCTTCTGAATTACGAATTGGTCTAATTATCTTAATCGGATGTTAATCCACACAAAAGAACACTACATCCACCGACCATCGCTCACAACTCCCCACAATTCGTGACCTCCAAGTAGCTGGAGTAGAGGACGTCACCACCGTCCCAGTCAAAAACTAGATTCAGCACGTGATCTCCTGCATTTACTAAGTGAGAGTAAGAGCAACTCACCAAAGGTTGAAACTAAAACTAACGACCACAAAGGACTGTAATAATTTATTTCTAAAATTAATTACTTACGCAGAAAAATTTATAAATTCAAATCCAATCTGTTAAGGTTCAATGTGTAATAGTTACTGAAAAAAAAATATTATAAAAATATATATATATATATATATTTATATTTTAAAAGTCAAGATACAACTTGGACAAAAATGTAGAATCTCAACATACTTTGTTAACATTTAAAGTTTTGCGATATTATTGAATTTTTATGTCACATTGAAATTAAAAGTATTAAATTTTAAAATTAAACATTACTACTAAAAAATTATTAAATTTTCGTTAATCTTGTGTGTATTAACGTCAGCACTATTGAATACTAGGTTAATCCGCAATGACCATTCTCATTATTAGACCAGTTCGTAATTTATAGGCAATGATTTTGGACTCCAAATTAAACTGTAGGTCCCTTAATTAACAGTCCTGTCTAAGGAACATATCAGCCTTAGTCAGTAACAAGACTACAAGATTGTGCCACAGTCATCTTACATTCATTTCTCATTCATACTCGGCTAAATACCTAACTAGTTAGGTTGTCATATCAGTAAAAAGTATTAAGTATATAATATGAATGTTCATCTTTTCCCTTTGAAACACTAATAACTAAGACTGCTTCCATCCTAGTTATCCCATCGCGTGGACCTGATGTCGAGGATCTGACCACTCGCCTCCGCCCCCGCGGCTCCTAGTCGGCTTTCCCGTGTTCCAGTCCAGTCATGGCCCCCAGGCCACTTTCTACCTCCTTGATCCTCCTGTGATGATGACCCTCCGCACGTTAATCTCACAGGTCATCCGGGATTCAGAGTCGTGTCTTGTCCAACCGGGTTTACACAAATGGCATTAATCGCTGCTCTGTGTTTTGTCGTTATCCCTAAATCTTTTGATCTTTGAAATTTTAAATGGATTTCGTTGACACTGAGTTGTGGATTTCTCAATACGGATGTGGATTTTCACATATGTGGTGTAATACAAGTTTTACTACATTTTGAGTTTATGGGAAGTTTTTTTGACATGGATATGTCTTAGTTCTAGGGTGGTGTTGGTGATTTGTAAGATGGAAAATATGTAACAGGTTTCAATAGAAACTACCAGAGCCATGGTATTGAATTTTTAATATAAAAGAATACGAACAGCTGTTTATATGAGCTGAAACCATCCCCTTTAAACATATCCAAGGTCTAACCTATTTCCCACAGGGAAGTAAATACAAACATGTATTATTTAAAAGATAATAATTGTCTTGCTACCTGTGGGTTAGCGTCTTGATATTCGGTATAAAGGTAACTTGTTCAAATTCTGGGCCAGTTTAGTGGGTTTAGATTGATTTCCAAAAGTTGTTTGAGTATAAATCACTCCAGATCACAGATATTTCTTTTTTTCATTTATTGTGTTTTATTTTTTATTAAGAAACTACTGGAAGGAAAATACACTACCTTTATCTTCCTTTTCAAAGTAGTGTCTACATAATTTGATGTGTTTGATTATCGCTTGTTTAGAAATCATTATTCAAACAGAAATATACTCTACCAGTTTATAATACAGAGGCAGTGGTTCGGATTCCACGTTAAACTGTAGGTTCCTTAGTTGCCATCAGCTGTTGGGCTATTAATTAACAGTCTGTCTAAGGAACATGTCAGCCTTAGTCAGTAACAAGACTACAAGATCGCGTCACAATCATCTTACACTCAATACTCGTTCATACTTGGCTTAAAATACCTACCTTGTGGTATGGTCGTCATTTCAACAATCTAATCTAATCTATAACTTTGTGACAGAATGAGACTTGCCTCTACTACGTAGTGGTTCGACGTAGGATACTTGAGAGAAATGCGCCAAGGTCATAGCCAGGGTGGGGTTAGGGGTCAAACCCCCTTCCCAAAATTTATTAGTAAAAATTAATTAATCTTCACTATCACATAACATTAAGCTAGCATATCAGCATATATCAGTATCATTTAATTTTAAACACCTACAAAAATACAACACGTGAGTTCAACATTTTTCTTATAGAAATGGAAGCCTGTTATGGGGCTTACCTCAAACATACGTAGCTTATTCAAATTCTGATTTAAATGTATAATAATTTGTGAACGAATAATCTAAATTCTTATAAATGTGTTCTTAGAAATCCAATGTCATGTGTCGTGTTTGTCATTTTGACAACATTGGTTTATACATTCAGGATACAGTACAAACATCCTAGATCCACGAATCCTTTTTGTTTGTTGGAAGAATTCCTAGAAGGGAATGAAAGGGCAGAATGTATGGAGCCCATAAACATTTATGAATACTTGACAGTGAAAGAGCAGCGTTGTAGCGGATTTGATTGAAGCGATTCCTTCATTGCGACATGCGGCTGAGGCGTTTGTTTCTTCAGAGGTTCTTGACCTCCAGTGAAGCATTGGACTACTTCTCTATTCATCGTGGGATAGTTATATACAAGTTACTTTTGATACTTATAACAAATTCAATCAGACCCTTGATTTCTACATATTTTATTTGAGGTAATTTATTCTTCATAAAAACCAAAAACGCCATCTCTTCTTTTTATCTTTCAACCTCGAGAATCGAGTTTATTTTTCATGTGAGTTCTAGGATAATCGAATTATGAATTTTGTTTGGTTCTCAACCTATATATTTACTCCAAAGGAATTGGTTACCGCAACAAATTTTAAACCCAAATACGTATCAATTTCCCAAGAAAGAGAATTAATTTCAAAATAAGATTTGCTGGTGGTGAAAAGTTTAAGAACGATAGCGGAAGTGTGTCGGATGAAAAATTGATGTAGACTAAATTTCTACATAATTTCTATCATAACACTTGACAGATCCCAACATTGTCAGACCCCAAACATGCCCTCCACAATAAAATTATCTAACCCAAAAAACAATATTTTGATTAAGTGAGTTTATTATGTATTCAAACTTCTTTTATGTTATACCTTTCACTTAGAATCTTTACCTTTATATTCGGTGGTAAACATTTTAACTGGTGTATTTATTTTTGTTTACATATTAAGAACCGGTTATTTTCAAAGATTCAACCTTTCACAGAGGTCTCTAAATGTTGAAACACAATAATCAGTAACATTACGTGATAATGATAATAGCAGGTGAACGCGCTTCATAGACCAAGTCATTACGTCTATTTTCTCCCGGACTTAACAGCAATCATTGACGTCACTCCTAGACGCAGTGCGGGGGAGAGACTCTCTCAACTCTCTCTCTCTCTCTCTCTCTCTCTCTCTCTCTCTCTCCCTCCAAGAGTAATTTTATTATAATTGGCCCTAGACCGGACCCACTATCTGATCCCACCTCAAGGCTGTTCGTATTTCCACTGTAGCGAGCGACCCTCCACTTCGGCTTTTATTGCTTGGGGTTTTCGTTTGTGATATTTTCGTGAACCCTTTAACCCCTTTTTATGAGAGGTCCGAGGCGTTAGTTGTGCCCAAGAGGTTGTCTAGACTCCATGTTACTGCCTACGTTCGGATTAGAAGAGTGCTACATGACACCGGTTTCTTTTTATCTCGGGTCTTCCTTTATTATTCTTTAACTGAAGGCTTAAATTACAGTTTTCAATTTGAATTGTACCCACGTTATTCATTTTACACCTGTTTGCATTGTGTGATAAATAGTGGTTTCAAATGTCTAAAGATGGATGAATGGAAAGACACCTAAAAACATTAGTTGTTAACATAATGTATAATTCTATCATTAGATTAGATTAGATTACATTATTGAAATGGTGACCATACCACAAGGTAAGGTATTTTAAGCCAAGTATGAATGAGGATTGAGTGTAAGATGATTGTGGCGTGATCTTGTTACTGTCTAAGGCTGACATGTTTCTTAGACACGTCTGTTAATTAATAACCCAACAGCCGAGGGCAACTAAGGGATCTACAGTTTAACGTGGAATCCGAACCACAGCCTCTGAATTACGAAATGGTCTAATTATGAGGACGGTATTTGCGGATTAACGTAGTATTCAATAGTGCGGACGTTAATCCACACAAGAGAATACTACATCCACCGACCATCCCTCTCAACTATCCACACACAATTCCTGACCTCCAAGTAGCTTAATTACAGGACGACGCCACCGTCCCAGTCAATTTGTTTGGAAGTCATTGTTGGTTATTGCCAGTTTATGTTATTTAAATTAATATCACGGACATTTTTTACTACGACTATTAAAAAAGTGTTTATTTTTACTTCCCTGTGGGACATAGGTTGGATAAGGATATGTCTAAAGGGAATGTGCAGTTCATATAAACAGCTGTTCTTATAGCCAAACTATGAATTCACTAACCATACGACGTCAATGTTTCAAAATTTGGTCTCGCAAATTGCCAAAACCCCCTCCCCACCAGAAATAAAGCATATGTCAAAATGTTTTCACGAGTTTTCGGGATTTAAAATCTAATCCCGTCCTCTGGTGAACTGGAACTAGAACATGAGAAGATTATTTACTTGAGGGAAGAGATTCCATTTCACAAAATGTCGTCACTCCTTATTTTACTATAATAATTTTAAATAATGAAATGTTTTAATTTATAATCTTATTATTAAGACTGCATTTTAATGATTTTTTCCATTTATATGGAGCTTAATATTTCATTAATTTGTATCATTAGATATATTCCAAATCGAAGCAAAAATAGTATCATGAATATAATATATGAAAAATAACAATATATAAGCTAAAACTTGTCTTTGAAAGAAGTTATTTTTAAACTAAACTTAAGTTGAATTTTAGCATTAGTTTAGTCGTCTATTAAAATCTTCACCATACCTGATTTTTGCAGTTTTTGGAACCGTAGTTTTAAAAAAAGTGAGAATTAACAATTACGATTTTTTCTATAAAAATGATTTACAGAAAAATAATAGATTATATTCACTGACGTCATTCTTTTTGTTTATGAACTCTACCACGTGCCTTCTAGAAACCGTGTAGAAAAGTATTAGTTCGATTTCCCGCAAGTCGATCTGGTTGAAATTCAATCCATCGATGTAGTTGTGAGGTTAGGTCTATCAGCTGTTCATTGTTGACAAAGTATCAGCTGACGGCTTCCCGTATACGGCTGCTCCGCTAACGTCATAACAGGACAAGCTTTTGTCGAGTTATTTTTTACTCAATGATATAATTACTTTTTTACTCTCAGGAATGACGTAAGTGTGAGTGGAGAAGAAAGAGAGAGAAACACGTAATAGTAGCTTACTTATTGTTTTATTTTTTCCTACGATTATACAATTTTATTTTTTCTGTCAATAATGTTCATAGGATTTGTTGAGTGAGAAAACCGAATACATGGATAGTTGTTATTCAAAGTTTTTTATACAACCGTAGGGTTACTTATTTGTGGTAAACATAAAATTTGTGCTGAAGTTTTTTCAATATCTAGTACAAAAACATTTATCTATTTTCCAATCAGAGTCTGACTGAAAACCCAATACGTGATAAGGAACAACCAAATTAAAATTAGCAACATGGAACAAAAAAGTAGAAAAAAATCAAATAAAGAAGCATACAAATCGACATGCATATATGTCTTAGCTCTTGAGGGTTTGGCAATTAACGTGAGCAAAATTTTAAACAGTGATGTCATTTGGTTAGTGATTGATGTCATTGTTTGGTTATAAGAACTGCTGTTTAGATGAACTGAAAACATTCCCTTTAGACATATCCATTATCTAATCTAAGTAAATACAAACGCAATACATTTTTGTATAGATATCATATTGTACTTACTACTTACAGTAATTTTTGTTTTGTTTGGTTGGTATTGATTTTTGTTTGTCCTACAATATAGTTTGTGACAGCTGACATATAAGCCCGCTAACTACACTCGTTCATCACAACTATTTATATAAGCGATCTGGCGTCATGTGACGAATGTGTTTGTAGTCATGACCTTAGGCATGTTCCGCCTATGGTAATTTTAAAGGGCTTTGAACCTTCAAGGATCAGAGCAATGGCTTAAACGTAAGGAAATATAGGTGAATAGGGGTTATATTGTAACAACAGCCAACTAACGCTATATTTTCAATTAGTATTTTGTTTTTAAAGAAGGTTCATGAAAAAAGGTAAGTCTACTTTCCTTCTTAACTGTATAAAACATATACAATTCCCCATTTAAACGTACAAAATATCTTATGGAACGTTTATAGTAGGATATAAACTACAATTTTGGAGAAATTGGATATATATGTTTGCATATCCGATAACATTATGTAACGCTTTTTGTTTGTTTAAAATGTCTTATCAACATGCAGCCAATTTGATCTAGCCAATTCAAAAATTTTAATTCACTAAATCTAGATAAAGTAATATTGAAACAAATAGAGTTGTAAACACCATCGTCATTGAATTGTTTACAATTTTAGTTTTAAATTACAAAATTTTACATTATTATATACTACATTTAACTTTACTTAAAGATGTTTAATAGTACTTTTATCTCAGCCCAATCTTTTAACATATAATGTCATTGAGGTTTCCAAACATCATTGGTCTAATTTCATTGAACACACTACTTTAAATTATTTAAAGCAAGAATTCTTACTATACTGCCCTTCGGGTTTTGCTGCCCTAGGACTACATGAATGAAAACAAAATTTACAGATGTAACAATATTTTGTAACAAAAAAGATTGTTAATATATCTACTATTTTTCCTTATCCAAGGAAAATTAAATTTTAATCTGTTTTCTTTAATTGAAAACAGATGTTGTAATTATGTTTTTTTAAGTTATTTGACGCAACTCGTACTAGCGGACTTCTCCGTCACAGAAAATGAAAAGAACCAGATTACTAAAAAATACGTTTTCAGAGTTTATTTTCAAAAATTTCCCTAGGGGACCCAAACCCCCTTTTTTAGGGGGGTGTTCCATACCCCCTGGTGTACCTTCCTCTCAACACAGATCACGAGTTTCAAAATTTGAGTACTTTATACTTTTAACTGAAATGGCAACATACCCAGAAAGAAATTTTAAGCCAAGTATGAATGAGAAATGAGTGTAAGATGATTGTGGCGCGATCTTGTAGTATTGATACTGACTAAGGCTGACATGTTCCTTGGACAGAAGTGTGAATAGCCCAATAGTCAACATATCTAAGGGACCTATAGTTTAACGTGGGATCCGAACCAGTGAATTACGAACTGGTCTAATAATGAGGATGATATTTGCGGATTAACGTAGTATTCAATTGTGTGGACAAATATACACCTGCCGACCATCGCTCACAACTATCCACAATTCGTGACCTCCAAGTAGCTGGATTACAGGACACGCCAGGGTCCTAATGTCAAGTAGCCCAATGGAAGAATCACATCAAGTTAAGAACTCTCACGTGTTGTTTTTTCGGTTACCATTCCATCGGTTACTGCTCCAGGCTGTGTAAGAGGTCAATGGCATCTTCCAGAAATAGATCCGTCAACAGCGGTAAATCTGTTTTTGAAAAGCGAAGAATTTATTCACAGCGTTTCTTCAGTGTCAGTGCCCTCATGAAATTGACATGAGTGTGATATAAATGCTCCTTCTAGTATTATACATTGTTCTATAATTTCCTTGACAAATAGCTAGGGGCTTCGTTGAGTAATGGGAAGTTTGAAATTGAAAAAATAACCGTAATAGAGAAACTGGGTCACTAAAGTAATTAGTAATGGCCATATTGACTGGTCGGTGTAACAGTGGTGGATTTGTTTAAGTTAGAAATTCAAACTGTATACACTTTATAAATCACGTAAAGTACATTTTAATTAAGGACAAGTTTTAAATTTCCTGCATCAGCCAAGTGGTCCGAATGATGGTTTGGAAACTTCTACGGTTTCAAGTTACAAAAACTCATTTTCAAGTTTACACTCAAGTTGTTTCCTTTCATGTGAAAACTCGTCACTTTCTGTAAAAACTAATTAGGACACATTATTTAAGCTAAACATTCACTTTGACATTAAAACTTTAAGGCATTTAAAACATTAAAAACACTTATAAATTTTTTTAAACCAACCATATGTGGTGTTGTTAGACTTATCATGTACCTTTTGACATGGATATGTCTTATCTCTGAGGGGGGGTGTTGTGATTTTAAGGTGGAAAATATATAGCAGGTTTCCATAAAAACTACCAGAGCTATTGTATTGAATTTTAATATAAAGTGTAAGAACAGCTGTTTAGAGGAACTGAAAACATTCCCTTTAGACATATCCATTATCTAACCTTTTTCCCACAGGGAAGTAAATACAGTACAATCATTTTTTTAAATATAACAATTACAATCTTATTGATTTTTATCCTTAGTTTCATTGGAAAAATTGTAGGATTATATACAAAAGTATTTATATATACAGGCAAAACCCGCCTACATTGTAAGGGTTTTTGTAAGAAGTTATTCTTAATTTGTTTCTTTCATTTAGAAAAAAAACTAAACAATTTTTAATGTTATCGAATATTTTGTTATTAAAACTTTGTGCTGGAATATTCACCTGTCCTAGGTATTATTATACATAGTCAGCTGAGCTGGGGTAGCCATGTCAATTGTACCTTTGTAAAAAAGCTTGCCAGAGTGACTTGTTAATTAAGACATCTTGGAGACTGTGTTAGCAAAAAACTTTCAATTTTACCATACTGTTGTCTTTTTCACTCTCTACTCAATTATGGTCTCCGCTTGTGGAGCAATAGTAGTTTAATCTGTGTCTATTTGACAAAAGAATGCTATCAAATGCGTTAAAGGGTTAAAAACCTACGAATTATGTAAAAATAACTTTATTGACCGCAACATTATGACAGTTCCATGTATGCATATATTTTTAAACTTAATTAACGTCAAAGACTGTTCACTCCTTATATCCGTTTACATAAGTCTTTTATATGTTATCAATATCAGCATTATTTTATCTTAAACAAGTTACGCTTAGATGTAAGAAATCTTCCTCTTAATAAATTTAAACCTTTTGTATCAAATTGGCTTACACAATATGTATTTTATTGTATAGACGAATACTTAAACCACGACATGTAAATTGTATTTAACCAATTTGCGAATGTCAAGTGAGTTTGTAAATATTGACCGTAGCCTAGTGATTTTAAGACCGACTATTTTACTGTCTATATTGGAAATGCCTATTAACTTAAAATGTTCAACATTGTATTTAATGGCAAATAATGTATTTAAATCCTTCTTGATTCGCCGAGAGATAAATGGATCTTTGGAGGGCGAAGGTCAGTGTCATATCAGGTTGGGTATTGGAACTAAAATTGTTTTGCTAATGAGGACATCAAATATTCTAAAAGTTTTAGTGTGTGCGTGTGTCTGTGAACACACGCATGCGTGTGATAATTCTCGTGAAAATGGTCCGAACGAGACAAAATTTGGTAGAGACGTGTATTCCTACATTTGCTCGGACGAGTTCGTAAACCAGACATATCGGTCAATGGGAACGGGTAGTTTGGGGGGGGTTGTACTCAAAAATAGGGTTTTTGCGTTTTTCATACGTAATTTAAATTTTGTTAATGTTACCTTTCACCATTAGAATCAGCTAATAAACTACACAAATTAGCCCCTTAAAGTCTTTCTCTATCTCCAACGATTACTGAGATATTAAAAATCTAAACGCAGTACGTTGTATTGTGCGGCTCCAATGTTAATCTTATGGAGAATAGGGAAAAATTAATATTTCCCATATTCATCAATATTTTTGGATTAAACTTGGTATTTACCTTCATGCTGTTGAGATCTATCCATTTATGCTTGAAAATCATAGTTTATGTGTTCCACACAGCAGCAATCCTGCATACTCTTTTCCCATGTCAATCATATAGGGAATAGGCAAACTCCTTTATTTTATGGTCAGATATTGATGAAACGTGGTTTAAATTTTAAAAATAAACATTGTTTATGGTATAAATGCCTATTTTCAGTGTTCCTCACAGCAGCAAACCTGCACTCTTTTTCCCATGTTAATCTTATTGAGAATAGACAAATAATGTTCATGTTTATGGACAGATTTTATTAAACTTCTTATATATTATTATTATTATTATTATATTATTGGCTTGGAAATTGGAGTACGCAGGTCTGCTACGACGGGGGTATTTGGGTTACTACCAACCTTTTGTAAAGAAAAATATATTTATTTTTTTTTAAGTGACACAAAGGAAAATGTTATTTCAATAAATGTAACAACACAGTTTGAAAAGAAAACTACGTGAAATAAAATGTTTCAAATTACACTGAATTGAATCACCCGGAATAAAAAAGCCCGTTACCTCGGAATGATTCCAACATAAACGTTTTATGGACAAGTCGACTAAACGGGTCGGGGGAGGTTGTAAAGATTATCAACCAAACAGGCTATTTTACAACGGGGTTTATTGAACGGCCATGCAGAGATAGAGCGGGCGTATCGGCCATCGCACGGCAACATACATAACAGCCGGTGCCTTACACTGCGGCAATATAACGTTAACAGGCCGGTCGCAATCATGTTTCTACGAGTATTTCACCTCTGGGGATAAAGAATATCGAAACGGCTCTATCGACTTTAAATGTTGCATCAGCATTTTATTCGATTCCGGTTTATCTTTATCGTTCGTAAAAGTAGGGTTGTGTCTATGGGGAGTTTTTCCCCGGGTCGTTTTTATAGCCCGGTATTTATAATTCGCTGTAAATGTATCGGAGATAAATAAACCTTGGAAAAGTTGTATTCGTAGCAGTCTTCCGCAACTGTACCTTGTAATAAATTCTTGATTTATACGTATCGCCTACTGCAAGTAAGGAGTGTGTTGAGTGGCAGTTTATCAAGAGATATAGTTATACCGTTATAAGGTTAGATCAATTAGTAACAAGTTACAAAATCAGCTATAAAACACAAGAGTTGAAAATCCTACATGCGTTCCGAATAAAACGAATCGGTAGCTCTGCAATAGCGTGCTAACCCAGTAGGTGAAATGTAACTCTGGCACGAAACCTGTGTAGACAGAGCTATATTTTGACAGGAGTCGCCGACCACCGGTTTCGAACGAGCCAGAGTTACATTTGACAGGAGTCGCCGACCACCGGTTTCGAACGAGCCAGAGTTACATTTGACAGGAGTCGCCGACCACCGGTTTCGAACGAGCCAGAGTTACATTTGACAGGAGTCGCCGACCACCGGTTTCGAACGAGCCAGAGTTACATTTGACAGGAGTCGCCGACCACCGGTTTCGAACGAGCCAGAGTTACATTTGACAGGAGTCGCCGACCACCGGTTTCGAACGAGCCAGAGTTACATTTGACAGGAGTCGCCGACCACCGGTTTCGAACGAGCCAGAGTTACATTTGACAGGAGTCGCCGACCACCGGTTTCGAACGAGCCAGAGTTACATTTGACAGGAGTCGCCGACCACCGGTTTCGAACGAGCCAGAGTTACATTTGACAGGAGTCGCCGACCACCGGTTTCGAACGAGCCAGAGTTACATTTGACAGGAGTCGCCGACCACCGGTTTCGAACGAGCCAGAGTTACATTTGACAGGAGTCGCCGACCACCGGTTTCGAACGAGCCAGAGTTACATTTGACAGGAGTCGCCGACCACCGGTTTCGAACGAGCCAGAGTTACATTTGACAGGAGTCGCCGACCACCGGTTTCGAACGAGCCAGAGTTACATCTCACAGGAGTCGCCGACCACCGGTTTCGAACGAGCCGAGTTACATCTGACAGGAGTCGCCGACCACCGGTTTCGAACGAGCCAGAGTTACATTTGACAGGAGTCGCCGACCACCGGTTTCGAACGAGCCAGAGTTACATTTGACAGGAGTCGCCGACCACCGGTTTCGAACGAGCCAGAGTTACATCTGACAGGAGTCGCCGACCACCGGTTTCGAACGAGCCAGAGTTACATCTGACAGGAGTCGCCGACCACCGGTTTCGAACGAGCCAGAGTTACATCTGACAGGAGTCGCCGACCACCGGTTTCGAACGAGCGAGAGTTACATCTGACAGGAGTCGCCGACCACCGGTTTCGAACGAGCGAGAGTTACATCTGACAGGAGTCGCCGACCACCGGTTTCGAACGAGCCAGAGTTACATTTGACAGGAGTCGCCGACCACCGGTTTCGAACGAGCCAGAGTTACATCTGACAGGTCGCCGACCACCGGTTTCGAACGAGCAGAGTTACATTGACAGGAGTCGCCGACCACCGGTTTCGAACGAGCAGAGTTACATACAGGAGTCGCCGACCACCTTCGAACGAGCAGTTACATTGACAGGAGTCGCCGACCATTCGAACGAGCAGTTACATTCAGGAGTCGCCGACCACCTTCGAACGAGCAGATACATTTACAATCGACCACCTTACGAGCAATTACATCTGACATAGTGCTTATTATTAAATGTTTTATTGGTTTCAGTTTATTAGGTTTGGGCTTTTAAGCGATAATAAGTGTTGTGGAATTTCAGGATTTGGAATTACGTAATTTAAATCACCTTGAGTCAATTCAACATACTTAAGTTTTTAAAAATAATCTGGTAATTCATAATGTTAATATTATGTTCTATTACAATACAGTATGTATATGTATTATAACCAATGATATTAAAATATCTGTTACAGTCTAAGGTATGTGAATTCCAACAGTCATTCGTTAAAAATAAGCACCTTGGAATACTCTCCCTTTCACCAGAACCTCCCTTCTTCCCCACCCCTCCGAAGGATGCCATCTTGAGGCTACTTCAAAATAACGGCCTTGGAGCAAGGCTAATTTGCATAACGCGCGCCTGCCGATGACGGCAGTAGGCTACACGCTCAACATCAGTGCTTCTCCTTTAACAGCTGTTTTATTGAGGGCTTTACTGCTAAGCGACTATCGTTTCAAGGTTTTATTTCTTAATCAGTTTTCTTTCTCTCTAGAATGAGCTATTACAAATGATAAAATCAATTTAACAAAACGATATACCGAATTACGAAGTTTAATAGATTAATGGCTCCTTTTCTTAATCAATATTATTCATTAAGAAGTCATAATATTGCAATAAAACTAAAAACCCTTCAATTCATGTCAATTTTTTTTAAAGAATTACCACAAAGCCAAAGCCTCTAAAATACCTAATTATTAGTATATTTATTTATTATTAGTGAAAAATAACAATACCAAGAAAAAATAAATTTGTACTTCGCAATCAGTAGGTTTTAAAATCTTGATTTCTGATTTAGTTCCCAAATTAAATTTAACTAACGCGTGTCGTAAAGAATCTAGTACAACTTATACAAATTTATTTGTGTGTACTAATTTATAGTTTTATTCAAAATAATATAATTCGAATAAAAATCAGAGTCAATTCGTAAAGCTTAAGGGTTTTGCTACAGTAATCCAGAAATGCTGCGATTTCAACAAGGGGGTTTTGAGTCCGTTTAAATTTTTTACTCTGACATATTTGCGTGAAAAAATACTGTGATGATATATAATACTTAAAATTTTGTGTTTTAGCTCAATAGCATAATTGTATTGTACCATCCTATAATTTTACTAACAAGCGTTTAATTGTAGAAAACATTTTATGATCTTTCAAATTGAATGGAGTTCACTAATAATATAACAAAAAATGGGGTTTCAAGTCAATTTTCAAACGTCGATTTAGTAGCCTACCGTGAGGGTAAAAAATACGAAAGAAAATTAAAACGTAGTTTAACCGTGGATTAAAAACTGGATGAGATAAAATATATTTCAGACAGATTGTGCCAAAAAAGCCATTTATGTAGAACTTTGTTATAAGTCAATTATAGCAAGAAGTAGTTTAACTTATCTCACAGATCGAAAAAAAGTTATCGATCCCAAGGAGGAAATTATAAATAATTAAAGGGCGCGGAAATGCTTAACGGCTGTTTATAAAGCCGTAAAATAATTTAAAATCCAAACTGAACATAATCGGAGCCCAAGGTTCTAATTTTCCTCGAAATAAAAGCAATCAAGCTAAACGCGACTTTCGAAAGACCGTTATGAAAACCCATTAAGCCTAAGGGATACTCCCTCCAGTAAACTTTAATTGCAGGCCTTTGACCAAAGACGACCGAAGTGTAAGCTGTCACACGGTCTTTGTTAATCCCCCACCGTGCGACACCCGGCCTAATCTCCAGTTTATGATTATAGTTCCTCCACCCTCCACCCTCCCCCCGTCATAACTCCGGGTGGGATCCCAGGACGTCGTACACGTCAGAGACGATCGCCTCATCAACGAGATCTTCGAATTCGGGAGTAAACAGCCCCATTTGGCCCGCCCTGAGCTGTTCCAGCAGAGGGGTGGTTTTTATTACCAGAGGGTAGGCCCTATACGGGAGCTGACTCGACTTGAATGCTTTTGTGGTGAAAAATGCTAGGTATTAGCATTTCATTTTTTTATTGATTTACCACTAATAACCTGGTCAATTTATACATTGTGATGTTGATATTTTAACCATACAATAAATACTATGATCAATATTACATTAGATTAGATCTTTGAAATGGCGACCATACTACAATGTAGGTATTCAAAACCAAGTAAGAATGAGGATTGAGTGAGTTGTTACTGACTAAGGCTGACATGTTCCTTAGACAGGACTGTAAATAATAGCCCAACAGCCGACGGCAACTAATGGACCTACAGTTTAACGTGGAATCCGAACCACTGCCTCTGAATTACGAATTGGTCTAATTATGAGGATAGGCTTTGCGGATTAACGTAGTATTCAATAGTGCGGACCTTAATCAACACAAGAGAACACTATACCCACCGACCATCTCTCACAAATATCCACAATTCGACACCTCCAAGTAGCTGGATTACAGGACGTCACTACCGTCCCAGTTTTCACGAGTGGTGGACTATTTTATTAGCACCTTACGAACAATGTTAATTTTGTGACATTTTGTTCACACGATATTCGTAAAAGTAGGTCGAGGTGTTAACTTCATATTTAAAGTGGTGTTCTAAGAAATAAAAAAAATACGTTAACTATCCTTAAATGATAAAAAATATACTTTGATATGTCTTATAGCTTAAAATTTTTGTAAGTTTTTTGACTGCCTTAACCGGCTTTGACTTACTTTACTTGACTTTATCCCGATGACTCCTCCTGGAGCTTATAGACTCGACTATTCTCCACCCTATTGACTGCTTCCCTCTTGATCTGTTCCCAGCATTTGCCTTTCTCCTTAAGTTCGTCAACCACGTTTTTCATGTGTTTTTGGGTCTCACCCCTCCCCTACTTCCAGCAGGGTTCCACCACAACGCTTCTTTGACTACGTCCCCAGCTCCCTAAGTTGTGCCCTACCCATTTCCATTTTCTTCTCTTTAAATCAGAAAGCGGAAGATCACAGAAACATCTGAAAAGAAAAGGATTGGAAAGAAGTTTACAGCAAGTAAAAAGGATATTTCAGAACTTACTACCTCCACGATATATCTACGTTTACATTACTCCCTGTTATTGTTGTTACCCCACCTTGCTCCGGCGGCGGACACAAGGGGCCCGGATGTCTACAACGTGGATGCGGGACCCCCAGCACATGCACCTGGGCCTGTACACTGCATAGTCCACAAGCTTGTATTGTACTGGAGGAAGCCGTCTTATCAAGGCCAAGGTCACACGAACTGCCAAGTCTCTGTCCTCTGTCCACCAACACGAACCGGGAAAATACGGGACTTTTAAACAATGAACTACACTATCACGAAAATGTTAAATACCCCCGTCGCAGCAAACCTGCGTACTCAGCGAATTTCCAAATCAATAATATAATAATTATATGTAAAGTTTTATAAAAACCTGTCCATAAACATGAGAATTATTTGCCTATTCTCCATAAGATTAACATAAGAAAGAGTGTGCAGGTTTGCTGCTGTGAGGAACACTGAAAGTAGGCTTTTCTACCATAAACAATTTTTATTTTTAAAATTTATACCAACTTTCATCATCATCTATCCATATATAAAGGAGTTTGCCTATTCCCTATATAATTAACAAGGGAAAAAAGTATGCAGGTTTGCTGCCATGATAAACACATAAACTATGATTTTTAAGCATAAATGGGTGGATATCAACAACATGGAGGTAAATACCAAATTTAATCCAAAAATATTGATTGATATGGTAAATATTAATTTTTCCTTATCCTCCATAAGATTAACATTGAAGCCCCAAAATACAACGTACTGTGTTTAGATTTTTAATATCTCAGTAACCGTTGGCGATAGTGAAAAACTTTAAGTAACTAAATTGTGTAGTTTTTTAAGGTGATTCTGATAGAGAAAGATAAAATTTTAAATTTTAAAAATTACATGAGAAAAATGCAAAAACCCCATTTTTGGGGTACAAACCCCCCCAAACTACCCATTCCGGTTGACCGATATGTATATATTTACGAACTCGTCCGAGCAAATGCAGGAATACACGTCTCTACCAAATTTGGTCTCGATCGGACCATTTTGGTCTATAGGCACCTCAAGAAGAAAAAATAACATGGTCCCGGGCTTAAGTCTTACCATGAGACCTACGGTAATAGCTTCTACTCTATGGGAAATTCGCTAAAAATGATCTTTATGTTAAAAAGCTCAAAAAATCAAGAATTTATTTTTCACATAAACAAGTTCGTTAAATCTTGTATAGTTGGAGTCATTTATCATAACATTATGCATATTAAAAATCCCAATATTCTCTTAGATTTTCAAGATTATTCCATATTATTGGCGACTTATTTCTACTTGGCTTTCGGTGTAAAATTTAATTGGTTGCTTCCATAACAGTTCGAGGTTATATTTTAAGGTTAACAATTTATTTGCACGGTGTTATTGTGCTGGCTCTCCCCCACTTCAAACTGGGGGAGCCTTCTCCCTAAAAAGGTTAACTAAAAAAACACACCTTTTATAAAACTATTGTATTTTTTGCGTATCCAAATTTCTCTCACATACTCACGCTATAGGCCTATGTTGAAAAATTTGGGCAGATATCCAAAATTGTTTGAAAAAAGGAAAACGGACGAGAAAACAATGTTTTCTTTATATATAAAGTATGAGGGAAAAGAAAAAAATTCAAGAGTAAACCTAATTTTGGTATTTTTTGGGAAAATTTATGTTTACAGTTACACTAGTTTAAACAATTAATTATGCTAAGCAAAAGGAGAAGTGTTCAGAGATTGTAGGAGGATTGTGTACTGTTTATGTGAGTGTGTGGAGTAAAAACCTCAGTACAAGGCTCGGGTGCTAACGCTGTTGACGTCAACTGTCAAATAAGGCGCGTATTTAGCGCCTCCTCGACAACAAACCCTTGTGCTAGCTGCTAAGACGGCTGGTGACTGTTCTGTCTAATTTATCCTGTAATCCAGCTACTTGGAGGTCACGTATTGAGGATGGTTATAAGCGATGGTCGGTGGGTGTAGTGTTCTTTTGTGTGGATTAACGTCCGCACTATTGAATACTACGTTAATCCGTAAAGACTATCCTCATAACTAGACCAATTCGTAATTGAGAGGCCGTAGTTTGGATTCCACGTTAAACTGTAGGTCCCTTAGTTGCCATCCGCTGTTGGGCTATTAATTAACAGTCCTGTCTAAGGAACATATCAGCCTTATTCAGTGACAAAACTACAAGATCGCGCTACAATCATCTTACATTTCATCCTTATTAATACTATGCTTAAAATACTTACATTGTAGTATGGTTGAAATTTAAATTATCTAATCTAATCTATGTATATATTGACTTGACGATTCACTAGAAAAATAAAATGGATTTTCCTTGCGGGCAGGTCCACACCACAATAAACAGCCTTACTTTATAACCTAAACTGCCTATCGCCATGGGCCTAGGGTCTGTGCGAAGAATCAAAGACTGAGAGGTACCGTAGCAGCATGGTCACATAGGATAGCCAGAGGTGATCACTCATGATCTGACAGAAGTCATCGGTCCAGCAATCTTTGACTACTTGGGAAAGCGTGTTACTTCTAAAAAGGGCTCTTAAGGCAACACATCACGGAATTTTTGTGTTTAAAGGCCTTAAAGTTGATTTCACTTGAATCACTTCTATTTAAAATCCTTTCGCGTTTTAAATTTTGTCGTAAAGTTTTTTTCTTACGTCTTAAAGCCTAGCTTATTGCGAGGGAACTCAAAGTTATCACATAAAATGATTCCCCCTCTCTTTTTCTATATTTAACAACTCTCTTAATAACCTGAAAAGTTTAACTTTAGGTTTTTTTCTTCGTTTAGGCTAGGGTTTGAAAACCATGCAGTACACTTTTCTTGGATATTTCTTTAAATATTTCTTTTAGACTCCTTCAAAAAATTGTTTATTTCTCTATAAATATTATCCTCACGAGACTTCAATGCTTCTACTATATTTGTTTTATACAGTTTATATGTTTCTATTAGACAAGTATTTCTCCAATAGTCATATTTTGGGCATATCCAGGTTTATTATAACACCAAATATGTTTACATCAGCTGTGGTTATTTTGGACGTGTTAACGCATTTCCAGGAGGTGGTATTTTTCCACCTCACTATAAGGAAAATATAACCAAATTTTTGTGAGCCTAAAATTTATTTTGATGTGAATTATTTCTATTTAAATTCCTTTGTAGAGAGAGTTATATTTTCCAACTTTTAAAACTTGGAAAGTTTGAAGTTGTTTGGTTGGTTATTTTTGGACGTGTCACTTTTCCAACCCGCTACGAGGAAGCAGGACTCCAGGTGGCAGTTGGAGCTGTTGGGACAGCTGGGGGAGGTACGTCCTAGGGGTTTTATGACAAGAGCGGACGTGAGACATAGGCTCGTAAACTAGACAACTCGTCATGGAGATTTATCTCCCTTGGAGGGAAAAACTATTCGTTTAAACTATCCTACTTATTCAAGTGTTCAGTTATTTTACAAAACACATGTAAAATAATGTAATTTAAAATAGTTTAACTTACAAGTTAGTTGTTTTAATTAGTTTGTTTTTGTGGACATTTTCCATTACGATTAGTAAAACGACGTTTCGGGATTTGGATCTGATCCCGTCCTCAGGTGAGTTGGACCCTAGAAACTAAGCCGCTAAGCCGTAAAACGCTGATAACAAAGATTTTTAGTTTTAAAAATTGTATTTAGATTCCAGATCCCGGATCTTCGTAAAACATTTTTTACGAGAAAGATTTATATCAGAATATCAAAATCTATGACATTTTATAAGATCAAAATAAACATATAATGTTTGTAAATTTTACCTCTAATTACTCCTATAACCTGTCCATTCACTATCATTCCATCCTGCGATACATATTGGTACTTATGGAGCTTTCAAAAATAATCATAATTATGATTATGAAGCAGGTAAACTATAAAAATGGGCACTATATTTGAACTGAAGTAGAATACATTAAGGCGCGAGCGAAAAAATCTATTCTCTTAAAAATTCTCAATTTTAGCGTTTATTTGTTGATTGTATCATAAACATGCTTTGGCATATTTTTTCAAGTTTTTAGTGAAAACCTTTCAAGTTACAGGATAATTAATTCGGAAATTTGGAGTTTTTCGTACTAGGAGTGTGGGAAAACTTTTTATGTTTTTTAACTGAAATTTTGGGAACGTAGATGAATAAAATACCTTTTTCACGTAGCCTATGTGAAATTTTGAAATAAGAACAAAAATTCGTAGACTACAGGAAATGAATTTTTACTGATAAGGTGTAAGTGGTCAATCCGACACCTCCTTATGAAGGGTCCGCAGTTGCATGTTGCACCATCGGTAGAGCTATAGGCAGAGAAATTAATCTCTTACGAAACCTAGCATCACCGGTCCTAACTGGAGTGTTCCCTGCAGCCAAGTATATACGGACACGCCGCCACAACTTTCCTGCGAGAACTAATACTTTTAATTTACTATGACGGGAGCAGTTTGAAGGTAAAAAAAATAAATTCAAAGATTATTAATTATTAAAATACATACTCTTAAAGTGGTTGAAGTGTATTTAACAGTTTTTCTTCAATAAAATTAATTTATATTTTTAGTAGTTCACACGGTGGAAAATGGCTCATAAATTAATTTTGAAATCGCTTTATAATATAGGCTATGTCAAGGAAATTAATTTAAACACGAAATTTGCATTTGAATTCAGCTTACTTTACTCATTAATTATTAGTTAATCGTCTTAGAGATTTAATAATTGATGAGATGGTCTTTGACGGAAACAAAATTACAAATTGTATACGTAATCCATTAACCTCTTTCTTTACTTTTAAATACTTTAAAACACCAACCAGAGATCGATATCTAACGCGCGTATATTAATACTGATAGTAATACTGTGTGTACTACATGAATACTGTATAGCTGATTTGTTTAGTTCAATTAAAATATTACAACAGCATTTTAAAAACGGGAATCGTGGTGCATTTTGAACAACAAAAGATCTCCAAGGAGGCTGAGAGAGTGGGACGAATATAAAAATGGATATGACGGTCATAACGAAAAGAAATATTGGCACAACTGGAAAACATCTTTGATGTTATTTGCAAGAAGGGAGAAGGGAGAGTTATGAAAAAATCACCCTCATTTCTGAAACTAATACAAGAAACTTCCGTTCCGTGCCAGCAGTAGAAATGTACCGTTGAAGTGTTCTAGTGCTTTTTTATGTTTTTCACAAATAAAATTGGTTAGTTGTCCCAGTGAGGCATTATAATGATGTATGCTTTTCAATTTCATAGGCGTGCTTTTGTTTACAATGGAAAGAACGTAAAAAGCAGAACCACATGAGGTATATGTTTATTGAAACAAATGACTAATCTTTCGGAAGGATAAAAGTTTTGTATTCCACCCAACACCGATAGGATACAAACATGGTTATTTGGTTTATATATAATTTCTAACATATTTATTTACGTTTTTTAATTGGGCCTATATTAAATAAGTTAATGTATCTAAAAGAATGATTTTAAAGTATCAATTTACAACTTGAGGTCTTGAAAACTGGTTAGTTTAGGTTAGGTTAGAATAGGTTACGTTAGGTTAGGATAGGTTAGGTTAGGTTATTTATGTAATTCATAAAACCCTGGCATACATTTCAGCATCCATAAATATTCATCGTGTCTTACAATATCCAATTAAATGTTTTTGGTGAATTAAGACTCAAATTTAAAATGTAGCTAAATTTATTTATATAAGTTTAATGATATAAAAGGTGAACAATGTTTACCACTGAGGTGTAAGTGACCAGCCCGGATACTACAGGGGTACCTTGCAATTGGTAAAACGACTTTCAAAGATAGGTAGAGATCTAGATCCCTTTCGACACCTAGTGGCTTCGGTCCACCTCCCAGGCGAATTTGCGGGTCTGTATATATGGCGACAGGCCGACCGTACGTTCTTGCGAGAACTAAAATACTTGTTATAAAATAAAAGTGAAACTATTTTATCAATTCTCTGAGTCTTTGGTATAAATTTTTACAGTATATTTTAATTCTTCATTCAGTGTGCCGCTAGGTGATATCTTCATAAATTGACATTTTTTTAAATCATGTAGGATTCCTTGAATAAAAAAAATTGGAAACAATTTTGTTCTTATATTTGAGTATAGTGATTCAATTTATGCGACAAAAAAATCACAAAATGACAATAACAATGTCCTCCTAGCAGCAGACCTGCATACTAAGCGAATTTTCATTAATTTAGGAATTACTTGTCATACTACAAACTATTTTCATTAAAAAGATTAAACAACATAAGAAAGTTATATAAATGTACCATAGGGATCATATGGGAAGTGTAAGGTTTGCTCATAGCAGCAAACCTACTAATAATGTAATAAAATAATTTATGTTTTTCATGTATTAGAACTTAACTATGTGAAGCTATAATGTACTAAGTCTTATCAATCAGGAAATCAGAATCAAGAAAGAACTGCTACAACGTAAGTAACATAACAGCTGAGTCTAAGCGACAAAAATTGTCGACAACTATTGATACTAAATCAGGTAATAATTTACGTTTTGCGAGTTTATTTCATTTTATTTGCAGTAGGACGAAAAATATAGTTCAATCATACGACCCTAAATTGCTTTTTATATATACCCGCACATTTAACAGCCTCGCCTCGGCTGTTAAACTTGTGCTCGTATCAAAAACGCCCTAGTGATGAAATATTCTATTCCTTATACACGAATGACGTATAAAATATATCCTCATTTTATTCATGTGCGTCACATAGTTGACAATTTTAGACATCCACTGATTCCCAATCGACTCAACTGGCATTCTCACACTCGTATGCTGAACTTTTATTTTATGACACTCTCGAGGGCTCAGCTGTAGCTGTATACGGTAGACGTGACAGTGACAGTAAGGGTAAGGGGATGGTGACAAGGAGGAGGTGCAGGGGTGAGTTTACGATCAGGGTGCGAAGCAAGAGCCGTAGATCTCGCGTGAAATGGCCCGTGAAATAATCGCCTTTTACGATTCTTTGCTAGAGTGTTTGTGTTGAGTGCGAAAGTTTTTATGGTGATAAAACGGAGAACGTGAGTAAAGAAGCGTTAGAGCTTTAGAGCGAAAGTGTGCTCGAGGTTTGGTGGTGTTTTGTCTTGTGTACAGCGGAAACTGAGTACGGAACCTCGCATAACCAATGATATGAATTTGGAAATTTAGTCATTGTTTGAAATTCATTGTTGGCGATGTTGAGTTTATGTTATTTGTTATTAGGAACATTTTCCATAACGATTAGTAATACCCCCGTCGCAACAGACCTTCGTGCTCAGCGAATTTCCAATAAATAATGTAATAATAATATTATATGTCAAGTTTTATCAATAGCTGTCAATAAATATATGAATTATTTATTTGCATATTCTTCATAAGATTAATATGGGAAAGAGTATATAGGTTTGCCGCTGTGAGGCACACTGAAAAGAATTTCTAGCATAAACAATTTTTATTTTGACCAATTATACAAAGTTTCATCAACATCTGTCCATAAATAAAGGAGTTTACCTATTCCCTATATGATTAACATGGGAAATGAGTATGCAGGTTAGCTGCCATGATAAATACATAAACTATAATTTTTAAGCATAAATAGATGAATCTCAACCACATGAAGCTAAATATCAAGATTCACCAAAAATATTGGTTGATAAGTGAAACATTAATTGTTCCTTATCCTTCATAAAATAAACATTGGAGCCCCAAAATACAACGTACTGTGTTTAGATTTTTTAATATCTCGGTAACCGTTGGAGATAGAGAAAAACTTTAAGGAACTTAATTGTGTAGTTTTTTAAGCTGATTGTAATGGTTGAAGATAAAATTTAAAAACTTTTTAAATTACATATGAAAAACTCAAAAAAGCATTTTTGGGGTTCAAAACCCCCCAAACTACCTGTTTCGATTGACCGATATGTCTGGTTTACGAACTCGTCCGAGCAAATGTAGGATACACGTCTCTACTAAATTTGGTCTCGTCCATTTTTACGAGAGTTATCGTGTTCACAGACACACATATTATATATATACAAATTTTAACGACTATTGTTTTTGGTCTCTGGGCACCTAAAGAAGAAAAATTAACATGGTCCAGGGCTTAAGTCTTGCCATGAGACCTACGGTAATAGCTTCTTTCCTATGGGAAATTCGCTAAAACAATGTTCCATGACGTTTCGGGATCTAGAATCTGATACCGTCTTCAGGTGAGCTAGAAAATGACAAGATTACTTAATATGGACGAGGCCGGTATAAAGCTGGAAACAAAAATGTTTCAAGCAGTCAAGAAACTTACAAAAACACCAATGAATGTGACTTTTGATACTAGTACTGTATTATTTGTAAGTGGTTTGGTTTGTCTTCTTTGATTTTTTTGACATGGATATTTTTAACTCTGGGGGTGATGTTGGAAATTTGCGTGGCCAAAATTTGAATCAGCAATGTCATTTGGTTAGTGACGTCATAGTTTGGATATAAGAACAGCTGTTTATATGAAATGAAAATATTCACTTTAGACATATTCATGATCTAACCTATTTCCCACATGAAATAAGTCAGTACATAAGTAAGTATAAGTATTAAGTAAAGACGAACATTTTCAACTTTATACCGGCTTATTACGTAAAATCCTCTAATATCGTCATATTTTAGGTTCTAGAGCACCTGAGAACGACTTCAAATTCTAGGTCCTGAAACGTCGCGCAACTTTGTTTTACCTATCGTGGTGGAAAGTGTCCGCAATAACAATATAAATAGCCTAGGAAATTAACTTTGAAGTAAATAAAATCATATCATATTCGGATTAAAAATTCGCAATACTTGTTAAGTGGAAATAAATAGACAAAAATATTTAAATCATCTGGAACACACATGTTTGATTTATTTTCATCAAAATAAACTGTGCAAAATAAGTAATTGAAATAAAGTAAAGTATAGAATTTCAAGTGAATATGTGATGTTTTGGATATAGATGATATTAACGAAAACAGTTAGGTTATAAGGTTGAATGAAAAAAAAATTCTTTGTATCACATCCAGTTGGGTCATATTGCTTTCAGTGTCGTTATATATTTCAAGTAACGCAAATTTTTTGTAGGTACAACTTGGTGTATTAATTTTTATTCATGAAGTTATACATTTTTCTGTAAAAAATATTAAAATTGTATGACAGAACGACCAGCGATGTTCATTTACATTTTCTCTTTCTGTTTGAAGCGACGAAACAAAAAAATGTAACGAAATATTGAAATAAATGAAAGAGATTCGTTGTTCATTTCATTCATTTAATTTCCCTCTTTCAACTATTATTTCCCAAAGTAGTGTGTGCAACATTTGTGAATGTTTGTGAAGTATAACAAATAATTGTCAAAGAGAACGTCGAACAACCGTATTGCCTTTCAAAGACTGTTTAAAACACGTTCGTTGAGGCTGGCACCGATCGGTTACATTCCGAAATACTATTTAGAAGTCCTCGTCTCTACACCAGTGTTGTTGTTGTTTTTAGGGTATCGGTTGTTGACTGATGCCACGTGAAGAGTACTGTAAGTGAAATTTTTTTCGTTAGCTTAAAAAAACAGCAGAAAGATTATACTGGAGTCTAATAAAGCTATTTAAAAGGAAACGGCTATCAAAATATGAATTTATAAGACCATAGTGCAACCCGTACTGCTGTATGGGTCAGAAAAATGGTATATTACCAAAAATCCCAGTGTAACCTTATGACCTTTGAAAACACAATATTTAGGAGGATTTCTGGATTTTAAAAGATGAAAAATTAGGAAAAATATGCAATTAAAATTTAGATTATTTAGATTTAGATTATTGAATTGGCAACCTACCCAGGTAGGTATTTTAAGCCAAGTATGAATGAGAAATGAGTGTAGGATGATTGTGGTGCGATCTTGTAGTCATGTTACTGACTAAGGCTGACATGTTCCTTAGACAGGACTGTTAATTAATAGCCCAACAGCCGATGGCAACTAATGGACCTACAGTTTAACGTGGAATCCGAACCACAGCTTCTAAATTACGAACTGGTCTAATTATGAGGATGGTCTTTGCTGATTAACGTAGTATTCAATAGTGCGGACGTTAATCCACACAAGAGAACACCACATCCACCGACCATCGCTTATAACTATCCACAATTCGTGACCTCCAAGTAGCTGGATTACAGGATGACGCCACCATCCCAGTCGTATTACTGTATAGTGAAGCGTACGTGATTCACTATACAGTAAAATGACATGTATGCTATTTTATAAATTTATTAATTTGTCAGAAAACTCAAAAATATGTATTTTTATGTCCATTTATAAAAAAAATCCATTTCTCAAAATATGGATATTTTCATAATCAAATTTGAATAATTTGACCAAAACAATAATTTCTCTGTTTACTATGTGTAGGAGTGGGAAATATAATTACATATTTGTTTTCAAAATTATACTAACAGTTGAAAACTGTGACTACAAACCGCCCTTGGACCTGAGAGAACCAACAACACAACGGAAGCGAGAGCAGCGCCCCAACGGGCAATAGTGGAAGCTCATTTAGCACTGTTTACCGGGCGCTGTTGATTGAAAACAGCCCCTTTGTTAGGCGTTTAGCGCTGTGTACTTGTTTTCACTAAGCTATTTCAGCGAGTATCTATTACACATGTAAACACGCTTTGTTTACGTGACAAAAGTGAAATGTTTTGTTTACTTTATATAAATAGAGATACTGTACTGATCACGAGGCCTACTAAAATAATAAATAGGGTTAGTTAGTAAGCACATTGAAGATCTCTGTAGTGAAATCTCTTCCGGTTTATACGCTTTAAGAAAATTGTCAAAGATCTGCACATTAACACTTTAGTTTTTTAGTTTTAGTTGTTTTAGTTTGTAATTATCATGTAGTTGACGCCATTCTTGTACACGCTTGTTTGTAATAACGAATAAAGATATTTTTACTATTGACTATTGATTATAGTTGTCATTAGTTATGATTTTTCGATACAATCACACATTCTATACTCTAATTCAGTTCCTCAATACACACATAATACATAATCACAATAAAGACATAATCCGCACTAAGCCGGCATAAAGCTGAAAAAATATAGGTTTAAAGCAGTAAAAAAACTTGTAAATTGTGTTATGTTTTAGATATTAGTTCGCCTGAGGACGGGATCAGATTCCAGATCCCGAAACGTGGTACAACTTTGTTTTACATGAAATCGTGATGGAAAATGTCCACAGTAAAAATCTAAATAACATAAAAACGCCATCACCAATAGTGAATTTCAAACAAATAACCAAAGAAACATTTGGTGCCTTTTTTATAGATGATGCAAAACAAAATAGAGTTTAAACCTTTTTAATTCTCTTCTTTCCAAGAATTTAAGTTTATTATTAAATAAATAAATAATATATTTTATCAAGAGCATCTCTCAGCCCAATCCCTTTTTTACAGAGTAACTCGTGTCATAACAAAGTTGCTTGGCTACAAATAAATTACACATACTATTGTATGTGTAATAACAATACACATATAACAATATATATAACAATGAAATAGTATAACATGAAAATATTAAAATATACAGCATTTGGTATTAGTATATGATAGTCTAGGCTATACATAGTCTAAGATTTAATAGTACATAAACTATTTAATTTTTTTTAACGTTACGGTTGTCCGAGCTTATACGTTCTGGAGAAGGTATGTACATTTTTTAACTTACTTTAAAGAAGAAAGTGAAAATAATAAAGATTATAACCCAAGTGCTGTATTTTATATTCAAATTAAGTAGCCGAAATAAAAGTTGAGAGAGGGTGCAAAAAACGAAACTCATTTAAACAATTCAGCCCAACCGGAAGTTCATGAAAACGTGAACTAAGTTCCGGTTTCCGATGACTTTTCCGTTACACCAAGTTTTCTCTCTGTTTTTTCTCTTTCTATACTTTGCTCTTAAAACGGTTTAGAAAGTAAAAAGTCTTGTGGCTATTTAATTTTAAAAAAACTTTTCAATTTCCATAATGGTGAGTTAAATGATCTACAAAAAATACCAATTTAATAGTTATTTATTGCATAATTTGCCTCCGTACCACCATATTTGTCAAAGTAAAGTATTTTGTCATATTATTTTCCTATTATTATATTAATTTTAAATAATATTATCTAACTTTATTGAAATTTGCCTATACAAAGGGTACTGAAGCCAAATCTTCAGCCCAAAGTGACGTTCATTTAACTCTCTTCAACTCATCTGAAGGCTTTTTCAAGAACTTGGTAGCACCACGTAGAGGGGTTTTTGCTGCAGCGAGCTTGTCTACAGACGAAATTGGTTTGTCCCATGTACGACGTACGGTGTCTGGTGTTTGTTAAAAAATGTAAAGATGATTCAGACACTCCATACATCCTAGTAAGTTGTGCTGGGGGGGACATTCACCAGAGAACAGGAGGGTGCTGTTCTTACAGAAGAAATTAGTTGTAGACTTAAGGTATACAATTATTTGTATACTTCAAATACACACCATAAGGGGTTTTTAAGCCAAAAGTGGAGGAGTGGCTGCTCCTTATCGGTTCCAAGGCTGCAGAAAAACTTATTGTTTCTCCTTATGTATAATGTGGTAGAATATATTAAAATCTAGTGACTCCAATAATTTTCATTTTTTTTTAATTTCGTTAACTTACATAATTTTATGTTGTCAGGTCCTACTCAAAAATTTCTTCTTTTCATGATTAACCTCTGCAATTTGACTACCTTTTGTTCTGGTGACACACTTTTACGCTGTTCGTTGTATTTTTTTCTTCACATTGATAGCAGCAATAGGATTATATTTATTTTTCCCCTCTAGACGCTAAAATATTCTAGGTAAATGTTGTTTATTTTCATTAAACATGAATTGAGACACTGTTCGGCTCATCCTCACACTCAGACGCATATTCTTGTGAGGATTTTCCAATTTAATAATAATGTGTTTGTTATTACAAAATTGAACTTTTTTATTATAGAAATAAAAATCTTGAAGCTTGAAACCATCTCAGTCAGGATGTACCAGAACCTTCCATGTAGGTTACGTCAAGAGCCACATTGAACATTGCCATCGCCACAATTCACGACGAGCTGCTGATTTAGAAATCCCAAGAAGCAGGCGTTTACGTTTTTAACCGTTTTCCGATTTTTGCAATCCACCTCTTCAACACCCTACCAGTCCGTGTTTCTAAAAAATTATACGCCAAAATTTTTTTAATCACTCTTGTCCATAGTTTCGACGGATTTTAGGGTGGGAAACCCACCACCCTAGTTTCAAATTTGAAATTTTACCAGTATGTAAAGGTATGACAAAACCTATCCTTGACAATTGTTCATTGGTGCCTTAGCGGTAATTATTTGAATCCTACAGAATCTAGATCCTAAGGTAAGGTAAATCTGAAAAAAGATTAAATTAGGGGATGTAATAAAGGGAATTTTAACCCTTGAAGGGCGTGTCACTTGACGTCCTCTCCACGCGGAGCATCGCCCGCTCGAGAAGTGAAGGGCGAGGGGACGCGCGCGACGCGTGCCGTAGTTTACAATTTTCTGTTTTTATCCAGTTTCGAGGTTTTGCTAGAGCACAGTGAGACCTTTATGTATGATCAAATTATCACATTTAACCCGTTTTAATGACTTCAGTTGCTAAAAAAGTACAATTTTGTTTTTTATCTTTAAATGTAAAATTATTTTGTTTTGTTGACTATTTAAATTTTAATAAGGTGACTTTGTTAACGTTTCAAACACGAATAACTTTAAAATTGTTTTCTTATAACAATTGAACATAAATATTTTTTTATTTCCCAAGGACCTGCATAAAGTGCAGGTCCTTGGGAAATATTCCATTGTTATAGAGAAAATTTGGTCGTAATATTGATCTGTACCACATCTAGTGTCTTATCGTGTTTATCTTTTTTTCCTACAACCGCACGATAACAGACACATTTTGCACTGTTGGCAGAGCGTATAAGTAGTACATTCCCGCACTAGGGCGGATAAGATTTCAATCCCGCCCTAGAGCGGATAAGTAACCAGCCAATTACAAGGGCGGAACTCGACAAATAATCTATATGAAACTAACCAATAGCGCTAAGCGCTCAGTCAGCTGATAGACGTTTTGCGCAACGAAACTGTGCTTACCTGAAACATAAAAGTTATGTTTAAATTTATCCCAGCGGAAAAATCAAACATAACCTCAATGACTTTATTATTAAAAATCTTATGTGTAATACGAGCGCAAACTGTCATGGGCACCCTCGAAGTTCTGCCAATATGACATCGTTTGCGCTCATGTTACACAAATTGCTAAATCAAAAATTAAGGAGAACAATTTTTAGCCACTGAGATGTAAGTGGCCATACTCGAGCTCCATATGATGGTTCGGCAATGGGTTAATCAGAAATTCGACAGGGTAGAGAAATGAATCTCTTTCGACATCTAGCGGCACCGGTCCTCCCACTGAGATGTCCCGCGGCCCTGTATATATGCAGCCGCGACGCCACAACATTCCTGCGAGAACTAAAATATTTATCACCTTTTAATACATATATGTATTATTATTTCCTAACTTACCAAATTTACGTTAAATAGAAACTTATACATCAGCTAAATGAAACCTGTTTTAGATCTTCATTATATTAAATTCTTAATTTTATCTCTACCATGCACATACACATAAGCTAATTAAAAAAATAATAAAACCTAAGTGTTATAGCTAATTAAGTCTCTTCATCAATATATCTGCATTTTTTTGTATAGCGTACTATATGAAATACCGAGTGATCCGATGGTTATTTCTTTCTATTATACTGTATCACGTTATCGGTTACATGTTTGGGAAATTTATAATGTAAATATGTCTAATAACCGTAAAGAATTCATTATATTGTGTTTACTTATCGAACACCCTTTAGTGTAAAAGGCGAGTTTACTAATATGCTTATTTTGCCATGGACATGTCTTAGCTCTGGGAAGGTGTTGACGATTTGTATGATGGAAAATATGTAATGTAACAGGTTTCCATAGATACTACCAGAGCTATTGTATTTAATTTTTAATATAAAAGAATAAAAACATCTGTTTAAATGAACTGAAAACATTCCCTAGATATATGCATGATCTAACCAATTTCCCACAGGAAAATTAATACAAACATTTTTTAATCATTTATTATATACAAAGTTTGAAACTTCAACTCCCATCACATGAACATATTTCATATCGTCTTCAATCTTCAATCAATTTCTTATATTAACATATTAAAAGCTACACAAATAACTACTATATTCGATTTAAAAAATTAAGTATCATTAGATTTTTTTCTGAAGATTAAAAAAAGTTATAAACATAAAACGTTTGTAATATTACCAATTTGAAAGTCGTTCTTGTTCAAACTTTGTAAATGTCCACCATTTTAATTTTCACCATAGCTAAAAACTTTGATAAAGTTTCGAAAAATAACTCAAATCTTCGATTTTGTGTTCCTAGACATCAAAGAAATCAATTAAACTTTTGTACTTAAACTACGTACTGCACGTGCGCATGCGCGTGTGAGAAGTGAAAGTGCGTGGGGTCGATGACCTGTCACATTGTCGAACGCACAATACTCAATCATCACCAGATCATGATATAATCCTACAGTATTACCGTAGATTACTAACTTTACTGCAATTATCTCTGATAATGGCCAAGCGGCTCGTATAATGGGGATAGTAGCCTATAAGCTCGGCGTTTGGATTGAAAATGTTATCATTCGTGTTGGAACTTGCTCATGAATAATCAAAATACAAGCACATTTTAAACGGAAAGTCTAAAAAGACGAAGAGATTTCCCTGTGCGAAATAGCTTAGATCATGGATATGTCAAAGGGGGAATTGTTTCACACGTTAATCGTATAACATCCCGTTAGATGCACCGATTAGTTTTTTAAAAATGTAATAAATACAAATTTTAAATAAGAATGTTTTCAATAAGCACTTTCGTTTTAGCGAATTTCCCATAGGAAGAAGCTATTACCGTAGGTCTCATAGTAAGACTTAAGCCCGGGACCATGTTATTTTTCGTCTTTAGGTGCCCAGAGACAAAAAACCATATTCGTAAAATTTTTATATATGTATATATGTGTGTCTGTGAACACGATAACTCGCTTACAAATGGTCCGATCGAGCCCAAATTTGGTAGAGACGTGTATTCCTACATTTGCTCGGACGAGTTCGTAAACATACGACATATCGGTCAATCGGAACGGGTAGTTTGGGGGGTTTTGTACCCCAAAAATGGGTTTATGGCGTTTTCCCCATGTAATTTTTAAAAATTACAAATTTTATCTTTCACAAATAACATCAGCTCAAAAAACTACACAATTTAGTTCCTTTAAGTTTTTCTCTATCTCCAACGGTTATTGAGATATTACAAAATCTAAACACAGTACATTGTATTTTGGGGCTCCAATGCTAATCCATGCCAAAACAGTCGTCAAAATAAATTATATGTTGCTTGTCGAATTGGCTTCGATCGTTGGAAATAAAAATTTATATTCTAATCACTCACAACTACTGTTAGTTTTATTCGAGTAGCATAACGAATCACTTTCAAAGTTTCCATTTTCTTTTATACATTTCAATACGACACTTTAAACGTTGTGTTTTTAGCTGCACTAAATTCCCAAAAACTAACTCCTGTTTCAGTAGATTTCTGGATATTATCAATTAGTTTTTTTGGCGTCCGGAGAAATCGTGTCGTCATGGAGTTATTAAACGTTTTTTTTTCATCGATCATCTTAGTCGTGTTTTATAGACATAAACGTTTTTTGCTTGCTGTGAAGTGCATCAAAGTGATGCTGCAACGTAGTATATGCAAATGTATGAGCTAGATGTCTGTTTCAACGATAATTTGTTTCTATTTCAAAGTTAATCTGTCTCTATGTATTCTGTCTACTGTTATAGTATTTCTCAATAAAGATTCTACTAGATGTAATGATGATCTGTCTTAAAACGATATGTTTAGTTTTTTCAACAGTTATTTTAACACGACTGATGTATAGTTGTTTTATTTTAGTAATAACAGTACTACTAGAAAAACATCGAGGTAGTGCATATTAATTAATACATTATTTTAAAAATTATATATTTAAAATTAAAATATATAATTATTAATAAAAATTGCATAAAATAAAAAATATTTTCATAAATTTTTTTTAAATTTTTAAATTTTACTTACTTTTTTTAACAGTTTTTTTGTTTTTTTTGTGTTTATTAAGGAACAGTTACTATTCTTAGCAAAAACATTTTACGAAAAGGTAAGTTTTGTTCTTAAAAAAATAACTTTATATTTTACTTTATTCACCAAACAGCTCAAGAAGCATTTCTTATTTAGTATTTCTTATAAACAATGGTAAATAAAGAACACCATAATGACTGTACATAGCCTATATAATTCATCTCATCGAAACCTCTTATATTATTCTACTTAAATAGTCGTTGATAGGTTTAGATAAGTAAATTGCGGCGTTTCCATATAAAAAACTTTTACCACAGTCTGGTTCTACATTCTTTGAAAACTCAGGGCTGGACAGGACTGCATACACTATAAACTCAGCTTTGTGGTAAACTGGGATAAGGTAGAACTGGTCCATGTAACTAGCCACTAGGCCGTTTAGATTTGCCTTCGTCGTTTTCATCATAGCTTTCTTAATTGCACTCAACAAATCTGACTCTGTTGGACACATGTTCGGAATTCTAGCAATAGCGTCACGGATCTCTTTCAACATTAATACTTTAAGTTCCTCTAACGGACTGAGACCCTGGAGACAAAACAAAAACGTTACATTATTACAAAACATACATGATTGTTTACTACAGTAGAGCCTCACTAACTCGACACCCGGTAACTCGACAGTCCTTGTAACTCGATAGTCAACGACTTCGTGTGAGTTTGATTTTTGAAATCGCGGAGTGGCTGAAATGTACCGAGATGGTCAGTCGATCTATTGCGCTCTGACTGTTTCAAGTGCAAAGACCGGGGCATGGTTTAGGTGGAGTATTGCTGGAGCTATTGTTTACCTATTCGCAGAAGAACTTTGCATCCTTGAAAGAATAGTAAATACCAATTAAGCATTTTTTCAGAACAAGTACCGTACTTTTAATTATTGGATATTTCACATTTCTTCAAAGGCTGTTTAGTCAGAATGTAACGATACACATATAATTATTGTACAGCAATAAATTTATATGTGATAATTTTTAATAAACTAATTTAAACCCATAAAGTTTGCAATGTTCAGGATGACTCGACAACGTCTGGGTCCAGAAAGTGTCGAAAAAGTGAGGTTTTACTGTATCACTATTAAGTAGAAATATAATAAATGTAATTCTGTTTAAATTTGAAGTTTTTTTATTACTGTGGTTTCAAACAAAAGCGAAATAATTGAATTGTTGACAGCTCGTTAATAAAGTAATTATCTCTGATACGCTTGAGGAAGTATTAATTCTGAACTAACAGAGGAAACGTGTTGATAAAAAATTAAAAACCTTCAGCAAAATTAAATGAATTAATTTTGAAAACACTGCGACGTGTTTTATAAACACACCAATTCTGGAATGCAATACATAAATGCACCTATTTGTCCCAATGAATTTAAAAATTAATAAATACATAAAGCTACTGAAATTTCTATTGTTATGAATGTGTCTAAGCTCTGGGAGGGGATTGTTAGGTTACATTATTGAAATTGTGACCCTACCACAAGGTAGGGTCGCCATTTTTAGGTATTTAAATCAAGTATGAATGAGGATTGAGTGTGAGATGATGCGCGCAGCTCCGTCTGCATACGAGCGTCTGTTGCTGTGTTCGTTAGCTTTATGACGTATCCATAATCTAACTTCATTCCCAGAGGAAAGCAATTACAATCTAATTTTGTTAAAATTTTTACTGGTGACGTACCTTATTCTCCACAGCGTTTATACATGTGAACATGTACAAAGCCAGAAGGCTCAGAGTCACAGTAGGAAGCTGCATCCTCATCTGTAAAGTTATATAACAATTAAAAAGATAATTATTAAAGTCATACGTTGACTCTAGAGACGAGATATATAAGTACCGCCACTTAAATACTATATAAATTTTAATATAGATTAAAACTAAAATACAGACATCAAAAAGATAAAATTTACTAAAATTGAACCTTCATACAAAATATTTTGAGTACAGTAGGCTACACTATTTTGGTTCATGTTTTCAATATTATAACCGTGTTTTGTTTGATTAAAAATATAAATATTATCCAAATGTAATAATAATTAAATATTGATCCTATTTCATTAATTAGAGTATTTAGGCTCAAAAAGGACTAAAAAACCAACTCCTCCTCTACTGGACACCACCTGAGATTTTTTTGGTTTTATAAACGTCATGACATTTTTAAAATTTTGTTAGGAAACCAAAATACTAACCCCAGAAGCTTGGGAGGGTCAAAATCCTGGACCTGTCAACTAACGACATCTTTTTGTTGGATAGGTAACTAACTGATAGTCATAGTAAATGGCTATCAATATACAACTTAAAGGTAAAAACTAAAATATTTGTTTTTGAATACATATTAAATATACAAGAAACACCATATATTACCTTTCCTAAATATTTATAAATTTTTAATAACTAATTATTTAAAAAAATACTAATAAAATATATTTACTAAAAAAGTATGATGAGTATCTTTATTCAATAATAGAATGAAAGGAATTAATCCAACTATAATGCTGTCATAACCTACAATAATACTTACATTCAATATTGGCAAAGGTAAGGTGCGATAAGGAATGTATCTTTATTATATATTTTTTAATTTACATAGAAAAGAAACAATATGTTGTAAAGTAAATTTCCGTGACAGCTTTATCACAAACAATGATTTATTAATTTTTACGAGATATTGTAATTTCAAAATCAATAGTAATGAATCCTATATAAAAAAAGTTTTGTATTAAAGAAAATATTATATTTTAATTTATTCACCAATCAATTGCTCTTAACCTTGCTTATTTACCGTACCTGAATGGATTTGTTTAGTAACTGTATCTGTGTAACTGTAACTGTGTAGCTGTAACTGTGTAACTGTAACTGTGTAGCTGTAACTGTATAACTGTGTAGCTGTAACTGTGTAACTTTAACTGAGTCTGTAACTGTAACTGTGTCTGTTACTGTGTAACTATAACTGTGTACCTGTAACTGTAGCTATGTAGCTGTAACTGTGTAACTGTAACTGTGTAACTGTAACTGTGTAACTGTAACCGTAACTGTGTAACTGCAACTGTGTAACTGTAACTGTGTAACTGTAGCTGTGTAACTGTAACTGTGTAACTGTGTAACTGTAACCGTAACTGTGTAACTGTAACAGTGTCTGTAACTGTGTAACTGGGTAGCTATAACTGTGTAACTATGTAACTGTAGCTGTGTAACTGTAACTGTGTAACTGTAACCGTAACTGTGTAGCTGTAACTGTGTTTGTAACTGTGTAACTGTGTAGCTATAACTGTGTAACTGAGTATCTGTAACTATGTAACTGTAGCTATGTAACTGTAACTGTAGCTATGTAACTGTAACTGTGAAGCTGTAACTGTGTAGCTGCAACTGTGTATGTAACTGTGGTGTAACTGTAACTGTAACTGTGTAGCTGTAACTGTGTCTGTAACTGTGTAACTGTAGCTGTGTAGCTTTAACTGTGTAGCTGCAACTGTGTCTGTAACTGTGTAACTGTAGCTGTGTAACTGTAGCTTTGTAACTGTAACCGTAACTGTGTAACTGTAAGTGTGTAATTGTAACTGTATAATTGTAGCAGTATTTTTCAAGGAAAGATTCTATAACAAAACTATACAAAACACTGTTTGTATTTAATTTTCTGTGAGAAATAGGTTAGCTCATGGATATGTCTAAAGGGAATGTTTTAGCTCATCTAAACAGCTGTCCATATTCTTATATATTAAAAATTCAATACAATAGCTATGGTATTTTCTATGGAAACCTGTTGCATACAACATTGCATATTTTCCATCTCACAAATCATCAACAAAGCTAAGACATATCCATGTCAACTAAAACAAAACTGTAAAACCAGTTGTTGAAAAAATGGATAATTTATTTTCCGAAATATCAAACTTCTAGCAACATCTAGCATGTCCAACGATTCAGAGATCTAACACTAAAACAGCTCTATAACATAAAATTCTTGACATAATATTTATCTTTGGTATATTTGGTAAGAGGTACAACAGTTTGGCGCAAGGACGCACGCGTGCGGGTGAAAGTGCGTGCGGAGGTGACTGACCGGGTACCTTGTACGCACACCAGCCATCACCGATTTGATACGACCACATCTACAACCGCAGAGCTACGACGGGCCTAGACCGCTACTGAAAGTAGAACTAATCACGGGATTGCGGTAGATCAGCTGACGGTTGTGCACGGTGCGTGGATCACCTGATTGTGACGTCACGCTGCGTGAATCAGCTGATCCGTGACGTCATTACCGCTCCGAGTACCGTTGTTACGGAGTCACGTAATTCTTTTGTTGAAATGTTATGCAAACTGAAATATTCTCATGTTTTTTTTAAAATCAAAATTATTGTTTAGTACTGTAATACCTATATAAAAAACCTTCTACGAATTTTTGAATTAGCTTTTCCCAAAATTATTGTTTTTAATTTTCTCTTAGTATGAAGGAATAACGTTTTGTCCATATCAGTTCAACTACTCAAACATACTTGTGAATCTAAAGCTATCTTTGGCACGTTAATCCAAACTATAAAAATGTTTGAAGAAATCTGGTAGTAGGTATTAACTGCATAAAACAGTATTTAATTATTTGGTAACTAAATCAAAACCGAGAAAAATACATTTCTGTTAATTTATTAAATATATAAAAATCATATTTAAATAATTTTGGATGAAGAAGTAGATGCACAAGCAAGATTGAAAAAAATAATCAAATTAGCCTATTTTAGTAAATTGTTTGTTTATTTTATTACTGCATATCTTTTTATGTTAATTTCTGTAGATTTTAAGTAGTGTAAGTAGTTGAAAATTTACTAAAAATATTAGCACAGTTTCACCTCTTAGCGCTATTAATAACTTGATGAAAATATTTATATATTGTAATTTAATAATGTATTGTATGAGAACCTAAACGACTAATATTTCAAGATTTGTTGGGACTCAATCAAATGTATTTTTGGAAAATAAACTTTCTGATTCTGGGGTTGCTATTAAGCTAGTAAATTATAGCGTCATGGTATGATTGCTTCTTTAGAATAGCCGTGCAATATTCTTATCATAGATCAGCTGATTTGAATAAAGAAGACTTTAATTTATTTATACTGCGGAAAACTGAATAAATATTACTGCATAGCAGATTTATTTCTTTCTTTCATAAAGTGTTTTAATGCTGAGTAAAAATATACAAATTAATGAGCAGTAATAATTTAACTTTATATAAATATAGACTTCTGGGCTCAGCGATGGAAGGTGATATTTTATCTCTGTCATAAGATCGTGAATCATAGAAATTATGACCGTCATTAATATAAACTACAACACCAAAACAAGAAAACATCGACTCGCCTTGCGTGACAGCGGTGGTTGTCGAGTAAACATACTCATTTGTCTCTACATTTTTCCACTTTTCATTGCTTTGTTTAGCACATAGTTTATCTTTCTGTATCCCATAGAATAAAATTAAGTTTATTTCATAAAAAATGTAGTTTTTGTGAAAGGTTTGACCCTCCATTTTTAGACCTGTGGTGCAAATTGACCAGTTTTAGATTTAACTGATGTAAATAAACTAAACCCTTTAAAAATGGTTAGATTACTTAAATCTAAACTCGTTGAAACTAAACTCAATTAAAAAATAATATCCACTTGATTAGTAGGAATTTTGCTTTGGTTAAGGAATATCAATGAGTTTGCAACTTGTAGCATATCTATAGATAATTCTTAAATGTATATATAGATCGTGTATTATAAGTAAAAAAAGCTACTAAATAAGTTGATACTGTACTACTACATTATTTAGATATAATACAGGGTTACCTTCATATCTAATCGTATAAAATAGTTCAACTAACTATTTTTATGGAGAAATCCATTGTCAAGCCCGATCGGTGGCGTCGTCCTGTAATCCAGCTACTTGGAGGTGACGAATTGTGGATAATTGTGAGCGATGGTCGGTGGAAGTAGTGTTCTCTGGTGTGGATTAACGTCCGCACCATTGAATACTACGTTAATTCACAAGGTTCATTCATAATTAGACCAATTTATAATTCAGAGGCCGTGGTTCGGATTCCACGTTAAAATTTAGGTCCCTTAGTCGTTGTCATTGGCTGTTGGGCTAATTAACAGTCCTGTCTTAGGAACATGTTAGCCTTAGTCAGTAACAAAACTAAAAGCTCGCGCCATAATATTTTTACACTTAACCATCATTCATACTTTGCTTAAAATACCTATCTAGTGGTATGGTCGCCATTTTAGTAATCTCATCTAATCTAACAGCAACCGCCTTAGAGAATAATAAGCAATTTTAAACTTATGTTTGAAACAAAAACATATAGTTTATATATATTTATGGAACCTATAGTAACTAAAAACTGATCTAACTCAATATATACATTTTTATATAACCAAATATCCAACTCATCTGATACAGACATTGTAGTTTTATTAATGAGTTCACTTAACAGTAGAGTCATCATATTTAACTCAATGTGTTCATTTATTTACAACGTCCCAGCTCTTACGTGCGAGGATTGATACATTATATCTGTTTCGGACTTTTTTTACAGAAAAGAAACTATTTATTTCGGTACAAAGATTTATAACGTATAAGTAACAAATTTATTTTCTTTGTTATATTTTCTAAACTTTATACAGAAATTTAATTGTTCCTTGCTCTAAATCATTGTTGGTCATGGCGGATTTATGTTTTTCGGAAATTTTCTATCACGACTAGTAAAACAAAGTTTAACCAAGTTTGACTATCTAGAATGTAATCCCGTCTTACATGAGCTGGAACAAAAAAAACATGGCAGAAATAATACGTCATTCGGACTAAGCCGGTATAAAGCTAAATATAGTTCAGAGTAGTCAACAAATTGATAAAATATACCAAGAAATGAAACTCACGCACACAAAAGACAAAGTACGTCCTCACATTATAAGAGCGCAAGAAGCATGTCTTACTTGGTATCTTATAAACATAAACAATGGTAAATAAAGTTTCAAAGTTATTAACTTTAGTAAACTGGCTTAAGGTGTAAATTATTTTCTAATTTTACGCTGTACGTGTTTCAATCCCATGACGGTCTTTTCCAGCAGCATATCTAAGCCCATTATTGTCATCGTGATAGTCAAACACATAGTCACACTATCGTATGCGTTCCTGCTTAATGTCGGTATGTCTTAATAGATTAGATTAGGTTATTAAAAACGAGTGTAGGATGATCGTGGCGCGATCTTTATAGGCACTCTTCTAAAGGATCTACAGTTTAACGTGGAATCCGAACCACTGCCTCTGAATTACGAACTAGTCTAATTATGAGGATGGTCTTTGCGGATTTATTCAATAGTGCTGACGTTAATCCACACCAGAGAACACTACACCCACCGACCATCGCTCACAACTATCCACAATTCGTGACCTCCAAGTAGCTGGATTACAGGACGACGCCACCGTCCCAGTCAAATCTAATGTAGGCCTACGACATAAAGCAGGGATGGATGCGATAGCCAGTTCGGCGTGCCAAAATCTTCATGTTTTAACTTTGTTTTAAGAGTCTGCATCAGTGGTAGCCATCTTGAATTTTAGTCCCGTAAGAGCAATGTTAAATTCTGGCGGAACATACTTTCACTTTGGCGTGTGTAATGGCGTTAATTATCAAAGTATCAATGTAAAACTTTGGAAGTACATTGATGAGATGTGGCTCACGTATGACCTTTTAATATGCTCAAAAATTTAACTTGGTATAAAAAAAATCCAGGAATATTTTACAAAATAAATCATTATTATTTTTTATTGAGAGCGAAAATAAGAAGTTCTGTAAGGCGGTGCCCTGGAGGATTGTAATACCTTTAATTTGACACCTTTTCCGTTAATTTTAACAATAGGTCAAAGAGATATAGGCGCCAGAATTAATTATCGCTCTTCCGGGACTAAAATCCAAGATGGCTACCACTGATGCAGGCTCTTAAGTGTACAAATGCGAATGTGTGAATGTCGCTGCTGAAGATGGACCGTCATTGGATCGAAACACGTATAGCGTAAAATTTTTACGCTGTTTACTAAAGTAAATAACTTTGAATCATATTAATAGGTGTGAAGCCTGTTTAATGAGTAAATAAAGATCACCAATAATGTTCATACATATATATGAATTCATCTCATCGAAAACCTCTTAGTTTATATGTCCATTGATGTAGTGGTTGAGGGATTTGGTTAAGTTGGCTCCGGCGTCTCCATAAGAGAAATTCCTATGACCACAGTGTTGTTTTATATTCGTTCCAAACTCTGGACTGGATAAGACTGCATAAACTATGAACCCGGCTATGTAGGGATAAAAAAGGTTGAACTGGTTCATGTAACTGTTGATTAGGCCTCCACTAGACAGATTAGCCTCAGTCGTTGCTATCATAGCTTTCTCAATTGCACTCAACAAATCTGACTCTGTTGGACACTTGTTCGGAATTCTAGCAATAGCGTCACGGATCTCTTTCAACATTATTACTTTTAGCTCCTCTAACGGACTGAGATCAAGACCCTGGAAAAAACAAAACGTTTCATTTTTACAAAATATATATTTGTTTACCATCACTACTTAGTAAAAATATAAAAAATTTAATCATGTTTAAATTTGTGTTTCTGTTATAATTTTAATTAATATTGATTAATCCAATTTTTTGACATGGATATGTCTTAGCCCTGGGGGGGTGTTGGCGATTTGTAAGATGGAAAATATGTAACAGGTTTCCATAGAAACTACCAGAGCTATTATATTGAATTTTTAATGTAAATAAAAGAACAGCTGTTTAGATGAAGTAAAAACATTCCCTTTTTCCTATTTCCTCCAAAGGAAGTAAATACAAACATTTTTTTATTCCTATGGATTCAAAGAAAACAAAATAATTAAATTTTTGACGTATTTGTAAATTAAGTAATCATCTGCGATACGCTCGATGAAATATGAGTTCTGAATTAACAGGAGAAACGTGTTCATAAGACAAAAGAATCCTTTAGAAAATAAAATAAAAACCCCCTCAGAGCTAAGACATTTCAGTGTCAAAATACGTAGGGTTTTTTAACATCTGTTCTAAAACTCCAAAATGAATATAAGGGGTATTTGTATTTACAAATTACATGAGATTGCAAATACAGTCAAATTTTTTCATAAGTTTTTTCTGGTGACGTACCTTATTCTCTACAGCGTCTATACATGTGACCATGTACAAAGCAAGAAGGCTCAGAGTCACAGTAGGAAGCTGCACCCTCATCTGTGAAGTTATATAACAATTAATAAGGTAAGGGTGGAAGTCATTAAAATATACGTTGCTAGAGACGTAAAATATAGTTTAGAGTAAAAAAATAAATATTTTAACACTGTGTGAATTTTAATATAGATTCAAACTAAAATACAGTTATCAAAACCATAAAATTTACTAATGATAAATACAGAACATACATTTTTTTAGTATAGCACTCTATCTTTGATCATGTCAATATTATAACCGTGCTTTTTTTGATTAAACAATTATTTTAAAGTACTACGAAATAAATATGAATTCCATTTCATCACAAAGAGTGTAAAGGTTAAAAAATAACACTCCTCACTATGGAGTAATTCTTCGGTCAAATATTAATCCACTGGCCATCAGCTCAGATTTTTTGTTTTTTTTTCAACGCTAATGACATTTTCTAACGATTTTTTAGGAAACCAAAACACTAACTCCAAAGGATTTGGTGGGTCCAAAGACAATCTATCTGATAGATTGTCTTTGGTGGGTCCAAATCCTGGACCTGTCAACTAACAACTTGTTGTTAGATAAGTAACTAATTGATAGTCAAAGTATAAATGGTTATCAATACACAACTTAAAGGTTTGAATATTTATGGAATATACAAAAATCACCATAAATTACCTTTACTAAATATATATAAATTAATAATAAATAATTGTATAAAATATAACCAATAAAATATATTTACTAAAAACGTATGATGAGTATCTTTAATCAATACTAACATTAAACGACTTAATCCAACTACAATGCTACTTTAACTACAATAATACTTATATTTAATAAGTAGTGTCAACGATTTTGCAATGAGTAATATATCCTTATTAAATATTTTTTAATTAACATAGAACATAAATAATATGTTGAAAAGTAAATTTCCGTAACAATTTTATCACAAACAATGATTAATTATTATTTACGAGGTACTGTAATAGCCATTATCAATAGTTATGTTACTGACTAAGGCTGACATGTTCCTTAGACAGAACTGTTAATTACTAGCCCACAGCTAATGGTATATAAGGGACTTACAGTTAAATGTAAGATCCCAACCATAATTTATACCCCTGAATTATGAATCGCTTTAATCAACTCTGCCAACAGCCAAACTTGTTATAATTTACTCTATGGTTCTATGAGAAAGCTAGTCATTTTTATTTAGACTAAACATTTTATTCACTCGTAAAAGTGTAAATCTACCAACTCAAATAGTACAAATACATTTAAACTACAATATTAATGGAGTTTTATATAATACAAAGAGCGATTCGTCATAAATGTCTCCGTTATCGAACTGCTACCACCAAATGTTTAGACACGGAAACTGTAAATTTCGTTCCATGTATGATTTACGACGCCGTGCCGAGTAGGGTAGGCAACACGCGATGCACATTACGTTGTAATGTCGCGTTTAACTAAAAGCCTCAGCCAGGGTCTATTCATGTCGCCCTCTGGTTGTGGGGGCGGGAGTTTATAATGTTGCGTGTCCGCCACTGACACCTCCACGGTCACGGAATTTCAGAATATTATATGTCTATTACCACCCATTCATGCCGGAAATACACGTAAATATTACGCTTACGAATAATTTCCAGTTCGGTTGATTGATTGCTACACGTTGCTAACGAGTTGCGTTCAACTCTGGAATTATTAAAATTTTCATTTCACAATAAAAAGTTTCAACCCCAATGGGATTCATGAGATTCTAGATTTCCTTTGTTAGTCTACATACCAATACTGTGGTACATTAAAGATTTTTTCACAATCTGAGACAGTTGCATTAGATTAGATTATTGAAATGGCGACCATACCAAAAGGTAGGTACAGTATTTTAAGCCAAGGACGAATGAGAATTGAGTGTAAGATGATTGTGGCGCAATCTTGTAGTCTTGTTACTGACTAAGGCTGACGTATACCTTAAACAGGGTTGTTAATTAATAGCCCAACAGCCGATGGAAACTAAGGGACCTGCAATTTACGTGGAATCCGAACCACTGCCTCTGAATTACGAATTGGTCTAATTATGAGGATGGTATTTTTTGTGGAATAACGTAGTATTCAATAGTGCGGACGTTAATTCACACACTATATCACTACACCCACCGACAATCGCTCACAACTATCCACAATTCGTGACCTCCAAGTAGCTGGATTACAGGACGTCCTAAAACTACCTGCTTCATAACTTAAACGTAATAATCAACGTATCTTTGCCAGGCAAAACTATATTTCATAGAAATCTATAACATTCTTGACCCTCACCCTTCTTCTATTCACCTTAAATAACCCAAGAACAAGAACGGATTTACGTGTAACTTCAAAATTTAAGAGATACTTTCTTCGGACTTTTGTTCTGCTGTTCTGATTTGTTTAGTGACGTCATATTTTTGGTTATACGAACAGCTGTTTAGATGACCTGAAAACATTTCCTTAAGACATATCCATGATCTAACCACAGGGAAATAATAAAAACATTTTTGGAATAATTTTTCAGTCTGAATTAAAAGATTGGCTGTTGATGGAGAAGAAAGTGTTGAAATAGTGTACAAATTTGCCTGCAGAGGGAGCGTGAGGTGGATGGACGTTATCCATCACCCGGACAGGAACATGTTCAGTGCGGGAAATATGGCGGCCATTGCAATGAGTAACTGGCGTGGCTGAGTCACGAGCATTGTGCGTTTGTCACTTACCCCTCTGTTGTGTACTTTCACTAGACATGCCCACACTTCGTCGAACGACACTTAAGGGAAAAATAGTAAAAAAAATAATGAAATATCTTTACATTTAACTAAAATGACAACCTTCACAGGAAGATATTTTAAGCCAAATATAAATGAAAAACGAGTGTAGGATGAATGTGGCGCGATCTTGTAGTCTTGTTACTGACTAAGGCTGACATGTTCAAAACATGACAGAACTGTTAATTAATAGCTAAACAGTCATTGACATATCTAATGGACCTACAGTTTAACGTGGAGCCCTAACCACTGCCTCTGAATTACCGACTGGTCTAATTATGGGGATGGTCTTTGCGGATTCCACCGACAATCACTCAAAACTATCCACAATTAGTAGCTGGATTTCAGGACACGCCACGATCCCAGTTTCTAATATTATACTTGTAATATAGAACCTATATTTTTAGATCTTAACTATATAAAACTGTAACAAAGCCGTATCGTAATATTTCCAACAATAAGCGGGATTTCAATCCTAACCTTTTCTCCATAACATTAACATTGAAAATTAAAAAAACAATGCATTGTGATAAGCATTTTCTATATCTCAGTAATCGCTTGACAAAGAGATTTGAAATACTGTATTAAGGTGGTGCGAATAAAAAAATCGACTACCTTAAAAATTCAAAATTTTATCATTTATTTGTTGATTGTATCATAAACATGCTTTGGTATATATTTCCAGTTTTTAGTGAAAACTTTCGAGTTTCAGGGTAATTAATTCGGAAATTTGGAGTTTTCCGTACAAGAGCGTGGGAAAACTGCTTATGTTTTTGAGCTGAAATTTTGGGTACGTGGATGAATAATAGACCTTTTTCACTTAACCTATGTGAAATTTTGAAATAAGAAAAAAAATCGTAGACTACTGAAAATTAATTTTTAACGCCACATTTTTCATTCGATAATCTTATAAAATATGAAATTTGGAAGTTAAAATTTTTTTTTCAAAATATAAAAAAACAGAATTGTTTGCTTAAACGAGTCACTCAGGAACCTTGCACGAAACAATCACATATGCGTAACGAATAAGCGACACTAGCGCCGACCTAGCGGATTTCAGTTGTCCCTAACGCCGCTCGCAACGCCGTCTTTTTAGCTGGTTCCAAAGGTACTTATAAAAGTTCATTTTTTAATAAATTATGGTTATTGTGTACACGGATACACGTAGAGAATCTTTAACTTAAAATATCTTCAACCCAATCGCATCCCTTAATTATTATATCTTAATTGTATCTTCTTTGTGAATTTATAATTTACGATAATTATATAAAAGTAATTAAATTTAAAACGAATCATCATTAATGAAGTAAACACATTGTATTCAAAGGCTAGAGAAACACAAAGGCGTGTGGTGGAACCTGTGAGGAAAGGGTGAAGCCTTTTGTCCTTTTCCACGACCATTAATGGGATTAAGGTATTTAAACCCTACCCTCATCTCTCAATGTAGTAGAAAAGCATTTTCAATGTTATTTCGAGTTATAATTCCCTCGACATAGGACGAAGTAAATTAGGTAAAAAATATATACATAATATTTCAATATCAGACGAATAATATACCACGATAATTTTAATTACTAACTCTATTTTAGTTAAATATTATCGTGACTTATCGTTGCTAATGTCAATGAACCTGCTCTCTTAATTATTTATGAATATTTTAATTGCTTAATGAGTCTTTTTCAGATTAGATTAGATTAGATTATTTGAAATGGCGACCATACAACAAGGTAGGTATTTTAAGCCAAGTATGAATGAGGATTGAATGTAAGATGATTGTGGCGCGATTTTGTAGTCTTGTTACTGACTAAGGCTGACATGTTCCTTAGACAGGACTGTTAATTAATAGGATTTCCAGAATGTAATGCAATATTCAGGTGATAAAAAGCGTACAGTTATAGTTGATCGGATTTTACTGGACGAAAATTTTTGATTTTTTGATTCCTGAGATCAAAAAGACTAGTAAGTTAGTTACTGATTGTGGTGCGATCTTGTCTTTTTACTTAGACAGGACTGTTAATCAATAGCCCAAAAGACAATAGCAAATCTAATGGACCTATAGTTTAGGTTAGGTTAGCTTAGATTAACGTAGAGTCCGAACCACTGCCTCTGAATTACGAACTTATCTAGTTATGAGGATAGCATTTTTGGAAGGACTTAGTATTTAATATTGCGGACGTTAATCCACACCAGAGAATATCCCATCCACCGACCATCGCTCACAACTATCCACAGGACACGCCACCGTCTCAGGCGAAGTAGGATTTCTGATAATCTGTGAATGGTGAAAGATTTTACATTCTGAAACGTCTATATTAGCAAGGAGTAGTAAATGTATAAAATGTATTATGTATATTTGATGCTAACTTCAAGCATAATTAAGGATGATTTATAGTTTTACACACGCTGCATAATGAGTTTGCCGGTTCTATCTTGGAAAAAATTCTAACATAGTTGTCTAATGGTTCATTGTTAAATAATGATGATGACAAATTGATAAACTGGCAACAAAGCTAGTTGTCGTCAAATCCATTGAACTCATCACACTCACCCATCATCACTCATAATCACCTGAAATGCCCAGACTGGGCCAGTCTTAGCAATATGACTAGTGATGTGATAAGGGTACATTCAGTGAATTTCCCATAGAGAAGAAACTATTACCATAGGTCTCATGGCAAGACTTAATCCCGGGACCATGTTATTTTTTGGGGTTTTAGGTGCCCAGAGGCCAAAAACAATACCGTAGTCGTTAAAATCTATATATAATATGTGGTGTGTATCTGTGAACACGATAACTCTCGTAAAAATGGTCCAATCGAGACCAAATTTAGTATAGACGTGTATTCCTACATTTACTCGGACGAGTTCGTAATCCAGACAATCCGGTCAATTGAAACGGGTAGTTTGGTGGTGGGGTGTTTGTACTCAAAAATTGGGTTTTTGCGGTTTTTAATAATTCACCATTAGAATCAGCTGGAAAAACTACACAAAAGTACCTTAAATTTTTTGCTCTATCTCTAACGGTTACTGAGATATTAAAAAATCTGAACACAGAACGGTGTATTTTGGGGCTCCATTGTTAATCTTCTGGAGGATAAAGAAAAATTAATATTTCACTTACCAATCAATATTTTTGAATTTAACTTGGTATTTAGCTTCATGTGTTTGAGATCTATCCATTTATGCTTTAAAATCATTGTTTATGTGTTTATCATGGCAGATAACCTGCATTCTCTTTCCCCATGTTCATCTTACGGAGAATAGACAAATAATTAACTCCCATATTTTTATCGACAGATAATGATAAAACTTATCATATAATATTATATTATTGCTTTGGAAATTCGCTGAGTACGCAGATCTGCTGCGACGGGGGTATTTTAAATACACGTTAATTTATTTAATGTGGGTCATTTAAAATAGTATCTCAAATAACATGGAAACCCATTAAGAAGTTAGAAAACAGAATGAAACCTACACACTCCACACTACAATTTATTTAATTGGTTCATTTCCCGATGGTATGTAGCAGTTCATTTCGTGGCTTAACTTGACTGTAAAAGAGGAAGCATGTTTACGCATACTGGTATATTATATTATGATGTTATAGACGAAATTGTTTAACATGCTTGGTTACAATCGAAGAAAATTGGTTATCATTTTAAATCTTGTAGACCAAAGTAAAATGTTTAGTTGAAACTAAATTCACCAGCACGGACACAATTTTCTACATACTATAAAACCCCTTTTGCTGCGTGATACTAACACAAATTAACTATTTCGTAGACAAATTGGATTCTTCAAAACCTTTGCATTGAGTGGAACTACACCTAAGATTTCATATCGATCAAATTAATGTCATCTGCTAGCCTAACGGATAGCGTCTTAGACTTCGGTGCAAGAGGTAACTTGGAGCTAACATCCCCGAGATGGCCACAAAGTTTAGGTGTGAATTTCCATTAAAAAATAGTGAACTTCGAGGCTGCATAGATTTAGCTGAGCCTGCCATTGGCAAAACAGAAAAAAGTAAAGCAAGCTGTCCGTGAACAGATGTTGATGGTACCGGGAACTAGCTGGCTGACGCGTGTCTTGGGGAGCAAACCTCAGCTCACCGGACACACGTGCTGACGCGGCCCTGCTCAGCACAGCTGCTTCATCAGCTGCTCCCACTCGCAGCTGATGTATACTCAGCAGCGACCCAGCTGGAACAATCTCACTCTATTGCTCACTATTAACAGCTGTTTCAATACATACATTGTGGAAAAATTTCTGCTGGGAAAATATTTTAGTTTTCCATGTATTATGAGGTCAAAAATACGTCTTTTCCGTCTACGGTCGCAAAAACAGCTGATCCTTTTGATACCTTATTATTAAAACCTTTCTGACTGAACACTGGATGAACTTTGAAGGGCATAAAAGTAAATAGTAGACTGGATATTTGCAGCTCTAAAAGGGTAACAATTCAAATTTATTTCCCAATAGAAAAATTCATTCACCGTCTTTTGTCATTAAGCACCCAAAATTATTTTTACAACAATCCAAAAACCAGCCTTTCGTCACATAACCTTTATTGTGTCTGCTACTTGTAAGAGTTTAACGTTAGACAACTTTTAGTAACATTTTATTTTTTATCCAGTTGATTTTTTACATCGGATTGTGGTCTGTTGGTAAAATGGTTTAATAAATGAGTTATTCCCATGCAATTAATTAGAAAGGCCAGTAGAATTCTTACACGAACTAAATTTAATTTATTATTAGTATATTTTCAGAATATTAAGGGACTTTTAATGATTTTCCGAAATATACTTTTATACGTACTTCTCAATTGTAATTTCAAAAACGGGAGGGACTAGATTATGACTATGAAATTTATTATTCGGCAGCAGGACGTGACTGCGCTAATGGCGGAAATGATTTATGTTTTTTTGTTTGTAAGGAAACGCAAACTAGTGCTGATAACAGTGTAAAATACATAACAAAGGTTCAGTTGTGAAAGGTCCGGGTTGATAAGGGAATTTATTGCTTAACTGATATGATATTACCACACATTATCACAAGTTGACTATTATAATGAGTTTAAAATATACAATACTGTAATTAGAATATGTATTCCAACCTATGGTGTAATAAGGTTAAAAAGGATCGATTCACACACGTAGTATGGTTTTTTATCCCGTGCTGTCAAAAGAGTGTGTAAAAAGACTCACATATTAATTTTTTTAGTTACAAAGCAAAACTAACGATCCAAAGGGTGTTAATCTCAAAATAAAATGAACGTAAATTATGTTCTGTAAAAAAACCCATCAACAAAGTATTTCACATCCAAGGAACATGTACAGTATTTACTTACACTGCACTCTTGAAGGGGCCTCTTATTTTGTAAAGGAAGAAACGTGTATTCAACTTCTTTTAGTAAAAAAGATCATAAACGTTAAAAAATAAAAGTAAACAATTTGTTTTCGACAGATTTCTGCAGACGGCTGACTATTAAGTGGTGTAGTAATGATGTCTACACTACCGGATGTCGCTCACAACGATGGGCCAGAATTTCCACATGTATCTTTTTAGCAAGTTTCCTGCTAGTTTCACGGTGGCGACGTCCTGTAATCCAGCTACTTGGAGGTCACGAATTGTGGATAGTTGTGAGCGATGGTCAGTGGGTGTAGTGTTCTCTTGTGTGGATTAACGTCCGCACTATTAAATACTACGTTAATCCACAAAACCATCCTCATAATTAGACCAATTCGTAATTAACAAGCAGTGGTTCGGATTACACGTTATACTGTACTTCCTTTAGTTGCCATCGGTTGTCGTGCTATTAATTAACAGTCCTGTCTAAGGAACATGTCAACCTTAGTCAGTAACAAGACTACAAGATCGCGCATCAACAATCATCTTACACTCATTTCTCATTCATACATGGGTTAAAATACCTACATTGTAGTATGGTTGCCATTTCAATAATCTAATCTAATCTAACAGATCTATCACTGTGATCGTCTGTACAATACCTAGACCCGGGACCATTTTTTTAGGTCTCAAAATATCAGAGCACTATGAGTTTTCAATGGAGCTGTTACACATATTCAGTAACTTGTTTAAAAAATGAAGCTTTTGTTAGCATTACTCTAATTATCCTAAAAACAAACAATTAAGTATTTCTAATCTTCGCTCCGTGTCAAGCCTTTACTGAGCTATAGGAACTGGTAAATGCAGTATGTAGGCTTTTAGATGCCTGGTAGCTTTATATAGCGTCACCCGTCGTGCGTTGCTACGAAGTACTAAACACATTAATCAGATTTAGGCAAATATCGCAGGCAAATATGGAACATAATATAATTATTATTAACTTTCTGAAATTACATTTTCAGTAAATTTATGTATAAGAAATGAATGTATTCAGGTGGATTTTAAATATTAAAATAAACAGTATATGACAAATTGAGACAAACAAATCATTTTACACCTCGGTAAAAATTGCGATTTTGGACGTCGGACTCGTCTTAGCTCCGAGAAGCAAACCTTTTATCTTGCATTGCCGAAACAGCGGACGACAGCGTGTCCGGATGTCCCGGGCGGGCCGATCATTACCTTGTGTAATGACGGTTTCATTACACACTCGGTTTATTGTTTAATGACGTCACGGGTCGTTCTGTCACAGAGGAAGTGGACGCCCAGCACCGGACGTTTTGTTTCAACCACACTCACTTTACTATTGACCAAGTTTCTTGATGGAAAATTATACGTATTTTACGAACTTTTTTGATATCGTAACTCATTTGAGGCATTTGTAATAAAAAGATTCTATTCAGTGTGGTAACGTAAATAATAGGAACAACAGAAACTATTGAACTGTAATTTTGCTGTAATGTATTGGCTTGCAAATTAAAAAAACAACCTAAAAATAAATGTTTTGCGTCTTTATCTGAATTTTATTTTAATACGTCAAACAAACGAGGTACAAAATGTATTTTAATTCGCATTATTTTGTTCTCGCATGTATAAGTACTTTTATTTTTATATTTAAAAGTTGTTTATTCATAATTCATTGATTCTTGTATTAATTGTAGTTGTAATGTTATGTGACTGTTTAATATTGCTTACAAGAGTCATTTCTAGCTAGTTAAATTATAGTATCGTCATTCAGCTTGATATATCATCTGCGTTATCTCTTCACGCCATTTCATATTTTGCTATGTTATTGTGTCTGATGTGTTTGATTTTAGCAAATTTTCCATAAGTAATAGATTATTATGAATACCAGAGGTGCCATGAACTACAGAGTGTATTTGTGTCTGTGTGTGTGTGCGTGCGTGCGTGTGCGTGCGTGTGTGTGTGTGTGTGTGTGTGTGTGTGTGTGTGTGTGTGTGTGTGTGTGTGTGTGTGTGTGTGTGTGTGTGTGTGTGTGTGTGTGTGTGTGTGTGTGTGTGTGTGTGGTAAACGCGATTCTCTCTATTCGTCGGAAAAACGGTTCGACCTAGACCAAATTTGGGAGAGACATATAATTCTACATTTACTCGGAAGAACTTGAAAATATGCAAATCGATCCATCTGAAGTGGTGGGTGGTTTATGGAGGTTTAAGCTAAAATGGTTTTTGTTTCGAGAGGTTTTAAATGTATTTGACTAAAACTATTTTTAATTAAAATCATTGAACAACAAACAAACTCAACAAACAAACAGATTGTTTTATTGAATCGTCGCTCTATGCCAATCGGACACGGAGAAATATAAACTGGTAAAACAGTGCATTTTTGGACCTGCATTAATAATATATTGGGGAAAAGTTTGATTTTTCTCTTAATATTTATTGTGATATAACTTTGTATACATATTCATACTAATATCCTATCATATATGCTTAAGCTCAAAGTTTATTTTTCCTCATAGCAGTTATTAATTTACCAAATTTCCAAAATCATGTGTTGTTGGGATGGAATATTATTCTGATAATTTGGTTGTTGATATTATCCCACCTTATTTGTCAGCCGGAGGGTTGATGTTTCTGTAACATTGAATAAACTAACACAAACACAATAACAAACAATAATTGTGAACCCAGGGCGGTATTCGTGTTATTGTGTTTGTGCATTTTACAGCAACGATGAGTTCGCTGAATAAAACGGGAGAGAATTTGAACCAAATTTTGTTCTGATATAAATATTCCAATATTTACAAGACTTGTAAGAAAAAGAATTACTGATTGCGATGTATCTCTGGTTTACTATCACGTATAACTTAAGGAAATGATATTATAAAGAAGAATGGCCCGTGGCCCGTTTTTAGTTTCTATAGATTAGCAAAAGGTATGAGAAATATTACTCTTTTAGAATATCTTTATCAGGCTTTTCGTTAATCTTCAACAGACATCTCATTGTAAAGTTCACCACCAAGAATATTTAAGAATTGTGTTTTAGAACTTCAATAAGATGCCCAATCAAAACGATTAATTTACATGATAATACAAACCGAGGACTTTCTATAATAAGCAGAATTTGTTTGTTTTGTGTAACAATAATTGTTAGATATTGTATTAATGTCATAAATATCTGATAGAATTTTTGTAGATTATTAACTAATATAGTTCCTTTCAGATATTAATTATTTTTATTTAAAATGTATATTAATTAATTGTTAAAGCAAAAATATATTGAATTGTTGTCTATACATTGTTATTTTTGTAAAAAAATTGTTTATTTTCAGTTTTCTTTTTCCTGGTGTTTATTTATTTAATATAATCAAGTACAATTATTGCTTGAATGTTTCAGTATAATTAAAGATATGCTTCACAACATGTTTTTTCATATATAGCAATAACATTAGTCAAAATATCTGTAAGCATTCAAGCACATAAATTTTTCATAATAACAATTATTTGTGTTATTGTTTATTTATTTAAATGAATGTAAATAACAATTTAGCAACAGTTGCTGAAAAAATAGAAAACATAAAGAACAAACACATAAAACAACACTTCTTTGTTTGAGAGATGGTTTCAAAAAACTAGGTAAAAACATGTGCAGATTTCAGTTGGCAGACTGTCTGACGAAAGATAAACAAGACTGAAGATATTGTGAAGCCATACTATATTAAAAATAAATTTATAAAAATAATTTTAGCGTTTTTATTCTCGTATATTTATAAGTTTTCTAATATGTATTTATAAACATATGATTTTAAAATGTAAATTATTAACTTTATAGAATTGTTTTTTTTTTAACTTAATAAATAAGTAAAGGTTTTTTTATGTTTTAAATTCAATAAACAACTAGGAAATTTACATGATAATACAAACCGAGGACTAATTCACCTATTAATAAAATGGTCAGAATTTATAATAGCCTTTGTGTAAATGATAATTGTTTAGATTTAACTGATAACAGAGCTAAATTTCGTGAGCATATTTTTAATATTTTGTGTGATTAATAAATTAATATACTTTCTATTTCCTAATTATATGTTTAATTATTTATCAAGGTATTTATTGAAATTGTTAAAATGTATAAATTGTCGATTGTTGTTATTGTTGTTTTCATTGTTAAATTGTTTGGTCTATATATTATTCTTTCTCATTTGGTAGCGTTTATTATAAAAATTATAGGAATAAGATATTTGTAAGTGACAGTGAAGAACTGGTGTATGTGCTTTCAAATAGTTTTTAATTCATTAATGCAACAATGTAATTGGGCGTAAGCCTGTTTTATAGCATTTCAAATAATAAATAAATAATTGACAATCATTGCAGGGGAAATAGAAACAATTTAAACAATAAAAAAATGACTTATTCACTTGCTATATTTCTTTTGCAAAAGGGGTAAAAAAGGCGTACAGGCGCTGACGCACAGAGAACAGGCTTCAGGTAAAGTACGTTGTGATTTTCCAGCCCTCAACCCCTTACGAGGGTAGTTTCTTTCTAACACTTAGCGCTTGGTGATAACAGACTTTTTTCACTCTAACTTAATTTCAAACCTGACTTCATAAAAAATAATTTGTCTACGTGTAATATTACTGACTAAAGTGGTCGCATCATTTATTGCCGCCCTGGGATTATAAAGAATGGTTGAATAATTAAAAAATTACAATAAATAGAAGGTAACCTTCACACTAATTAACGTGAAGCCGTTTCTTCAAAGACGTTTTAAAAGTATTTTTGGAAGAGAATCCTTTTTACCGACAAAGAGCTGTCGATAACGCAGGAGCCGGGCGAGTATTTTCACTTGATCACGCTCGCAGCTACTCATAAATTGGATTCAAAGATGCGGAGCTCTTTGAATCTTTGAAAACCGAGTCTTTGTCGCGACTCTTTTCAAGTGTCAAGAGAAAGTCTTTGTTCGGCGCATTCCGAGGATAATAATTTAAATCGAAACAACGCGACGTGTAACGAGGGACAATCTTAAGGAGAATCTATTGATTACGTTTTGATTGGGGATCTATACTTTTTTTAATTGATAAGTCTTAGCTGGGGGAGGGGTGTTGGCGTTGTTGTGCAAAAAATGTGCAGTGGAAGTGTTTCTTTAGATCTCGTTTCTATAGGAAATTTATTTAAAATTTGTAATTTTTCAATTTTGTAAACTTCAAGCTATTTTTATGAAACTAACATGTGCATCAAACGGGATTTCGTCCAATGAACGTGTGAGATAGTTCCGTGTTCGTCGATTCTTTATGAATACCCCATTTTTAGAGAATTTCCCATATGGAAGAAGCTGTTGCATTTGACTATCCATTAGTCAAAGCTATTACCGTAGGTCTTATAGTAAGACTTAAGCCAAGGACCATATATTTTTTTGTTTTTAGTTGCCCAATGTCCAAAAACAACAGTCGTTAAAATTTATATAATTTACTTATCAATCTGTATTTTTTATGAAACTTGATAATTAGCTTCATGTTATTGAGATCCATCCGTTTATGCTCAAAAATCATAGTTTATGTGTTTGTTCATCATCGCAGCTAACCTGCATACTCTTTTCCCATGTTAATCTTATGAAGAATAGGCAAATCACTAACTCACATATTTATCGACAGATATTGATAAAACTTGACATATAATATTATTATTATACTATTGATTTGGAAATTCGCTGAGCACGCAGGTCTGCTGTAACGGGGGAATTATCAATACGTAACGATAATCATAATAATTATTATAATTTTCATAGGCAACATCTAGGTAAAAAGAAGTAGCCTCCTTTAGTCATATCCATGATCTAATGGAAGTCATTCCTTTAGGTTATATTGTGACGAGGAGGAAATGTGTTAAGCACAGAGTGCTTTTACCCACTTAACCCTCTATCTGACAATGGTCCAAAAATGGACCACTACTTTTCAATTGTGAACTGGCAGTATCCATTAATGGACCACTGTGACGTTGTGCGTATTATCGTCAGGTTAAAGCCTGAAAACTGGTTTAAAGCGCTATGATACTTATACCATTGGAAAGACGAGATTTTGGGGATTCATTTTCATATATAAAAAAATTATCAAGCAACAATAAAAATACGTTATTTGAACTGATTACGGCGGGAGACAAATCTCACGAGGTGGTTACAAAATACGTGTTTTTGTCGGCCAATAGAAAAATAACTAAAAACCACACAGAGTTGCTATTGATGCCATAGCAACCAGAATTTTATAAACTAAACGTCGGTTACTAAAGGTTTCTTTCTACAACTTATAGTTTAGGTGGAAGTTCGTTTCAAGTAACTGTATGTTGATTTTATTGTATGTTGATGTTGTATATTTGTATTCTGACGTTGATAGCTCATTCATTTAAATATTATAAACTATATAGGCCTAAAACTGTATATTCTATAAAAGACAATTTAATTTTATTTCAGGACGTATCATAGTTATTTTCTTCTGTGTTTCATATTTTCTGAATGAATTAAATAAAAAGTTGAAATTTTCAGAATAAATTAGTGCCTTCAGAAAAATGTTCATAATTTTTTTAACCATTTAAAAAAATTGATATTTCCACGTAGGGAATTGAATTTACCACAACTTTTATATTTGAATAAAGTGTGTAGAATTTCATTTTGTTCGCTTTATTGAGGTTTGCTTTAAGAATTTGTGATTTGCATAAACCAGAGATTCACAAACCTTTTGATACATCGGCCAAATATATTTCTGAAAGAAAAAAATACTGTATTATATTATTCTACTTCTTTTGCTGAAACAGAATATATATATGTATATATATAAATATATGTATATACTTATTTTTAGAAAAGAACAAAATACGGCAAATAGTTTGTTACCCCTACCCAGTGCACAAAAAATCCCTTGCACACAGAAATCTAACACTGGTCAGATATAGGGTTAAACCTTCCTCTCAGATCCGAAAGGCTAGCCTAAAACAGTTTAGCACATGATCAAAACTATGCCACCGGTCGTTGGCTCAAAAGAGGCTAATCCGGAGAGTTACCCGTCACTGATCGAGGTCGGATTTTTTATCCTTCATAATCATCTATGAAACGCGCATTTGATTCCTGGCTTAGTCCTGACGAAGTATTATCTCCAATACTGTGTTCGTCGAAAAATCCAACCTCGTAATGCTCACTACGCTTACCACCTGCCAAAGTCAAAGTTAGAAAGCCCTCTATGGTACCAGGGACATCCACACAGTATGTACGAGGGCTGTTTGTTATACCAATGTTGTTAAGGAATTCCTGGAAGTCACCGAGTCCAGAAAGAAACTGAATCACGTAGTATCCAATCTCAATGCAGTACTTTAACATCTGAAATTCTTATGTTATCTCTAGATTAATGTGCAAATTGAAAAATTATTAAATTACAGATAATTATTTCTCATCAATAGCATTCTTTAATCATTTTCATACTATTTTTTTCTTTTTATAAGAATTATGCCATATGCGAATATGCCAAATGGATTAATAAAAAAGTAAGGAGAACAATTTTTGCCACTGAGATGTAATTGACCGTGCTCGAGCTCCATTAAATGGTTCGGCAATGGGTTTTCAGCAGTTTGACGGGGTAGAGAATTGAATCTCTTTCGACATCTAGTGGCATCGGTCCTCCCACTGAAAGGTCCCGCGGCCCTGTATATATGCAGCCGCAACGCCACAACATACCTGCGAGAACTAAAATATTTATTCGCTTTTAGTACATTTACGCTCTAATACTTTCATACATTCCAAATTTACATTAAATATAAAACCTATATACGATCAAAATGGAGCTAGTTATAGACCTTAATTATCTTTAATTCCTAATTGTTCCCTACCTGTACATATATATAAGCAAATTACGAAAAATGTTAAAACCCTAAGAGTTAAAGCTAATTAAGTCTCTTCATAAAATGTAAGTGCAATATAATTTTGTTATAAACGCGCTATATCAAATACCATTACTAGACATATTTACAAATTCATTATTTGTAAATATGTCTAGTAATGGTCAAAACGTGGGTCCAAGGATTCACAATTTTTTCACAAACTGCATCGATAAGATAAAAGTAACCAAACGCCTTCTCCAAAAGGTATGGAATAATGAAAATAAGTTTTATAGCTGTTGGTACTTCTGTTTTCCAATAGAAGCGGTACAAAAAAAGACAAACGGAAATTGGGATTATTCAATATCTTTTATTGGACTTTTCCAACGCGCCTGTATTTTAACTAAACGGCGTTTCTGGAGGTGGAGAAACTCCTCCCGTTTTCAAGTGATTACATAATAATATACATTAACAATTGAAAGTTTGTTACACATACTACATCATGTTGTCAATACTTGTCTTATTTATATATATATAAATATGCCCAATGAATTAATTTAAAAATTAAGGAGAACAATGTTTTGCCACTGAGATGTAATTAGCAATGCACGAGCTCCATATCATGGGTCGGCGACTGGTTTAACAATTATTATTACAAGGGTAGAGAATTGAATCTCTTTCGACATCTAGTGGCATCGGTCCTCCCACTGAAAGGTCCCGCGGCCCTGTATATATGCAGCCGCAACGCCACAACATACCTGCGAGAACTAAAATATTTATTCGCTTTTAGTACATTTACGCTCTAATACTTTCATACATTCCAAATTTACATTAAATATAAAACCTATATACGATCAAAATGGAGCTAGTTATAGACCTTAATTATCTTTAATTCCTAATTGTTCCCTACCTGTACATATATATAAGCAAATTACGAAAAATGTTAAAACCCTAAGAGTTAAAGCTAATTAAGTCTCTTCATAAAATGTAAGTGCAATATAATTTGGTATAAACGCGCTATATCAAATACCATTACTAGACATATTTAAAAATAATGAATTTGTAAATATGTCTAGTAATGGTCAAAACGTGGGTCCAAGGATTCATAATTTTTTCACAAACTGCATCGATAAGATAAAAGTAACCAAACGCCTTCTCCAAAAGGTACGGAATAATGAAAATAACTTTTATAGCTGTTGGTACTTCTGTTTTCCAATAGAAGCGGTACAAAAAAAGACAAACGGAAATTGGGATTATTCAATATCTTTTATTGGACTTTTCCAACGCGCCTGTATTTTAACTAAACGGCGTTTCTGGAGGTGGAGAAACTCCTCCCGTTTTCAAGTGATTACATAATAATATACATTAACAATTGAAAGTTTGTTACACATACTACATCATGTTGTCAATACTTGTCTTATTTATATATATAAATATGTCCAATGAATTAATTTAAAAATTAAGGAGAACAATGTTTTGCCACTGAGATGTAATTAGCAATGCACGAGCTCCATATCATGGGTCGGCGACTGGTTTAACCATTATTATTACAAGGGTAGAGAATTGAATCTCTTTCGACATCTAGTGGCATCGGTCCTCCCACTGAAAGGTCCCGCGGCCCTGTATATATGCAGCCGCAACGCCACAACATACCTGCGAGAACTAAAATATTTATTAGGTTTTAATACATTTATGCTGTAATATTTTCATACTTAACAAATTTACATTTAGTAAAAACTTATATACCATCAAAATGGAGCTAGTTATATACCTTTATTATCTTAAATTTGTAATTTTGCGGGGAGACATAAGATAGCGTACGCTCAGAACAAGAGTTCGAGCACTACGTTCAATTTTTAATGTAAATTATTAAGTAATCCCTTAAAAACGGGAGGAGTTTCTTCTCCTCCAGAAACGTTGAGTATTTAAAAACACAGACGCGTTAGAGAAGTCCGATAAAAGATATTGAATAATTAATAACCATCACCATTATGAATTATAAGGATTAAAATAATGTTTATTTTACTAATATTAAGCATTTTTATTCAAAGTAAAACCATACAGAAATTTAGGTAAGTACTATGATCATTTGAGTCATCTTATATAAGTCTTAATTATGTCAATAATCTAATCTAATCTAATCTTAGAAGGATCGGTCCATCCGAGTGGAGCTAATCCAGTTCGACGGTTTAGATTGTGTATTCAGTTCAAGTCGTGCGATGATTTTAGTGACTTACCAATTACAAAATTTATTAACTCAAAACTCTTCCATCCATCTCACCACAAGTGGAAGAAGTATAGGCATTCATTTCATCTCTATATATAAAAATGAATGTATGTATGTATGTATGCAGTATGTATGTCCGTTATGCGTGGGCAAACTACTTAACCGATTGCCATGAAATTTGAGGAAGTTGCTCTATATGTGTTCGGGAAGGTTTTAGTGAAATTTTTTTTCGAAAACTCCATAAGCTTCCATTTTATGGCGTTTTAAATTTCTAACATAAACATCACGTGACTAAGTTTGTTTACAAATTTTCTACAATCAAAACATTTGATTTCTTAAGCTACAGCTGTTTGTTTACTTTTCATTAGCAATATGCTTTACTATCCAATGACATCTGAATCATTCATTAATTTAAAACTATGAAGTAAATATGTGCTGTACAAAATGAACAGCTTTATTTGCCGTATTAAAGTTAGGTTTGGTTTAGGCTCAGGTTGTATTAGAAAATAGTGTATCAATCCACTCAGATTTATTTGTTTTGTAGGAATCTTATTAATATGTCTTATCGTTTCAGTATTGTTATTCACTATGCCGCGACCCAGAATATCTATACAGCGAAGCCCTAATGCTATTCGACTTCAGAACATGGCCAATCTTAAAGTTAACGTGTATTTACTGTTAGTTACGTGTTTACTGTTACGAAGTTCGCCAGGTCAGCTAGGATGTCATAAAATAAGGTTTACCATTTTAACTTAAAATTTCAACTTAACTCCTTTAGCCTTAATTCAGCTTAAAACGTCTAGTTCAGTTTCTACAAAACAATAGGTTTGTTGTCATTTACTTGACAAATTAGGGTATTTTATCTTTTACTTCATCGTTTACTTAATTAATTTTGGGTATGAGAGGATTGCACTAGTATGTTTCATTATAAGAAAGTGTTTCATTAGTAGAAAGTGACACTGTTCTCATGAGAGGTTTTAATTCGATCGGGTGACGAAAATACACTTTAAAATATCGAGCTAACTTCTACACATTCTATTGTTCTTTTGCAACTCCAAGCAATCAGCAGATTGTTAATTTTAATAATCGATACTTCCGGTACCTTACCACTGACATACAAGTATTTAAATCTTTTCTGTAGAGTAAGTTGGTGACCTTGACATCAGCTGACTCCCTCCCATCCTCATCCACTAAAAACGTTTTCGTATCAGAGTGACAAAAATGTATTGACATGGATATGTCTTAGCTCCGGGGGGGGGGGGGTTAGCAATTTGTAAGATGAAAATTTCAAACATAAGAACAGCTGTTTAGATGAACTGAAAACATTCCTTTTAGCAATTTGTAAGATGAAAATTTGAAACATAAGAACAGCTGTTTAGATGAACTGAAAACATTCCTTTTAGAAATATCAATTATTTAACCTATTTCCCACTGGGAAGTAAATACAAACATTATTTTAGTTAAGTATTATTACAGCATCTCTTACAGTCTAAGAATGTTTTCATGATAAACGACATAAAGATATGTGAATAAAAATATGTATATTAAAATGAAACGGACGGATTGATAGTATAATATTAAAAGGTTGTCAGAAATAATTTTCGTTGAGAATACACAGAAGGCAGGTATGAAGATATTGTTTCCAGGAACACATTTGCATTATATGACGGGTGATATGGAGAATTTCGCGAGCATGTACTTTCAAGAACACAAGTATGTATTTTCTACTCTAGGAAGATTGTTGCGTTAAATTTCTAAAATGTTATATTTTAAACCAAATATTGAGTAGTTATTCAGTGCTAATAGACTGTAGTAGTAATACTGAAATAATCTCTCTGTGTTCAAAAAAACTAAACGATTTTGCAAATATGACTTTCATCCGAGGAGAAACAGCGTTTTAACCCCATAGGAACAAAGGTAATTTGTTCACAGAATTACTGCTGGCATTTGGACAGGTGTGAAAAATTGGTCGAGGAGAAAAAGTATAGTTAATTAGTTGTCTACTGAATTAACAAAATAATATTAATTTATTGTAAAACAATAAAGAATTGTGTGCTGTGAAACTACACTGTGCTGTGAACTTCTTCGAGGTCATGAAATATGGTTAGATAAAAGCGAGGGCTGTTGGATGGGACATTCCCTTGTATGGGTAAACATCTGCACTATTGAATACTACGTTCATCAGAAAAGACAATCCTCCTAATTGGATTACTAGAGATGGAGATGGAGATGGAGAGATGGAGCACTAGGCCTACTACAACCTGATACATTTAAAACCTATCAGATATGAGTGGTGATAGTGGCGCGATCTTGTAGTCTTGTTACTGACTAAGGCTGACAAGTTCCTTAGACAGGACTGTTAATTAATAACCCAACAGTTAATGGCATATTTAAATCCGTCAGACCAAAAGTGGAAAGGTGACTTCATATGGTTTATAAGGACAGTTGTTTTAGAGGAACTGAACATTCACTTTAGACATATCCATGATCTCAGCTATTTCCTAAAAGGAAGTAAATACATTATATTTCCACATGCGAACACACCAAACAGATACGTATCAAACACACTTTAAAAAATACGCATTCATAATTAATTTTCTTTTCTACCATCTGCCGCGTGACAAACATATTAAAATCAACTTTTTTCTAAAATCGTTTCTCCAAATTCTCCCTTTTTAATTGACTATAATTTGAGATAGTTATTTATGTAAATGCAAACGCCTGTTACTTTTAGGAAGCATCAATGACATCCAAAGGGCGGTGGACAGGTGCGACCGTGACCGGAACAAGGCCCAGTTTCCGGTTCGTCGTTCCACGTTCCGCGTTCCGACACCGGACCAATGGCACTCCGTTCCGCCATCTCTATCTGCGTCAGAACTTGGATGAATCTGACAAGTAGTGATTCTCATTTTCTAATCTTACAGCTGACAGTTTCAAGGGTATCAACCCGTTTAGTCAAAAGTATAATTAGTTATTGTACGAGCCTTTTCGGAACGTCCATAAAATATCAAGTTTCTATCTCATCAGGAAGTGGAATTTTTGGGTGGTTTAGTTAAAATCTTCGTTTAACAAAATAAAACCACTGTATTTTATATGGTAAAATTGTTTACATTTTTAAAGGGTCTTAACGTAGTATTGTTATATTTTGTTATATTGTACCAAATTTCAAGTCTCTAGCACTTATGGAAGGGGTTTGGAATTAGTAATTCAACAGAGCGAGTTACACATGCGTTAATTACGTTATTTCACTAACAATAACTAATTATTTTTATCATACATAGAATTCATTTGATTATTTTATATTTCACCAACAAAATTATTATACCAGTAATATTAAACTGTAGGTCCTTTAATTGCCATCAGCTGTTGGACTATTAATTAACAGTCCTGTCTAAAGGAACATGTCAGCAAAATATCTCTAAAACATGTCTAAAGGAACATCTTGTAGTTAGTAACAAGACTACAAGATCGCGCCACAATCATCCTACATGCATTTCTCATTCATACTTGTTTTAAAATATCTACCTGGATAGGGGTCCATTTCAATAATCTAATCTAATCTAATTAAAATTACTATTACCTTTTTGAAATGGCGAATAATATTCGACCACTATTTCATATTTTTCAGCAAATCTAAACCTAATTTATCTGTTTTATACATCACACTGTTGTACATTGCAGCAACCTGCGACGAGTAACGCTATTAAGATATGAAATAGCATAGACACATATCATTTATAAACTCTACAATAACAATTGAATAGCCTTAGTAACGCTACAAACATATTATTAAATCAAGAGACTATATTCAATAGCTATGATATTCAAAACACCTTAATCCTAATACTCTTACTCTTAAAATACAAAAAGTGCATTTATTTGGGAGTTCACGCACGATCGTACTCTCGCGTGTATGAAGTCCTCCCAATTTTTAAAAAGATATTAATGTATTTTCCAATATATTGTGGAATTAATTTTGGTAGGATCTAATAAATGCTGAAAATATGACGTAATATAAAACTGTTAGGTGAAGAGTATTTCTAAAAGGAACGGTTAAGAACTCATTTCTGTCGAAGGCCAGCCATTCATAACACGACTGGCTGGATGGCGCCGATGTAAAGAAGCCCGATATTTGCGCTCGATCGCTCAGCTCCTATTCATAAACTGATCTCGACGCAGGCTTGAGTCAGATTGAAATGGAAACCTTCCTTTAAACGAGTTTCCAATTTTGTTTTCGTCACAAAGGAATAAAATATTCCCTACCTCTTGTGCGTAACGGAAATGAATTTTTATTTAAAGTATTTCTGTACCTTGAAAATGTTTTTCAGCTAAACATTTTCCTTTACTTTCTATATTTTGTCAAGTTCATTAGCCTAACGTGTATAACTTTCAACAACGTGTCTCCTAAAACGTATTTTATTCAGATTCGTTCATATTTTTTCTGATCTCTTCCCCTAAGGTATAATAATTTTATATCTGAGTTTTGTCCAAATTATTTTTAGAGTCTACATTACCTCCGCCATCTTGGATTTAAGTCCCATAAGATGAATGTTAGTTTTGTGATAGCGTTACAGAACAGTGACTACTTAACAGTCGTAAAAATATGTTATCTAGGGAATTACATGTTTACTTTTTAAATTTCTCTATCATAAATTAATTAATTGCTTGTTAATTATCGTGTATATTTGTCTGGTACTTATATTTTTACAGAAAAAAACAATAATTATGTGATTCCCTAGATAGCTACTGTGTGCTTGATTTTACACTTTAACCATCCTTTCACGACTATCATGTAACCGGACTGTGGCGACGTCCTGTAATCGAGCTACTTGGAGATCACGAATTGTGGATAGTTGTGAGCGATGGTCGGTGAAATAGTGTTCTATTGTGTGGATTAACGTCCGCACCATTGTATACTACTTTAATCCACAAAGACTATTCTCATAATTATACCAATCCGTAGTTCAGAAGCCGTGGTTCGGGTTCCACGTTAAACTGTAGGTTCCTTTTGCCATCGGATGTTGGGCTGTTAATTAACAGTCCTGTCTAAGGAATATGTCAGCCTTAGTCGGTAACAAGACTACAAGACTACAAGATCGCGCCTCAATCATCCTAACTCATTTCTCATTCATACTTGGCTTAAATACCTACCTGGGTAGGTTGCCATTTTAATAATCTAATCCAACTGTAATGTCACAAAATTAACATTGTTGTTTTGGGGCTAAAACTAAATATTTCGTTAGAGACAGATTCTTAATTAGAACTTTCCCAGTAAACACTTGTGTTCTCGGTAAAAGTCCGGTGCACTTTCCACCTGTCTGTTCAGCTGCTATGTAATCCCTCCCTTATTGACCTTTTATTAAACCCATGTCTCTCCAGGTTCCATTCTGCCAGGGTCATACATGATCCCCACCTCAGGCCACTGCATCTGAGTCGTGATCTCTTCGATAATCGACCTTCGACCTAACATTTCCACCAAACCCGTTCACCACAACCTCCTGTTTTACATCCAATTATAATTAATTAAAACGGATATAACTAGGAGTATACTCATGCATTCGCATAATATGACGGAAAAACAATAAAAACACATTTTCGAAGTCTACGTCAGTATTTACTTTTGTCTGTAATAAATGAGTAAGGGCTGGACTCATTAAAATATTTCTTACCATAATTTTTAACACACAGTACATAAGTAGACCTTAACTAGCTGTAGTGTACACCAAAATTTACTTATAATATTTTGATACTACGGAAGTTATTTAAATCTTCTTATCCTCCATGAGAGGGGAACCGTCGTAAAACGTTGTTTTACATAAAATCGTGATGGAAAATGTCCTCAATAAAAATCTAAATAACAGACAGAATAGGTTAATCACTTTGAATTATAGTTAGACAGTTAGGTTAGGTTTCTTCATGTTCACAAGCACTAATGTCAGTTTTAAACCCATTAGGCCATGAAAAAAATGTTTTAGCTCAATAAGTGAAGCGCTCTCTTAGAGTAAAGAAATTACTGAACATGACTCAACATTACGGAAATTAGAAACCGCCTTTAACAACTTCATACCCCGCAGATAGGCGCTGCGGGGGGTTGATGGAAAATGGAAACTGGGGGCAAGACGAGCAAAAACTGACAAGTAGTTTGTACCGTTAATCAAACGTCAAGCATCTGATTACCAGCTGTTAGAAGGGAGGGGGAGGAGGTGAACATCAATCTTACCACAGCTGACTTGCAGTTTGAGGCTATTAGACCTCGTCATTTGTCCTCAGCTCGGTGCTCGCCCTGGCGGTGGATTTGCTAATCGTACAAACGAATAAAAAATCAGCGTGAATATTTACTTGGTGGGGTAAATAATACCCCCGTCGCAGCAGACCTGCGTACTCAGCGAATTTACAAATCAATAATATTACAAATATATGACAAGATTGATCAATCAATACCTGTTGATAAATTAGAATATTTGCCTATTCTCCCTAACATTAACATGAGAAAGAGTATGCAGGTTTGCTACGGTGAGGAACACATAAACTATGATTTTTTAGCATAATTGTATGGATCCCAACCATGTGAAACTAAATACAAAGTTTAATCTAAAACTATTGGTTAATAAGGGAAATAGTGAATTTTCCATAAGGGAAGAAGCTATTACCTTAGGTCTCATGGCAAGACTTAGGTGCCCAGAGACCAAAAACGGTATTCGTTAAAATTTGTATAATATATATGTGTCTGCGAACACGATAACTCTCGTAAAAATGGTCCGATCGAGATTAAATTTGGTAGAATCCTAGAGCAAAACAAATTTTGCTCGGACAAGTTCGTAATCCAGACATATCGGTCAATCGAAACGGGTAGTTTGGGGGGTTTTGTACTCAAAAATAGGGTTTTTGTGTTTTTCATATGTAATTTTAAAAATTTTTAAATGTTATCTTTCACCATTAGAATCAGCTTAAAAACCGACACAATTTAGCTCCTTAAAGTTTTTCTCTGTCTCCAACGGTTACCGAGATATTAACATATCTAAACACAGTAAGTTGTATTTTGGGGCTACAATGTTAATCTTAAGGAGGATAAGGAAAAATTAATATTTCACATATCAATCAATATTTTTGGATGAAACTTGATATTTAGCTTCATGTGGTTGAGATCCATCCATTTATGCTTAAAAATCATAGTTTATGTATTTATCACCGCAGCTAACCTGCATACTCTTTTCCCATGTTAATCATATGGGGATTGTGCTAGAGATACCTGAATACTCTTTCCTATGTTAATCTTATCGAGGATAGGCAAATAACTAACTCTCAGATTTATCGACATATATTTATAAGACTTGTCATATATTATTATTTATTATTGATTAGAAAATTCACATGTTCGCATTGATTAGAGTACGCAGGTCTGCTGCGACGGGTTTTTTTCACAATATACTAATAACATTTTCAACCAACAGTTTTACTAGGTTGTTGGGCGTTGTCGTATGAATTGTAGATTGCGTGCATAATCGACATGCTCGTTGGGGTTGCCTAATGTCCCTGGGGGGGGGGGGGTAAGAGTGTGTCTAGCTTATGAAACCTGCTACCTTAACTTAAACGCGACTTAAAACTGAATTCTAACACATCTCTTCCAAAAAAATAATATTATATTTTATCAGATCGTATTATACGTAAATCCTAATGATTAATCGATTTTAAAAATAGTCTCAATTTCGCGTTAAAGATTTATGTTTCTCAAAAAACCCCAGTAAGATAAATAATTAGTCTATAAAATACTTTTATACAAATAAAAGCTATAAATAGTTTAATCCAATTCATTAACCGACATTGTAATAGTTAAAAAAATACATAATTAAATGTAAGATGTATTTTATCAATACTAAAACTATCAAAAGTAAGGAGAACAATGTTTTGCCACTGAGGTGTAAGTATTCCATGCCAAAGCTCCATTTGATGGGCCGACATTGGGTTCATAAGTGTTCCAAATAGGTAGAGACATGAATCTCTTTCGACACCTAGTAGCATCGGTCCTCCCATCGCGTTCAGGCGGATCTGTATATATATCCCAACACGCCGCCCAAACTCTCCAGCGAGAACTAATTTTTTTATTGGTGTTTATAAACATAGGCTCATATATATTTTATAAGTTAGCAAATTTACGATAAACGTAACGTATATATATGCTACCTAGAGCGGTTTTCCTAATTTTAAATCACGAATTCATAATTTTATCCATCCAATACGTTACACTTGCTTACTATAAACAGTATTAAAACATTAGGTGTTGTAATTTAACTAATTACTATCATCAATACGTACTTTAGCTTGTTCTTGAGGTGGCGCGAGCGAAAAAAATCGACTATGTTAAAAAACGTAATTTTAACGTTTATTTGTTGATTGTATCAAAAATATGCTTTGACACAATTTTCTTAATTGTTAGTGAAAACTTTTCGAGTTACATGGTAATTAATTCGGAAATTTGGCGTTTTTCGTGCAAGGAGTGTGGGAAAACTGCTTATGTTTTTGAGTTGAAATTTTGGAAACGTGGATGAATAACATAGCTTTTTCACGTAACTTAAGTGAAATTTTGAAATAAGAAAAATATTTTTCGTTTACTACAGGAAATGATTTTTAACGTCACATTTTTATCTGATAATCTTATAAAATATGTATTTTTGAGGAAAATGTTGAAAAATGTACTAATAAACAATAATTGTTATCCTACACAAGTCGCTCAGGAAGCTTGCACGAACCAATCACATATGCGTAACGAATAAGCGACACTAGCGCCGACCTAGCGGATTTCGGTTGTCCTAAAGCCGCTTGCACCGCCTTAAAGTGGAATTAACATTTTTTTTCTCGAGGAGAAATGCTCTCATGCACCATCAGGGAGGAGAACGGTGCACTCCCCGGTGTGTGGGATTCGCACCCAACTAAAACCCCCCGCCTCAGGCTTTTGAACACTTCGGAATCACCTATTAAGGCATGAACCTCAAAGTGGAGCCTCGTATTTAAAGCTCAATGAACTTCAACTCCGATTTAGCCTTCTGAGGGAAGATCCAGGATGTTACGGATCTTCAAGTTTTATTTCTCTTGAGAACTTTCTCCACGAAGGACGTGATGAGAGTCCAGTTCTCAAGAGATGTCACCATTTTTTCTACTGCGGTCTCCGGCGTAAATTCACCGATCTCCAGCAGAAGCTGCCTCCTTAGAACTGCCCACCGGTCACACTGGAAGAACGTATGAAAAGCGTCATCGTGAACACCGTCCCCGTAAATACAAGCCGGACTGTCCACTTTGGCCATCTTGTGAAGATAGGCTCGGAACAACCCATGTCCGGTGAGGAAAGTGGAATTAACATTAACATATATATCTTTAATACTGATAATGATATTAGGGTCTTACGAAAAATATAATTTTTATGGTTATTATTATGATTTTTAAGATAAAGACCAGTTCTTTCAGGCTGCTTAACAAGAATATGTTTGAAATGATTTTATGATCTCTTTGGAACGTATTCTTAAATATTTGTCGTTAAAAGCATGTTATTTCGCAATATGTTTATTATTTTCAAATTAAGCCGTCTCACATGTGTCATCATTAATCGAAAATTAGCAATTAGACACAGCATCTGATAACTAACCTAGTTACCATCTTATAAAAATAATAATATTGCCAAAGTACAGAAACTATAATGTCAAATTTTGTCGAGTTAAATTTTAACATTATGATAGGAAAAAATAAAATTGTAGGGATTTATAATAGATTATTTACGATTAACATATCTAGGGTGTCTCAAATTAGATACAAATTAAGAATTAATAATGTTAAACCACTAAAACTGGGTACATTCGAAAGTTATATGAATCCGTAACATTGTGCTTTATGTTCAAATACAACCAAAAGAAATCCATACAGCTTTAATAATGTTAATATACGATATTGATTGAAGATTGTAGACGATATAAAAATGATTTAAAGTTTCAAACCATGTATATAATAGACTAGCTGACCCGGCGAACTTCGTAACGCCTAACAGAAAATACATGTTAACTTTAGGATTGGCCATGTTCTGAAGTCAAATAGCATTGCGGCTTCGTTGTGAAAGCTTTAAATATTCAACAGCTGATTATTATAATCCTAATATGTACAGAAAATGTAATAAATCACACAGAAAATAAAAAGTATATAAATACGGTACATAATTCCCGTAAACCATTAATGTGGCAAATAATGCTGTTCATTTTGTACAGCACATATTTAATTCATAGTTTTACATTAATGAATTATTGATATGGCATTGGATTAAAGCATATTGCTAACGGAGAGTAAACCAACACCTGTTTTAAGAAACCAAATGTTTTGATTTTAGAAAATTTATAAACAAACTTAGTCCCCATACGGTTAACATTAGAAATTTAAAACGCTATAAAATGGAAACTAATTGAATTTATGGAAACTGAATATGCCTAAAGCATGACCGGAGCAGAGATGAATCCAAAAAATCAAAGATCATTAAAATCGGTCCAGCCGTTCTCGAGTTATAATGCGTGTAACTAGCACGACTTTGTTTTATATATTTAGATGATTAAAAAAGAAGCAAATTCGTTAACACACCTATTACACTAAAGGGCGATAGACAAGTAAACGTAATACAAAAAGTTATTCGTACAAAAAAGTAAAAAGTATTGTTTGTGATTATAATATGTTTAGTTATTTTACCGTTTATACGACGAAACCCCGAATTGTGACTTACTTCAATTATTTCTGTCTCTGTGAAAACGAAAGCACAAACAGATATGAAACTTATTCTCCTTATTCTATACCTTTTGGAGAAGGTTTTGTTTTTTTAACTGATCAACGTACTTTGATAAAAAAAATTGCTCACGAAACTTCCGGGTTTGAGTATTATTAGACATATTTACATTATAAATTTCCCAAACATGTAACCCATAACGTGATATAATAGAAAGAAATAACCATCGGGTCACTTGGTAATTGGCACGCTATAAAAAATTGCAGATGTATTTATGAAGAGACTTAATTAGCTTTTACTCTTAGGTTTTATTATTTTTTACAATTAGCCTATGTGTATGTGCAAGGTAATGACAAAATTAAGAATTTAAGATAATGAAGCTCTATAATAGAATTCATTTAGTAGATTTATAAGTTACTATTTAACGTAAATTTGGTAAGTTAGAAAATAATAAAACATATATGTATTAAAAGGTGATAAATATTTTAGTTCTCGCAGGAATGTTGTGGCGTTGCGGCTGCATATACACAGGACCGCGGGTGCCGACGGTGGGAGGACCGATGCCGCTAGATGTCGAAAGAGATTCATTTCTCTACCCTGTCGAAGTCCTTGTAAAACCCATTGCCGACCCATCAAATGGATCTCGAGCATGGTCACTTACATCTCAGGGGCAAAAAATTGTTCTCCATAATTTTTGATTAAGATATTTGTGTAACTAGAGCGCAAATGAAAGCTTATATTGAACGAGAGCTTCATACGGCAGCACAAAACGTCAGCTGAGTGTTGCCAGAACTTCGAGGGCTGCCATGACAGTTTGCACTCGTATTACACAAAAATGTTTCCTACAATAAAAAAGTCATTTAGGATATGTTCATTGCGCCAAACCGGAAGGTAGTGTTGTAGGAACGACTACCATCAGCTGACTCAGAGCTTAGCGCATGCTATTGGTTAGTTTCATATAGATTTGGATCGGCCGATTACTTATCCGCCCTATGGTTGATATGTTCTCATATCCACCCTATTGCGGATATGTACAACTCGTACATTCTGCTATCAGTGCGAAATATGCCTGTTATCGTGCGGTTTTAGGAAAAATACATTTGGCATATTCATTATAGTAAAGATATTTGTTTCTTTTTCTAAATCGATTTTGACAAAGAAGGAATAAGTAGGCAAGAATTTATGCAAGAGGCAATATTATGGCAGTATTAATACTAGAAAATATTATAGTAAAAAATAATAAGTAAAAATAATAAATATTATTATTATTTACATAATAATATATAAAAATAAATTTAATTGTATAAAACACTTATACATAGAAAAAAATGGTATGAAATGGTAAATGGTGGCTATTGATGATTAATTGTTAATATTTTTTACAGTAAGCATGTTTAATTGCTCACTAGTCTCGAGATAATATAAAAAATATAAATTTACGATGTTATAGCTCCATAACCGACTCCATTTTGCAGGTATATGTGTTCCTGCTATAGCAAGTTTAGTGCAATAAAATATATTAAAACAACATCTATATTAAAAGCTGATAAAGATTTTAGTTCTCGCAGGTAAATTGTGGCGCTATATATACAGGACCTCGGTTGATACCACTGGGAGGACCGATGTTACTAGATGTCGAAAGAGATTAGTTTCTCTACCACGACTATAATAATATAACTGCATAGCCGGCCCAGTACATTTAGCTTGTGCATGACTACTTACATCTCTGTAGCAAATATTGTTCTCCTTAATTTTGTAAGGTTCTTTTCATACGAATGATATAAAGTAGACAATGATACATTGTGGGTATAAAGTGATTAGGTATAATACAAAGTTGTAAAGGTTAAAACATTACTTTATGTTGGAAGTGTTCATAAAACTCAAAAAAATAAAAATGTTCATACATTGTTCAAGCTAAAGTAATCAATGTAGTACACAGAAAGTTGAGATGTTACTACTGTACAGTACAGTGCAGCTGAGAGATTTAGACCTATGTCTCTGACACACTCTACTGGATGCTCTTTTCAACAATTAATTAGTCAAATTGAGAAAAAATAACAAATTGTGAACATGATATCGCTTCTTGAGTGGTTTAAGTACCCACTTCAATTTTCTAAAGTCATTTTTGTTATATCTTAAGAAATCCTGAAAGAATCCAAAGTAGCAGGGAAAAGGAAACAGCTTTTTGACAACTGCCTAGCACCCACCGAAGGTCGTAATCCTAAGTACCTGGTGACCGAGCTTTGCTCGGATAGAATAAGACATGTATTTTACAAGTTAGTTAGCAAAATTAAAACAAATTTACTGCTCAATGAAAACATTTATGTGGTTTAAATAAAACCTTTTTAATACCCCTTAATTAATATGGCATAAATAATGACCAAATATATAGCCCTCGGGTGGGGATCGATCACGCGACCTTGCATACGTGAGATCTAAGCGCTTAAGCTACGGCGTCAGCCGATTTCGCGTCGTCGTTTAAGAGTTTTTGGCCAACCTCAATTAATTGTTTTAGCTAACCTTATACTGAATTTAAATGTCCATACTGTTTGTTATTATTATCCTGTGATCAACTGATTTTGTTAGAAACGGAATGAGGATTGAAAAGCAAAAGATAAATTTAATTTACACCAATTATTTGGTTTGTTACAGTAGCTTCAAGCAATACAACGAATACGTTTTCTATCAAAACACGAAAGATTTTGGAAATACTCTTTCCTGCTTTTATTTCGCACAGTTATGTTACCCTAAAGTTTTTAAAAATTGTTTAGTAACCTGATAATTTTACATTTATTACATACATAAAATAAATATTTATGAAAAACCTCTATGCACATATTGTTCTTTGCCGTCTTCAATCAAGAACTGTCAAACGTTTACAAACAGATGTTTTGGTTTGCATTGTTTACATTTGATTCTCCATAAGCGTAATGTTAAATTTTTAGGTTTTAAACTTAATATTACAGTAAAACACGAATTTTCCTGGACATTAGACCTATCTAGAACTTATTTTCTACTCGGAAATTAGTTATTTCCAAAATTTAAAGAAATTCCTCGGTGCCGTTTTCGAGATCCGTGTGCAAATATATATATATATACAAACCTTGCTCGTATTATAGTATTGGATTAGCTCTCGACCGCGGCCTTTTGGCAACTACGGATTCATCCCAAAATTCCCCGTTTTCTCCCTGAAAATACCTGCCTCATTGTTTAATCCCAAAATTATCACTTTTATTCCTTAAAGTCCCTCCTCACCCCGTAATCACCGAAATCAGGAGATGTAAGAGCGAGATGGGTGATGGGGTAGAATTCTTAGGACGACTTTAAAACAAAAAGAAAAATCACAACTAAATTTGATTAGGTTAGGTTAAATTTAGGTCAAGTTAGAAAATATTAATAGATAATTCTTTCCTCCAGAGTATATGGGTTTAAATAAGACCGATACAATTCAAAATATTGTACCGCTAAAAATTGTTCAAACTAGACAACAGACAGTTCTTAGAAGGTTATTAATACTTAGTAATACTGTACTTAAAAGGAATGGGGTATCATGCCTTGTGCTGTGTTATTCTTTGTCTGTCTTCGCCCGCCGCCTCCCCTCTCGCCCTTCTCTAGCGCGCTTTCCCCTCACCCTCAACCCCGCCTGGCACGAACGAAATACCTAAAATCCCCGCTAGGGAGGATGGCAGTTACCAAAGTTCTGGGTCACGGGTTTTAACACTTTCATGGGCCCCTGCGATGACGAATGGGATAGGCGCAGTGGCCAAAAGTCCTAGACTCCAAGGAAAAGTCACTTCCCTTATCTTTAAATGTGAATCACATTGAGCTAGAAAACAAGGGTATTTGGAGTCTCTGAAATAGATTTCTCTGATATTTAATCAAACAAATCGCACTCACTCATCCTTTATTCATCTTCACCTCATAACAACAGGATGCGTAGATGTCTCGTGCACCGTTTCATACTCATACATACTTTGAGTGATGAGTTCTTGTACTATCAATGTCTTCCAATCGAATTCCAATCCAAGACGTCCTTTGTAAATGCAGTATTTTTCTAATTGGACTCGACGTTCCGCCTTCCAAGGGAAACTAGACTGCGATTGGATTCGGGTCAAATCATTTCAAACTGTTTAAACCGTTGTTTCCCACTCAAGAAAAACCAGGAACAAATGATGCGGTGTTTTCCTCCTCCCTACCATATCTAATTGGAGCTACTTTCTGCTATTATTGTAGAGTGAAGCATGTGTAAAAGGTTATTAGAAATTTTGTTTAACTAATGATTTAAATAATTACGTGAACTATTTTTTATTGTTGAATAGCTGTCATTAATTGTCATGGTTGATTCAATAATAATCTTTTATTTTTATTTCCGAACTAAAATCCAAGATGGTGGCACTATGGGATCGTGTCGTATCCTGTAATCCAGCTACTTGGAGGTCACGAATTGTTGATAGTTGTGAGCGATGGTCGGTGGGTGTAGTATTCTCTTGTGTGGATTAACGTCCCTATTGAATATTACGTTAATCCAAAAAGACTGCCCTAATAATTACACCAGTTCGTAATTCAAAGGCCGTGGTTCGGATTCCATGTTAAACTGTAGGTCCCTTTGTTGCCATCGGCTGTTGCGGAGCTATTAATTAACAGTCCTGTCTAAGAAACATGTCAGCCTTAGTCAGTAACAAGACTAGATCGCACCACAATCATCTTTTTCGATCATCACTTTCAATCCTCATTCATATTTGGCTTAAAATAACTACCTTGAGCTAGTTTCGCCATTTCAATGATCTAATCTAATCTAAAACACTTCTAAGTCTATATGCATTTTTCTGGTTGCTAGGTGGTAAGACACCCTCCGCCTCCTCTGTCGGGGACCTCAGGACCCGGGTCACGTCCTCAGTGGCCGCCTCTGAATACAATTCTGTCTCTTGGGCATGCGAGTCTGTTGCCAGGCGCGCATTTTGATTCCCTTCCCGACAGTACCCGCCGCTCCGTGCTGAATTATTGATCAAATTACCTCCTTGACCATATTATTTGTTTATACATTCAGGAAATAATTAAATTTCACTTTTATATTTCTTAATTTCTTTGTGTCTTGCTGAATTTAAGTTATACACATACAGTACCAAAGTCCGATGAAAGCCAAAAAGAATGAAAAGACGTTATTAGATAGAACAAAAGTAGTATGAACAGTTTTCACATGATCTATTTCAAGCGTGACCTTCAGAACTTAAAGATGTTTTCAATGTTCCAGCCTAGAAAGGTTCTGACGAGTCTTCAATATTCAAAGCCTGGTCACTTTTTTGATTTGGCTAAGCTGAAACAGTTTGTGAAAAGAGGAGCTATTTTTCTAACAAAGTCAACTTCCACCTTCTCATTACGTAAAGGAAGAAATTCGTAAGGAGGTAAAAAAGAAAGAACATAAGTCCAAGCATAAAACAAAACGAGTACGAACAGTTTGCACATTGTATCCTTGAAGTATGAACTTCATAATTTGGAGATGTATTAAATTTTTACACTTAAAATAAGTAAATTTATACATAGTTTTAATTTAATTAAGAGTTCTTTAGCTTCTATATTCAGAGTACGACTCTTTTTGAGTTGGTAAAGCTGAAGCGATTTGTGAAAAGAGAGGAGCTTTTATAACAAAGTAAATGGTCCATTTCCACCTTTCCTCTACAGTCCTTAACCGTCTTCACAGTACTGGGGACTCAAATATATTCATGCATAACTCTCCCCATAACCTCTTACTTGAGTTTCTCTTGAAGAAATTACTCTAACTGCTGAACGGTAAAGCTCTCTTGGTACGGAAATTTCGAACGTTCGTGAAGCGGAAATGGAAGAACGCGTAATTGAGTATTTAAATTTTATTGGTGTAAACCAACTATAAAGATCCTGGGATAAGAGGCATTACGGGGTAGGTTTCCTGGAAGTTACGGTAGTTTTAAAGAAACACTAATTTTTATGGGAGACATAGCGTTCGAGACTAATAGTAAAACAAACTTGTAATTTATACTTTGAAGTTGTGATTAGTGGTTACCTCCCTCCCGGAGCTAATCAGCTCGAGGTAATATTTCTCTCTGATTCTTTCCCTCTGAAAATAGTTGAAACAACACATTTCGTTGTGGTTATAATCCAATATTATTTCTGATGGGTTTTAAAATGTTCCCAGGGTGTTTCAGGGTCATTCAAATCAATACAGATCTTTAATAATTTGAAAAAAAGTTTTGATGTCAAGTTAATATATATTTTATTCATCTCCAATTTAAGATGTTTTTTTTTAATTCCAAACTTTAGAATTGTTTGTTGTGTTCTACAACGGGCAAATCGTATTCCGTACGATAATTAATCTTTGTGGTGATGTTAATATAATGAAACATTTGAGTATAATAAGGCAATTGAGTGAGAAATTAAAGGTGGATTCTTTTAGGTGATTAATTAGAAATACTATTGAAACATTTGGGGAAGTGCAGTAGGTATAGCCAAGTAACTCAGTCTCTAAATTTTAACTTTTAAATTCCATCAGAGAGTTACTTTCAAGAGCTACTTCATTGCTGGTTTCGGTCCAGCAATGATAGTACTGGACAGGGGAGACAAGGCATTCAGGGCCAAATTAATTATTTATTCAGGTGAAATATTGATTTGGAATAATTCATTCAGGAATCACAGATTGGATATTATACTTTATACTATTAACTGAAATAGCAATCCTGCCACAAAGTAGGTATTTTAAGCAAAATATGAATGAGGGTTGAGTGTAAGATGATTGTGGCGCGATCTTGTAGTCTTGTTACTGACTATTTCTGACACATTCCTTAGACAAAACTGTTAATTAATAGCCCAAAAATCAATGGCATATCTAAGAGACCTACAGTTTAACGTTTAGTCCGAACCACAGCCCCTGAATTACGAACTGATCTAATTATGAGGATGGTATTTGCGGATTAACGTAGTATCCGATAGTGAGGACCTTAATACACTTAAGAAAAAATGCACCCACTATAGATCATTACTGGATGGAAGAAACAGAATACAAGATCCAGACCCGCGTCACGGTGTTTACAAACTAGAAGATCCTTTTGTGCTGGAAGCTGTGTATCCGACGAGGAAGAATAGGAGCAATAACTCATCCCATGGCGCGGGTCCAGAGTTTCATCCTGGTTTATTTACTTAAATAACTTGCCTGGCAAACATAAAGCAAGGCAATTACTCTTAGAATCAGTTGTTTCCGTTCTTTGCGTGGAAAAGTTGAAAGTTTTTTTATATTTGAGTTGTTTTCTCTTTGTAAGAATGATGGCTTAGATTCATTGGGAAATTTTTTATTTAAAAATTGTATTATCGCCCTTTGGGAAGTAGGTTAGATCATGGATATGTCTAAAGGGAATGTTTTCAGTTCATCTAAACAGCGTCGTTATAGCCATATGACGTCACTGTTTCAAATTTTGGTCTCGCAAATTGCCAACACCCCCAGAGCTAAAACATATCCAGGATCAAAAGAGACTAGTAACATCGCAATTTTTGTACATATCATTTTTAAATTCACATATAAATAAGTAATAGATTATCTCCTGACCTGAATTGTGACTGATTAGCACCAGTAGATAAAATAAATGGTATTAGTGGACTGACAAATACTTTCTCCCTTAGGCAAATTTTAAAACGACTATCTGTAATAAAACTATCATATTCTTTATTGTTTATTTAGATATAATTTAATCATTTGTTGTTCGAAAAACAGTTTCTGAAAATAGCTACAATGGAAAGAATGTTAAATTTATTGCTAGAATGGGTTTTGTTGGGTGATGTGACCTTACGCTGCATACCAAGCTTCATGGAAAACGGTTGGGAAATAAGAAAGAAATTGATTTTTTTATTCTCCATTAGAATAACACACACGCAGACAGACATAATGTTCAAACTCACTTTTTGGATTCAGGGGACCCCGGATCGGGTATATCCAATCTCAACTCAAATTCGAAAATTTTTACGATAACAATACTTCTCCATATATTATGTGTATTAGGGGAGAAAGTAAAAAATAACTCAACTCAACTTAATATTTTATATTCTAATCACAGTAATCAAAATCAATATCTGCTATGTGATCCAATATATCTTTGAATGAAGAAAAAAATTCAAAAACTTTAATAAACTGTAATAATTATTGATTTATCTTGTAATATGTTAACTTCCAAGAGTATAACAATAAAAAGGTTGCGTTTATATACAGCCTTATTCTTGATTCCTTATGATGATTTTTTAAGTTAAAAATAAGAGAATATTCAGAAATTTCCTAGACATAAATTTACGATTGGTTGTAATTCTCTTATTTCTCCTAAAACCAAATACAAATTTTAAAATTCCCTCACACCTCATAAATGAACAACTTTTAACTATAAAAATTTTAAATAATAAAATGCACAAAATTACATTTCATTTGTCAATATTTATACGTCGTAATCAAGGGGCGAATAGTTAAAAATAAAATAATAATCAAGATATTGAACGTATCAAGTACGCTAGTTTTTTTCTCGTCCATAAAGAAATAAAATTTTTCATTCTTGTTTGGTCTTGATTGTTTGGTAAACTGTAAATATTAGTTTTTACAGTTCAAAAATCAAATATTTATATTTTTACAAAGGTCTGCCTTTCTTTACCAATGCTTCTCGAAAAGACCGGAACTGAATGAAGACACCGTGTGAGATTTGGCAAGGCACAATGATCGTAGCAAAGGCAAAAGAAGAAGGAAGAATGACGTCATCGGTCACCGACCCCTGATGTAACGAGTCAGCTGTTGCACAAGTGATACAAGGTAACCTTTCGCCGCTACTACGGTACTACCACTACCACGGCACACCGTACAGCTGACAGCGCCGGCCGGCACCTTCCACCAGGCTTACCATTCTGACAACTAAATAACTGTTGACATTTTTTAATAGATGACTGCTTCTTTTAAATTTAACAACATTCAATAGTGCGGACGTTAATCCACACAAGAGAACACCACATCCACCGACCATCTCTTTCACAACTATCCACAATTCGTGACCTCCAAGTAGCTGGATTACAGGACGTCGCCAACGTCCCAGTCAAATATGACTACAAGATCGCGCCACAATCGTCTTACACTCATTCCTAATTCAAACTTGGCTTAAAATATTTAACTCAGAGGTCACAATTTTAGTAAAAAGTATGAAATAGTTTTAATTTAATTGATGACATTTCTGATTACACCTAACATTTCCAGATCCTCCACAGTGTTTTTCTGTTCTAGCTTGAGGGGACATCAGGGCAATCGTCTTGCCCTTCCCATGAGACCTTCACAGCCTCTAGACAGTTTTACGGTATTATACTAGTACATCTAATGCCACTTGACCCCTCTGGGAGCCCAAGACGCCCTGCCACGACGAAGCAGCCTCCAAGCCAGCACCTCCCCGAGGTCTACGGCCTGTTTCCCCACCGGGGGTCGACGGACTCGGAACAGAGTCAAGGGTAGTGGTTGCGCCACAGGACGTCGAACTCTCCAAGGTTCGCGCGGTGAAAGCCTGTTCATTATCGAGTGGAGCAACTTGGCCGCGGGACTTTCGCTGGGCGTAGACCAGCACCTCCTCTAAATCGCCAAATTTGTTATCATTTAATTCCCGGTCACGACTCCTGACTGGCTCTTGGAGGGGTTCTCGCACAAATCTGTGGACACGAAGGTCTCGACCTTTGTGAGGCGATACCTTTCCCCGGGCATGTGCTGTTAATGTTGTACTTTACATGTGTACAAGGTTTGCTCACATGATACATGGTGAAGAATCTGTGGGTGGAATAGAAATATTCCTTAATATCCTACGAGAGACTCGGAGAGTAAATAAATAATATGGGGTTTCGTCAATCTATAAAAATAAAAATTGGAGTTTTGTTTCTATCATGTAACTTTTTTTGTTGAATTATTATATGTTTGGTTATTTTTACGTTTTATACCATAAAAAGTCCTCTTTTAATTCTGTCTGTTCAACTCTAACGCTAATCAAAGTATTTTTATAACGCTTCTCAGTGAAAACATAATTACCAAAATTACAATTTTGAGGAATTTTAGACGCATAAAATAAATAAATGTTTGCATTTGCTTCCCTTTGGAAAATAGGTTATATCATTGTTATGTCTTATGGGAATGATTCCGGTTCACCTAAACAGCTGTTATTATAACCAAACTATGACGTCACTAACTAAATGACGTCACTATTCAAATTTTAGTAGTGCAAATTTACAACACGCCATAGAGCTAAGTCATGTATCTGTCAAAAAATAAAGAAAAGGTTTTTCGAAACATGATCTATGAAAATGATTTAATGAACGAAATAAGCATCAGATGTAAAATTAAAATCAATATTACTTTGCATGCATTAATTATTGATTTTAAATCTATTTGAAAATATATTATACTAATAAGCCATAGTCTGTAAAAATACTACAAGATGGTCACAATAATCTTACACTTATTTCTCATTCACACGTGGCTTAAAATGTCTACCTGCCCAAATTCTAGGTCACCAGAAAGGTAATATAGTAAGACGATTAAATATAAAGAAGAGTTAGCTTTTGAAGATTCAAAAGATAAATTAATATAATTTTATTTTAAACTGGCATTATGCCCGCCATTTGTACGGGTTTTAGGATTCAGTAAAAGAAGAAATATTGTAATACCAAAGTCTAAACCTAAAATCCTAAACAAATCAGTACTAAGAAAATAAATAAATACCCAGCTTTATTATACAGTATTACTTTACAACTAGATATATTAGAACATTTAGACCATTGTTTTTTTGTTTCTTTTAAATCATTGAACTATTAAGACAGCTGATTATTACCAGTAGGGGGGTCATTGATAATTGAACGAAAAATTACTATTACTCTATTATCCCTTAAAAATTGGGGGTTTAAATTATCGTTATTTACTTTTAAATGGGCGGCGGAGAATTTCTTGCATTGAAAACCCTTCTCTGGAATGTAGTGAATGCATGATATAAATTTCATTATAATCAGTTCTCTCGTTTTTTTCAGAGAAGACGGCGTAAAACGCCTCCTGGAGCGTCACAGACAAACATACACAAAATGAGATAAGACTTGTTTCGACTTCTCTATCGCATGAAACGAAAAAACAACAGAAAAATGAATAACTCTGAGCAATGTACAGACAAATCTCTAATTTTATTTATGTAGATTTACGTTTTTCACGCATTTGTTTACATATCCTACATTTCGGTCACGGGCCTACATCCTTGTTTCCTCTGATATTTGTGGGTTAGTTACAACTGGGGAAAAAAATTATCAGATTAAGGGCAAATTTATTTATTTGAACCAAGGTTACTCGAAGACCTCGCATGACAAGAGAGTCAATTTAATTAAACATAAAATATGTATGAAATCATAAAAACATGACTAAGCGTAATCTGGTTGATCAGGTTAGCTGCCTTCAAGGTGTGTCGTAAGGAAAACACTCCCGCCAAGATGTATGAGTTGTGGAAAAGCGCGCCAAAACGTGTAACCAAGGTGAACTCGTGACATTTGCTACAACACTGGAACGGTGGAACTGGAACTGGTTTCGAGTAGTAACTAGTAACTGTCACTCATTCATTGTATCGTGGCCAACACAACGATTAACCGGTTTATGTTCAATTGTTAAAGAATATTTATCGCCTGTTTACATTGTCTGTCCTTGGTTTCCGTTTAGAATATGTTAAGTCTTGGCTATATGACGGATTAAATTTTATGATGTTGACTTTGTATCTATAAACTGTCTTGAGATTTATAAGGACTAACGATAACAGAAGGGATTGAATCGTATTTAAAAGATTTACTTACAAATAAGTAATTTCGTTTTTTGTTAGCATCAATAGTACTGTAGATAAATAATCGTGGTTTTTATAAGTTACTAGCTGACCTCGCGAACATCGTAACGCCTAACAGTGAATACATGTTATTTTTAAGATTGGCTATGTTCTGAGGTGGAATAGCATTACGGCTTCGCTGTGTAGATATTATGGGTCGCAACATAGTGAATAACAATACTGAAACGATATGACATATTAATAACATTACCACAAAATAAATAAATCTGAGTGGATTAATTCACAATTTTCCAATCCAAACCAAACCAAACTGTAATACGGCTTTTATAGGAAATATATACAATATCTGATTATTACAATACACTTAATATATGTAAACACTGTACTTATTTTTTATTTTGCCAACATATGACATTTAATTAGACAGAAAATATAAAATATAAGTACCTAATCCCCAAAAAAACGTTAACTATTAACGGGCCGAATAAAGCTGTTCATTTTGTACAGCACATATTTAATTCATGGTTTTAAATTAATGAATGATTCAGAAGGTATTGCATAGTAAAGCATATTGTTAATGGAAAGTAACCCAACAGCTGTAGCCTAAGACATCAAATGTTTTGATTGTAGAAAATTGTAAATAAACTTAGTCCCCATAAGGTTAATATAAGTCCCCCACAATTTAAAACGCAATAAAATGGAAACTTATGGAGCTTTCGAAATTGTTTCACTGAAATCTTCCCGGACACATAATATAGAGCAATTTCTTAAAATGTCATGGCAATGGATGAGTAATTTGGCAACGCATAAAGGACATACATTCATTTATATATATAGATAAATGAACATAAATTAAACATTAGCATTCTTGAACAGCTGGTTGTATTGCAATCGGCAGCCTATCGTGAATACAAATCTGTCTGAATATTAAGTAACAAATGAACTGGTTATTTAATACGTTAGTTAATAAAATAGAAAAATGTAAACTCAATACAGATCTAATCCAAAGTTGTATAGTTATAGTTATTTTAATTTGTTTTTAATACGTTGATTGTACTGTTTTAGTATTATTTTTAGATCAATTTACATCGCATCATATTAAAATGTTCAAGGGGAACTTGCAGGGTCAACAGAGTAAGATGACGTTTATTTTATTATATATGAAATATTAACCTAAGGGTCTGCTGGAGTGTCAAAATATTTCGTTATAGCCCAATAGGAACAATGTTAATTATGTGACAATATTACTAGTTACATATTACATGGTTAAAAGATGGTTGAAAGTCAAATTAGTGGTTAAGTCAAGGGAATTTTATTATTATTTTTTCTGGGAAAACATAATTACCACGTAATTATATTCGATAATTAACCATGAATCATTTATTTTTTATATAAAGTAATTCCCAAGATAACTTTATCTTTAATTTTATACCCCAACTATATTGTTATGTCAATCGAGTTACCACTAATACAATACTGACACGAAATTAAAATTGTTCATATAGGAAATAATTCAAGATGGTGGGTATACTGAAGACTTTTTATGTATTCTCTTTTGGCATGGAATATGTCTTAGCTTTGGCGGGAGGGGTTGTTGGCGATTTGTAAGATCGAAATTATGTAAGAGGTTTCTATAGAAACTACCTATTGAATTTTTAATATAAAATAATAAGAACAGCTGTTTAGATGAAGTGAAAACATTATCTGTAGACGTATCTATGAACTAACCTATTTCCCACAGGGAAGTAAATACTGAAATCTTTTTCATGAAATGCAACAGATTAACTTTCTGCAAGTAACCACTAGGTATTATAGATCTCACGAACATAATAAAACTTATAAATTATCGTATTTATTTTACACTATTTAAGCCATAGAAAACTCATATATTTAAACATATTTCGCTCAGTAATAGTAGACATTTATATGACATATTAGTACACAATATTCCCAGAATTGAGATATATATATAATATTATAAATTTTACCACCCAAATGACCTGGGTCGTACTAGAGTGTAATTTTGATATATTGAATTTATAAACATTTTTAACAAAAACCACTGAAAACTTCGGTCCTTCTAAAAATATACCATTCAATTTCATATTATTTAAATTGTATAAAAAGCCACAATAGACTTGCATGTGAATATAAAGAGCTCTCCTTAAGCCCTGAACTAACAAGACGCTCGTGAACAAGCGAGTGTTAAAGTGGGACAATTGTGTTATTATGCGTTAGCGCCCCGAGTTACGCATTATGCCGCCAGATGGCAGTGTTTGCTTTTTGTGAAACTCGTGTTTTACTTGGCGGGGCGTCGACCCCGATCCTTCCCATGTGTTTGGCAGTCAAGACAGTACAAGACTCAACCGCTAGAGGGCGTTGGCAGCATCATACACAGTTGTTGTTTGTGATATCGAGAAACTTTTGATATTAGGTAGAAATAACGGTATCATATGTGCTACGTTCCTAGACACGTGGGTGAGAAAAAATGGGAAAAAATATTGTTTAAATAAAATTGAATTTATTTTAAAGTATGGCCAGGAACTCACCACATCGACTAGTCACGCCAGTTGCACAACAAATAAATAAGTGAATATATATTGTCAAAAATCAGTTTAACTTATTTAAGGTTATTCAAATATTTATTTGATTATCTATTACACATAGGTTCACTACACACCTCAATATGAATTTGACTGGGATGGTGGCGTCATCCTGTAATCCAGCTACTTGGAGGTCACGAATTGTGGATAGTTGTGAGCGATGGTCGGTGGGTGTGGTGTTTTCTTGTGTGGATTAACGTCCCCATTGAATACTACGTTAATCCGCAAAGACCATCCTTCCTCATAATTAGACCAATTCGTAATTCAGAGGCCGTGGTTCGGATTCCACGGTAAGCTGTAGGTCCCTTAAGTTGCCATCGGCTGTTGGGCTATTAATTAACAGTCCTGTCAAAGGAACATGTCAGCCTTAGTCAGTAACAAGACTACAAGATCGCGCCACAGTCATCTTACATTCAATCCTCATTCATACTTGGCTTAAAATACCTACCTTGTTGTATGGTCGCCATTTCAAATAATCCAATCTAATCTAGTGTTTTTTTTTCGGAAACGAAGTATCGAAATCAGGTATAGCCACTTCTACAACTTACAACAACAATACCACATTTAAATACTAATAAATTAAATACTAAACACATTTTTGACCAAACGTCACGCACATATGTCATATATATAAATAAAACTAGAGTTGTGTCTGTAAATTTCTTATAAATATGATTTTTTTGTTATTTTTACGTTCCTCTGGAATTTAGAAAATGCATTAAATAAGTTTATTGAAATAAGTCATATTTATCAGTTCTCCCGTTTTTTTTGTTTTTTTTTAGAAGGCGCCGTAAAGTACCTCCTGGAGCGTCACAGACAGACAGAAAAACAAACAGATACAAATTGAGATAAGACTTGTTTCGGCTTCTCTAACGCACGAAAAGTAAATATAACTAAAAAATTAATAACTTTGACCAATGTACAGACAAAACTCTAATTTATTTATATAGATTATATCATAAATATGCTAGTGGCAGTCATAGCTGAATGGGTAGAGTACTGGCCTACCACCCAAAAAACCCGGGTTCAATTCCCGGTCATGACACATGAAATTTAATTTCTCAGACTGCCACCGTGCTTCGGAAGGCACGTTAAGCCGTTGGTCCCGGCTACATAAGTAGTCGTTAGGTCACGTTAGAGGCAGTAGTGCGACCTGAAAACTCTAACATTAGACCTTGGCCAGAAGGTTACACGGAACTTTACTTACTTACTTTGGCATGCTTTTTTAAGTTCTTCGTGAACCTTTTGCTTTTATCATGCAAGGTTCTTTTCAATAAGAAAAAAATGTATACTACATATAATGATTTTTTGAAAGCCACATTTTTGATCTGATAATCTGAAAAAATATGTCATTTTGGAGGTCGAATTTTTTGTAAATGTACCGAGACAGAATAGTTATCTTAAACACGTCACTTAAGAAGTTGCATGAAACAATCACATGCGTAACGAATAAGCGACACTACCGCCGACCTAGCGGATTTCAGTTGTCCCTTAACACCGCTCGCACCGCCCTTATATCATTTATTTACGAAATTTAAAAATCCCTCGTTTTTTTCCCTCAGGGAAATGCTATACTTCTCATAAGATTAAGCCCGATGTACTTCTTTCCCACGCTAGTCGAAAAATTTTTATATTTTTTTTTGTTTAAAATATTTAATATTTTTTTTTTTATGTGTGTTGTTTTGACGATGCTCCAAAAAACGGGTATTAGAGGTAGAGAGTGTATTCCTAAATGCCGGACGAGTGAAACCAGACATATCGGTCAATGGAAAACGGGTAGTGTTTTGTAATGGGGTTTTTTGCGTTTTTTTGTAAATTTTAAAAAAGTTCTAATTATATTTCACATTGAATAGCTTAAAAACTACCTAAGTTCCCTTAAAATTTTCCTTTTCTCAAACGGTTACCGAGTATATCTACAGTAGTGTATTGTGGGCTCCAATGTTAATCTTATGAGGATAGAAAAAATTATTTTCATATTAACAAAGGTTTAAACTTGATATTTAGCTTCTTGGTTGAGATCATCCATTTATGCTTAGACATAGTTTATGTGTTTATCATCAGCAACCACACTCTAATGTTAATATGGAAAATAGGCTCCTTAATTTATGGACGTTTGATGAATTGGTATAAATATTAAATAAAAATTATTTATGGTAGAATACACTTAGGTTCCACAGCAGAATGCAACTCTTCCATGTATTTTATGGAGAATACAAACAATCTCATGTTTATGGACAATTCATACAATTGTAATATTATTAGATTATTTATTATTTAATGTGAGTACGGATCTGTGCTATTTTATACTCTCAGCCCGCCCCACGGCTATACTTCATAACATCCATGATGTCGGGTCCGACCCCTCCCTCCCCTCCCCCTCCTCAACACCCCCGCTAGTTCGGGAACCTTTGCAAAGGTGTAATTTTTATTTACGACCTCTTAAAATTACACCTTTGGCCGGACGGTTTTGGGTGGTTTATGTGTTTGTTTTGGACCGATGCCTCCAAAACACGGGTATTACGACGGGTCAGAGGTGGATGGAATAATAAACCCGGCCCGGGAGGTGAAACGTGAGCAGATAGGACCAGCAACAGGACGCCGGAAATGGCGCTCCATACCTGGATATTTATGGTTGCTGATATTGTTTTTAAAGTGTTGTCTAAAAGTAAACTTACACGTGTGCTGTTCGCGAGTCATAAGAAACCTTTGACTAAGAATTACAGACGCTTTTGTAGCAACATTTTTCGTAGCAACCCTTATTACCTTTCTTTAACGGTAACCTCTACCCAGGTAGGTATTTTAAGCCAAGTATAAATGAGAAATGAGTGTAAACTGACTGTGGCGCGATCTTGTAGTCGTGTTACTGACTATGGCTGACATGTTCCTTAGACATGGCTGTTAATTAATAGCTCAACAGCCGATGACATCTAAGGGACCTATAGCTCAACGTGGAGTCCGAACCACTACTTCTGAATTACGAATTTTGAGGATGGTCTTCGCGGATTTACGTAGTATTCAATAGTGCGGATGTTAATCCTAACAAGAATATCACATCCACCAACCATAGCTCATAGCTATCCTACAATTAGTGAACTCCAAGTAGCTGTATTTCATAGCACAGGATTACTTCTAACCTCTGGAAGTTGCAGACAATTCAATACAATTTGTAATATTATTAGGAAGGAGAATAATGGGTACTAAAATATAAATTAGAAGGGAGAGGAGAAGTTCATAAATGAAGTTTCAACGGAGATGTAGAGTAGAGACTGCGGTCCGTCCCGGTCACACACAGCTATTAAAAAAGTATGTAATGCACTTTGTTGAATATATTTAGACAGTGGCAGATCCAGTTATAGTGTCAGAGGGGCGAGCTCATTCGCGGCCTAAGATCAAATATAAAACTTAACATTATTTATTTTACCTTTTTTTTAAATATAGATGTTTAGCGATCAAATTTAAATTAGTAGAAAAAGAAATCGTGTTACTGTTTTAAATTCTAAACATAACTGCAAAATTACTTTTATCGTGAGTGAACAGGTTTTTAATAGTCATTATTATTAAAATATTTATGACAGTACGTAATTCTTTGACTGCTCAATATTTCTTTCAACCTCTTAAAATCAGCATAGGAACGAGCCAGTTGCGGCAGTGCAGCCAAAACTGTCAGGCATCATCATATCGAAATACTCAGGGGGTGCGGAAGCCCCTTCTCCAGCATCCCTCAGGATTCACTGTGTTTAGATGCGATTTGTTAAATATATTAGATTAGAAGCAAACAGTAACGAATCCAATTTCTCTTCTCATAAATATACAGGGATAAAACAGAAATGTTTTACGTCAAGGTGTAAAGCCAGTTGGTGGAGTCAAAAGCTGCTCCAATATTGTCACCGCTTTCTAAACATTAAACCTCAGTTCGGCCACGCTTGAAATTGCCTTTTCTAAAATGGGCGACTGTCCAATGTTTAATGCACACGAAACCTCTGTTTGTATTAGATTTCAAATTAGTTCAAAGTTTAGCTAGAGAAATGTTTATGGAGATTACCAAGACCAGGGATGGACGAAGACGTGTCCTTTAATCCAGCTACTTAGAGGTCAGGAATTGTGGATTGTTATAGTGGATAGCGATTGTTGGTGGATGTGATATTGTCTGGTGTGGATTAAGCCTTGTACTATTGAATACTTCGTTTATCCGCAAAGACCATCCTAATAATTAGGCCAGGACTTAATTCAGAGCCAAAATTAATTGTAGTTTGAATCCCATAATGTTCGGTCCCTTAGATGACATTGGCTGTTAGGCTACTAATTTAAAGTCCTAGTCATTGACAGTCTTAGTAACAAGACTACAATGTCGCGGCACAATCATCTTACACACATTTCTCATCCTTAGTTGGCTTTAAATACATACCTGGGTGAAAGAAATACCTTAAAGCTCTTGTCGTTGCCTTTGAGTCTCCGTGACGAGTGGATGTGTTTTGTTTCTTATGTGTGTTAAGGTTAGTGAATGGTTTGTTTGTAAGTTTGGCTGATTTAAACTTTTATGTTTTAGTCCGGATTATGAATTGTGCTATGTTTTAGATACATTAATTCACCTGAGGACGGGATTCAGATTCCAGATTTCGAAACGTCGTGAAACTTTGTTTTTACATAAAATCGTGATGGAAAATGTCCGCAATAAAAATCTAAATAACCTTAAAGCTGTTGCAAATTTTCTCCTTTTAGTTCTCAATAGATCAATTTATTAGTGTATTTGCATAACTACATTACTAGAAAGTAATTAGGTTCAGTAATAAATCATTAGAAGAATAACTCGTTCAAACGATGACCTCACAATATAAAACGGCGAGAGATTTTCTTTTGTTGTTACGTTTCCGTTCAAAACGGTTTTCTATAACGGCGCGGTAGCTCAGCTGTATCGCGCTGGCCCAGTAGGTCAGAGGTCGCTAGTTCGAGACCAGTGGTCAGATCATGAGCGGTCACCTCTCAGCGTGTGTGACTCACGACGCTACGGAACATCGCTGCCTTAATACACCTCATAAGCAATTGGTCTAAGCTAATGGGCTGTTGAAGTGTGTTTAAAAAATCATTTCAATGTTATTACATTTCATCTATACATGCTTCCTTTAAAGCCAATATTAATTCACTAATTTTTTATAGATACGAGTACATTATTACTGTGTCCAGATGGCTTAAATCTTCATCTTTCAATGGTCATAGCTTTCATCATTAATGATAACAAACGTAATAATTTATTGCTTCAAAAATAGTCATCCAATGTCTTAAAATAACAACAAGAGAAACAATGTTAAATTGATGGAATTAGATGGGAGACCCTCTCACTTCCCCTACGGAGTAATACCGAGCTTTTTTTATTAAATTTTTGGAAGAAATTGATTTTTTCATATTCTCCATAAGAATAACATTGGGCGCTCTCAGACAACGTACTGCGTTTATCATAGACAGTAATTTTATCTTTTCTCTGGAACCGTTAGTTGTAGACAAATAATTTAAAATAATAATTTATTTATTTGTTATTCTGGTTTCAATGGTGGAAATCAAATTATACTTTACTTTTAGTGTTTTCGCAAAAAGCTTCAAAATTTGAATTGTTCACGTTTTATAAGGGGTGAACTACCTTTAAAGAGAAAAAAGAAACTCCTGGAGATACGGTGAATATATACGCACTGGGAACCTCATGAGCCTTACCATGAGACAGTAATAGCTTAGTCCCTATGGGAAATCCGCTTAAAAGGTACACGAATCGCGATATAAGGATAAAGGTAAATATAAGGATGGAAAGTTAGAATCACTTTAATAAACCACTCCATTTACATCCTTACCCTCAATTTTACGAAACACGAATACAGTCGCTAGATGCAAACAAGGCATTATCCACTTTGTAAAATTGTCTCTAATAATATAAAGTGCTCCACCTCCCCACCTCCTCCCATCACCCCCCCCCCACGGTGCACGAGGTAGTTACGTCAAAGGGCTGTGACGAGCGTTATTTTGAAACCCTCTCGCTTTGTAGCTCTTGGAAATCGCTTGATCAGAGCTGAAGCGCTCCAAATATACGGTTCGTCGTTTGGGGGATTAAAGATCCCCCAATTTTTATATTAGTGAAAGAACTCCTTTGAGGATACTGTATTATAAGATAAATTGTAAAGAAAAAGGTACTGATTTTGGGGTACAAAACCCCCCAAACTATCCGTTCCCATTGACCGATCTTGTCTGGTTTACGAACTCGTCCGAGCATTTGTAGGAATACACGTCTCTACCAAATTTGGTCTCGATCGGACCATTTTTACGAGAGTTATCGTGTTAACAGACACATATATATATACATATAAACATATATATATACATATATACATATATATATATATATATATATATAAATTTTGACGACTATTGTTTTTGGTCTCTGGGCACCTAAAGACGAAAAAATAACATGGTCCCGGGCTTAAGTCTTGCCATGAGACCTACGGTAATAGCTTCTTCCCTATGGGAAATTCGCTAAAAAATAGTAAAACAAAACGTAATATTCTTGGTTCAATCACTGTGACATAAGTAGAGTCCTATTTTGAGAATTTAGATGGGAATTTCCTAAAAAAATAATGTACTTCGAGGTTGCATAGCTTAAGCTGAGCCTGCCAATAGCAAAACAGAATAAAAAAAATTAAAAAGGGTGTTTACAAAATATTGGAAAATAATAATAAACAATAGTCAGAATGAACCATATTTAAGTTTTACCTTGAAGCTTTTATTGATTTCAATCCTAGTATAATCGTAAAAATTAATTTGAAACTCTCTCCGTCCAAATGTAGGATTTAGTCGCCCAGGTCAATAACATTTGTCCCTAATTCTCGCAAACAAATCTCATTAATCCTCATTCCTCATCTTCCAAGAATCTTTTTGGCACCAAGAGTCATAACGGGAGCCAAAACGCGATCGCAGGTAATTTAAAAAAGTAATTGAAACAGATAAGAGATTTTCGCGGAACGCTAAAGCAGTGCGGTACGCGCGAGCGGCACGCTGGCACTCTGGCCAAGGGGGTGCCGAGTGCCAACCACTTGACCGGAGTCACCCAGTCTCCCGCGGTCTGGGGGTGTGCCAGCACTTCCCAGAACTCCCGGGATCTTGACATTGCCAGGGCGAAGACGTAATGACCGGGAATAGCCGTAGTTCGCCGGTCCGCCGCTACGGTCATGTCGCGCTGTCATCGGTGCAACACTGCAAACTGCAACAACTGTACTCTACCACTCCACACACCGGCCATTCCAGATCTTAAATAGATCACTTGCGCTATTTCCATTTATATATTCCCGGGGAATACCTTGGCAGGAATGTAAATCTTGTGTCAAAACAGTCAAGGAGATCGTGGTTAATTTACTAACTCAGCAAAAAACACTTTTAAACTTGGAAGTAATTCTGGCAACATACGAATATAATTTAGTCAATAAACTAGCAGTAAGCCAGTATTTTGTACGGATTTTTTATAGTTTTTACATGACAAAATGTAAAACTGAAACATTAAACAAATAAATCTTCGGCTGAATTATCCAGCATTAATTTACAATTAGATAAATTTGACTTACGTTAGGATAATATTTTTATTATTCTGGGTTTCAAAACGTAAAAATAACCAAAAGTATAATATACCAAGCAATGTACAGACACTTAGGTACTAGATTTGCCCAATTGTTTAATAATGAGATGCTGAATGTGGTTTCGCTAAAAACAAAACTGATTTATCACTGGCTAAACCTTTCACTCCAACAAATGACATGTGTATCGGTCACGTTATACTTTCACCACGTGTTCCTAATGCCAATCTTCGTCATGATTCATCAACAAATCACTCTCTGATCTTTATCAAGATCAACTTGGACATCAATGAGTTCACAGCCTTGTATATCGCCACCTACATAAAGACGCCCCTTTCTGAATTAGGAGAGCCCTTCCTAAATTTGTAAAATTATAATTTTCAAAGTACAATTAGGGAAAAGGATTCCCCATTAAAGTTTACTTTAAGGGTTAGTTGGGTTCTTCATTAGGCCTATTTCCCACTCAATATTCATAAAATGTTGATGTGTTAAATTAAATGAGTGATTATCTAAATTCAAAATTTTCATATTAAAATTCTTTATTTACTCAAATATCTTGTCCAATGTACAGTGTACAAAGACAGGAGTATCGTCATAGTGGGAAAATACGCCCAAGTCTGAGTCTAACAGTAATCCATACAAACAAGATAAGAGTTTTGTCTGTACATTGCTCAGAGTTATTCATTGTTTAGTTATTTTTACGTTTCGTGCGTTAGAGAAACCGGAACAAGTCTTATCTCAATTTGTGTCTGTGCCGCTCCAGGAGGCATTTTTCTCCGTCTTCTCCGAAAAAACGGGAGAACTGATAAGAATGAATCTTATTTCGTGCATTTCTCCCAGAGAAGGTTTTTCAATGCTTGAAATCGTCCGTCGCAAGTTGTAAAGTAAATAACAAGCATTTAAATCGCACTTTTTATGCGATATTTTTCAATTTTAACAAATACAAAGAAGAAATAAAAAAACAACAATAAAACAAATAAAATTAAAACATAAAAATAAAAACATGAAACTAATAAAACTAAAATATGTATTTAAAATCGTATGATAAAACAAGCTCTAAACTATGGAAGGATAAAAGAATATAACCTTAGTTTATAAACAAACCTCACTATTAACTAATATGCAACTAAATAGTTTATCATTTTCCTATGTAAGAAGCATTTTTCATGCCATTACTACCTCGTGTGTTACTGCAGTACGAGCTCGCCCTTCGCTCTCCACCCTTCACGCTGGGGATGAGCCGCTATACGTCATATTCCGAGGCGAATGTTTACCGGAAGTGGGCGCACCGGAAGTGGGGGGTGGGCCGAGTGACGTGACCAAGTCTGACAAGTGACGGAGCTTGCTGAGATTGCAGGAACCAGGTCCAAGCGAGAGGTAATTTCCGACCTTCATTTCCCTACGTTATTTCCGGATGGTCTTGTATCACTTTAGGAAAATCGGGAAAACGGAAAACTCTTTCAGCCTAAAGAGGGAAATATATTCAACACTACTCGGAAATACTAAAGTTTAATTTCATGACACGAAATTATGTATGGCATGAGGGTGCCTTTTGGTAAGTATATATTTACTTATCGTTAATAGTAGATGTCAAAAATTGAGCTTTACAATTCGTCAAATTGGATTATTTGCCTTGTATACAAATTATATTAAGAGTTCAAAATCCAAAAAAGGTTTTTGGTACAATACTAAAGACTATGACTGATGTTGATGCCAACGTCACAATTAATACCGAATCCTAAATCGTAATTTTCTAAATCTCACATTTTCTTCTTTACCTCTTGAAGACAAATGTGCATCCAATAACATAAAAATACTTTTTGCTTGTATTTTTCAAAAGCGTTTCCCGGACCTCCCTATTCAATACCCCCAACAAATGATCTCTAACACCGCCCATGGACAAACCGCTATATATTTAATGAAAAAAAGTTATGAAATAAATGTTGCACAATAATAAAAGTTGTTTATTTTTATTTATGTATTGTAGATTAATAAAAACGGTTCTTAGACAACCTATGCCTTCTGAAATCCATCGTTGGCCAAATAATTTTAAAAAATTCAATTTTTTCAAGAGAAAGTCATTGGACATGCTAATGAAATTCTTGATAGAATAGTACGACAAATCAACTAAGATATTGAATTAGCTCTTTGTCGCAAGTTCAGGTAATAAAGATGACACATAAATAAACTTTAATTTTCCACTACCAGAGCTACATTTCATCGAATTTATTACACTTATTTTTCTTATTTATGAATGTGGATTATGAATATTCTCAATCGAAGTTTTAAATAGAGCTAGATTTCTAAATGAATATATCTACACATTTTAATCCATATTTCTACATGCGTGGCTTTTACGTAAGTAATTTTATGTTTAATTTAATTAATTTTCAACACGAGTAAAATAGTGATTGTTGTTAGAATCCAAACATTATGTATTTTACAGTCTAAATTACTAGAGAAATATACATTTTATGACTACAAGAACAATTTTAATTTTGTGACATCATTACTGGTAACATGATGAGTATAAAACATTGTTTTATTAGTTAAATTACATAGATTATTAAACTGTGCTGTTTTGTATTTATAATTTATAGTTTACCATTGTCATTCCTTCATACAGACATAGTAGTTTAAGGGGTAACTCTCTGGCCTAGAAAAAAATGTAAAATGTAAAACACTAGGTAGCCACTTTCCCTTTAATTTGTTACCTCAATCATTTTTACAGTTATTTAGTGGTAGTTAATACTACCACTAGAATAGTGGTAGTATTAACTACCACCAGTAAGTAATAAGTGGCCAGTAAGTAATACTGTCGTAAGTAATATGGCGGAGGTATTGCTAACTTACAATATGTTGAATTAAAATAAAGTGATCAAATAAGGTTTCAAAACATTCTTATTTCAGAGAACTGCTAAAACCATTGCGAACTTTAAACCTTTTGTTTCGACATATGTTAGCAGGCCCAACAGCCAATAGCATCTAAGGGACCTACAGCTTAGGGTGGGACAATTTTGACTCTGAATTACGAACTATCTATGACTATGGTATTTTCGTTTGGACGTAGTATTCAATATTGCGGGTGTTAATCAACACAAGACAGTTGTCAGTAGTGCTCCAACTCTCGTTCTGAGCGCACGCTATCTTGTGTCGCCCGCTGTGTGGCGGAGTGTGTGGTTATTTGTTGCGTTATCAATATAATTTTTGTGTTTTGCATGATGGATGAGAATAGTATTATTCTCCACCTTCAGAAACGTTGTGGTTGTTAAAAACACAGACGCTTTGGAAAAGTCCAATAAAAAATATTGAATAACACAAGACAATATCAAATCGATCATAAGTGTCCACAAGTCCTGTCATCCAAGCTGGATTACAAGACACGTTACCATCCCCGTCCTAAAAATGCAAAAATGATTGTATTTACTTCCCTGTGTGTTTCTACAATGTGTATTTCTAAAATGTGTAGAAACAAGATAGTTATAGGCGATAGTGGATGCTATTGTCTGGTATGGATTTGCGTCCACACTATTGGATAGTATTCCACAAAGACCATCCACCATATTGATTGGGATGGTGGCGACATCCTGTAATCCAGCTACTTGGAGGTCACGAATTGTGGATAGTTGGGAGCGATGGTCGGTGGGTGTTGTGTTCTCTTGTGTGGATTAACGTCCGCACTATTGAATACTGCGTTAATCCGCAAAGACCATCCACATAATTATACATATTCGTAATTAAGAGGCCGTGGTTTAGATTATAACACGTTAAATATAAGCCATGTGTTTTAAGTAAAAAACATTGTAACATAAGATAGTCAATACAGATAAATTCATATCATTTTGCATAATTCAAAAAGCATATGTTAAAATGTATATGACAATCGGTTTTTAAAATACGTCCACTAAAAAACTAGATCGATTTCAGAATTTCTGTGAATAACTAAATTAATAATGCGTTAATTAAAAAAATTTTTATCATCTAAACAGCTGGTCTTCTGTTTAAAGTGGTGCTCTTACGAATCGCTAACACTCCCCAGAGCTAAGACCCCGTCAAAAGTGATCAAATGTAACCCTTGAATGTATGTGAAACCATTGTGAGCGACAGTCCTGTTTCTACACATGTTGGCAGAGCTCACAGAGCGGAGATGGTACTGATGATAACGCCGGGTGAAGGGCCCCCGTGACGGGCTCTGGCACCGCCCGCGCTCTATTTCCGGCTCCTATTGACGCAAATTTCTCGACAAATTGTCCACACAGGAAGCCTGAAGCTGTTTAAGTAATTAGGAAGTTGTTCATGTTGGTTAGTTTGTATAAAATATCTTTCACGGGTTTCCACCTGCTTTCATGAATATGGAAATAACTGTCACCTGTCATTTCTGTTTATCCCGATGTAAAAGTTGTAAATAGTTCGCACTGCTAACGCCATCTGGGAATTTTAATCCTGTAAAGTAAACGTTAAAACTCAAAAACATGTCTCGCTTCAAACTTTTAAAATAAAGGCACATCGGATTCTAGTTTCAAATCAGAATATATTATGGATCCATGAATACGATCGTGCGACTGCATTTTTCTTGTTATTCCCCACTTCGTCGTTAAGATATTTATCAGCTATTCGTCTGATTAAAATGTTGATACAGCTTTTTTGGAATGTGTCAATTATAATCTTTTAAAGGCTATTTTTAGACATAGTTACCTATCATATGTTCACTGGGTAATAGAGAAAATTGAGCTTGTTTAACCAGATAGATCGATAAACATTACAATATCCATTAAAATACGAGAATTTGTCTAAATATAATAATATATATATAATATAATAATAATTTTATATTATAAAATTGACAAAAATGAAATTTCTAAATGGGAAAAAAACATCCATAAAAATAAGCTAAATATCAATGTTAGGTAACCTGAAAATGTTTAAAAATTTCACGCTGGGAGTCGAGAACTGTACACGCTGAAAATTTACAGTTTCTGTAAACATCTATGTTTTCATTAAATTATTTTAGGAACGTTCTTTCATGTTTACTTTGTAAAAATTAAAGTATATGGTAAATAAAAGGTTTTTCATCTTGTGTAAAAAATGTTTTCTAAGATTGTAACAAAAATTATTTATGTAAATTATCCTGTAAATATATGTTTAAACAAAACAGTTGGTAAAAAACTATTGTAAAAAAATGCGCTTCAAAAAATAAAGGCACATGTTTTTTTAAAAAAATATACGTCGTATTTTCTATTCGTAGAATATATATTATTAAAATGTTTCCATTGTTTAAAATGTGTTTTAATTTTTTAATTATTTTTATAATAATGTCATGTTTAAGAGAAATCGATAAACATTACAATATCCATTAAAATGACAAAGGTAAGAACAACGAGAGAAGGATTGTTTGATTTAACATTGTTTTTAAGGGAAGTGAGTGAAAAAACATACTGCCAACTCCTACACGGAATTTTAGAGTATTGCAAAATATAGGAAATACAAGAAGATAGATAAGATAAAAACAAGGTGAAGATATAATACAGGAGACATTATAAAATTAAAGTACTATAAATATTTCCCTTTTGGTACACCTCTTTGTTGCACGGAACTGATCCAAGTTATGGGACCCCATGTTGCCCGGAATTATGAAAATATTTGTAATACTTATATTTAATTATTTTCTAGTTCCTTGGGTATTTTATTTACCCAAATCAAATTTATCATTTTACCTTTGTGATGTATGTAACATATAGGTAATGGGAGTTACATTTTCTGTAACACTATGCACAAAAACTAGAGAACGTGTACGCGATATAACAATCGTGCGATAGCATTTTTCGTCATTCCTCCATGTTTTAGCCGACAATAAAAATAATCGTAAATATATTTTATTTATTTTCTCCACCTTCTTGATTTCTATAGGTGAGCAACAATGTATTTTCAGAGAGAAAACATGGAGGAATAACGAGAAAAATGCGGTAGCACATTGTTATGTAGCATGATTGCATGGATCCCCACAAAAACATAAAACATACGGTGTTACACATAGTGTAACACTGTGAAACAATGAACAAAACTTTGATGTTGCATCTTGTGTAACACTATGTTGCATTAACTGGTCATCGCTAGAAGTTCAATATGTGGGGAGTTACGACTGGGACAGCGGTGTGTCATTTAATACAGTTACTTGGATGTCTTGAATTGTGGATAGCTATAAGCGATGGCCTGTGGGTGATATATTCCCTCGTGTGATTAATTGTCTTCTGCACTGTTGTGTAGTACGTTCATCTGCAAAGACTAAAGTCAAATAATTAAAGTTAAGTTAAGTTAAGACAAAAGTAGTAATTAAAGTCAAAATTGTGGTTCGGATCCCACGTTCGGATCCCCCAAGTCTAGGTCCCTTGCTTATTTGCTTTGGCTGATAGACTATTTATTTATTAACAGTCCTATCTATAAAAAAACATGGTTATCTAGGAAATTAGATTATAAATAAAATCCTCACAGATAAATATAGTCACCACAAAATTATATCCCAACATTTTTATGACAGGAAAAATTGAAAATGTTTAATTCCTTAGATAATCACTTCAGCTTTATTTAGACACCTCAATCATCTGTTTACGACCATCGAGTGGACAGTAGACTAATAGTTTCACAAAATTAAACATTTTTCTATTGAGACTAAAATACAAGATGGCGGAGGTAATAACTCTCGGGTTGCCAAGTAATTCTGCATAGATCTTGGAAAAAATGTATGGAGTAATACTGGATGGTAAGAAAAAGTATTTAGAAATTTATTTTATTACTAATTTTATCCATGAAATCGAAACAGATATACATAGCTGCTTTGGACAAGCGAACTACAAATCTGTCTGCCTCCTTCATTTCCTGGGTTTGGTGAATATTAGCAGGTAACAGGACTCAAACTAGCTTCCGCGTGATTTGAATAAATGCAGATCCTATTGCTTGGAATACCTGTTTAAAATTCAAGCGGGTGCCTAAAAGGGCGCACGAGTGAACTGTTGACCCTATTTGTTAATTTTTTGGCAGCGGGAGTTTCAACACTCGGGTCAAAAGTCACGTGACGACCGCGCGTGCGCGTGTGTGCGTGTGTGCAAGTGCGTGAACTGGTTTGTAAATCAACACGCTCGGGAGAAAGCGAGTCATCGGAAATTATTGACTGGACGGAATTAGCGTCGGAGAATATGAAAATGAACCGTGGAATCGGCTCCGACCGCGAGGTGGCTGGGTTAACATGGCATGTAGCTGGGTAAACGTGACATGTAGCTGGGTAAACGTGACATGTAGCTGGGTAAACGTGACATGTAGCTGGGTAAACGTGACATGTAGCTGGGTAAGCATGAATGTAGCTGGGTAAACGTGACATATAGCTGGGTTAACATGGCATGTAGCTGGGTAAACGTGACATGTAGCTGGGTTAACATGGCATGTAGCTGGGTAAACGTGACATGTAGCTGGGTAAACGTGACATGTAGCTGGGTAAACGTGACATGTAGCTGGGTTAACGTGGCATGTAGCTGGGTTAACGTGATATGTAGCTGAGTTACCATGACATGTAGCTGGGTAAACGTGACATATAGCTGGGTTAACATGGCATGTAGCTGGGTAAACGTGACATGTAGCTGGGTTAACATGGTATGTAGCTGGGTAAACGTGACATATAGCTGGGTTACCATGACATGTAGCTGAGTTACCATGACATGTAGCTGGGTAAACGTGACATGTAGATGTAGCTGGGTTAACATGGCATGTAGCTGGGTAAACGTGACATGTAGCTAGGTTAACGTGATATGTAGCTGGGTAAACGTGACATGTAGCTGGGTTAACATGGCATGTAGCTGGGTAAACGTGACATATAGCTGGGTTACCATGACATGTAGCTGGGTTAACATGACATGTAGCTGGGTAAACGTGACATGTAGCTAGGTTAACGTGATATGTAGCTGGGTTAACATGGCATACAGCTGGGTTAACATGGCATGTAGCTGGGTTAACGTGACATGTAGCTGGGTTAACATGTCGGTTAAATAACTACATCGGGTAAGTTAATCAAATAAACTATCGTTACGCTGTTTGGACCATTTATTTTGGTGGATAAAAAAATCATTCGCAATTTTATGTTACAATTTTTAGCATATTTTGTCCAAATACTTTCATATTTTTTGTAAATATATATTTAAAAAAGTCAAGTTAACAACTAAATTTTGTTTATCAATCTCCTTATCAGTTTTACATTCTCTGTTTCCCAACATTAGTACTTATAATACGAGAAAATAAGGTCAGGCTTACTGTTAGTATCAATAAAAAATCTGTTAAAATGAAAAATAACATCAATACGTCCTATGCCTCCTTAGACGACACTGCCTTGACACAATAAGGGGAATTGCAAATGACTATTTTGGCCGGAGGATGTGGGTCGCCTGGCACGAAGGTCCTGAGGTCCAAAAAGGAGCTCCATAAAGGGTCCAGTTATCCCACACCGGAGTTTCTAAAACGATCTTTGATAAACTGCCAATAAATAAAAGTTGATGTGCTAGGATCGGAAGGGAGGGGAGATGGCCTAAGCCGAAGACTTAGGATGACGGCTCGGCTCGAGGATTTGAATTTCTGAGTAAGAGGACAAGAGTTATGATGGGTTTCATGAAATGAACTGCTTTCATAACTATCTTTTATGTCTGCAGTGTTACAATCTGGGGATAAATTCTCACGAAACTTGGTGGAAAACTTTCAACCAAAGCTTGCTTTAATGTTTTACCATAAATTTGGTTTTTAAGCTCAAGTTAAAAGGTTTTGGAGGTCGATTTACCTGCAATCAGAAATGATTTATTTAGTAAAATAAATAAACATATAATATACTACTTCAAAAAAATAGTATTACTACGTTAAAAAACTGGTATATATTAGGTTAAATATAACTCCTACAAGGAGTATGCGGTGCGTGAGTCTAACATAAATTATGATGTTTTTTTTCAATTTACTTTAAGATTTAGTATTTTTACGTGAAACTGAAAAAAGACAAAGAGGGCTATAAGCTTGACTGGACTAAGTTAGGATTATTTCGTACAGACACGACGAAAGACCTAACCTAGAACCATCGCTCGTACACCAGCATTCCAGCACCTTGAATAGTTTTTTGTTATTTTTTGCAAAGTTTCAGACATTTTTACATGGTTTTGTAGCTATTTTAGTACAGTTTAAAAATTAAGATTATTTTACACTTTTCAGTGTAATTTTATCCTGTCAACATGTGTTTAAGGTTACCCAAAAACCCCACGGTTTTTATGCTTACCATAACCCCATAAAATTAATGTCAGTAAATAAATTACCAAGTTTATATTAGTGCATTAAATCACTCACGATAATCTACCTTATATTTAATTTACAATAGTGATTATGCTACCGTAAATATTCAGCAGAAAATTTTACTAGGAACTTAGCCAATTAGTGTGTGTTTATCACATTTCGACAAAAAACATCTGACAAGACAACAAGACCATAGTAAATCTATATAAATAAAATTAGAATTTTGTCTGTACATTGCTCAGAATTATTTTTTAGTTATTTTTACGTTTCGTGCATTAGAGAAGCCGAAACAAGTCTTATCTCAATTTGTGTCTGTGTTTCTGCGACGCTCCAGGAGGCATTTTACGCCGTCTTCTTCGAAAAAACGGGAGAACTGATAACAATGAAACTATTTCATGCATTCTCGACATTCGGGAGAAGGGGTTTCAATGCTTGAACTTGTCCGCCGCCCCTTGAAAAGTAAATAACGAACATTGAAAAACCCACTTTTTAATCGACATTAGTCGTATTTTGCTCCAGTTTTCAATGAATAACCGACTGGTAATAACCAGCTTACTGCTAGTAACATATTAAATATCATTGTATTGTATCATGTATTTTTGTCGAGTAAAATTCAAGTATTAGTCTTCTATCAGGTCATTGAACGAAGTTGCTCCAACTAACTGTGTCAAACTGTTACATCAGGTTTCGGGTCTTAGCTAATCCATCATAAGTCACTAAACAAGGCCACGCAGAATATAAATCTAGCTTAAATTATAAAAAACAATCCAAAGGTTCAACGAATTTCACCGCAACTAGTCTCGTATTACGTTGCAAATGTTCAACACGATCACGGCGAGCTACTCAGGTTTCTCGTTGCGATAGTTTTCTCGATTTGTCGTGAATGTGTACAGATAACACGAGTATTGGAGAAAGCCAGGGAAATCTCATGTCGACGACACCGTCGTGGGATATTTTTATGTAGACTCGTCGCCTGTCTGCAGCTGTGTGGTGGTCAATAAAGAACAGATACAGAGGATATAGAAGCACACTAAGAAGCTGCTGAAGCTGAAATAGCTCTTGAAGTAGAAGTAATGGTTTCAGTTAGTTTACAATGAAGTACCTATAACAGTTGAATTAGTAGTAGCATTGTTTTTTAGGGAAAGACGGAAAAAATGCTTTATGCACACAGGTGGCCTGTAGTGTGGTACTCCCCTTAGAAGTGGGTTTACCCACTAAAAAAACTCCTATACTCATTAGAATTCTACCCTGGAACTGTTTGTCACATTACAACAGGCTAGGCCTAAATTTGGCTTACCCCCTTCGGGCTCTCTCCATGTCGAGGCACAGGTGATATGGGCCTCTTCGCGGTCCAGATCGCTTTTCTTCTCTAGAAGGACGCCCCGGACGAACTGTGACAAACAATCCCAGTTTCCTTCGTCCTCAATGATTTTGTGGCACACCGTATCCACCAAGAAAACTGCACGAAAGGTTTTCGTGCAGCCTCCAGGCGGGGCCTTTCCCAACAGGGGCAGCAGTCTGCTCTATGTAATAGTAGTAGTAATAGAAATAGAAATTGTAGTAGAGTAGCAGTTATGTTTTAGTAGATGTTAAAGTAGTTGGGCCTAGAGCAGCAGCAGTTGGAAATATCTTTTGACGTTGCACTAGTAATACCAGTACTTAAAGAAGTAATAGTCTATAATTAGACCTCATGCTCAATAGCTGTAGAGCAGAGGTTCTCGAACTTTATCATCTCAAGAATCCCCGTTAATTTTTAATTCTTTTGTATGTAATGGGGACCCCCAACAGTTACTTCCACCCACTACTCACCTTTCCAGATGATCCCCTACAAAAACAAGGTAAAACCAAATTTCCCTGCTCATGGGCATGTGGCATGTGTTGTTTTGCTACGTAAGCATTTGTAATACAAACCGAAACTGTTATAGAAACAGGGGCTTTTGATGTGAGTTATTAATTCAAAATAAATTTGATTAGAATGTTTTCGAGAACCCCCAACAAATACTCGCGAGGGGCCCGAGGACCACATTTTGAGGAACTCTGCCGTAGAGTAACCAGTGGAAGTAACAATTGGAAGAAACAGTAGGATAAATATGCTAGTTAGATTTGGTTACTAAAGTACTAAATATACGTTTGTAGTATTTAATAGTATGTTATGGCACCCGTAAGACGTACAGCGTCAACTAAACGTAACGATTAAGTATACACACGTTACATGTCAACACAAAAACATGATAAGGTATAAGAGCGAAACATTCCGTGACTACAATGTTTTAAAAGAGGTTTCGCTTGACAAATCACGCACCCCAGGCAGCGATCAGCTGTCATGTAGGTCCCATTGACAGGTGTCAGGAGATTGTAACCACCCAACAAATTACCGGCCCAACAGTTTACTGACCGGAACTGCAAATGATTGTAAAAGAGATGGTAATGACGATCGTGAATGAGCAACTAGAGACACACCTCCACAAACAGCCCCGCCATTGGTCGGCCGCTGGAAATTTCCACCGAGGTAATGAGAGGTTGTCCGGGCGACGTAATTACAGCCTCGGAGCCGAGATCAGCGCTCCGCAAGTGGGGCAACTCGGCAGAAGTGCAGCGGACACGGCCGACTCTAGCCGAACGTTCTCGAACTTTTTATTGTTGGATCAGCTGACCTCCCCGACTAGTCACGAAGTCGACCGAAGCTGTCCGAAACGTATTGTTGTGGTGATCAGCTGATTTGACCTCAGGGAACCGGTTTTACATTTGATTGTTTGAGACCCAGACCGGGTTTCTCTCAACTATTAATTGGCATTATTGCCTGGAAAAAGGTTTAATACAACTCTTTCAATTGACATATTATATTTGTTTTCCATTGTACATTGTAAAGGTTTTGTTGTTTTTTCTTAAAATTTTCTTTAAAACAATGATTACTTTTGAAAAAAAAGAAAATCTCGAACAATTAACTTGCTGATGTACTCTATATAATGAGATGGCCCAGAGATTAGTAGTTACTGGTATAATGTGTTTGGTAATTTCATCAAATTACCGATTATAAATCATGTTATGCATATTTAACTCCAAGTAATATTAACCTTGTTACCGAAGTATCCTATTTGAATTTAATGGAATCCGGACTTAGTGTTTTAACCGTTGCAAGCTACGAATAATAAATTTAGAAAATTAAATGTAATGTTGTTGAACTTACAATGCATTCACTTGAACGTTGTCAAAAACCTACCCAGTGGGGTTGATACTCCATTATTTAGGATCAAAGACGAGACCTATGCAACCATTCATTGTGTTTCTCTTTTCCTCTGTCCTGATTTCGTACATTTCTATCTGGTTGTTGCGGTCAGGTGACCTCCGAGGTCCGAAATGTACCGAAGTTAGCCGAACGCTTCCGAAGAGACCAGTCAAGTAGCTATTGTTATGCCTCGGGCGGACCATAGGAAAGCACCGCAGTCGTGGTGTGGGTGTCTTGGCTCTTGGGTCAAGGATACCTCACTTCTCAGGTCCACACGTGAAAATAAAATTCCTAAAAAATAATATTTCCTATTTAAATATGTTTCACAATAGAGATGCAAACTATTGTAAGATAACTTAAGAATAGGTTCTGTAAAAACCTTTTATACCTTTCCGAAACCAATCTTACCAAATTCTCCAACTTTAAAACTGTAAATTTGTACCTATATCTATTACAAACAGCTTCTACATTCTCCTTACACTCTCAGTTCCTCGTATTTGAACATAGTAATTGTATATATTCCATATTCATTTCTAAATTACATTTTGGATTTTTAAATACAGTACTACAATACCCACAATGGTTACGTTGTTAAAAGTAAAATATTTGGATATAATACTCTTAATTTTGAATGCTTCAGCTCCACGCTTCATTGCAAAGTACAGTTAAGGAAACAGAGTTGGACATATTAGTACACTTTATATCATACCACCATTATTCCCACAACAATAGCAACAACTCTTAAACCCATAGTTTTAGAAGAAGCTCTACGAGAAGGAAAAGTAAAGAGGGTGGTGCTAGAGAGGATATTTCTTGAAACATATATTACTCAAAACTAATTAGTGATTCAGGCTTTTTTCAAAGGTACGCAAGGTAAAAACGAGTAATGAATAAAACCAGTTGAGAACCAAACAATTTTACAAATGGAAACGAGACTCCCTTGAAACAAAACTGAAATGCACAGCATTCATTCCAAAAGGTGGCGTAGGTTAGACGAGACGTTAGACGGTTGTATTAAACTTTCAGGGGGAAGGCTCAGTGTTTGCTCACAGCGGCGAATCTGCATAAAATATTCCATCTGCCTCACTTTGGCTAAAAATAAACATGGAGTTTGTCTAAAATCACATTTACGATATGCATTAGCTTGTGGCAATACTGTGACGTGTCTGTTATGGTTTATGAGGGCATTTTTAGATACCTGTAGTCCTGGTTGGCTTTAACTGGGTAACGACACCCAGTTAGTTTTTTTATACATTAAAAATAAGTTGCTCAATTAATGGTCCTTTGGATACCCAATGTGGGCTTGATTGACTACCGCTGTGCCTGAGCACAGTCTGAGCAGGATGATCAGGGAGTGATATATCATTCTCCTTACTGTAGATTTGGGAGGAGTGTCCTGGAGGAAGTGACGAGGATATACTGTCCTGGGGCGTGTACCATGAAATGAAAAATTGAGAGCTTCCTGAGGTAAAGCCTTCCCTTCCTTTGTCTAGTGGCCTTACGGGCCAGTTTGGTTTGAGCATGTATGCTCCTGGAGCAGGGGTGCTCAAACCTAATCTACTCAACGACCCTGTAATTAATTATGTATGAAATGGGGCAAAACCGCAAAAACCATTCTCTTATTTGGATTAGTTCGTAATTCAGAGATAGAAATTCGGACTCCACGTTAAACTATAAGTCCTTTAGGTATGCCATTATTTGTTCGGCTATTAATTAACAGTTCTGTCTAGGGAACATGTCAGCCTTAGTCAGTAACAAGACTACAAGATCGCGCTCCAATTATCTTACACTCATTTCTTATTGATACTTGGCTTAAAATACCTACCTGGGTAGGTCGCCATTTCACTTATAACTAACAAACAAACTAATGTACGATACCTAGTTCATGTCTATAGTAAAGTGGCTGCTAATTTGGTATATTAAAATTATTTGAATTCAATGTAGATTTTTGTCATGAACTACAATGCTATATGTCTTTAAGTTACTATTAGATAATAAAATTGTAATTATTAAAATCATATTAAACTATAGTGGGGAAATTTATGCTAATGAATTCAAACTCCAAAACTAACTACAGTTAACATAAATTTTTAGAACAATTTTTACATCATTGATATTTTAGAAAAAAATTTTAATGGAATCTATTCAATCTAAATAACTGATGTGGATTTATTTCCTTAACTAACATATGAGGGGCGAGTGGTGCATTAAAAATATATTGAAAATATGACTAAAAATGTTCGAGGTTTAAAAATTTATCGAAATTATTTTTGAATTCATAAATGAGTTTGTACTATATAATGAGACGATAATTTGAAAACAAAATATAATAATATTAACCATGTAATAATTATTTTAGTAAAATTTCTTTACATAAATATATTTTTTTAAGTAAATCTTATGGATGATTTTAATTAACAAGTTCTTGCATCGATCTATTGTTTGGCACAGTAACAAACGTTCGCCGACATGGCCCTGACAAAATGGCATTGAGAGTGACAAGCGGCATAAGCCAATCGGCCCCAACAGGTCCACACTAATTAGTATGGTTGATGTTAATCAGTCAGCTGGGCTGGGTTACATGGTTTGTACATGAACCGTCGACTAATCATCTGGTGTCCAGTCAACAGTCAGCTGTTCTCGTGGGGCATTGTCAACATACGTTGTGTACAACGCTATAAGTGCATGATCAACTGACAAACATATTAGACGGAAAAAGCATATTATTAAATAAAAGCATACATAAAAAACATATATAATAATCTTGAATAGGAAGAGAAATTTTGCATTAAAATTTATGGAAAACAAGAGATTTTTACAATATACCTTATAATTAACTTTTATTTCCTTTATGAAATACCAACATACTCAGATAGGTATGTAACAGCTTAAACAGCTGGTGTCTTTATAACAACCCCATGACGTTACTTCGTTTCAAATTTTGGTCTGACGGATTGCCAATACCCCCCCACCAGAGCTAAGAAGTATCCATGTCAAAGCTACTTTACTAACTTTTAAATAAAGAATATTACAAGTAAATGCCACTTCTATTTTTACACTTGACTAGCAGTAAGCCCGTCCTCTGTACGGGTTGTTGGATTCAGTAAAAGAAAAAAGATTATTTTGTATAATACCAAAATGTAAACCTGAAATCCTAAACAAATCAGTTCAAAGAAAATAAATACCCAGCTATATTATAAAGCATTACTGTACAATTAAATAGACTAGAACATTTATATTATTATTAAAATTAGTTATATGTTAAAATAACTTTTTGATACAGTAGTCTATAATTTCGAAAAGGGATTTAAAATCACGGACCAATATAAATAATACTGATTTTAATTTGACAGCTGTTTGTTTTTCTTTCTTTTAAATTACTAAACTACAATGACAGGTTTTTACAAGTGATTCATTGAAAACTTAAAGCATAATGCAACTATTATCGAGTAAAAAGTGGGGTTTTAAAAGCTCGTTATTTAATTTTTAAGTTGCGGCAGATAATTTCAAGCATTGAAAACCCCTCTCTGGAATGAAATAAGTTTCATTGTTATCAGTTCCCCCGGTTGTTCTGAGAAGACAGCGTAAAATGCCTCCTGGAACGTCATAGACAAATAGACAGACAGACATAATTTGAGATAGGACTTGTTTCGACTTCTTTAACGCAAAAAAACGTAAAAATAACTAAAAAGATATCTCTGAATAATGTACAGCAAAACTGTAATTTTATTCATGTAGACTTCAAAGACCTAGACCCTATATACGAATATATTTCGTTTACCTAGCCTATCTATGAAATTGAGTAGATAAACTACATAGTATAGCAATAGTAAATTGCATCATACAAGGTACTGTACAATTATGACCTCGATACAGTAATGTTTTCTTCTATGTAGTTTTTTTCCGATAGCAAACAACCATTTTCACCACAACCATTATATCGTAGTCGACCGCGACCGCTCGTAATCACGTGCGGTGTTGCCAGTTCTCCCATTGTTGCCGTGCTCGCGGCAACGTTGCCCGAAAGCCGGTATCGGACCGTATTAATCATTGCGTCCGGCTTTCTATAGATTTATTGACTGGATTTATTACAGTCGAAAGTCGTAACTCCCGCTCCCGCCAAGAGATGGCGATACCATCTCGGCGCAACCCGCGCCGCGTTATTACTCTATGTAAAATGTGTTAACCTAGTTTGGCTACGATTTATGAAATCGATAATTTCCATTGTATATGGTTTAAGAAAATAATAGGAATAAAGACTAATTATTTGATGTGGTAAAATATTCTTGTTCAATAGTGTTCTGACATCTACATAATTTTACTTTAATATTCTACTTATTATTCTAAAAAAATAACGGTAAGCATATTAAAATTTGGAAGTAAATTAAAAATCAACTATCAATTTAAACAAACATACATTGATTTTAATATAACAGATTATAATTTGTTCTCTTAATAGATCCCATGTGCAACGTTCGTGAAGTAATAGCATTCAAAAATGGATTTTTTAAAGAGCTTATTTCTTTATATCAATAATTGAGCTTAAGTATAAAGTATACGAAAACCGTAAAAGGTAATAATGAATAGTGAAAATAAGCCTCATCTCAGTAGGCGTTCTTGTTTTCATGAAAAGGCGTTAAAATGTCTGTACATAGAAAAATGTCTGTCTTTGTATGTTGTAGATTATGCCTATTCATATCTGACAAATTTAGTATCAAACTAATTTTATTTAAAGCAATAATATGTTTTCAATAAGGAATGAGGACTAAATACTTTAAACATGGTCAATAAGAAATGAAACTAATTTTGAGGCTTCTTTTATTTCATATTATATTTTGAAACCACTGCAGGAATTTATAAAAATAATACCTCTCAACCAAACTATTAAAAAGTGATTTCACACATATCGAATAATAAAAATAAAATTAACGTGGAGATTTCGCCGGGAAATTTTATCGGTAAGATTACAGAGTTGGCAATACTGCTTGAATCAGGTGGAAAAACGTCAGTAACACGTGTGAGCGTTTATCACACAGTGCTACAATTACTGTAGTGGATGATGAACACAGCTGACCTCCTCAACGCACGATCGCGGTTCTGGCCCTCAGCCAGCTGTACGTTATATTCGGCTGTTTCTGTACGCGCTATTTTGTATCACACCTGTCTCTAAACGACTGGAGATTAGTCTCTTGTCCGATCTTTCCAGAAATCTTAGAGGCCGGAAATTATCTAGGACAGGAGTTCATTCATAATTTGATACTTGAATGGAAGGAAGGAGATGTTATATAGATGAGGTTTACTTAGGTAACTGTTATTTTACTTAGTAAAATGAAGTCCAAGATATAGGAGTTAACTTTAAAATGCCATATGAGAAGCTTGTCATCCGACATATCGAATATACTACTGTCTTTATCCCTTGAATACAATGCCGCAATCTGACTTCAAAGAGGTCAAATAAAACATGTCTATTATGTATGACTAGCAGTAAGCCCGTCCTTTGTACAGGTTGTAGGATTCAGTTTAAAGAAGGGAGATTATCATACCAAAATGTAAACCTGAAATCCTAAACAAATCATTACATAGAAAATAAAATGGGTTTAAAGTTAATGACCAATATAAATGAACTAATATTGATTCGACAGGTGTTTATTTTTGTTTTTATTAAATTATTAAACTATAAAGACAGCTGATTATTACCTGTAGGTGGTTCAGTGATAGTTGAAAGCAAAATGCGACTAATATTGCTTTAAAAGTGGGTTTTAAATTGCTCGTGATTTACTTTTTAAGGGGCGTCGGACAATTTCAAGCTTTGAAAAACCTTCTATGGAATGTAGAAAATGTATGAAATAAGTTTCATTGTTATCAGTTCTCCCGTTTTTTCGGAGAAGACGGCGTAAAATGCCTCCTGGAACGTCACAAACAGACACAAATTGAGATAAGACTTGTCTCGGCTTTTCTAACGCACGAAACGTAAAAATAACTCAAAAATGGATAACTCGGAGCAATGTACAGACAAAACTCTAATTTTATTTATATAGATAGTACATCAATAATAAACTTCTGGTACACATCCAAGTAGCTGAGATAAATATGAGGCTTACAACGAGAGCATCTATTCACCAGGAACTCATATTTATTGTCTGCTATGGGCTTGTGCTCACATGATGAAAAGATTTATGAGTTGGAGTGATTACCCCGGACAGTTCGAATGCGGCGAGTCTTCTGTCTCAGATTTATTGTGCTACGTTCATGCCAACATTTTCGTTTATACCATAACTTTAAATTCATGGCATTTTAAACTTTATTAAAAAATTACCCTAGCCTATATGATAAGATTGACCATCTTAAATGGTTAAAATAAACATTCTGATGGTATAAATGCCTACTTTTAACGTTCATTAACAGCAGCAAACCTGCATACTCTTTCCTATGTTAATCTTACAGAGAATGGGCAAATAATTCTCATATTCATTGTCAGATACTAATAAAACTTGTCATATATTTTTATTATATTATTGATTTGTAAACTCGCTGAGTACGCAGGTCTGCTGTGACGGGGGTATTATAATTTGACACCTCGCTACATTTTGCAACTATTATTTATGTACCTAGAAATGCTGCCGCAAAATTATCATGGTTCTTATATGAACTATTTTACGTTTAAATTACACATTTTTATTAAAAAACACTTAATTTTACATCACCTCTGACTAAACTTAAATTATAATGAGGATAAATACATCAAAGAACGAAAGTGAATTTTGATGAGAAAAGATTATCTGATTAGTTCTTTGTCGCTGTTCTCTTTGAACTAAAAACGTGACGTTATCCTGAAAAAATATTTGAGCTAATAACCTTTTTAAGTTACAATATTGAATATCTGCCAAGTTAATTTAAAATAGGACTACATTTTTGCCCCTTGTATAAAGTATAAGTTGTCTTTGTTTTTGGTGAGATTAATGATAATTTTAAAAATATAGTCGGGGTGCCTTATTTTGAGGTAGAGTGAATATAAAGAGAATTGCATTATCAATTTTTTTATTTTTCCAGAAAATATAATTACTATACAGGTATATAAAAAATGGAAAATAAAATCTTCAGCTATCAATTTACCTTAAATTTGACAACCTCATTTATGTTTTCAAGTGGTCAAGATGCCATCACAAAATTAAAATTGTTCCTAAGGGACTAAAATCCAAGATAGTGAAGGTACAGTATTTCAAACTCTACAGTTAGCTTTAATCTCACTTTTAATATAATATGTATCCAATCATTTCTATTTTAAATCATAAAACTCACACTGCATGCAGCACCTGATGCGATTTAACACCAATGCCTAATAGAAAAAAGGATTGTGCATGGGTTTAAACTAAACGTAAACCTTCTACAAAAGATGCAGGGAGGTAAAAACAAGTTTCATCAAAATAAGTGCTCTCGTTTTCACGGAGAAACATAATAAAAGTCATAACCATGGATATGTCTAAAGGGAATATTTTCAGTTCAACTAAACAGCCGTTTTTATGTTTCAAAGACATACCCATGTAATAAGTTTCTTATCCCTTTTTGGGATATAACAAAAATATAATAATTAGTTTAGATTATTGAAATGGCGACCCTACCACTAGGTTGGTATTTTAAGCCTAGTAAGAATGAGAAACGAGTGTAAGATGACGATCTTGTAGTCTTGTTACTGACTAAGAAGGCTGACATGTTCCGTAGACAGAACTGTAAATTAATAGCTCAACAGTAAATAACATATGTAAGGGACCTACACTTTAACGTTGGGTCCGAACCACTGTCTCTGAATTACGAACTGGTCTAATTATGAGGATGGTCTTTACTGATTAACGTAGTATTCAATAGTACGGACGTTAATCCACATGAGAGAACACTACATCCACCGACCATCGCTCACAACTATTCACAATTCGTGATCTCCAAGTAGCTGGATTACAGGACGACGCCAGTGACGTCACCGTCGCAGTCATGTATCTGTAAATATTCCGTCATTATTCTGAGCAATGCACGTTCAAAACTCTAATTTTATTTATACAGATCTATTAAATTCTTCCTATTTCAAGGCATAACATGCATACAACAGGCGTCATATGTGGGAAACACCAATCACTCGTAGAAGACGGATAGGCAAAGATAAATCTTTCAAATGGTCGAAAGAAATTCCGTAACAGCTCGGTTTGCGGGCCCGCATATGTTAAGCACCCTGATGCAGCTATCGCTAGCTCGCTAGGTTGCTAGATTGCTAGCTCGCTGTCCTGCAAATGTCTGCAGTTTCTCAACACTACAACACTGCTCGCCCTCATTTCAGAGTGAAATTTTTCACCCGACGGAAACGACCAATATTCCCAGATTTGTCGTTGGGTTGGGTGAGTATGAATGAGATACATTTCCTGAATTTTGTAGAACCGTAATTCAATTTATGAAGCTGAAAATAGTTTATAATGAATTAATTACATTCAATTACATGCAAGTCACTTGCAATTTTATTCATAATTTTCTAAGACTCCGGGTATTTATAATGTGTAATGAGTTTTGAATATCGTTTTTGTGTTTTGAGACCTTTGCTTAATGTATTTTATTAGTTTGTGTATCTTGTATACATAGCTATAAATGGCTATGTCTGTTGGAATAATAAATAGTAATATAACAATTTTAAATCACTCATTACACACCCTAGGAAAAATGTGTGTATTTACTTCACTGTGGGATGTACGAAAGATATGGATATGTCTCAATCTTTTCAGTTCATCTAAAAAACTGATCTTATAACCAAACTATGACGTCACTAACCAAATGACGTCACTGTTTCAAATTTTCATCCTGGAAACAACCACCCCCCCTAGAGTTAAGACAAATCCATGTAAAAATTATTACAATTTTAGACTTGTTTTAACATGATAAATCCAATGAACTACGTAAAACGAAGTATTTTACGTATTTAAATATTTTAGAAATATACCCACACAGATGGATACCTCTTTAAAAATACCCTTTCCACTTGTTTATTTACCAACCCTTAGTTACGAGTGTTGAACAATTTAGTCTCGAGCTACTGCCACCAACGATCTATACTAGTATCTATCGTAGTATAGATCGTTGACTGCCACAAGAAATCAGTCATTAGGTAATTGCTTCTTGGACCAAGAATAGAAAAACTTTATGCCAGCTTTTCATAATTTTTTGAAACTTTTCAATGCATAAATAATTTTGAAAGCTTATACAGGTGTTGCTGCAATTTTTCATACATAAACTTTGAGTTGCATCAGTTTAGGAAACATAAATTATTAATTCATTACTTCCAGAAGTTCAAAATAAATTATTTGAATATTGCCTATGACATTATAACATAATGCTACATTAATTATTATTACCTTTCTCAAATGGCAACCTACCTAGGTAGGTATTTTAAGCCAAGTATGAATGAGGATTGAGTGTACGATGATTGTGGCGGGATCTTGTAGCCTTGTGACTGACTAAGGCTGACATGTTCCTTAGACTGGACTGTTAATTAATAGCCCAACTGTCAATGTATAGTTTATCGTGGGATCCGAACCAAAATTTTGCCTCTTTATTACGAACTGGTCTAATTATGAGGATGGCTTTGCGGATGAACAATCCACTAGGGAATATTCCATTAAACATTTCATTGTGATTTGTAATAATTAAACACTGAGTACTTGTCAACGCTTATACATATCTAAATATTTTTATATTCAGACTCCAACTAGTAAATTACTCAACGCCATTACTCTAAACTAAACACTCGAGGTTTTGGAATCGTTCTCTCTGAACCAGACAGATAGCTCTTAGACGCAAGCCATTAGGAGAGCTCAGTTGTATTTAAACAACCTCTTCGCCATGTTTGCCCGTTGTAATGGAAAGCAAAGATCACAAAGCTCCAAAATGTACACTTGCAATTTTAAGGTTGAGACGTTTTCAATAAGATTCCATTGGAGATTTCTTATTTACTTTTTGTTTCGGTATTAGTAAAATAATACAATTTATTATATCCTAGAGCAGGTGCGGCAACTAAGGTGGTTCGAGCGAAAAAAACAACAGTCTTAGAAAAACATATCCGGTTTTAACGTTTATTTTTCGATTGTACCATAAATATGCTTTGGCATAATCTTTTTCAAGTTTTTAGTGATTAATTCAAGTAAATTTGGCGTTTTTGACGCAAGGAGTGTGGGGAAACTATCATGTTTTTGAACTGAAATTTTAGGAACGTAGAGGCATTTTTCACGTAATCTATGTGAAACTTTTAAATAAGAAAAAAATTTCTCAAAGTACAAAAAAATTTTAAAGCCACATTTTTTAATCAGATAATCTTAAAACATGTCATTTTGGAGGTCGTAAATGTTTAAAAATTTACAATCAAACAGAAGCGTTATCTTAAACAGATCACTCAGTAAGATTGCATGAAACAATCACATTTGCGAAACGAATAAGCGACACTAGCGCCGGCCTAGCGGATTTCAGTTTCAACATAGGATTCCCAGAAACGACTGTTCATGATCTGACAAGACAGGAGTCTCAGTCAGCTGGATTCGATCCAGCACGTCCTGACTTGTTGGTCAATACGTCACCACTGATCGACCTATTGTATTCTCTTTCTATTAAATAATAGTTTTAACATTGATTTTTCAAAAACCCTTTTAAAATGACTTTCACACGCCCCGTACCTTCCTGAGGTTAAACCAAAATTTGTAATGGATTTATTGAGTGATGTAACCATATCGCATTTTATAAATTAAATAGGAAAAAACGAATAAATTAGGAATAACCCATGAGAATAAAACCTTAAACACTCCTGGACAACGTGCTGTAATTACCGGTGACTGTAAAGTTGATTTTATTTTTGTTGTATCAAATTAAATATATCACAGTATTTTAAAATCGAATTTAATGGTGATTTCACTAAAAATTAACCACATAGTACTATGAGTAACATTTCTAAACTTTAAAAACACCTACGGGGTTGTTATTTGCATTCATACATTCATCTTTACCACCAAACACCTCTTGCGTAAATTTAATTTGAATATGATTATAGGTTGAAGGAAGGTACATATTTTAAATTGCCATTAACTAAGTCTTTAGTTTCATTACGTTCCATGGTAAAACTTTCAGACCCATCAAATAGATGGTCTCAATTACTGATATAAAACCATGAACACGTAATAAACAATATAAACGGTTAACAAGTATTTTATTATCTTCGGTTTGATTGAAATTTGGTATCTTATCTAAGGTAAATATGTGTTTTACGAAATAAAACTATAAAGATAGAGAGTGTGATGTTAGCAGCTATCGTGTTGTAATTGTGTATCCTCTCGGAAGTGATAAGAGATAAGAAGAAATCCGAGCTGGCACCGGGGCGTCTGAGGACTTATCAAGAGATACGGTAACCGCGGACTTAGGCACAGATCGAGGCTGGAAAACATTGTAGGGAATGCACCGATTAAGAAATGAAATTCCACTAGTGTAAAAATCAATTAAGCTACTTAAACATAAACATAAAATTTTGTGTTATTTAAATTTTTATTAGATTAGATTATTGAAATGGCGACCATACCACAAGGTAGGTATTTTAAGCCAAGTATGAATGAGAATTGAGTATAAGGCAACTAAGGGACCTACAGTTTAACGTGGAATCCGAACCGCATCCTCTGAATTACGAATTAGTCTAATTATGAGGATGGTCTTTGAGGATTAACGTAGTATCCAATAGTGCCGACGTTAATCTACACAAGAGAACACTACACTCACCGACCATCGCTCACAACTATCCACAATTCGTGACCTCCAAGTAGCTGTATTACAGGACGACAACACCGCCCCATTACGGCCATTTCCATCACGAAAAGTAAAAAAAAGGTTTCACGACGTTTCGGGGCCTGGAATAGAATCTCGTCCTCACAGCTATAACCTAAAACATAATAAGATTAGTACAAAGTTCAGACTAAGCCGTTATAAAGCTGAAAACGTTATAAGTATTCAAACACGGACTGAGGACGGGATCAGATTCCAGATCCCGAAACGTCCTGAAACCCTTGTTTGTTTTACTTTTCCTGATAGAAAATATTCGTAATCTAAATCACCCAACAACAATTATTTATGTGTTAACAATTTTGTAAACACGTAAAATTTGTTTTTGTTTTTTTTGTGGTGAGGAAGAGGAAATTCTAATGCACAACGTAGAGACCCGGTAGTGTGGGACTAGCCCCCACTAAACCTGCCCATAATCTCATAGGACAAGCCTGGAACTGTTTTGAACACTGCTTCGCTCTAGACCTGATTATTACACCGCTAGGGCGACAAATGCTCATAGAGTGATCACAGTGCTAAAGCCGATCGAGATCGGCCTTTTTCGCCCGAATTATGGATTGGAGACGAACTCTCCCTGGAGCATAGCTCCGGTGTTGTCAGGATAGATTGCAACGCAGATCTCCGCAGTGTGACACGCGCTGTGCAATACATACGTCACACTCGGAAATGTGTCTTTACAATACTTGTTGTGAAATCAACTCTTATTAGTTACTCCAATATAGTTCGTTAAGCCATTAATTTAAATAATCAACCATGCGGTCATGGTAAAATATTGCCATTGCTGTAAAATATTCGTCACTAGAAGATAAGGCCTGATTATTAGATGTTCTGACATGGATATGTTTCAGCTCTGGGGGGGGGGTGATTTTTAAGATGGAAAATATGTAACAGATTTCCATAGAAACTACCAGAGCTATTGTATTAAAATGTTAATATAAAAGAATAAGAACAGCTGTTTAGATGAACTGATAACATTGTTGGGGGGCACTTCAAGACGAAAAATAACATGATCTCGGGCTTAAATCTTGCCATTAGACCTACGGTAATAGCTTCTTCCCTATGGAATATCCGCTAAAAGAATTTCTATAAACTACCTTATATCATTGAATAAAAATTCAACAGTTAATTTTCAATTTTTTAAACTTTTAGTCTCTCTTTGAACACGATTAATAGTGAAAACATTAAGTTATACTTACAAGTTTGAACATTTAATAGTGCGTAACTTAGGTATATATTTTGGAAAACTTATTTTTCGCGTAAATTCGTTTTATAAATTTCGTTTTTAAATTGCAACTAGAGATTCCTGGGTGATTCCCAAGAGGCAGGGATCTGCTGTAATGATATGGCTCGCCCAGTGATGTCATCAGCATCATCATCGTCATCATCATCATCATCATCAGGACATGCCGGACAATGCAGACGTGCGTCTTGTCCCTAGCGTCGCGTCGTGCGAGGCAGACGTGCTTCCACAGACTTGTGTTTAATTTAAAATACAGTTCTGTGGAACAGTTTTAATTTCCCTAAGGACTCAGCTATTGGATGTTGAATATAGGAGGATCAGGAGACTCCAGCAAGGCAAAATAAGGATGATAAAGATGTATTCTCGTGGAATAAAGTGAAGTCAAGTAAAGTAAATAGGAGATTCATAGATACCTGGGCTTGTGCCTTGTAAAACCGTTAGAGAATCCATGTCCTTACCTAACTCATCAACCCCACCTGGTCCACTGGATAAGTTAGGGTAAGGTAAGGGCTAGGGTGTCCTTAACCTTCCATAAAGGTACTAAACCCAGGACAGTAGACTCCAGAAAAAGCTAGTATGCCTGGTCTTCCTGAGGAATATTGTA